>JAZKJV010003206.1:0-600000 GCA_037367405.1 Ottelia alismoides
TTTAATAAGGGGTAAATTTCTATTAGGCCCCTTTGTTTATTGCGTTTAATATTTAGTCCTGTAAATATCTAGTTTAGTTGTTTTTATTTTGGTTATTTTGCATTGTGGACCTATATGTTTCTGTGATTTGCATTTCAGTCCTTATATATGTTAGCCACGTGCATCGACACGTGAGGATCTGGTTTATTTGCACTTTTGGCCATATATTTCCTTGGTGTTATTGTTTACATGTTTTAAAATGGGAATGACATTTATACCCCTCCGTGCCTGATACACGTGCATCGTGCGTGTTTTGTGGATTTTTTGCATGAGGACCCCTGCACTTTATTTGCTTGTTATTGTTTGGCCCCTAAAAGTATTTTTCCTTGCATTTAGATCCCTATGCACTGTGAGCCTTTTTTCATTTAAATAAAATATCAAATTAAATCCAAATTGCGTGAAATTTGGACACGTAGCTCCTGCCACTGTGTAAAAATTTCCCTAAAAATTTGGTACATTTTCGAGGCTTTTTGATATTTTTAATAATTTA
This sequence comes from Ottelia alismoides, assembly GCA_037367405.1. Taxonomy (NCBI): domain Eukaryota; kingdom Viridiplantae; phylum Streptophyta; class Magnoliopsida; order Alismatales; family Hydrocharitaceae; genus Ottelia; species Ottelia alismoides. The sequence continues at coordinate 530 of JAZKJV010003206.1, forward strand.
AAAATAGTGGTTTTTGTGGTTTTCTGACTTAGAAAATAAAAGAAAAATATAAAAAGTATTTTAAAAATTCTAAAAAAATTAGAATTAGTTAGTTTTAGTGGTTTAATTTTCTATACAATTTTCATGATTTGTGGACATATAAAAACCTTCAAAATTAAAAAACCATAAAAAACTTATAAAAATTCTAAAAATTGTAGAAAAATCAAAAAATATAAACTCTTTTCTTGAATTTTAGTCTTTGTTTATATTTTTCTAAAAATTACCTCTAGACTTTTTATAGATCCGTTTTATATTTTAAATAGATTTTCCAAGTCTGGCTGGACAGTGATACACTATTTTTGGCTTTCTTGATTTTTAAAAAATTATACAAAAATTGAAAAATTCTGAAAAAATAACCAAAAAACATAAAAAACATAAAAACATTTTTTTTGAATTTTTGGAGTGTTTTTTAGTGTTTTAAATAATTTGTTGAGTGTGCTTGATTTTGCCTTTTTCTTACTTTCCCATATAATAAAAAATCCAAAAAAGTAAAAATAATTAAAAATCCATCAAAAATATTTCTTTCTATTTTATTTTATTTTTAGACTACTTCGTAGACCGTGAGGCCAATTCCTGCTCCCTGGGACCAACCCTGGTGCTATACCAGGTTAATAATATAGCCATGACCGCTATCTTTTATTTGATCGATTTTACATCTTTATTTGGTTGTCTGTTTTCATTTTCTTGATTGAGCTCTGAGTCCCGAGAGGTTGAAGTCGCAACGACCATTGATACCTGATTTACCTTAGTTACTCGGGCGGCTCATAAGTTCCCATACAGATTCTGATAATGAGGAGGAGGAGGGGGGAGAATACTATCCATAATATGCAGTCTATTGTTGGTTAGTTAGGATGAGGGAAATACATAGACTGTTGCTAAGGCTGGCCTTGTCCCCAGTTTTAGAAATGAGGTGGAGAATGATACTGAGGCTGGAACTGCTGGTACTGGTACTGATGCTGTCTACCTCCCTGAAACTGGTGGGCGGGTCTTTGACCCTGTTGTGAACCCAACTGGCCTTGCCCTGACAGACGGGGCTAGTTTCGCTCATGGTCGAACTAGATACCATTCACCTCCTGAATACCAGGTGGAGGTGGAGACTGCTGTTTAGGAATGTTGGATACTTCCTATTGATACGGAACTATCTGATGTTAATGTTGCTGAACCTGCTCAGGTGTCTGCACATAGTAGACATGCTGAACTGTGGATGGTCCACTGCTACTATGCTTGGTGGAAGAAGTCTGCTCCCTAGTAGAGGTATTGGCTGCTGCACTCGTACTGTGGACTACGCTGATCGTATTCACAAAAAGCTCCAGGTACTTTGTTATCTCATCCAGCTTATCCAGGTTCTTTGTCCTCTGCTCGATCACATGAAGCTTATCAAGTTCCTAGGATCACTTTTCAATAATATCCACTTTGGATAGGTGGTTTCCAATGATGGCCAATCAGTGCTATCCGCCTTACCCACTTCTTTTGTTGCCATCATATCGACATCCTTGTGGGGTACTGCAGGGGCGGTGACGAGGTGCTCCTGAAAAGCACATGAAGAAGAAAGAGCTACTGAACTTTCCGCCATCTCCTCAAAAATTTGATAAAGGACATCCTCATCCTTATTGAAGTGACTTCCCCCACAAGCGGCATCTATCAGCTTCTGATTGTCAATGCTTAAACCCCCAAAGAAATTTTGTACAAGGCTGGTCTTTGGAATATCATGATGGGGGCATTTCTCTGTCAGATCTTTGAATCTTTCCCATGCCTCATGAATAGGCTCGTGGGGCATCTTGGAGAAATTAGCAATCAAGGATCTCATTTGGTTAAGTCGTCCAAGTGGATAATACTTGTTCAGAAATGCAGACCTCAACTCTTCCCAAGTAGTGACAACCTTCCCCAAGTGATTTAACCAATACAAAGCCTTGCCCATCAGACCGAATGGAAATGCGGTCATTTGCACTACTTCTAATGGGACAATTGGGTAGTGTACTATTCCACAAATGCGATCGAATTGCTGGAGGTGTATATAAGGTTCTTCATTAATATTCCCATGGAATATTGGAAGAAGAGGTAAAATAGTAGGCTTAAGCTCAAAATGCCCATGAACCGCAGGAATTTGTATCCAAGAATTTGTTTGTCCTGCCCCTAGATTATAAGCATATTTTAGTGTAGGCTTAGCCTTAGGTTCTACATGAGGTTCTTCGCCCCCATTCCCACCTCCAGGGTTTCTGTTATCCCCCTCTCTCCTATCTTCTCTTTCCTGTCTCAGCTCGAGAATCATGTCTCTCAATGCGTTCTGAAAATTAGCCTGCTCTGCTATCTGGGCTTGAATTGTCTGGATGGAGGCTAACATGGTGTTGTTGATCTCGCTCTGCTCCAACATGGTTCCCTTTCCCTTTGATGGCATCAAGTGTTCGGTGTCTGACTCTGAAAATGTGCATGATACTTGATTAGTACTTAGAATTGATGGAGTCTCATATATTAATTCAAGATTAAAGTCAATCTCAACTAGTTGATTGATGGATGGATGTGAAGGGCGAAGTGGAGAAAGAGGAATATTCGGGAAGTGAGTCTCCCCAAATAGAAGGTGAACAGCTCGGAGTGTAGAATTAGTTCGTAGAGTCCGAACAAGAAATACTCCAGTCCGACATCTTCGAAATCAATAGGCAGGATGAGAGTACACGAAGATCAATGGAAGAGTGAAATTGAATGAAGGCACAAATTACGCAGAAGGATCTTTATCGCTAGAAAGCAAATACAATACAAACCCCCAATTCACGAACTCAACTCAATGTGAACACCGTGAAGGTTCGGTAAATTATCTTGTCAATTTTATAGTTTGGTGACAATACAATCTATCAGAGCGGTTAAAGCGAGCTATTAGGGACTCAATGCTCTTAGGAGACTGGCACAATTCCAAAGTTATATCTTTCCCAACCAGTATGAATTGCGGACCGTTTACCGGCTACCCGATCAATTCAATCTGTTAAGGATGTCACGGGCCGCTTTACCGGCTACTAGAGGAGATCCTCATTGGAGAACGACTAACCCAAGATAGTAGTCTGAAAAGAGTTCGGGCGTGGCTCTATCCTAGTGTGTGGGTCGCTCTCTCGCTACATACAAACCAAACAATGAGGGGGTTACTCTCCCCAAAAACAATTATTTTTCCTTGTATTTTTTAGGGTCGAGTTTTCTTTAGCAGTCCCGGTTTTAACAATTATCACTTGATTAAAATATTTTCAAAGAATCGCCTACCGAGTGTCCAATTTCCTTTTTAACTTATGTGAGTGAAAACAAGGAAGGAGATCGGAAATGCCTATGCATGATTAAAAATAATGATGCATGCAGGGGTTAGAGATGCGTACCTTGTCGCCAGCACTCTACATGCAAGTGATCCGCGTAGAATTTAAATAAACTATCCTATATGATGCAAGTGAACCGTCCTAGATGATAGCTTCTATTAGGGTAAGAATAAGTTGTATTGACTAAGTCCAATTTACGCTCTACTCTATAGGCACATAAATTTCTTGTTTAGGGTGTTTGGACCTAATTAATTACCTAGCTCAAGCAAATTAATTAAAGTAATCAAGAGGTAGCTCACGAAATCCATGGGAAACACAGAAAAATAAGGCGATGAAAACAAAATCGGTGAGGTCCCCCAAGTGCATCGACCCTTGGAGAAACAGACCCCGCAACAAATGAATGTCCGTTTACAAGAGTTCAAATGCTAGAAAGAAAAACTCTCTCTTTCTCTCTTTTTTTTATTTTTTTCTTCTCACGCTATCCAGCAGCTTGGTGAAGAATCAAGCCGCCTCCATGTCGCTTGGGTGCTTTGGCTATCCTAGGATGACCTCCTTCGCTCCGCGGGACCTCACAAGAAAAAGAAAAGAGAATGTGTAACAAATACAATTATCAATATGAGAAAGAGAAAAGAAAAAGAAAAAAAATAAAATGAATGTAGTGGATATGAACAATGAAGTGAATGACAAAATGTAAACAGATATTTACAACCAAGAATAACAGGTCAAAAGAGAAACCTAACTACCCTCGTCGTGTCTCCCCGGCAACGGCGCCATGTTGTTGTCAGCGAAATCTTGAGGATCGGAAATTATTGATAAAAAAATTGTCGTTGCTATCCTTAAAAATCCCGCGACAAACAAATTTTTTTTGCTACTTACTAACCTGTATAGCGGACAGGGTCGAACTCAGGGAGGCTATAAAGCCTGAGGGTTATTCAATTAATCAAGAATTAATTAAGAGAAGATAGTAATCTCAAAGGATAACTATCCTTGGTTTTGTGATTTTTTTATCTTTTTAAATTTTTTAATAATTTTTTATCTTCTGATTTTCAAATTTTTAGTGATTTTGATTTTACAATTTTTTTCATTTTCAAAAATCACACGAAGCAATATTCACAAGATCAAAAATACGCACGCCAACTCTCTTTATAATTTTCAATTTATAAAAAAATGCTCAGAAAAAATCAAAGAAAATATTTTTGGGTTTTGAAAGTTTTGCAATGTTGCTGAGAATTTTTATGGAATTTTCAGATGTTTTTATATTTTTCTAAAAATCAAACAGTGGTAAAAATGAAAAACAATGCAAAGCCTGGAGTAATTTGCAATTTAAAAATGTTTTAATGACCCAAAACTCCGGTAATTATTTTTATCAAAAAATAGAAGCAATTATATACAAACAGGAATTGAAATCACTATTTTTTGATTTTTGTAGAATTTTCTATGATTTTTATAAGATTTTTGGTATTTTTCAATTTTTTGGAATTTTATAAATAATTAATGCACGAAAATTGGATAGAAATTAAAATACAGCAAAATACACTTATTTTTTTGGAGTTTTTAAACAAATTTTCGAATTTTTATGAATTTTCAAATTTTGGGCAAGCAAAAAGATACTATTTTTGATTTTTTTTTAAATATCAAATGTCAATAAAAATTGATGAAAAATTTACACAATGATAAAGACTGCAGTAGGAGCATACCCAATTTTTTTGAGAATTTTTAGATCAAACAAAAACATTTATTTCATTCAAAGAGATCAAGCAAGTTATTGTTATGGAAATGTAGGGACGAAAATGCAATTATTTAAAAGCTTTTGCAGAAAAACGAACAATAATTAAATTGCAAGATAATTGACGCAAATTACCCAATGAATGCGTGTTGCGCACGTACATGTATTGGAGCGGGGACGTCTTTGCAAATATTGAAAAAGTTCCAGGGGTAGATGCACAATTATTCCATTTTTTTTAAAAACCAAACCCAGCTAGGGTTCTAAAGAAAAAGGAAAGGGGAGACACAGACTGTTGCCTCTTCTTCCTCTTCTTTCCAATGGCGGCGGTTCGGGTGGAGGCGGAGGCGCGATTCGGCGACGTCGATGAGAGGAAGCGCCGGGCTAAAGGAGGCACAAGGATCGGGCATGTGCGGGAGAGTGGAAGGCGGCTGGGATCGGGCATCAACGGGCGACGTGGGCAGAGCACCGCACCGGCCACTGGAGGGGAACGCGTGCCGCCTGCGCACAGCGCTTGCGACGGGGCCTCAGCGGATGGTGGAAGTACGACTGTGAGGGCACGGGGTCGCGGCTTACGGCGGGAGGGGTCGCTGGGCCTGGAGGGAGGAGTCGGGTCACAGGCGCACGGTAGGCGTTGAGCACGGGTGGTGGCGCTGGAGCGAGGAGCGTGGATGGGCACCGTGGTGCCGGCGGTTCGACCGCGGGGCGGTGCTGCCACCTGCGGGAGGAGGCGGAGGGCGCGCAGGAGGTCCGTGTGACCTGCGTTTTTTATAATTTTTTGTTTTTATTTTATTTTATTTTATTATGTAATCAGAGAATGATAAAAAATATTTTTTTTATATTTTTTAAAAATAGGAAATGTAAACGTGAATAAAATAGTTTATTTATTTTTTTTATTTTTTATTTTGTTTTACTGAACATGCAAAACAAAAGTTAGAGAGAAAAAAATTATATATTTTTTTATTTATTCACAATTCAAACTTCATAGGCGAGCATGATGACTCGATCTCAAAAATTAAAAAATGGACTTCGTGAATGAAGATTTGGCGACAAATGAGAGAATCGAATCCGGTTCTTCGAACACCGTACGTGGTCGGAGTTGATAGATTGTGGAAGATAGAAACTGAATGCGGAGAGATTAAGAACGTGAGATGGAAAATCGAGTCGAAGCGGATCAAATCGTGATGGAATTTTTTTTTAAGATCTAGAAAGACAAAATGACTATGAAGAACAACTACGAGAAAATAAAAATATTATTAATCTAGGATAAAATAAGAAGAAAAATGACGACAGATCTCACCTTAGGAGCGAAAATTGATCGCGATGGCCTTGACGAAGGCCGACTCGCTGTCATCGGACGACTCGAAGGCTAGACATCTTTCTCGACAAGAAGACTCTCGGAGATCCGGGGCTCCTCTCACCAAAGATTAATCAAGTTGGAATGAGGGAGAATGAGCTATATAAATAGAAAAGATGGAGAATGAAATTGGAATTTTTGAATTTTTGGTTGAAGAGATAAGAGAGATGAAAATTGAAATGAGATATAAGATAAAGAGAGATAAAGCTATTTTACAAAATTAACTATTTTTTTGAATTTTCATCACTTTATTTATTTGAATTAAAAATGATATTTTTTTATGGCGGCTAATTGAGAATAGCAACTATATACATATATGACATTATATACAAGGGTTAATGAGGAAATTAGCTTTTTTGTTTTGTTTTAAATTTTTTTTATAATAATTTTTATTTTAAATAATTAGTAAAATATTTACAAAATAAATACAAATAAAATATGTACAAAATACATGAGAAAATTGCACAAACCACCCCGGAAAACCAAATTTTTACTCGTAACTCCAAAACTTATGAAAATACAACCATTTAAAGTAAAGATAATTTAATTTAGAATCCAATGGAAGTGAGATTGATTCAATTTGAGTTCATATGAAGTAGGAATTGATTTTTCAATTAGTGTTTAGTGGCTTTTTCCAAGTGTGGTTGCTTTTATTCTGTACACGATTTTATTTTGCAACTATTTTTATTAATTACAACACATTTTTATTTACAACTTTGGTTTTGAAGGTTATTTGATTTGAGGTCAATTAAGGTACAAATAAAATAATGAAGTATACAAATATACACAGCACACAATTTTTTTTGGATTTTCTAATTGAGGACCCTTTCTCCCCCTACTTTATTCCTGGTCGATCATGTCAAGTCTTGACCTTCTCTCGGGGTTCGGGTCAGGCTGTATACAGACTTCCTTTTTTATTTTATTTTCTATATTTTTCCTTTCTTTCTTTATTTATTTATTTTAGGTTAAAATAATATACAAATATACAATATTTACACACAAATGCAAGTTAGTAAGAAAATGGAGTTATTGTTATATACAAGTGTTTTATAAGGGATTTTAAGCTAAAATAAATGAATAAAGATGACGAATCGTAGATTCATCACCTACATACCTACATACATGCCTACATACATACATACCTACATACCTACATACATACCTACATACCTACATACATACATACATATGTACATACATACCTACAAACATACCTACATACGTTCGTACTTACGTACATACATATGTATACGTACGTAAACACGTACGGACGCACACATGCACGGATGCACGCACACACATACGCAGGTATGCACGTAAGCACATACGCCCAGATGCCTGGACGCGCGCACGCACGTGCGCACACACACACACACACATAACACACACGCACGCACGCACATGCGCACGCACACACACATAGACATACATAACATACAAAACCTACATACGTACGTGCGTACGCACATACATACATACATACGTACGTACTTACATACGTATACATACGTGCATACGCACTTGCATACGTACTTACGTGCATACATACTACATACATACATCCTTACGTATGTACATACATACGCACATACCTACATACCTACATACATACTTGCATACGTACTTACATATGCACATACATACCTACCTACCTACATATACATATACTTACGTACATACATACATACCTACATACATACATACATAAGTACTTACGTACGTACTTACATATGTACTTACGTATATACATGCGTACATACATACATACGTACATACCTACAGACATATGTACATATGTAATACATACATACTTATGTGCGTACATACATACCTACATACATACGTACGTATATATTAGGTACGTACGTGCATACGTACACACGTATATACATACACACACATATGTATACACAGACGTATACACACACGTATACACATTAACACATGCACACACTCACAAAACACGCACACGCGTGCGCGCACACATGTATGTGTATACACACAAACACACACATGTACAAACGTACATACGTATAACGAGCGGATCCTTTGCAGTACTGCAGAGATATGTAGTAAACCACGAAGAGGCCCGAGCCGCTTGATGAAAATCGAGCGGTTCACATGAAATCTCGGTTTTTGTGGTCCCTTACCAATCGAGTGGCTCGGGCCTCCTTGTGGTTTACTATATATCCTTATAGTACTGTATAGGATCCGCACTCCATACGTACATTCATGCACGCGCACACAAACATACATGCAGTTCTGTGCCTCTTTTACTTTTTTATATCCATAGATCTGTGCAAAAAAATCAGCCACCAGTGCCACCAGTGCCTCCTCCCCCCTTGCCCACCCCACCAGCTCAACCTCACCACTTCTACCTCCTCGACCTTCTTGGTGAGAGGTATGTGATGGCTCCCCCTCCTGTTTTCTGTTGGAGCAGCGAAAGATTGGTTGTTGATAAGAAGAAAATTAGAGAGAGAGAATATGGGTCAATGCACAAGGTATATGTGAACTCGAGAACTTCTTTTTATTAAAATTTGAACTTGCATACAAAATTTGAACTTTTACAAGAAGAGGACTTACAATTTTTACAACAAAGGAAGGACTTACAAGACTTGGAAGGAGTATGACTTTTGTGGTGGTAGTGGATGTGTTGTGCTTCTCTTGTGTTGTGTTTGTTGTATGAAATGAGGACCTCTTGGATGGTATTTATAGGTTCCCAAGAGGGTGTAGATATTTTGGAAGAGGGATTTAGAATCTTTTTCCATGCTTATCCTTTAAGAGAAAATATATAGATATTTTGCTGGGAGGTGGAGAAATATGTAGACATTTTCTCCACCTCTCTCTTTTATAGAAGCTTCTTCAAAGTACATGTCTTCATAAAACTTCTCCTTATGTGGGTGGAGGATATTAGGCCCATATGTTCTCATATGGGTGGAGGATTGTAGGCCCATTGTATAAGACCCATTACAGTAACAATACCTCTTAGGTAAATTATAAATTATATTTTCAACACCTTCTCTTAATTTGTAATTTGCATTATTCTCATGTACTGGAAGTTTTCTACCGAAAGAAAATGTGAAAAGATATCTGCATCTTGATCTTCTATGTTGATGAATTTCTTCTACATTTCGCCTCTCTTGTATCTGGTGATGACACAATCTATTATGCTTTCTTCTTCCGTGAAAAAAGTGGTCTTTTTTCATTGTAGTGGCTTTTGCATAAGGACTTATTTCTTACCGCTTCTTAGAATATATGTATATTACGTTTGATTCTTTCCTTTTAATAACTTCTTTATCTTAAGGGGCTCATATGCAAATATTGAGATAATATGAGTTGATGTATAAATTTCTTCAAGAGATAGTATCTTTTGTTGACGATGTTCTGCAACAGAAATATCTGGCCCGGTTGGTCTTTAGATTGAAGGAAATATATCTTCATCATTTGAGTTATCTTCTTCACCAGCAACTTTCTTTTGTAAAATTTGAGTGTCTTCCCATTTACATGAAGACTTTTCATCAAAGATGACATCTCTATATATAATTAATTTTCTTTCTTTGGGTTCATATAATATGTAAGCTTTAGATTCATCACAATATCTAAAGAAGATATATTTTTCTCATTTTTCATCAAACTTTTTTCATCTAACATGAGATGGTATATGAAAATATGCAATAGAGCCAAAGATTTTGAAATGACTAACATTGGTCTTCCTTTCATATCGGACTTCATAAGGTGTTATATCCAATACTATTTTTGTAAGTGATCTATTCAATATATAAACCCCAGTATTTACCGCCTCTGCCCAAAGTTTGTTAGGAAGACCTTTACCTTTCAGCATGCTTCTTGCCATCTCAACGATTGTGCGATTTCTTCTTTCAGCTAGAACATTTTGTTGAGGAGTATGTCTTGTTGTTAGCTCCTTCTTGATTCTTTGAGTTATGCAGAAGTCTTGAAATTCTTTAGATGTAAATTCTCCTCCTAGATCTGATTGGAAAACTTTTATTTTTCTTGCACTTTGCTTTTCAACAAAAGCTTTAAACTTGATAAAAGTAGAGAAGTCTTTTGACTTTTCTTTTAAGAAGTAAATCCACATCATTCTACTATAATCATCAACGAATAATAGAAAGTTCCTAATTCCATTGATAGACGGAGGTGAGTTGGTCCACATACATCTGAGTGTATCCATTCAAGTGGAGATTTTACTCTCCGTGATGTCTTCGTAAAAGACAATGTATGCATCTTGCCATATATGCATCATTCACATAAACTTTAATCTTTCTTAATGAATGGAAGTCCAACTACCAAGTTCTTCTGCTTTAATAACATGAAGCTTATAAAAGTTTAAACATACAAATCTTAAATGTCATAATAGAGAATCATTTTCATTTGTAGCTTCTTGTGCATAGTTTTTTTTAAGGCATTGATAATGGAAAGAGTTTTTTAGGAGCCATTTTAATATCTGCAATCAGTAACTTCCTCCTTTTATCAAAGATTTTGCATATTCCATTATCGAATCTTAGAGAATATCCATTATTCATAAGTTGACCTGTACTTACAAGATTCTCAGTTAAGCCTGGAACATAAAGAACATCATGAATGAGTTTAAAAGTATATTTCTTTGTTTGTACTGTAATAACTCCTTTCCTTCCATATTTTGTAGCTTTCCGTTTCCAAGCTTAACTTGTGAGCTATTCCCTTTTTTAATACTCACAAATGCATCTATGTTCCCTGTTATATGGTTAATACAACCACTATCAACATACCAAATATCTTTAGACACTTCTTTAATGTTCATGTAAGAATAAAGTAATGGATTAGAATCCTTATCTTTTGCAATATAATTAGACTTGTCTTTTTGGAACTAGCAATATCTTTGAAAATGATTTGCAATCTTGCACTTTGTGTATCAGAATCTACAATTCTTAGATTCATGATTATCTTTCTTGCAAATGATGCAATAAGAAGAACATTTTCTTGTACCTGGAGCTCTTTGATTTATCCTCCTTTTGATCTTATATTGTGTTGAGATCTATAAGATCCATGTCTTTCATTAACTCTTTCTCCTTACAAATTTTCCCCTTCTTTGCTTGTCATGATCTTCATTCTTAGTTTTGGATATGCTGATTTTTCTTTGAAATACTTGCTCCAAGGGTTGAATAGTAAATATGCTAATTCTTTGCTCATGTGCTTTAAGTGAGCTCATTAATTCAAATACATAAAGAGAAGATAAATCTTTGAATTCTTTAATAACAACAACAACATGATCGAACTTAGCAGGTAAACTTCTTAATATCTTTTCAACTACCTTCTTATCTGCAATAATATCTTCATAACTTAAAATTTAATTTATAATAATAAAAGCTCTTGAAAAAAACTATTGTATAATTTCATCATCTTTTTTATCAAGAGATTATCAAAACCTTTACATAAGATTGAAGCTTGATATAAATTAACTTGGCAGATTATTGAAATTCTTTCTTTAAAATCTTTCATGCTTCTTTAGAAGTAGTTGCTACAGAAATGTTAGAAAAGATAGATTTGCTTACTTCTCCTAGATGAAGAGAAGGTCATTTGCATGTTTCTTCTTGTTCTACTTGAGTTCTTTCTTCTTTCCTTTACTTAGAGAAACAAGTGTATCTGCATCTTTAATTCCCTCATAACCTTCTATGACATGATCACACAAGTCTTGTGAGATGAAGATGGTTTTCATTTGAAAACTCCAATAATCATAACTCTTTCTATCAAAGATATGAATGGAGCTTTAGGTATAATTGAATAAATATATGTTGGAGGCGGATGCCATGGTGTGGAGAAACAAGGAAAATATTTAAACAAGGATGTAAGGATGATGTTCTCTGATACCAAACTTGTTGGAGCAACGGAAGATTAGTGGTAGATAAGAAGCAAATTAGAGGGAAAGAATATGTATCAATGCACAAGGTATATGTGAACTCGAAAACTTCTTTTCATTAAAACTTGAACTTGCATACAAGACTTGAACTTCTACAAGAAGAGGACTTATAATGTTTACAACAAAAGACTTACAAGACCTGTAAGGAGGAGGACTCTTGTGGTGGTGGTAGTGGATGTGTTGTGCTTTTCTTGTGTTGTGTTTGTTGTATGAAATGAGGAATTCTTGGTTGCTATTTATAGGCCCACAAGAGGGTGGAGATATTTTAGAAGAGGGATCGATAATCTTTTTCCATACTTATCCTTCAAGAGAAAATATATAGATATTTTGGTGGGAGGTGGAGAAATATCTAGATATTTTCTCCACTTCTCTCTTTTCTAGAAATTTTATTCCAAGTACATGTCTTCATGAAACTTCTCCTTATGTGGGTTGAGGATAGTAGGCCCACATGTTGTCATATGTGTGGAGGAGTGTAGGCCCATTTGTATAAGATACGTTGCAATAACAATATTTCTTGGGGTAAATTACATTATATTTGCAACACCTTCTGCCCATCGAATGGCTTTTGACCTTCCTATCATCGTTGTAGTGAGGAGGTGACCTTTATTTCTATAGAGGAGCCTTTCCATAGGCTCCTTTACAACTTTGTGGACATGGTTTGGAAAACTTTAGGTAGGTATAAGATCTTCCCACAAGCGAATGGGTTCATCTACCTTTATCTCTTTTCATAGGATGAATGTCAACGTATCCTCGAGGGTAGACCCCGACTCTTCCAAGGCTGCTTTGTGGTACTCTGATGTTGGGAGGCAGGGCTATCCATGGAATGTACCTCCTCTCAGAGATCCCCTCTTGGATGCTGATATGGTTAGTGGAAACAAAGGTTAGGCAGGATGGTTCTCTTGTATGCTATCACCCTCTCATGCTTGAATTAGGAAGTTTTAACTATTGCCATCACGATAATCTATGGGGCTAACCTTTCATTAGACCGCAAGGCTATGTGGAATGACCTCGTTAACATCATTGGCTCCTTGGATGTCCTGTGGGTGGTTATTGGGGACCTAAATGTAGTCAGATATGACAACAAGGAGAAACTTGGCGAAAGCCTCCTCTTTTGGGGATCAAGGATGATTTCAACTATTGTACCGATTCATACGGGTTGATAGAGATAGAGTCGTGCAGTGCCCCTTGGCTGTAGTCGAACTGCTCAGCTGGACCTACTAAGGTCACGGCTCGCTTAAACCGAGTACCGGTGAACCCTACATGGTTAAGTCTTTTCCCAAGGGGCCAAACTGAGATACTCATCCCTCCCTTCTGGAGACTATCTACTGATGATAATATCCATGGTGTACACTGCCTTACACCCCAGGCTGTTTCGATGCTTCAACTATTGGGCTAATCGTCCAGTTTTCCTTGATATTGTAACTAAAGCTTGGACTACTTTGGTTTGGGGAAACCATGTCTTCTGCCTCTCTCGCAAATAAGAATGCCAAATATGCCCTAAAGGCTTGATAACAATTGGAAGCTAACATCTTTGAGGAGGTTAAAGTAGCAGATGATTCCTTGAAGTTGTCGTTGACCCTCTGGATCCCTTCTTGGTACAGTTGGAAAATGACAGTAAGCCCCACTACTCGGGTCTAGATGCAAACCTCGAGTCAGCATGGAAACAGAAAATCCACGTGGATTTGGTTAAGCCGGGGGATTGTAATACCCATTTTTTCCACCTCTCCATAAGTGCTCGTACATCTAAAATTTCTATTCACGTTCTCCTTGGCGGGGATGGAAGAATCTTCGACAAACCAGATATGGTAGCGGAAGCTCTAGTTGATTTCTTTAGGGGACTTATTGGCCCTGCTATTCCTGGTCACCCCTATGGTGAAGATGGTTCTCTCAGCTACTGGTAGTGCCTAGCTGAAATGTCTGTCCGAGGAGGCATTGGTCCTTCCCCTAGGCCTGATGGGTTCAATGGGGGATTCTTCAAATGACATTGGATGCTCATTAAATCCAAAATTGTTGAGGAAATAGCTTTCCTTTACACATGTGGGGGTGGGGGATGGGGGGGGCAATAAAGAGGCGCAACAAACTTAACTGGTGCCCAAAGTGTCCTCCCCTAATGTCCAATCTGACTTTTGTCTCATCTCATCTTGCAATGTGGTTTACAAGATCTTTGTCAAGCTTTTTAGCAACTCTCTTAGCAATAATGCTCCCACAGCTGATTTCATTCAACTAAACAACCATCATCAAGGGTTTCTCCATTGAAGATAGCTTGAGACTTGCTTAAGAACTCACAATGACATTCGAAAGGAAGGTAGCCACTGCTCGTGCTTGCCTTAAGATTGATCTTTTCAAGGCCTTTTAATCCATCAAGCATGCTTTTATCTTGAAGTGCCAGGAAGACATGGAGTTTGGGTCATGGTAAATCTCTTAGATTACTAACGCGTTTCTATGGCTCTTTCTCCGTGATTGTCAATGGTTCCCTCCATGGTTTTTTCGGTGGCACAAAAGGGTTGCACCAAGGAGACCCTTTAAGCCTTCTCCTTTTTGTGGTGGGAATGGAGACCCTCACATGCTTGGTGGAGGCCACTACTGCTCGTAGGTCTCTCTCAAGCCTTTAAGTTGGGGACGCTCCCTTGCTCTCACCCACCTCATCTATGATGATAGGGTTGGCTATTGAGTCACAGCTCGATGAGCCAGGCTTAGGCTCGACTCGATAAGGGCTTGTGAGCTTGCTCGTTTGGCTATTGAGCCAAAAAATGCCTATTTTCCTTAACGAGCCTGATTGGGCTCGAGCCAGACCAGGCTTGATAAGGAGCTCGGGCTTGATAAAGGGCTCAGCTCGAGCCTTATCGAGCCCTAGCAGGCTCGATAAGATGCTCGCGCTCAACGAGCCCGAGCTCGAGCTAGGGCCTAGCTCGGCTCATTGGGCTCGATAGCCAGCCATATATGTTGATGACCTACTCTTCTTCTGTAAGGCTTCAACCTCTTCCCTGTTGGTGGTCAAAGAACTATATGATGACTTTCTAGGTATGTATGGGCTTTCAATGAATGCACACAAGAGTAAGCTATTCTGACCGAAGTGCTCTCCAGATGATTTTCGTACTTATCTTTGGCTTTGTTTGCTAAGGCACTCCCTGCCCACTACCTATTTGGGGTAGCCTCTTTCTTTCTCTTACGACCGTGTCTTGGTGGCACAACTTCTAGAGGACAGGGTTAGGGCCTTTCTTTGTGACCGAAAAACAAAGGCCCTGGCTATGGTCGGTCGTTTGCAATTCTTGAGGCCAGTAGTTGCTGGCTTGGTTCTCTATTGGCCAGCGAGGACCATCATCCCTTTGCGCACTGCACCCAAGGTGGGCATGGGCCTTTTCTTTTTGTACCTTTGCTTAATTAGCAATATCCAGAAAACATGCCCAAAAAATGAATCCTTGATCTTCTCCCAAAGGGAGGCGAAAGTCAACTTTTAATATTCATGTCCTAAATGGAGCTTGCTGATTTTGGCTGTAGGGATACGAAGAACATGAGGTAACAAAAATACTGGACTATTCTTTGCGGATCAAAGAAAGGATCCGCCGATGGACTATTGCCACTGTTTTATAGTGTGGGAGGTTTTTTTCTTTCAAACCTGCTGACTCTTACACTGAGGACCCTCTGTGATTAACTCCTGGAAGGGTAGTTCTTTCCTACGACAAGAGAGGCAATGAAAATATGCGATTTATAAGATACACGTTACGAATTTCATGAATCAACATCTTGCACGGAACAAAGCCAAAGACGGCCTCCACAATATGTTCCTGAATAACCCTCTGACTTGAATCCAAATCTGACTGCTCAAGTAATTAACCCTGCGACCAAACAGACGCGGGAAAGTTTATTTTGATAAGCCTCACCTTCCTTTCAGTAGCACTCATAGAGCTTGATATCAACTCGGAGTCGGAAATACACCTCCCCCTCCACGGCATCTGTCATAATAGTTGCGATTCCTCTGCTCATTGCGAAATCACCGGTGCCGCCGACCACAGAGACGTCCCTTGTCTTGTTCTTAGGGTCGGCTCCAATGAAGTTAAGGGTTCCCCGTGGGTGATCAGTGGAGTTAAGCACGAAGCTGAAGGTAAGCCACGCCGTGAAGACATCCTTCTTATCGTACAGATAGAGGCCCTGCGCACGGCCAACTGTCGGGGAGTGGAGGTTGTTGTCTACGGTGATGGGATCGTCGAAGACCACCACATCCCCAAAGTGATTCAATGGGGCCAACGATGTAAGGTTGGCCCATGCTGGTGCACCGACAATGGCGGACGTGGCATTGTCCATGTTTCGACCATTGTAGATGATGTCGTTAAAGAAGAGTGTAAGATGATCGCATGGCTTTCGGTCCCTCCATCGAATGCGACTCGTAGAGCCTTGTGAAGGGACCAGTGTGAGTAAGAGGAGGAAGAGGGGAGGGGAGAAGAGGGGAGTGCTTTTCTTGCAACCCATGACCTGGAAGAACTTAATTGATTTTTTGATGTGATCAATCGTGTCGTTCCTCTCTCTATCTATAGGCACCGCAACTTGAAAAAGATATCCAACTTCTGACCAACTCCACGTTTCATTATTTGCGAGATTGCACGGAACATGGGAATCGACACCAACTATTCTGTATGTTTGAACTTAATTAAACTTGGACCATATTCAAATCAGTACCTAATACCTTCCACCAAATCAACTCATTCAACGAACCCTTTATTGCTATCTCATCCAAATTAACAAAGGTCAAATCTAATTACTTGAAAAGTTGAGGATTTTATAAAATCACGCCATAATTGCAGCATTTCAACTTTAAGCAAGATTGAGCTGCCTCCCAGTAGGCCAATAATTTTCCTTTTCAAGCCAATCTATATATTAACCTATATTGCTTACACCCGGAGAGATGCTTGTAAAAGACCTATATTATATGTATGTATGCAAACACATGTTACACACATTAATACATACATGCACATATATGTGCGAAAGCATAAGAGGAATGAATCGGAGCCGTGATAAGTGATTGTCAACGGTTGTGATACCGCAACATCAAGTCCCACCCTCTAGCTCTTTCCACCACATACAATCATTCTCCCTCTTCTTCGCGATCCCCGATCTTCCGCCGATAGTGAAAATTTAGTCTTCGCATCAATATGTAGAACAAACAGTTGTGCCCTTAGGTCTTGCAGTGAAACTGACTTGTGTGATACCCTTCTCTCGTGTGTGATGATTCATTCACCTGACAACTGTTCAATGATCTGGGACATAGAGAGAGGCTTCTTACCTCTAGCAGCAGAGGCTTCTCCTCCGCCTAATGTTTCTTTCGTTTTTCATTCAACCGTTATAATATAATCTGTTCCTCCCCATCTGTATACTATCCAAGGTGAATCAATAGATGTAACTGTTGTATCTAGAGTTCGATTTTTCTATCAGGGGTTTGTATTGTATCTAGTATTGGACTTCCTTGTTAGTTTCAATACCGCATCTTTTCATTAAGATCTTATTAGTGCACCAAATATTTATTTTGTACATTTACAACTGTTCCCCTTTGATGTTCCATCCTTCCTCCCCGCAATGTCCTTTAGTTACTGTTTTAAACTTTTTTCCCATTTCAATGGATAGACTTGAATCCAACTAGATTCAAAAGGGGATTTATTTTTGTTTGAATGAATGTTCTATATATCACATCGGTCAACTAAAATGAAACATCGGTTCTCTTTGAAGACCAACGTTTGAATAAGATGGTCTCGACATCAATGAGTTGAGTTACAAGTATCGGAGTTGAGATACATGTATCCAAGTTTGAAGGTATTATGAAGATATCAAAGGAAGCAGGAATGTTGGGGTATTCCAATCATCTTATGTGTTAGAGACAACTCTTACTGTAACCTTAACCCTTGCGATTCTACAATTCAACTTGGTATCTGTTTATTGCTGGCAAGACAGGAAAACACACCACATGGGAGAAAGATGACAGGATGGCAATTTCCATGATCAGGGTCAGCACAATTGATAGGGATGATGTCGAGCTGGTCTACTACACCCCAACTTATATGATATGTGGGTTTCTATCAAAGCCACATATGGGCATGAGATGAACATTAATCAGATGTATCAGACCTACTTCGACATGATGAATATGAAGCAAGCATGCAACTCCTTGTCTGAATATCAATCTATCTTCAAATTATTTCCTGAACGATACAACGTGTGCATTCATGGATGTTCCTACCCTACAAAGAAGAAAAATCATCGACACATGGTTGTTTTGGTGTTTCTAGCTATACCTATGCTACAGCTTGTGACCAGATGATTACTGTCACTGTTCTCACGACCATTGTGGAGGCTTGTGGTACATGGAGCTGCCTTGCTATCCCTCCCATACATATCCATACTAACAATCAGGCACAAGTTACTGCACTTGCTGTCCCAACCGGGCAAAGAGGCCATGGATCCTTTAGGAGTCATGGTTGAGGCCACTTCTGTACTGGACAAGGTCGAGGAACAATTCAGTTGTCACAAGTTTGGTCAAATAGAGGTTTTCTGCCACAACAAACAAGGACATCATGCCTCTACGTCTCATACTATTACTATTGAAGGAGATGCACCCACTATTGAAGTCCCCAGACGATACTTCGAGGATTTGATGCAACACTTGAACATGCTTTGTGAAATCCCGTATATTCTTTTTTTTCTTCCAAAAATCTGGAGCATTGTTGACATTCAAAAAATTCAAATAGTCAATCCATTTCGTAGATCTCATCGAGATCTTTCCAACGAGCCCAAGAACGTCCAATTCCGACATTCCTAGCTCAAGTTATCGTTGTTTTAAATATTATCTTCGGGACCCATATATGGATCCGAACCGGATCCGAATTGAGATCCAATTTCACCTCTCCTTCTATAAATTAGAGGTGATAGACTACTCCCTCAAAGCCCTAGCCATCACCATCCTTCCCTCTCATTGGAGCACCCCCACCTTGGCTAGTTTAGTCGTCGGAGGGCCGTCGTCGACATCGGAGAATGTGCTCCGATCAAAGATCCACGACCGCCAACACGTAGGAGAGCTCGAGATCACCGTGGTGCATGCCTCCACACTGCAATCAAGCGACGGAAATACCATTTCCGTACGAGAGGAGATCCCGAGGGAACATTCCCAAAGGTAACGATAAATACCCCCCTCTTGTTGTTTATTTCCACACACTTTTGTCCCTATATTCTTGAACATCTCTAAAGCCCTATGCGTTTCTCGTAGCGTGATTAATATATTATAATTGCTGTAATATTTCACGAACTATATTTCATCAATAATATTCGCAATAATATTCGCTTAATTTTTTTGTTAGTGTCTTGATAAAAAATAAATAAAACAAGATACTCGTAAGGAAGTTTTCTCCCTCCTCGTTGTTGATGTCACACGATGGTGGATCTTAAGTTTGGAGTATTTTTTTAAATCGTAAGTGTTTTTTTATATCATGAAATTGTGTACGACCCCCTTCCCTTTCTCTTGTGATGTTGTTGTGATTACTAATCCTATGTTTTTTAGCATCATTAGAGACATAAGAACATCTTTAGGCTATGGCTCGTAAATAGCTATTCATAGGGTAGCACTTAAAGAATTTTTTTTAGTTTATTGAAAAATGCTTAATGGATTAAGTTGTTTATCTCTTATTTCAATATCAAATACAATATAGAGAACAAACGATGTGTTTTATGATCAAGTATTATAATGTGTTTTCAAGTTTCTTCTCCGTTCATATCCGAGATGTTTAATTGGTTGAGGCTTTCTGAATTCTCATACATCATGCCACACGTTGCTCTTAATAATGATATAAATGTAAACTAAAAATTAGTATAAGTATGCAGGTATGAAAGGTGAAAAATATGTGCCGTGATAACACGTTAATGTCACCATTCACATAACTTCTTGACGTTTATTGGGTATAATTTGTAATTATAACCACAGTCCTTATCAGGCATTCAACGTGCCAACTGCTACAAGTCTTTTACAATTCCAGCCAATGTATGTTAAGCATATTTAAGTTTTAATATGTCCGTTAGTTTTAATCGAAAGCCATTAGCTATCCTCAATAGTATTTTTTAGCTCTACATAGAAGATATGTAGTATATTAAATTATCCACTTTTGTCGATCATTTTTATTATTTTGAAATTAAGTGTTATATACACAATATGGTATCTACACAAATATGATTGATGGATTGTGTCTATGCTAAGAGGATGTAATGATTTATAATATACATGACGTGCTCATCAAAATGACTTCCTATTGAGTTATGAGGTACTGAAACTTTAATTAAATGATCAAATATAAACATGTTTATAAATAATATAATTAATACACGTGTTAGGGATCCGACTAGTTTATATACACCCTCATGTCATTATTCTTTAATATCTATAGTATGCACTGTTTATTATACGGCAAGGTTACAGTAAACCCTTTGGTGTCAAAGTTTATTGTATCATTGATGATTAATACATAGTGAAAGTGATGTTTTATGTTGACGAAATCGTTAAAGAATAGTTGAATTTATAACTGTTATTAGTTATTCTTAGGGTTATTAAAGATCATATTTATGTTCTCGAGCTATGTTTGTGCCCAAAGTTAAGCAAATAAATACATCGATTAACAACTTTGATTAGAAAAAGAAACAATCATAGCCCGAGAAAACCAATGAGAAACCCCACCATATCGTTATGCATGAGATAGCTGTTGAGGTTTTGTATTTTCTTTTCATGGGTTAGATCTAATGCTAACTGGGTAGATGTAGTTAGGTGCCGCAAGGGATTGGCCATGCACCCTTAAGCCCCAGGGAGATACTTTGAAGGTCGTGACTCCAACGGACGAGTTGGGTGACGCCTTGCACCTAGAATCCCGGTAGCATCCGAAGTCGCCCGATGGAGTAGGCAGGTGACGCGGTTGGCATTCTTGGTTCCGCATCTATACACGATATTAGGACTCAGAATAGAATTAGATGTGGCTGCATCACATTCTATTTCAAGTAATAGTATTGTGAGAGGTGTTTTGGGATGTGGTTTGAAGTCGGAGATTTGGGTTTTCGAACTTTCTTGCTCCGATCGAAAAGTGGTTCTTGAGAGTTACTCATGATGAATATAAAGTTCCGCGATGCGGAGGCCTGCGAGTCGAGTACTTGCATGTGCTAAATTAATGCCAGAGTTGTGTCATGATCGAATATCTAAAATATGTATTTGCATATCCTCAAGAATTCAAATTAACGGATAGAAATATAAAGACCAACGTGGTAGTCCTCAAATAATGATTATATTAATAAATGAAATTTATGACCTCGTAATCCCTTGTAAGTTAGAATAATACGGTAGATCCTAGTTTCTACAATATATGCAAAAGTCACTAGATAGAATCAAGTTCATATGCCTTACTACTTCTACATTAGTTATTATAATGTTTGTCTCGTTACTGGTCAATTGCTCATAACGTCACCCTCGTGTGAACCCAACAGGTGTACCTGAGCAACATCCGCAACTGTAGCGACCTTTTGAAGAGATCAGACTTCCTACATCGTATTTGCACTAGATAGGGTGCGTCCTACTTAGAGTATTTTATTTATTCCTACATTATTTTATTTTCTATTTGAGAGACAATGTAATGAGATTTTTGGAGAACTTCTTCTGTAATTTATAATTATATGTTGTATCTCATTTTGTGTGGATATGGACTTGACGATTATTATAAATGAGAGTGGATATTACATTTCTTCCCATTTTATATTATTCTCCCGTTGTTGTTTATATTTCAAATGTTGATCAAATGTGCATAAGATGGTTTGCTGAGTATCGCAGATCATGGGCATATTTGGACAGTCGGTCCGACGCTCTCGTCTCGTCTCGTCGGTTTCGATAGTCGGAGGGATGAGGCGTCACAGATTGTATCAGAGCCCGATACTCCATTATCTCTTTTGCATATTAGAATATCAACGGGATTTGAAATATAAATAAAGCGATAAAATCTTCCGACTTTGGAATTTGTTAAGGAGAATATTTCAAGTTGTGTGTAATGTGTCCATTGCCTCTCTGACCATGGAACTAATTTCTAATATAATGATTATGCAGGGGAATCATACCGCCTCGTGTTGACCCTGATGTTGCACAGCTGTTGACCTTACTAGTTCAGGCTGTGCAGGGTATGCATCAACGTCAAGAAGTATTGGAGCAAAGGCTCTTTCAGCAGGATGACGCCTCGTATCAGCCCTCTCGTGAGGAGGAGGACGGTGTTCATCCTTCAGTATCTCTGGACCTGAAAGGATCAGAGGACCTGTAAGCATTGCAAAAACATCAGACGACATACGCAACATATCAAAGGTCTAAGGTGCCAATTCTTTGGTACTGGCACACCAGATGATGCTGAACTATGGATGGATCATGTATCCAAGGTCTTACGAATGATCCATGCTCCTAAAGAGTCTTGGCTTATATTTTTGGAATTTTCACTAGCGAGCTATGCTGAAAGTTGGTGGTACGCCATCAAGAAATATCTGAAGGATCCCATAACATGAGAAATATTTCTTAACGAGTTCCGTAGCCAGTTCACATAATGGGTTGAGGATCAGAGGAGGTTGTTTGCTGAGCTGAAGCAGGGGTTAATGATGGCCCAAGAATACCTCATTCACTACACTGAACTCTCCTGCCACTCACCAGCGACTACCGCTTTCCCTGATGAGAATTTACAGAAGTTTATCCGGGGACTGCATGGCGATTTGAAACACCAACTGTCTGCATTGAATTTCACTTCCATCAAGGAGGTAGCTGCTAAGGCAACCAAGATGGAGGCAACTCAGAGTCGGCTTCATGGGGGTCTATCACACTTCCAGCCACATCAGTTAGGGAGATCTACTCGCTGAGATTTCTACAAAGCTCGTAGAGAGCGTCATTTCCACCCAGTGACGACCACCCCTACCATTAGCAAATTTGCTCGTTCACCTACTTTGGGGCAGTGCCTGGCGAGTCGCGGTACTACTTCCTTCCGCTCTTCTACACACTCCTAGAGTCGCAAGACAGGGTGCTAGCATTGTCTCAGGAGGCTCTTTTTCTCATCCAGGAGATCGTAGGTGTTTTCACTGCCAGCAGCCAGGCCATTTCAAGGCCAAGTGCCCCTTACTTACCAGCAGCTCAGGTGGCCATCAACCAAGTGTACGGCCAACTTTCTCATCTGCACAGTCACATGGATCAGCTTCCAGTCATAGAGGTCGAGGCTTTCAACGTCCTCCACCACGACCAACCTTCAGTGCTGCAGGTTCTAACGTCCCACCACGGCCTCAAGGACAGTTGAATGCAATCACACAGGAGCAGGCCCACACCTCAGGAGCTGTAGTGCGAGGTATGATTTCAGTGCATGGTATATCCTTACATGCCTTATTTGATTCGGGAGCTACACACTCTTTGTAGCACATCGATTAGTATCTAAGTTAGATAAAGAATCTGTCTGTGTTTCATCTCCTTACTACATCAAGGGCCCAGCGGGCCAATTATTCATAGTGCGACAAGCGTGGAGAATGTAGCAGTGCAGATTGGCGGGCACCTAATGCCCGCATATCTTTTACTCATTCAATTAGAAGATTTTAATGTCATCTTAGGTATGGATTAGCTCGAGCAACATCACACATGCCTTGATTGCTTCGAGAAGACGGTAGTGTTCCATCTCCCAGGCATACCTACCTTTCAGCTTGATGGATGTACCCCAGATAGTGAGGTCTCGTATATATCGGCATTGAAGGCCCAACACTTGCTCGATCAGGGTAGCATAGGTTTTCTCGCCTATGCCATGGAGTTACCTGCCCAGGATTGCATTATTGAATATGTCAAAGTTGTGCGGGATTTTCTGACATATTTCTTGAGGAGTTACCTGGACTACCACCAGCGAGGGAGATCGAGTTCGAGATCACATTGATACCCAATACACAACCCATCTCCCATCCCTCCATATCGAATGGCACCAGTCAGACTCAGGGAGCTCAAAGTACAACTGCAGGAGTTGTTGGAAAAGGGATTTATCCGTCCCGGTACATCACCTTGGATAGCACCGGTCCTCTTTGCAAAGAAGAAGGACAGATCTATGTGATTGTGCATTGATTACAAGCAATTGAATAAAAGGATGGTAAAGAACCATTATCCACTTCCACAAATAGATGATTTTTTCGATCAGTTGTAGGGCGCAGTGGTATCTCAAAGATTGACCTACAATCGGGTTATCATCAATTGAGAATCAAGGACACAGATGTGCTTAAATCTTCTTTTCGTACCAGATACAACCACTATGAGTTTGTGGTCATGCCGTTTGTACTCACGAATGCACCTGCCACATTCATGGACACGATGAACATAATTTTCCGTCCATACTTAGATTGTTTTGTGGTGGTGTTCATTGATGATATCTTGATCTACTCACGTGATGAGCATGAACATGAGCAACATCTTCATACTATTCTTGAGACACTCAGAGAACATAAGTTGTATGCAAAATACAGTAAGTGTGAGTTTTGGCTTATCGAAGTAGCTTTCCTCGATCATGTAATTTTGAGAGCAGGTGTGGCAGTTGATCCGGCCAAGATAGATGCAGTAATGTCCTGGGAACAGCCCAAGACAGTTATCGAGATACATAGTTTCTTAAGCCTTGCCGGCTACTACATACGTTTTGTTAGGGGTTTCTCGCAGCTAACCCTACCACTTACTCGTCTAATACAGAAAGATGTCCCCTTCGTTTGGAACGACAAGTGCAAGTTGAGCTTTCGTACGTTGAAGGAGAGACTGACCACTGGTTCGATTCTCACCCTTCCTTCAGGAACCTTAGACTTTACATCATATTGAAGGATATGGAATAATCCTCAAGCGCATCACGGAAGCGTGAGCTTCATATCGAACAAGAAGAACGACTAGTCTTACTAGTGGTTCAGTGCAACAGAATTTAAAATTTTTTTCATGCGATGAAACCACATGATCCAAGAATGATTCTCGGATCATTTCATCTACAACGACAACAAGAATAAAGGAATACCTCTTGAAGCGTGGTTGATCGAATCTCTACGAAAAGAGACCTCTTGTCTCAAGTCCGATCGTCGGAGAAGAAGCTTGCGAGCGTGGGGATGAGTCGCGTTGTCCTCGTAATCCAACGAGTTGATCCAAGTACGGTGAACTCCTGACCTCGTCGTATGAGATCGAACGTCTCCTTCGTAAGCGCAACACTTCAAGAAGACGGAGAACCAAAGAACGTCGAAGCGGCGGCGCGGTGGCGTAGGCGACGACGATGATCTCCCCTAGGGTTTGGTGGACGACCACCAAGTAGAGGGAGAGAGAGTTGGTGTGTCGGGAGAGAAAGAGAGAGAGAGAGATGTGCTTCTAAAAGCATGTACTAGAGAGCATAGTATGCCTCTCTATTTATAGGATTTTAGGATCCATGGATCTCAATCCATGGGACATGTAAAATCAATAGATGAGATTGATTTATGTCAATCCAATGGTCAAGATTGTTGTTTGTAAAAGCCAACAACTTATGATTTAATTTAGATCAAATATATTTGATAAATCAAATATACATCAATCTTAAAATTAAACAATAAAATAAGGAAGCAATTGGCATGGAGATTACATCTCCCATGTCAACATGGTGGATGGCCACCAATTCCATATAGGACTTGGTAGCCGAACACATATTACCATGTGGAGGTAATCTCATGAGATTTCATGAGATTGCATATCTCCATGTAGTTCTCCTTTATTTAATCCCAACAACTTTGGTTGTGATTTATTCTCCAAAAATAATTCATAATTAATTTTGAAAATATTGCAATCTTGCCATTGGAAAATTATAAATCACATTCACAACCCAAAACAAAATATAATCTAAATTTTCAATTAATTAAACAATGTGTATCCAATACACATTAATAATTAATCAACAAATATAAATTATAATTAGCTCTCTCTAATACATTATAAATCACATTTATAATATATTATGAATAATTAGATATTACTGTCCACATTATTCTTATCTACAATAATTAAATCACATTTAATTATATTGGATAGTTTCCACACACATCAAGATAATTAAATCACATTTAATTATCAACTTCTTAATGCTTAGATCTTAAGGAATTATTCTTGAACCCTTTCAAGAATAATGCTATTTCTCCTTAGATACTTGGAGATAAGGATAGGACGATTGTATTGTTCCACGTATAGTGACTTGGATATTGAGATCACATCTCAAATACAGACGGCATGGACCTCTCATAGATGCTTGATTAAATCAAGGCCGTAAACCTAATCTTCTCATTGCATCTGAATCTCATTCAGATCAATGTCCAATACATGGACTAAGATTAGGCTACTTCTCTACTGAGAGGAGTCACTAAATTCCAGACCTGTTTCATCACTCCCTCGGAATGGAAGCGTCTTGGTTATACAACGTTTATAATCAAATCACCCTCAGGTATTCCCAATACCTGTACATCCTGCATACTGGAAGACTTATGATCATCCCGAAGATATAGATCACTTTTACACTGTCATCTTCATGGTTTGATCACTAAGTTTGTCAATCTCGGTCCTTGGGATTTGGTCCAGATCATATGCTTTCACAAAGCATATATCTTACCTTCAAATTCATGTCATGCTTCCAAAGCATGAAGAACCATCCATGGAATTTAATCAGTCCCAATACCTCATGAGTGAGCTCATGTCTCCCGGTTCACAAGTGAACCTGTGTGATCCCTTTGAGAGATCGTATTACTCATATGCCCTTAAATGCACACCAGCTCACCGGTGTATAGACCTTTGTTTAGAGATACTTGATGATACTCACTTGACAATCATTTGATGATACTTGATGAGTCCTCTATCTAACTCCTTAGATATTCATCCAAGCGTCAGCCTGTATGATTAATCAATGAATCAACAGCTGTATGATTATCAAGTTGGCCATGGTACATAACCCTCATTGTACAAAGGGACCTTATTGTGCATTCATTCAATCAATTTCAGAAAGGGAGTGAAACATAATCAATAACTTTTATTGATAAATCATTTATTACAATAACATTTATTGCAGGAATGGTTCGCCTCGGGCTCACATTGCTAACAATTTCCCACTAGCCCTCAGAACCATTCAGGAACAATCCTTAAACCCATACTCATTACATGCTGGTCGAAAACCTTCTGTGTCAGAGGTTTGGTAAGAGGATCAGCAACGTTGTCAGCAGTGTCCACCTTGGTGATGATGATGTCACCACGCTTTTGAATCTCCCGAATGATGTGGTATTTCCTTTCTACGTGCTTGCTCTTCTGATGCCATTTGGGTTCCTTCGCCTGGGCAATGGCTCCCGTGTTATCATAGAATAGCGGGATGGGAGTATTAGAGGAAACTACGCCAAGCTCCAGGACGAACTTGCGCAACCACACGCCTCCTTTGCAGCATCCAATGCGGCAATGTATTCGGCTTCTATTGTTGAATCTGTTGTAATGTCCTGCTTCTTGCTTCTCCATCTCACAACACCACCATTCAACAGGAATACAAACCCTGATGTCGACTTTCAATCATCAATATCCGATTGGAAGTCAGAATCCGTATATCCCAAGACTTGGAGATCACCATCTCCATAGACCAAGATGTAATCTTGAGTCCGTCTTAAATATTTGAATATGTTCTTTACTGCATTCCAGTGTTGTTCTCCATAGCAGGATTGGTAACGACTTACCACTTCCACTACATGGCAGATATCTGGCCTTGTACATATCATAGCATATATTAAGCTTCCTACAGCTGATGCATAAGGGCATCCAACCATGGCTTTCTTTTCCTCAACAGTTTGAGGAGCCATTCCTTTAGACAGGTGGATACCATGTCTTAAGGGTAGGAATCCTTTCTTGGAACTATCCATACGGAAACGTTCAAGAATCTTCTTAATGTATCCATGTTGTGATAATCCCAAAATCCGCTTTCTCGGTTTCTGAACAACTTCATGCCTAAGATGTAAGAGGCTTCTCCAAGATCTTTCATCTCAAAGGTATGGGACAGCCAAATCTTTACACTAATCATCATCCCTGTTTCATTCCCAATGATAAGGATGCCATCTACATAAAGCACGATGAACACAATGGCGCTCCCACTAAGCTTCTTGTACACACAAGGTTCATCAGGATTCTGCACAAAATCATAACTCTTTATGGTTTCGTCAAATCTGATGTTCCAGCTATGAGAAGCTTGCTTGAGCCCATAGATGGATTTCTTCAGCTTGCATACTTTGCCATCCTCAGTTATGAAGCCCTGGGGCTACTCCATATAGATATCCTCCTCGAGGTATTTATTGAGGAAAGCCGTCTTGACGTCCATCTGCCAGATGTCGTAGTCAAGACATGCAGCTATAGCTAGCAGTGTCCGGATGGATTTAAGCATAGCTACATGAGAGAATGTCTCATCGTAATCGATGCCTTCTCTCTGTGTGTAGCTCTTGGCTACGAGCTGTGCCTTGAAAGTCTCTACTTTCCCATCAGGTCCCCTCTTTCTCTTGAATATCCTTTTACACCCAATGAGTTTTACCCCTTTAGGTGGATCCTCTAGGGTCCATACACCATTATTATGCATGGAGTCAATTTCTGACTTCATTGCTAGCATCCATCTATCCATGTCATGATCCGCGAGTGCTTCATCAAATGAAGTTGGATCATTGTCAGTTTAACTTGACACATGAAATCCATACCTTTCAGGTGGTGCAACCACCCTCGAACTCCTTCGAAGAGGTATGGGTGTTTCATCTTTATTTACCTCTTTAGTTTCTGGTCTAGGAAGCTCAGAATCCTCAGGGGATTCAATGAGTTCCTCTACTTCATTTTTGTCTTGACCTTTAAGGAAATCATCCTCCAGAATATTCACATCTCTAGAGACAAAAACCTTTTGGGTCTCAGGGTCATAGAGCTGGTATCCAATACCATCTTTAACATACCCAATGAAGAAACACTATCGATTGCGGGATTCTAGCTTAATTGCGTCCACGTTCTTCGCATGAACCAAGCAACCCCAAATCCTCAGTGATTAACAATAGGTTTGGTTCCATACCAGAGCTCATGAGGAGTCTTAGGTACATATTTGCTAGGAATCTTATTCAGGATATATATTGCAGTCTCTACTACATATCCCCAGAAACTAAGTGGTAAATGTGCTTTGCTCATCATTGAACGGACCATATCCATGATGGTCCTATTGCGTCTTTCAGCAACACCATTAAGTTGAGGAGTTCCAGGAGTAGTGAGATTGGAGACAATTCCATTCTCTTTAAGGTATTCCTTGAATTCATCTGAGAGGTACTTGCCACCTCGATCAGATCAAATCCATTTAATCTTCCTATCGGTTTGGTTCTCAACCAAAGCCTTGAATTCTTGGAACTTTTCAAAGGTTTCAGATTTATGACATAATAGGAAGACAAACCCGTATCGCGAATGGTCATCAATAAATGTCAAATAATATCGATATCCATTTCGAGTCGCGGTACTGAAGGGACCACATACATCAGTATGTATTAGGTCAATAATACCTTCACATCTTGTAACCTTGTTACGAAAAGGCATCCTAGTCATTTTACCTCGAATGCAATGTTCACAGGTAGGCAAAGATTGAACCTGTAGAAAATCCAAAGGTCCATCTTTATAAATCTATTGATCCTATCAACAGATAAATGACCAAGCCTTTGATGTAAAATCATATTTGAATGATTTTTATTCTCCCTAGATCTTTTAGGGTTTTTATTAGTGGTTGTAACATTCATGACATGTTCATTAATGCACAATTCATAGAGTCCACTAGAAGTCAAAATACCATCTACAATATATTTATCTTGATTTATGACTAATTTATTACAGAAAAGGAATGAATATCCACTTCTAACTAGCTTAGATACATACATCAACTTCCTTCTGACTTCAGGTACATAAAGACACTCTTTAAGTACTAGGACTCTACCACTAGATAATGATAGCCGACAAGTCCCGACGGCGACTGTTGCAACACTTGCATCAGATCCCATATGGATGACTATCTCCCCTTCCTCAAGTTTTCTAGTTTCCAGAAACAAGTGCAACAAGTTGCATACATGAACGGAAGCACCAGAATCAACAACCCAACTTCCTTCTCGTCCAACGAGAAAATTGGTTTCAAAGATAAAAGTGGATTTCATACCTGATGGGGCTTTACCTTTGTCGACCGACTTCAGGTAGTCCGAGCAATTATGCCTCTAATGCCCTGGCTTCTTGTAGTGGTGACAGGCGTCGGTTTTCTTTGACGCCTTTAGAGTGGATGCATTGGAAGATGAGCCCACACCTTGTCCCTTCTTCTTTCTCTTCTGGACCGGGTCCTTCCGCGAACCTTGCTTCCGACCACACTTCCCTCTGACCTGTGCAACCCAATGCCAGCGGGACCATCTTTCTTCATTACGTCTTCTGCAGACTTTAATGCAGCAAGAAGCCCAACGTTCATCAATTCCAGCTTGTTCATGTGGAATGAAATCACAAAGTTATTGAAAGACATGGGCAATGACAGCAGAATGAAATTCGATTGCATGTCTGCATCCATGGTTGCTCCAAGATTCTCCAACTCCGACAAGTACCCAAACATTTTGAGTACATGTTCACGGACCGAAGTTCCTTCCTGCATCTTGCAGCGAACGAGTTCTTTCTTAACGTTGTATCGCTGGGTGCGGTTAATGTCACCAAACATATCTTTCAGATTATGCATTATCTCCTGGCAAGTACTCATCTCCACATGTTGTTTCTGAAGAACATTGGAGAGAGAACCCAAGATATAACATCTAGCCAAGACATGATCTTCATCATACTTGTCATTGTATGCTTTTTCTTCCTTTGATTTAGGGGTTTCATGCTTGTTTTCTAAGAGCACATAACTTATGCGCTCAGCCGAGAGTAAAATCTCCAAATTACGGATCCAATCCGAGTAATTTGGTCCGGTCAACTGGTTGACCTCCAGAAGCCTGCTTAGTGGGTTCATGGACTTCGTTTTCTGAAATCAAGAATGCACTATGTTAGAAGATATAATCATACATTCAATTTATGATATTTGATTAAGGCATTTTTAATCAAATTAGTCTTGCTCTGTCAACTATGAAAGTTTATTCCCTTAATCACTTTCAAAGTAAGAGATATACTTATCGCTATATCTCAAGCAAAAACTGGGATCTACTCTTTATCTTTGTCATATACCAATAATATGAGAACCTATGACTCCAATAAAGAGAAGCGGGAACACATTCCGCCATGCAAGTCCAACTTGCATTTTCCAATTCGATCGTTAATACCCGGGCTCACCACCCCTATGGTGATGTTGACCCGTCATTAATTGAACCAACCGTCAACATGAATACAACTCGCTATGCGTAATCCAATATCGTCCTAATAATATGAGGACCCGATATTGGGGTCACTACGCATACGTACTTACTCTTTCGAGAAGCGACGAGCCCGATCCAAATGGATCATATGCAGGAGCTGTCACTTCGGACAGGCATCTCGTACATATAATATCTGGCGACGAAACCCTTTGCCTTGACGGGAGACCATGGATGTCACTTGTGTGATCCTCCATTTCATATTAAAATTTTAATTAATTATTATGAATCATATTCATGTAATTAATTCTTCCAAGGGAATCAACTCTATTCATAATAGAGTGTTTTAATTGGACATAATTAATTCAATCATATTAAATTAATTATCAATCCAATTCAATAAACAAACCTGGTTGTTTTACTTGAATATATATGGTATTATTCTCAAAGTATGTATTAATTCAAATTTCAATAATTAGAAAATACATCTTGATTTCTTCGGCATTATCAAGTCCCTACCCGCTGTCATGACCAGTACCGACGAGAGTGGGACAGACCACATACGTTGAAAGCCGCTACCCTAGCGATCTCCGACTAGACACCATATCCGCCTCGGGAAAGGATAATGCCAAATAGATCAATTTGTACTTGAGATGATCATCGATTCTTCAACTGAAATTATACCATATAGTAATAATCAAAACATTTTTTATTATAAGGAAATTTGCTAGACAAATTCCCAATCCTATTCAAGCAAGGAGTTTGATGGTTGTGTTTCTAATTATGATCGAGATCAAATCTAATCAATTTATTGCCAAGTCAATTAAGGAAATAATCATCTTCCAGTATTTCTCAAATATTTTCCATAATTATTTCTTGAAATTAACAATAAATTTCACTAATTGACAATCACATGGTTCTTGGTTAGGACTGTAATTTCAGCAGTGACCCCTTCTTACTAAAATTAACATATCTCAATCAATTTAAGTCCAAATTAGACAAAATCAATTTTCAAATATTGCTAATTTGATTTAGGAGTAATATTTCACGCATTTCGAGGCAGATCAAAACATTAATCAACTCATTAATCATGTTAAGATTTGCAGTTCCCGCAACAATGCATACATATTCAATAAAACAACCATATCTCGAGCAAACGGAATCCAAATTACGTAAACTCAAATCATATGGTTTCCTTATTTAGAAGAAAATCTAAGTGATTAATTCGTTTTTAAACAAATTAAATAGAGCCGAATTTATTCACTAAACAGAAGTGCGAAAATCAAATGCGACAAAAACTTTCGCGACCTCTACAAACCCAAGTCATCCTAGGTTTGCGGATCGTATCCAAAACCTTCTACCTAAGGCTCTGATACCATATGAAGGATATGGAATAATCCTCAAGCGCATCACGGAAGCGTGAGCATCGTATCAAGTACGACGAAGAACGACTAGTCGTACTAGTTGTTCGATGCAGCGGAATTTAAAAATTTTTTCATGCAATGAAACCACATGATCCAAGAATGATTCTCGGATCGTTTCATCTATAACCACAACAAGAATAAAGGAATACCTCTTGAAGCGTGGTTGATCGAGTCTCTACGAAAGGAGACCTCTGATGAATACTCATTCATCACTCTTTATTCTTATATTTTAGCTACAAAAACCCTTGCAAATGCATGTATATATGTGTAAATACAAATAATTACCAAAAGCATGCATTGTGTAAAAACCTATAATTAGCATGTTTTTGTGCAAAAATAAAAGAATAAAGATTAAAAAGAAAAAGAGGGAAATATTTAGAATAAATATTGAGCAACCTAACCCAAGGGAGGGCTCAGCATGGGCCTGACCGCATAAAAGCCAAAGTAAAGGGAGATAGGGGCTCTTGTGTAAATATTTGTGTAAATTAAATAAAGATATTTTCCTCACCAAAATAGGCTTATAAATATTTGTACATATTTATAAATATAAAATCAAAATAAAAATTAAAAAGAAAACAAAAACACCTCTTGTATATTCACCTTGTGTATAGACCATCCACTTATTTATTTAAGCCTTATAAATAAATAAATGTAATATTCCAAAATTTGTGTAAATATTCTACTTTATATAGTGTAAATAGATAAAAAAACAATTAAAGTAAAACCAAATAAAAATTGCAAAATTAAAAATACAAAAAGATATTGTAAATATACCCTGTATATAAATGTATATATGTATTTATTTTACCTATGAATATAAATAATAAAAACCAAATAAAAATGTCTTTTTATTCCTCATTTTATAATGAAGATAAATAAAATATAAAATGAGAATAAAATTGTATAAAAATAGCAATTAAAAATCAAAAATTAAAATCTTATATATTGTATATATACCTATATATGAACCTACTATGTACATACCCTATTTTTATTTTGAATAATTAATTAAAAATCACTAAAAAAATAGAAAAAATTAAAACAAAAATATTTTATGTTTAGACTTTTTAATAAATCAGCCATTTACTATTTTTAAATGATTTTACAAATCATTTCCACCTGGCCGCTCACCATTGGCTCTGGGGGATGTTGACCTCCCGGTCAACTCCCCCCCAGGACCACCTCTCGCGGGTCTGCAGCGCCCGACTCCCCTTCTCGGATTTTTCCCAGGCAGACCTGACTCCCTTTCGCCTAAACCCCAGGTCCGACTCCTTCACGACACACCCGAGACCCTCGCCGGAGCTACCGCATCGAGATCCGCGCTCTTGATTTCCCTACCCGCGCGCCTCTTTCCGGATCACCCCCACGTATAAAGCCCAGCTCCGCCTCCTCATTTCTGATCTTTGGCTATTCGATTCCACCCCCTGTGAGCTCCGGTGTGTGCGTGAGAGTGACAGCTCACTGCCCGTGCTGTTGAAGCGAGGAGAGGGACCGGATTCCATCGATCCGGCGAGCTTCGCCGCCGTTGCTCCGCCACCAGCTGGAGCTCGAGCCTCGGAGGGAGAAGCTCCTCGAGGCGAAGACCCAGAGCTTCCTTAGCTCATCCCCAGTCTCCTCGTCCATCCAGGAAGTCCCTTAAACCCTTCTTTCTCCTTGATTTTTCATTTCGCCCAAATCGCCGCTCCGCCGTATTACACCGATTCCGACCATTCCATAGCTCTATTCGATCATCGGAATCCATATTCACCATCGCCTCCTCCTCGTGCACCTTCTCCATATCCCCATCCAACCCAGCTCGCACAGGAGCTGGGATTCGAGCTCCACCGTCCCCCCTTCGCCGGAGCTCGTCCATATCGCCCCATCGTTCACCGTCACCCCGCCTAACCGGGTCGAGGCAGTTTGCCCTCGACCCGCGAGTCTTCTGGGTTGTTTTGCAGGTTAAATGAAGGCCATCTGAGGTCCTTCGACTTCAAGCCAGGAGGCGCAGCTCCGCCGACCTCGTCGGAGCTTCTCCGAGCTCGGCTGGGTCATCGGAGACCTCCATCCGACACGGAGGCCCACGCCAGACCTTTTCCGATCACCAGTGCCTCGCGAGGAGGTCGGGAGCGCACGCACTGGGCCGGTGAAGTTCGTCGGCTACCTGTTCTTCCTCGACCTTCAGACGTCGTCCGATCAACCCTCTCGCTCCAGGTGTCATCCGGGCCGTCCGTTCAGGAGCAGCAGTCATCGTTCGATTTGAGGTGGATAGATCTGGACCGCCCGATGCTCGAGGGTTAGCCGCAGAGAGCCACGCCCGTCCGATGCACCACGTGGCTTGACCCTCACCGTCGGATTCGCCAGAGGAGTCCAGCTGTGGAGCTCCCGTTATTCCCAACCATCAGATGATCCACGTGCCCTCCATCCAGCCGCTCCATTAATAAAGGGTAAACTACCCTTAGGCCCTTCTGTCTATTTCATTTCGCATTTAGTCCTGTAATTAGTTAATCCAGTTGTTTAGTTTTTGGGCTATTTGTGTAGAGGACCTCGTACTATATTTAGTTTGCATTTATGCCCCTGTGTATGGTCTGACACGTGCATCGACACGTGAGTTTTTGGGGTATTTGCATAACATGCCCCTGTAGTTCTGACTGTTAGTGGATGAATGAAAGTTTTTGTTTATTTGCATTTATACCCCTGTGCGTATTTTAATTGAGCATGTACGTTATATATTATGTTATTTGCAGATAAGCCCTTGGGCTTTTGGTACCTGTTACCAAAAGGCCCTCGGAACTTATTTTTCTCATATTTGGGTCCCTGAGTTCCCCAGACACGTGCGTAGCACGTGTTTCGCAGGGTAAATTGCACCAGACCCCCCAGACTTCTGGGTATTTGCACTTTGGTCCCTGTGCAATGTGCCCCCTCTTTATTTTTGAATAAAATAGCAAAATACCTCCAAATCCAACGAAAATTGGACACATGGCTCCTGCCATAGTGTAAAATTTTCGAGGATTTTTAGGACATTTTTGTTTTCATTTGATAATTTTAAAAATTCAAAAACTTCTATTTTCTTCACTGTCTAATTTTAAAAACCACAAAAAATATCAAATAGTGTCTAAAAATTACAAAAAAAATTGTCTAATGTCTATTTTGTTGTGCTTAATTTTCTAGCCAAATTTGGCTACTTTTCATTACTCAAAACCACTAAAAATTGAAAAACACTCAAAATCTTATAAAAAATCTAGTAAATCAATTAAAAATCTAAAAACAATAAAATAGGTGCCTAAATTTTCCTTGTTTTATTCTCTTTACAGGAAAATTACCTCCCAGCTAATTTGGGGCCTTTAGTTATTTTATCTAGGCCCTTTCAGCTCGGCTGGACAGTACCTACTATTTTAGTTACTTTTTAATTTTTAGAAAATTAAAAAAATATCAGAAAATTCTCAAAAATACATCAAAAACACTAAAAATTATAAAACACATAAAAATATTTTTGTTTGAATTTTTGGTTGAATTTTAGTATGCTTAATAAATTGTTGAAGTGTGTAGTTCATTAGCTTTTATTATTTTCTTAACTCATTAAAAATCCAAAAAAATATAAAATATTCAAAAACCACCAAAAATATTTCTTTTATTTTCTTTTATCTTTTTTTGACTACTTTGTAGGCCGAGAGGACAACCCGTCCTCCTTGTGTTCGACCCTGGTCGCTATACCAGGTTAATATAATAGCAAGACCGCTATCGCATTTTTGATTGATTTTATCTCTATTGGTGGTCTAATCTTCTTGATTGTTCGCACTTGATCGCTTGGGTCGTAACGACCGCTTAGCACCTTTATCCGAGTGGTCATTTCAGCGTGACATCAGAATGGCGCCGTTGCCGGGGAGCACGGCTTAGTAGTTTCTATTTTATTTTCGATTTTGTTTTCGTGGCTTTTCGCGGCTCTTTCAGAGCTCGCGGCTTTTGTTTATATTTTATTTTTGTTTTATTTTGTTTTATTTTCTTTTCTTTTGTTTTTATTCTTGTTTTATTTTGAGTGTTTATTTTATTTTGCATTTTTGCACATATACCCCCATTTCAGTTTCATTTGTTTTTCTGTTATTATTATTTGATTATTTCGGTCTGACCACTTGTCTCTGTTTCTTGCGAGGGCCTGAGGACTGAGGAGGCGACTTTCGAGGAGCCAACGCAACCGCAGGACTTGGAGGTGGCTCCCTTCTTTACGGAGCCGCAGGAGAGAGCGAGAGAGAGAGTTGAGTGGGAGAGGTTTAGATAGAGTTTTTATTTTGATTATTATTGTAATAATACAGGGACTCAGAGACTGGACCTTTGGACTGTGGTTGAACTAGCGGGTATGTTTCGCCGAGCACCGGTGTACTCGGGGGACCCTTAGGAGTTTTTCGCGGCTTTTTCTCGCGGTTTTGTTTTCTTATCTTTTTAGCTGTCTTTTCCGGTGTTTACGCGGTTTTTGATCGAGCCCCTAGATTTAGGATTTTATACTTGCTTGTGCCGTAATTAGTAGCGTACCCACACTTAATTATCTGCCTGTTCCTATAGTGCGCTTAATTGGACCTACTAATAATCAATTAATAAAAATAACTGACTCATTTTCCTTTGTGGCTTACGTGTCGTAGTCTACCCCACAAAGTGCTTTCTCCTACCCCCGATTTGTCGGGCAGAGGAGGGGTAGACCAAGACCGGACCTTTGGCCTGTAGGACGGTGACCAGTTAGACGGTTCTGCGAGTAGAACTTGCTCATCTAGGACTCGGTTTTCATCGCTGCATCATTTAGGGTAGTTTATTTTCTGTCTTTACATTTATGCGCGGATAATTTGCATGTAGAGTGCTGGAGACAGGTACGCCTTTCTGACTTTGCATGCATCATTGATTTATCGTACATTGGCTTTTTCGTCTTCTCCCCCTGTTTTTGACCTAATAATCAGGAGAACCGAAAAATTCGTTAGGCGTTTGTTTTTATTTGAAAAATATTAAAAAGAAAAACCATAAAATTGGGACTGGCTAAAACTATTGACCCTAAAAGATGCTCACCTTAAAAATTTGTCTTGGGGAGAGCAATCCCCTCCTTGTTTGGTTTGATTGCGCGAGAGAGTGACCCGCACCCTAGGTAGAGCCCTTCGGTGCTATTTCCAACTGACTACCGACTCTTCCGTGCGGGCTAGTCGGTTGGGATAGTATCGGGTATCCTAACAGGTTACGTAAGCTCTCTGATATCTTGTGTGTTCACCTAATAAAAATTGACAAGATAATTTGACCGAGCTTTTACGGTCTTCAGCTCGCGTTGCGTTGGTGAACCGGGGGTTTGCATTCTGATCATAGTTTCTCCAGATCCCATCCGCACTACTCGACCAGATCACGATGATGGGTAGACGCTCTCTTAGGCAGCCTCTGGCTGCACCGCTTTCGGGAACGTCTACCCAATCATCTAGGTTGGACCGTGAGAGCCGAGACCAGTTCTCCGAGCCTGAGTATGATTCCGCCTTGTTCCTCCTCGATCCCCTTTCTTTCGGTTATGAGAGATATGAGCCAGAGGAGAGAATAGCAGATTTGACAGCACCTGAGTATGGCTCATTTGATTTTGCAGACGTCATGGCCGGTAGTTCAGAGGACCGCTCCAGGACAGAGCACATCGTGATGGACCAGGGAGCGATCAACTCCACCCTGATCGCCTCGTTAGAGACAGTGCAACAGCAGCTGAGGGATCAGGGAGCTTTCATGATTGAGATGAGGAGAGAGCTGGAGCGACTCAGAGCAGAGAGAGATCAGAGCGAGCTTGAGGACGGACCAGATGCAGAGGCACGAGCCGCAGCAGCCGCAGCAGCAGCAGCAGCCGCCGCCGCAGCGGCAGCCGCCGCGGCAGGAGGACAACCGAGACCGATGTGGGAGTTGCACAACCCCGGATCTACACTGATGCATCATTGGGTAGTGGAGCCTGCTATCGTGGGGGACTTTAAGTTCCCCCCAAACACCCTGCAGATGCTTCCCCGTTTTCACGGACTTGCCACCAAGGAGCCCCATCTCCACCTCCAGGAGTTCTTGATGATCTGCAATACTGTCCACGACCGCCATGTGGACCAGGATACGATTCGGATGATCGCCTTCCCCTTCTCCTTAGCAGACAGAGCAGCCACCTGGCTGAAGCATTTGGGGAAGTTTGTTTACACCTGGGAGCAGCTCTGCACTGAGTACTTGAACAAGTACTATCCACTCAGGCGGACCAATGCAGCGAGGGCCCTGATCAGCAACTTATCCATGCTTCCCAACGAGCAATTCCATGAGGCATGGGAGAGGTTCCGAGAGCTCACAGGCAGATGCCCGCACCATGATATCTCGAAGCCGAACCTTGTGCAGAGCTTCTTCAGTGGGCTGACACCAGAGCTCCAGGGCTTGGTGAACGCTTCTTGTGGCGGGTCCTATTTCGCCAAGGATCACGACCAGGTCTGGGCCATCTTCGAGGAGATGGCCGAGAACTATATGGTGATGTCCCAGACCCGGTTGTATACTCAGGGCAGACCCCAGCAGCAGCCAGGACCCGTGCAGTACCAGAGGATAGCACAGGTCGATGCCGGTCCATCCAGTTCATCCACAGTTGCAGCAGCACAGGCAGAATCGTCCGTTGCGGATATGGGTATCATCAGTGAGAAGTTGGACCGCATGGAGCTGATCGAGAAGAAGCAATGCCAGGGCATCACGCAGATGGATCAGATGGCACAGACTTTGAGCGACATGAAGACCCAGCTCATGTGTCTCCAGGAGGCACAGACGGCTTCCCAGCCCCATCTTCAGTCGCGAGGCGATACCGGCGGCAGCAGCAGCTCGTCCCAGCGCTCCAGCTCCTTTCAGCAGCCTAGACAGGTTCATCTTGTACAGGCGGAGCCGTACCAGCAGCAGCAGCCCTCTTACCAGTCCCAACCGTCTCCAGACTTGCAGATGGTGGTATACCAGCCGGATCAGCCTCTAGCAGTACTCCCGCCTGCCCCGTTCGACGCAGAGCCGTTGATGGATGTCAACGGGATTTGGTATGACCGTCCTCAGCCTGGGATCCGACGAGACCATCCCGGATTCAGGTGGGGGAGTGGAGGTACCCAGCCCCAGCAGCAGTCATCCGGTCAGGGAGGGCAGTATAGCCAGCAGAGGGATCACCAGCAGCAACAGCCCCCAGCCTACCAGCCATACCAGTAGTCGTCTGTCGTTCCTCGTCCCTATCAGCAGCAGGGACAGTCTTGGAGACGTGAGCAACAGGCCAGTCACAGCAGCAGCATCCTTCCTCCTACCCCTCTCAGCACCAGCAGCACCAGCACCAGAGAGGCTACCCGTAGGGCTCCCATGAGAGCCCCGCCTTGGATGACATAGCCTGCCTCCTCACGGATCAGCAGGCTACTTTTCGACGGGAGATGGACGAGTTCCGCCAGGAGATGCGGGACCTGATGAGAGGGAAGGCCGCCATTCCTGCACAGAT
The DNA here is from genome assembly GCA_037367405.1 of Ottelia alismoides. NCBI lineage: Eukaryota > Viridiplantae > Streptophyta > Magnoliopsida > Alismatales > Hydrocharitaceae > Ottelia > Ottelia alismoides. The sequence goes on from JAZKJV010003206.1 coordinate 41,119, forward strand.
AGAGCCGAATCCGAACAGCCTGAAGCGGAAATCTGAGCAGGTAGTTTTCACTGAGCATGCCACTCCTAGTTATCCATTTGATGATATGTCTTCGGATCTATTTGATGCTGATTTTGTTACACTTAGGAGCGGTAGAGCACCAGCAGGCGGCGCCTCATCTGAGCGACGACTCGAGGATCTACCCAGGGCGCCAGATGAGGAGGAGGAGAGCGGTACTGAGGCCGTACACGATGATGATGGTGGTACTGATGCCACCAAGGATGCTGATTCCACCGGCGGTACTGAGGCCGCCACTTCACCAGTTCGAGGAGGTGGTGCTGATGCCACCAGAGTAGCCGAGCCAGCCCGCGGTACTGAGGCCGCAAGACGTCCAGTAGCAGAGCCAGCCCGTGGTGGTACTGAGACCACCGGTGTTTTTGTAGAGAGAGATGTTGTTTTTCCTCATGCTGATGTATCTCAGGACACTGTTTTGAATAAAGGAAAAGGTTTAGTTTCTTCTGGTCCCACTGTGGTGATTGATGTATGTGCGGATCCGGCCGTCGAGCCGTCTAGGCCTTTTCCTAGTCCTTCATCTGAGAAGGACCCTGTGATCCCCTTCCCTAGAGCCCTTCAGATGGGGAAGGGGAAGAAAAGAGAAAAAGACCCAGAAAAGAGAGAGCAGGAGGAGTTCAGCCAGAGCATGATCGATAGATTTCACATACAGCTGACCCTTCAGGAGGCTTTGCAGCACATCCCCCTTCTTCAGCGATCTTTGAGAGACAGGACCACAGTCAGGAGGTGGAACCACACTTTAGAGATTCATGTGCTGACGAAAGCCACGTATTTCGCGATCCAGAACCGTCTGCTGGCCAAGAGGCCAGATTCAGGGACCCCGTATGTCAGATGCCAGATTAGTGTGCAGAGGTTCGACCGGACTCTATTGGATAGCGGATCGTCTATCAACCTCCTTCCGGCAGCCCTTCTCGACCGCTTCGAGTTGGGCACTCTTCGACAGAGCAGGACAGTCCTTCAGTTTGCTGATCGATCTGTCAAGAGGCCGAAGGGGTTGTTGCGAGATGTTATCGTCACTATTCAGGGCCTGCAATTCCCCGTAGACTTCGTAGTGTTGGACATGGAGATCCCTGATTCAGTGGCCGATACCCCCATCATCCTCGGTCGTCCGTTCTTGGCCACAGCCAAGGCGGTGACTGATCATGATAGCGGGAAGGTATACTTTCGCGTCGAGGGCGAGAGTGTACAAATAGAGACGGTCGAGGACTACAGAGCCAGAGAGAGAGCATGCTCAGAGGCCAGCACAGACACAGAGCAGCTGACAGAGGCCGTGCTAGACATCCACCAGGACTGTGATTTTGTGATCACAGATGATGAGGCAGCATGGGCAGACCCTGCAGCACAGGCCATCCTCTCATTTCCAGACACCACTGATACATAGATGACAACAGAGGAGAGCTTGGAGAGCACAGCCCTGGCCCAGGATACTACAGAGACAGCAGAGCCGGTTCTCGACCGCGACACGGTTTCTAGTGAGGGTGGTACTGAGGCCACCTTGTGTGACGGTGGTACTCATGCCACCTTGTTTGATGCAGATCCCTCGGATTCAGAGTCTGATTGGGCAGATTGTGATGACCAGATGCCAGACCTGAGTCCACCTGAGCCTACAGATGAGGAGGAGGTAGAGGCGGAGCAGATCAGAGACAGCACAGTTGAGCAGCCTCCTCCAGATCCAGTTTGCGAGAGCTCGTATTCTTTCTCCCAGGCAGATTTGGCAGACTTAGCAGCATTCTCGCACCTTCTTCCGAAACCAGATTTGCCAGCACCCAGCTGTCTAGAGCTGAAGCCGCTCCCTACTTCGCTGAAGTATCGGTTCCTTGCGGGCGAACCTGAGATGTACCCAGTCATCATCTCCGCTGATCTGACTGGAGATCAAGAATCCCGTTTGATGGGGGTTCTTGAAAAGAACCGCAAGGCAATCAGATGGAGCGTAGCAGATCTCCATGGGATTAGTCCATCAGTGTGCTCCCACCATATTTATATCGAGGAGGGAGTGAAGCCGTCGCGTGAGTTCCAGCGGCGACTGAACCCCAACCTGAGAGAGGTCGTGATGAAGGAAATATCAAAATGGTGTAGTGCAGATTTCATTTATCCCATTTCCGACTCCAAGTGGGTTAGCCCCTTGCATGTGGTGCCCAAGAAGACGGGCATCACGATTGTGATTAGTGAGTCGAGAGAGGAGATTGCTACACGAGTACCCACCTCTTGGAGGGTCTGTGTTGACTACAGGAGACTCAACCAGGCCACCAAGAAGGACCATTTCCCCCTGCCTTTTATTGACCAGATCATTGAGAGACTGGCAGGGAAGAGCCATTATTGCTTCCTGGATGGGTACTCGGGCTACAACCAGGTGGCCATCGCTCCTGAGGATCAGGAGAAGACCACCTTTACCTGTCCCTTTGGTACATATGCCTTTCGACGCATGCCATTTGGGCTATGCAACGCCCCTGCGACTTTTCAGAGGTGCATGCTGTTGATCTTTTCGGACATGGTAGGGGAGTGTTTGGAGGTCTTCATGGACGATTTCTCGGTCTACGGCGACGGATTCGACTCCTGTCTTGACTGCCTAGACCGATACTTCAGCGATGTATTGAGTACCATTTGGTTCTATCTTGGGAGAAGAGTCACTTCATGGTGACTCAAGGGACGGTGCTTGGCCACATCATCTCCAACAGGGGCATGGAGGTCGATCCAGCCAAGGTTGATGTCATTAGAAAACTCGCACCACCGTCCAATTTGAGGCAGCTACGGTCATTCCTGGGGCACGTTGGATTTTATAGGAGATTTATTCAGGACTTCAGCAGGATTGCCCAGCCGTTGACTGACCTCTTGATGAAAGACACCGAGTTCCTTATCGATGACAAGTGTCTTTCGTCCTTTGCGACTCTCCAGCAGTGTGTGATTGAGGCTCCTGTCCTCCAGCCGCCTGATTGGTCTCTCCCATTCGAGATCATGACGGATGCCTCTGATTTTGCCGTAGGGGCAGTGCTGGGACAGAGGAGGGATGGAGTTCCATTTGCTATCCACTACGCTAGCCGCACATTGGATTCCGCCCAGCGGAATTACACGGTCACAGAGAAGGAGATGCTAGCCGTAGTGTTTGCCCTAAATAAGTTTCGATCTTATATCATTGGATCTAGAGTAACTTTGTACACAGATCACACCGCCATCAGGTACCTCATGGCAAAGAAGGATGCCAAGGCCAGACTCACTAGATGGATCCTTCTACTCCAGGAATTCGACATTGAGATCAAGGATAAGCTTGGAGTCAAGAATGTGGTGGCGGATCATCTCTCCCGTTTAGAGCAGCTTGAGGAGTCTGAGCAGATTGATCCCATTCGAGATACCTTCCCAGATGAGGCGATCCTTGCTATCGCCTCACTCTCGTGGTATGCCGATATTGTGAACTTTCTCGTTGTTGGGAAAGTCCCACAAGATTGGCCCAGGCAGAGGCTTGAGACCTTCCTGGCGAAGGCCAAGTCCTACCACTGGGAGGATCCCATCCTTTACCACGAAGGAGGGGATAGCGTCTGGTGTCGGTGTATTCCTCAGGAGGAACACCATAGCGTCCTCACTTACTGCCACAAGCTTGAGGCAGGAGGACATCATTCTGGGAGGAGAACGGCACAGAAAGTGCTCCAATCCGGCTTGTGGTGGCCTACCCTCTTCAAGGACTCTGATGAGTTCGTGAAGAGGTGTACTGACTGTCAGAGGATGGGCACTTGTGGACAGCGTGATATGATGCCGATGCAGCCCATTCACTTCTGTGAGGTCTTTGACGCATGGGGCATCGATTTCATGGGTCCTTTCCCTAAGAGTCAGAGATTTGAGTACATTCTATTGGTCGTGGATTATGTTAGTCATTGGGTTGAGGCTATCCCCACCCGAGCCGCTGATGCGAGAACAATTTGCAGATTTTTGAGGAAACACATCATCACGCGGTTCGGGGTGGAGTTCTGATTTCTGATGGGGGGTCTCATTTCATCAACGACCAAGTGAAGGCCCTTGCTAGCGAGTTCGGTATAGACCATCGTGTTGCTACACCTTACCATCCACAGACGAATGGTCTCGCCGAGGTGTCGAATAGGGAGATCAAGACTATATTGCAGAAAGTCGTCCGCCCTGACTGAAAGGATTGGTCACAGCTTTTGGACTCGGTCTTGTGGGCATATAGGACGTCTTTCAAGACACCATTGGGCACATCTCCCTTTCGCCTCATATATGGAAAGCCGTGCCATTTACCTGTTGAGCTGAGGCACAAGTCACTATGGGAAGTTACTGATATTCTTATGGATCCAGATGGTGTAGGAGACCAGAGGAGGGCAGAGTTAGCTGCCTTGGAGTAGCTTAGAGATACAGCTTTCTCAAACAGCCTACAGTATAAGGAAAGAGTGAAGGAGTGGCATGATTCTCATATCAGCCACAAGCATTTTGAGATTGGACAGAGAGTATGGCTGTTTGATGTGAGGCTTCGTTTGTTTCCAGGGAAGCTACAGAGCAAATGGAAGGGACCCTACTTGGTCAGAAAGGTACACGACAACGGTAGCATTGATATATCTGAGTTGTCTTCTGAGGGTACCTTTCGAGTGAACGGCCAGCGGCTTAAGCCATTCTTAGATCATGAGCCGCGGGTCGTTGATCTTGCCCCTATTCATTTTGCGTGAGATGTGGTCTTTGAATCACATCTAAAGCATCTCACGCATGAGTTTCACTGATCCTCCGCCTTGTATAGATCCAGATGTCTATATCACTACATTCTTTAGTCCCACATCCCTTTCTTCATCTTGTGATTATGCTATACTTAGGGTGCACTCTACCCTAAGTATAGGGGGGATGTGAGACCTTTGGGTATTTCTTTTGTTTCTATCTACCCCTGTTTTTACTGCCTATACTTAGGGATATTTCACCCTAAGTATAGGGGGGGTAGACCCTATACATTCTCTTTTTCTTTTTCTTTATTTATTTTTCACTTCTTTTTCAAATAAGTGTTTGCTAAGGGACTAGCAAAGTTAAGTATAGGGGGGTGATGAATACTCATTCATCACTCTTTATTCTTATATTTTAGCTACAAAAACCCTTGCAAATGCATGTATATATGTGTAAATACAAATAATTACCAAAAGCATGCATTGTGTAAAAACCTATAATTAGCATGTTTTTGTGCAAAAATAAAAGAATAAAGATTAAAAAAAAGAGGGAAATATTTAGAATAAATATTGAGCAACCTAACCCAAGGGAGGGCTCAGCATGGGCGTGACCGCATAAAAGCCAAAGTAGAAAGAGATAGGGGCTCATGTGTGTAAATATATATGTAAATAAAATAAAAGTATTTTCCTCACAAAAAATAGGCTTATAAATATTTGTACATATTTATAAATATAAAATCAAAATAAAAATCAAAAGAAAACAAAAACACCTCTTGTATATTCACCTTATGTATAGACCATCCACCTATTTATTTAAGCCTTATAAATAAATAAAACTAATTTTACAAAATTTGTGTAAATATTCTACTTTATATAGTGTAAATAGATAAAAACAATTAAAGTAAAAACCAAATAAAAATTGCAAAATTAAAAACACAAAAAGATATTGTAAATATACCCTGTATATAAATGTATATATGTATTTATTTTACCTATGAATATAAATAATAAAAACCAAATAAAAATGTCTTTTTATTCCTCATTTTATAATGAAGATAAATAAAATATAAAATGAGAATAAAATTGTATAAAAATAACAATTAAAAATCAAAAATTAAAATCTTATATATTGTATATATACCTATATATGAACCTACTATGTACATACCCTATTTTTATTTTGAAAAATTAATTAAAAATCACTAAAAAAATAGAAAAAATTAAAACAAAAATATTTTATGTTTTGACTTTTTAATAAATCGACCATTTACTATTTTTAAATGATTTTACAAATCATTTCCACGTGGCCGCTCACCATTGGCTCTGAGGGATGTTGACCGCCCGGTCAACTCCCCCCCATGACCACCTCTCGCGGGTCTGCATCACCCGACTCCCCTTCTCGGATTTTTCCCAGGCAGACCCGAATCCCTCTCGCCTAAACCCCGGGTCCGGCTCCTTCACGACACACCCGAGACCCTCGCCGGAGCTACCGCATCGAGATCCGCGTTCTTGATTTCCCTACCCGCGCGCCTCTTTCCGGATCACCCCCACGTATAAAGCCCAGCTCCGCCTCCTCATTTCTGATCTTTGGCTATTCGATTCCACCCCCTGTGAGCTCCGGTGTGTGCGTGAGAGTGACAGCTCACTGCCTGTGCTGTTGAAGCGAGGAGAGGGACCGGATTTCATCGATCCGGCGAGCTTCGCCGCCGTTGCTCCGCCACCAGCTGGAGCTCGAGCCTCGGAGGGAGACGCTCCTCGATGCGAAGACCCAGAGCTTCCTTAGCTCATCCCCAGTCTCCTCGTCCATCCAGGTAGTCCCTTAGATCCTTCTTTCTCCTTGATTTTTCATTTCGCCCAAATCGCCGCTCCACCGTATTACGCCGATTCCGACCATTCCATAGCTTTATTCGATCATCGGAATCCATATTCACCATCGCCTCCTTCCCGCGCACCTTCTCCATCTCCCCATCCAACCCAGCTCGCACAGGAGCTGGGATTCGAGCTCCACCGTCCCCCCTTCGCCGGAGCTCGTCCATATCGCCCCATCATTCACCGTCACCCCGCCTAACCGGGTCGAGGTAGTTTGCCCTCGACCCGCGAGTCTTCTGGGTTCTTTTGCAGGTTGAATGAAGGCCATCTGAGGTCCTTCGACTTCAAGCCAGGAGGCGCAGCTCCGCCGACCTCGTCGGAGCTTCTCCGAGCTGGGCTGGGTCATCGGAGACCTCCATCCGACGCAGAGGCCCACGCCAGACCTTTTCCGATCACCAGCGCCCCGCGAGGAGGTCGAGAGCGCACGCACTAGGCCGGTGAAGTTCGCCGGCCACCTGTTCTTCCTCGACCTTCAGACGCCGTCCGATCATCCCTCTCGCTCCAGGTGTCATCCGGGCCGTCCGTTCAGGAGCAGCAGTCATCGTTCGATTTGAGGTGGATAGATCTGGACCGCCCGATGCTCGAGGGTTAGCCGCAGAGAGCCACGCCCGTCCGATGCACCACGTGGCTTGACCCTCACCGTCGGATTCGCTAGAGGAGCCCAGCTGTGGAGCGCCCGTTATTCCCAACCGTCAGATGATCCACGTGCCCTCCATCCAGCCGCTCCATTAATAAAGGGTAAACTACCCTTAGGCCCTTCTGTTTATTTCATTTCGCATTTAGTCCTGTAATTAGTTAATCCAGTTGTTTAGTTTTTGGGCTATTTGCGTAGAGGACCTCGTACTATATTTAGTTTGCATTTATGCCCCTGTGTATGGTCTGACACATGCATCGACACGTGAGTTTTTGACGTATTTGCATAACATGCCCCTGTAGTTCTCAATGTTAATGGATGAATGAAAGTTTTTGTTTATTTGCATTTATACCCCTGTGCGTATTTTAATTGAACATGTGCGTTATATATTGGGTTATTTGCAGATAAGCCCTTGGGCTTTTGGTACATGTTACCAAAAGGCCCTCGGAACTTATTTTTCTCACATTTGGGTCCCTGAGTGCCCCAGACACGCGCGTAGCATGTGTTTCGCTGGGTAAATTGCACCAGACCCCCCAGACTTCCGGGTATTTGCACTTTGGTCCCTGTGCACTGTGCCCCCTCTTTATTTTTGAATAAAATAGCAAAATACCTCCAAATCCAACGAAAATTGGATACATGGCTCCTGCCATAGTGTAAAATTTTCGAGGATTTTTGAGGACATTTTTGTTTTCATTTGATAATTTTAAAAATTCAAAAACATCTATTTTCTTCATTGTCTAATTTTAAAAATCACAAAAAAATATCAAATAGTGTCTAAAAAATACAAAAAATTGTCTACTGTCTGTTTTGTTGTGCTTGATTTTCTGCCAATTTTGGCTATTTTTCATTACTGAAAACCACTAAAAATTGAAAAACACTCCAAATCTTATAAAAATTCTAGTAAATCAATTAAAAATCCAAAAACAATAAAATAGGTGCCTAAATTTTCCTTGTTTTATTCTCTTTACAGGAAAATTACCTCCAGCTAATTTGGGGCCTTTAGATATTTTATCTAGGCCCTTTTAGCTCGACTGGACAGTACCTACTGTTTTAGTTACTTTTTGATTTTTAGAAAATTAAATAAATATCAAAAATTCTCAAAAATTCACCAAAAACACTAAAAAATATAAAACACATAAAAATATTTTTGTTTGAATTTTAGGTTGAATTTTAGTGTGCTTAATAAATTGTTGAAGTGTGTAGTTCATTAGCTTTATTATTTTCTTAATTCATTAAAAATCCAAAAAAAATATAAAATATTCAAAAACCACCAAAAATATTTCTTTTATTTTCTTTTATCTCTTCTTGACTACTTCGTAGGCCGAGAGGCCAACCCGTGCTCCTTGTGTTCGACCCTGGTCGCTATACCAGGTTAATATAATAGCAAGACCGCTATCGCATTTTTGATTGATTTTATCTCTATTGGTGGTCTAATCTTCTTGATTGTTCGCACTTGATCGCTTGGGTCGCAACGACCGCTTTGCACCTTTATCCGAGTGGTCATTTCAGCGTGACATCAACCTCCTGTCTCAAGTCCGATCGTCGGAGAAGAAGCTTGCGAGCACGGGGGTGAGTTGCGTTGTCCTTGCAATCCAACGGGTTGATCCAAGTATGGTGAACTCCTGATCTCATCGTACGAGATAGAATGTCTCCTTCATGAGCGCAACACTCCAAGAAGACGGAGAGCCAAAGAACATCGAAGCGGTAGCGCTGTGGTGTAGGCGACGACGATGATCTCCCCTAGGGTTTGGTGGACGGCCACCAAGTAGAGGGAGAGAGAGTTGGCGTGTGGGGAGAGAAAGAGAGAGAGATGTGCTTCCAAAAGCATGTACTAGAGAGCATAGTATGCCTCTCTATTTATAGTGTTTTAGGATCCATGGATCTCAATCCATGGGACATATAAAATCAATGGATTAGATTGATTTATGTCAATCTAATGGTTAGGATTGTTGTTGGTAAAAGACAACAACTTATGATTTAATTTAGATCAAATATATTTGATAAACCAAATATACATCAATCCTAAAATTAAACCAATCAAATAAGGAAGCAATTGGCATGGAGTTACATCTCCCATGTCGACATGGTGGACGGCCACCAATTCCATATAGGACTTGGTAACCGTCCACATGTTACCATGTGGAGGCAATCTCATGAGATTTCATGAGATTGCATATCTCCATGTCATTCTCTTTTATTTAATCCCAAAAACTTTTGTTGTGATTTATTCTCCAAAAATAATTCATAATTAATTTTGAGAATATTACAATCTTACCATTGAAAAATTGTGAATCACATTCACAATCCAAAACAAAATATAATTCATATTTTGAATTAATTAAACAATGTGTATCCAATACACATTAATAATTAATCAACAAATATAAATTATAATTAGCTCTCTCTAATACATTATAAATCACATTTATTATATATTCGTAATAATTGGATATTACTATCCACATTATTCTTATCCACAATAACTAAATCACATTTAATTATATTGGATAGTTTCCACACACATCAAGATAATTAAATCACATTTTATTATCATTCTTAATGCTTAGATCTTATGGAATTATTCTAGAACTCTTTCAAGAATAATGTTATTTCTCCTTAGATACATAGAGATAAGGACATGGCGATTGTATTGTTCCACGTATAGTGACTTGGATATTGAGATCACATCTCAAATCCAGATCCCATGGACATCTCATAGATGCTTGATTAAATCAAGGCCTTAAACCTAATCTTCTCATTGCATCTGAATCTCATTCAGATCAATGTCCAATACATGGACTAAGATTAGGTTACTTCTCTACTGAGAGGAGTCACTAAAATCCAGACGTGTTTCATCACTCCCTCGGAATGGAAGCGTCATGGTTATACAATCGTTTATGATCAAATCACCCTCAGGTATTCCCAATACCTGTACATCCTGCATACTGGAAGACTTATGATCATCCCGAAGATATAGATCAACTTTACACTGTCATCTTCATGGTTTGATCACTAAGTTTCTCAATCTTGGTCCTTGGGATTTGATCCAGATCATATGCTTTCACAAAGCATATATCTTACCTTCAAATTCATGTCATGCTTCCAAAGCATGACGACCATGCATGGAATTTGATCAGTCCCAATACCTCATCAGTGAACTCATGTCTCCTGGTTCACAAGTGAACCTGTATGATCCCTTTGAGAGATCGTATTACTCATATGCCCTTACATGCACACCTGCTTGCCGGTGTATAGACCTTGGTTAGGTCATCAACCTATTGGTCTGCCAAATGCACACACTTAGACATATAGTAACACATCTGTCTCTGGTCAGACGATGTGTGCCTATGTTGTGACAGTATTCATCATAGGTCTTTGGTTATCTTGATCTCGTTAAGTCAACCCATTGACTCAACTAATCTGATACCTCCGAATCACTATTCCCATGCAGAGGACCTGTCAAGAGGTCGATCAGATATCAGCCTAATGAGAAAGGATTGCCATCTCCTACTCAGACTGGAGATCATTGCTTGACAATCATTTGATGATACTTGATGAGTCCTCTATCTAACTCCTTAGATATTCATCCAAGCATCAGCCTCTATGATTAATCAATGAATCAACAACTGTATGATTATCATGTTGGCCATGGTACATAACCCATATTGTAAAGAGGGACCTTATAGTGCATTCATTCAATCAATTTCAGAAAGGGAGTGAAACATAATGTATAACTTTTATTGATAAATCATTTATTACAATAACATTTATTGCAGGAATGGGTCGCCTCGGGCTCACATTGCTAACATGTATACCGATGCATCAAAGGAGGGTTTAGGAGCAATGTTGATGCAACGTGATCATGTCTTGGCATATGCATCACGACAACTAAAGAACCATGATCGGAACTACCCTACTCATGACTTGGAGCTAGCAGCTATAGTCTTCGCATTGAAGATATGACGTCACTATTTATATGGGGTCATGTTTGAGATTTTTACAGATCACAAGAATCTTAGATATATCTTTGACCAACGGGAGTTGAATATGAGGCAAAGACGATGGATGGAGCTGTTAAATGATTATGATTGCACTATCTCTTACCATCTCGGTAAGGGGAATGTAGTAGTGGATGCCCTGAGTAGGAGAACACATACCGAAGGCACCGCAGTATGGCTACATACTTGGGATATGCTCACGGCACTCAGTGAGTGGCACCCCTTTGATAGTACTACAGATGTCGTAACTATACCTGCTAAGTACAACGGATTATGGGACAGGATTGTGCATGATCAACAGACATATTAGAAATTACAAGACTTGTTCCATCGATGTCTAAAGGAGAAGTTTGATGGATTCAGAGTTTGTGAGTCCATCTTGTGGATGGAGACCATATCTGTGTCCCTGATGATGATGAGTTAAGGAGAGACATCCTAGATGAGGCTCACTGTTCTAGATTATCTATCCATCCAAGAAGCACCAAGATGTATAGAGACCTCCGTCAGCACTTCTGGTGGGAGGAGATGAAGAGAGATGTTGCAGAACATGTTAGTCGTTGCCTTATGTGTCAATTGGTGAAGACAGAGCACAAGCATCCTCCAGGCTTGTTACAGACACTTCCTATTCCGTTGTGGAAATGAGAGAGTATCTCCATGGATTTTGTGACGTCCTTACCTCATACAGTTGGTGGATATGATGCTATTTGGGTTATTGTGGATCGGCTGACCATGTCTGCACATTTCATTCCAGTAAACATGACTTGCACTCCGGTAGATCTGGCCAAATTATATATTCAGCATGTTATTCACTTGCATGGGATCCCCAAGGAGGTAGTATAAGATAGAGACTCTCGTTTCACGTCACATTATTGGGGAGAATTCATGATGGCCCTAAAAACTGAACTGTATCTTAGTTCAGGATATCGGATGGACAATCAGAGACGATAATTCAGACCCTTGAGGACCTACTCCGAGCATGTGCCATTGAGTGGTAAGGATCTTGGAAGGATCATCTTCCTTTGGTGGAGTTCACTTACAACAACAACTACCATACTAGTATTTTCATGGCACCTTTTGAGGCATTGTATAGGCGGAGATGCACCACTTCCTTGTGTTGGCAGGAAGTGAACGACAAAGACATTTATTCCACTCAGATAATCAAGGATACAACAAGAGCCGTAGAAATGGCTAGGAAGAAATTATTGACTGCACAGAGCTGTCAGAAGAGTTACACTGATCAGAGGCATCGCGACCTGAATTTTGAGATCAGAGATTTTGTATTCTAGAAGGTATCTCCAATGAAGGGTATTCAAAGATTTGGTGTCAAGGGTAAGCTAGCACCATGGTTCGTTGGTCCTTTCGAGATTTTGGCTCGTACTGGGAATGTAGCATACTGAGTAGCACTTCCCCCTTACTTGGAAAGCGTGCATGATATATTCCATGTATCAAACCTCCGGAAGTATATTCGAGACCCTCGACATATGATTAGCTATGAGGAACTCACGATTGAACCGAATTTGTCTTTCCTTGATGCACCCATGCAGATTTTAGACTGAGCAGTCAAAAATTATGACAGAAAGCCATTCCTTTGGTCAAGGTGTTGTGGTAAAGTTAGAATGTTGAGGAGGCCACCTGGGAGCCTGAGGCTGATATGCGACAGAATTACCTTTATCTTTTTGAAGGTATAATCACGAAACCGTATTTCATTTCTCTTTAAGATTTTATGGGTTTCATTCTCTTTAAGATTTTTATTCCTGAATCTAGGTCGCATTCAAAACATACATGTTAAATTCTACGCCTCAATGACGAGACTTTTAAAATTTTTATGATGTGAAATCATGTGTATTCTTTTTTTTCTTCCAAAAATCCGGAGCATTGTTGACATTCAAAAAATTCAAATAGTCAATCTATTTCGTAGATCTCATCGAGATCTTTCCAACGAACCCAAGAACGTCAAATTCCGACATTCCTAGCTCAAGTTATCGTTATTTTAAAGATTATTGTCGGGACCCATATATGGATCCGAACCAGATCCGAATTGAGATCCAATTCTTCTCCTTCTATAAATAGGAGGTGATAGGCTACTCTCTCAAAGCCCTAGCCACCACCATCCTTCCCTCTCATTGGAGCACCCCAACCTTGACTAGTTTAGTCGTCAGAGGGCCGCCGTCGACATCGAAGAAGGTGCTCCGATCAAAGATCCACGACCACTAACGCGTAGGAGAGCTCAAGTTCACCGTGGTGCACGCCTCGCACTGCAATCAAGCGACGGAAATACCATTTCCATACGAGAGGAGATCCCGAGAGAACATCCTCAGAGGTAACGGTAAATACCACCCTCTTACAGTTGGTTTCCACACACTTTTGTCCCTATATTCTTGAACATCTCTAGAGCCCTATGCGTTTCTCGTAGCATGATTAATATATTATAATTGATGTAATATTTCACGAACTATATTTCATCAATAATATTAGCTTAATTGTTTTTGTTAGTGTCTTGATACAAAGAAAAATAAAACAAGATACTCGTAAGGAAGTTTTCTCCCTCCTCATTGTTGATGTCACACAATGGTGGATCTTAAGTTTGGAGCATTATTTTTAAATCGTAGGTGTTTTTTTTATATCATGAAATTGTGTACGACCCCCTTCCCTTTCTCTTGTGATGTTCTTGTGATTACTAATCCTACATTTTTTAGCATCATTAGAGACATAAGCACATCTTTACGCTATGGTTCGTAAATAGCTATTCATGGGGTAGTACTTAAAGAATTTTTTTAGTTTATTGAAAAATACTTAATGGATTAAGTTGTTTATCTGTTATTTCAAGATCAAATACAATATAGAGAACAAATGATGTGTTTTATGATCAAGTGTTATCATGTGTTTTGAAGTTTCTTTCCGTTCATATCTGAGATGTTTAATTGGTTGAGGCTTTTAGAATTCTCATACATCATGCCACACGTTGGTCTTAATAATGATATAAATGTAAACTTAAGAATTAGTATAAGTGCGCAGGTATGAAAGGTGAAAAATATGTGCCGTGAGATTATTAGATGGTGATTAATTTCATAACACATTAATGTCACCATGCACATAACTTCTTGACGTTTATTGGATATAATTTGTGATTATAACCACAGTCCTTATCAGGCATTCAACGTGCCAACTGCTACAAGTCTTTTACAATTCCAGCAAACGTATGTTAAGCATATTTAAGTTTTAATATGTCCGTTAGTTTTAATCAAAAGCCATTAGCTTTCCTCAATATTAATTTTTTAGCTCTACATAGAAGATATGTAGTATAATAATTATCCGCTTTTGTCGATCATTTTTATTATTTTGAAATTAAGCGTTATCTACACAATACGGTATCTACACAAATATGATTGATGGATTATGTCTATTCTAAGAGGATGTAATGGTTTATAATATACATGACGTGCTCATCAAAAGGACTTCCTATTGAATATGACGTGCATACACTTCAATTAAATGATCAAATCTAAACATGTTTATAAATAATATAATTAATACACGTGTTAGGGATATGACTAGTTTATGAAAACCCTCATGTCATTATCCTTTAATATCTATAGTATGCATTGTTTATTATACGACAAAGTTACAGTAAATCCTTTGGTGTCAATGTTTATCGTATCGTTGATGATTAACACGTAGTGAAAGTGATGTTTTATGTTGACGAAATCGGTAAAGAATAGTTGAATTTATAATCGTTATTAGTTATTCGTAGGGTTTTAAAGATCACAGGTTATGTTCTCGAGCTATGTTTGTGCCCAAAGTTAAGCAAATAAATACATTGATTAACAGCTTTGATTAGAAAAAGAAATAATCATAGCTCGAGTAAGCCAATGAGAAACTCCACCATATCGTTATGCATGAGATAATTGTTGATGTTTTGTATTTTTATTTCATGGGTTAGATCTAATGCTAACTGGGTAGATGGAGTTAGGTGCCACAAGGGATTGGTCATGCACCCTTGAGCCTCGGAGAGATGCCTTGAAGGTCACGACCCCAACTGACGAGTTGGGTGATGCGTTGCACCTTGCAGCCCGGTAGCATCCAGAGTTGCTCGACGGAGTAGGCAGGTGACGCGGTTGGCATTCTCGGTTTCACACTTATATACGATATTAGGACTCAGAATAGAATTAGATGTGGACGCATCATATTCTATTGCAAGTAACAGTATTGTGAGAGGTGTTCCGGGATGTGGTTTGAAGTTGGAGATTTGGGTTTTTGAACTTTCTTGCTCCGATCGACAAGTGGTTCTTGAGAGTTACTCATGATGAATATAAAGTTCCCAAGAAGCGGAGGTCTGCGAGTCGAGTACTGACGAGTCCGGAAATGCTGCTTTTAAGAAGTTGTTTTTATCGTGTCGTGCGTTGTAGGCGGCAATCGGAAACGGTCAAGAAAATACCACAAATGATTTATTCAATTTTTAATCTCGTGGTTTTATGTTTATTTTACTTGGGCAAGTCCCAAGGTCGATCACAAGGAGGCAAAGGAACAACCTAGAATTAAGTCTATCAAAGTTCGTGTTCGGTTTTCGAAGCGGTCTTTTTTTGGAATTTTTCAATGAATTAGAGGTGCACGTGCAAAATTGGCCTTATTTTAGGGACTAAAATGTAAATAACGTTCAAATATTGTCCGAAAAATATGAAACTTGGCCACAATGTAAACTATAATGAAATGGATGTACTGTAATTTTTTTGGAATTTTTGGATGCAATATGAATTTTTTATGGATTTTTAAATGCAAACAAACTGATTTTGAATATTTCATTTTAATAAATATCAAACCTACTTATTTTTGAGAATCAAAATTATCTGAGATTTATCACTAGGTGTCGGATCTCAGAAAAATCCTAAACCTCGAAAATGTGGGGTTTAATACCTACTAAAAATTAAATACTAAAATATACAAAATGATTTTTACAGGACAAAATATGCATGCAAATGCAAATCTTTTTGGGCACAATGTTAAGAATAATTAACTCTACAAGATGTGATTTTTCGAGAATTTTTAGAGCAACGGTTAGTCACTTATAAATTTCAGAGCAGAAAATGGGTAAAATGCACCAATTTTCACAAAACAATTATTTATTAATTAACCGTCAATCAGAAAAATACCCACAATATGTCAAAGTGTAGAGAATTAATTAACCAACATCATGCTATTTTTGGATTAATAAAATAATGTAGAGAGAAGGTTCAAAACTAAGGGGGAACACAGGGGTACAAATGCAAATAAATAAAATATAAAATGCACTGGAAGGACTTTATTGTAGTTACCAATAATCAGAGGGCTCTTCAGCAAATTTCCCAAGGGGGCACGTGCCCGTGCCCTTCTGGAATGGGGGCTGTCGTGTAATTTGCAGATCCTCTAGGGCTCTTCTGTAATTTTTCCAAGTGGTCACGTGTGCCACGTGACCTTTGGGTTCTGCTGTGAATGAGAGGGACTCCAGGGGCCTGGGTGCAATACGTCCCCTCTCTCACGTGCGACGCACGTGAAGAGGGTCTTGGGCTTCGAGCCCGGCCGGCGACGGGGCGGAGCTGGTTGGTGGAGGCGAAGCGATGCTGGTGGCGTGGTGGCGCCGGAGCATGCGTGGTGGCCGAGGGGCGGCGTGAACGATCGGGGAAGGGCGGAGACGCTGCTGCGGAGCAGCTGTCACCGGAGACGGAGGCGCACCTCCTGCGCTGGAGAAGAAGGTCCCCCGGGGCCGACACATGGCCGGCGGTCGTCGAGGAAGAGGGCTCGGTGGCGTAGCAGGTCGGGGGAGATGGCGTAGCGACGGTGAAGTTGAAGGCGGAGGAGGGCGTTGACCGGCGTGGTTGGAGAAGATGTCGTCGATGGCGAGGTCGGTGGCGACGTAGAGGTTGAAGATGACAACTGGGATATCGTCGGCTCTACGGCGTGAAGGCCGGAGCAAGCTCGGCGAAGTAGTTGTCGAAGGCGGAGGAGCTCGGTGGTTGTGCTCCTGCAGCAAATGGCGAAGGCGGTGGTGGGTGTTGTCGATGGTAGTCGAACGGTGGAGCGTCGTTGGCTCAACGGCGTCGGCCGGAGCGAAGCAGGTCGGCGGAGCGGAGCTTGCCGTGTTGCAGCGAGGTTGGGCAGACCTCGGACCTCGCCGGATTGAAGGAGGAGGAGGGGTGCTGTCACCACCGGCTCCTCCTCGACGATTGGGCTATCGGCAGATGGGTTGGAGGAGGGCCGGCGATGGTTGTTAAATAGGGCTGGGACAGGCGGAAAAAGGAAGGAGATCGGGGCGATGGGGGATCGGCCGAGGGATTCGACGAGATGAGATTTGATTTGATCGGAATGAGGGCGGCGAGATACGCGCGAGATCGGAAGAGATCGGGAAGATCCGTGGGCGGCGCGTGATTCTCGGAGGCGGCGGAGGTCCCGATTGGGAAGGGGGGCTGATTGGGGACGATGAACAGGCACCGTCCGATCGGCCGAGATCGGGCGGTCCTGCTCATGCCACGTGGCAGGCAAAAAGGGGGCGCCGGTGGAGGCACGTGCGGAGCACGTGCCTGGGGAGGCACGTACGACGCACGTGCGTCCTTTTTATTTTTTTTTTATTTTTTTTATTAAAACGAATAAAAATAAATTCCAAAAAAGGTTGACACGTGGCGGCCTCTGGGGCTGCCACGTGTCAGCACCAGAAAATTCAGAAAATAATTGTCTTGTAAAATCGAAAATAAATAGTAAATGACCTCGGATCGAAAAACTTCCTTCACGAAAAATGCTCGTCTCGACGAGATCTACAACTTTCATGAAGACATCAAAACCAAAATCGGTCAAATGTAAAAAGTGAATTTTTGGGGTATCCTATGTACATAGAATACCTTGATTTTTGGGTTTTATAATTTTTATGTTATTTTTTTGATAAGATAAAAATCCGGAAAAATTACGGTAAAATCAGAGATAAATAAAGACACTTAATTCTATTTTTTTTGGATTTTTATTGATTAAGAAAATATATACATAAAATATAAGGTCAAAAACCGCGAAAATATACAATGTACAAAAGAGGCCCAAAATCCAACTTTCACATATGAGCTCCGATTCACTTGAACTTGGTCTTGTTTTGAAGGTAATTGAATGTACATTAGTTCAAAAGTGAGTAGGATTAAATTGGACACTGGATGGAGAAGATATGTGGCTTTTAGTCCGAAAATCCTGAAATTAGGGTTTGGGTTTTTGGTCCACTTATTTGGGTTAGTTATTTTTTTGTATTTTTCCTTTATTCTTGTTAATGATATGTACACAGTGGAAGTGGTTTTGAGTTATTCGGAGTTAGCATGAATGTGTTAAAAATCCGGGAAGTTAGGCTTATTTACAGGTCATTTTGGCTTGGATTTTTGGCTTCTTATTTTGTGCAGATTTTTGTGCTAAAATGCAACTCTTATGGAAACATGCATGAATGCTAATTATGCAAAATAGATGCCAGAATGCTGTTGATTTTGAGGGTTTTGAGCTTAATAAATGAGATTTAGAGTGATGAATACGAGATTCATCAAGTACCTGCGTGCGCTAAATTAATGCCAGAATTGTGTCATGATCGAATATCTAAATGATGTATTTGTATATCACCGAGAATTCAAATTAACGGATAGAAATATAAAGACCAACATGGTAGCCCTCAAACAATGATTATTTTAATAAATGAAATTTACGACCTCTTAACCCCTTGTAAGTTAGAATAATACGGTAGATCCTAATTTCTACAATATATGCAAAAGTCACTAGATAGAATCAAGTTCACATGCCTTACTACTTCTATATTAGTTATTATAATGTTTGTCTCGTTACTGGGCAATTGCTCATAACGTTACCCTCGTGTGAACCCAACAGGTGTACCTGAGCAACAACCGCAATAGTAGCGACCTTTTGAGGAGATCAGACTTCCTACGTCATACTTGTACCAGACAGGGTGCATCCTACTTAGAGTATTTTATTTATTCCTGCATTATTTCATTTTCTATTTGATAGACAATGTAATGAGATTTTTGGAGAACTTCTTCTGCAAATTTATAATTATATGTTGTATCTCATTTTGTGTGGACATGGACTTGATGATTATTATAAATGAGAATGGATATTACATTTCTTTCCATTTCATATTATTCTCCCGTTGTTGTTTATATTTCTATTGTTGATCAAATGTGCAAAAGATGGTTTGCTAAGTATCGTAGATCATGGGCATATTTGGACCGTAGGTCTGACACTCTCATCCCGTCAGTTTCGATAGCTGGAAGGACGGGGTGTCACATGCTTCACCAAGGAGATTCTACACATTCACACCATAATGATCCACCAAAAGCTGTAGTTACAACTTACATAGAAATCATTATTGCTTTCGCAAATAACTTTGCAAATTAGACTGGTTGATTGATACAAGTGCATCCACCCACCTGTGTGGGGAACATATACTACTACATCAGATGCACACAGTCCCACATGGATGAACAATATAAGTTACATATGATCGTTTTTCCGATGTCAAGGGACCAGGGGATGTATATTTCATCACTAACATTCAGCTCAATAATGTTCTGTTTGTGCATGAGTTTACCATCAAATTACTCTCTATTTGATATATTTGCAAGAAGATTAGTTATCGAGCTATGTGACATTGTTTCTTGTGTTTTTCAGGACATACTGATAGGGATGATAACTAGCACGGGCTACGAGGAAGGGGTGTCTATCAACTAGTCGAATCGTCTAGGACTGCTCCATATTCAGGAACACCTTTTTGTGCTTCACTTGGTGCTATCTGGTATCAACGTTTATGTCATCCTTCCGTTCAAGGTTCGTCGAGTTCTTCCCAACATCCTCCCACTGTTAGCTTAAAGTGTGAGGCCTGTCAAATATGGAAACACCACAAAAGTTCCTATCCATCTTTTGGTACCAGCCTTTCTAGAATCTTTTTGAGTTGACTCACCTTGATGTTTAGGGTCCTAGTCGACGTCTAAATCATCTAGAAATATATACTATTTGGTTCTTAAAGATTATTATTCTCTTGTGTCGTGGGGTTTTTATTAAAAAAATAAGTCTCATATTGAAAACATTACTATTTAGTTAATAAATGAAATTGTTAGTATTTTTGTGCTCTGTGATTTTTTTAAATATGACACACATACACAAGTTTATGTTGTAATCTTTGACATATTCTTTGTGAATGCATGACTGCAAGTGTGGATCTCAGCTCGACACAACTGTGTTAAGTTGTTTTAAAGCAGAAGCAGTTATTCTGCTTTGTTGTTTCTTGTCCAAAAGACTTGTAATAGTTTGTCTGTATTAAGTTTGCAAAAGTTGTAACTACACCAAGCTTCAACCAAAAGTTTTCTTTTGTGGAATACTAAGTTATGATGAACTGATCGATCATACCTTCAGACTAATTAATCATACCTTTACATTGATTAATCATACCTTGTTGATCGTATGTTCATCACTGATTGATCATTCCTTATCGATCACGCCTATTCAAATCATCGATCATTATATGAATACCATTCATACTGTCATCAACTGATCTATCATATTATTTAGCCGATCATACAATTTGACATGATCGATCATATCAGCAAATCATCTTTACTTTCATACCATTTTTGTTTCCAACAGCTACCTTTCTTGAGCTCCTATACAAAGAACACCATATCCATTATTGGAAAACACATCATTCAAGTACTCACTCTTACTCTCTCGAGAAAAGGAAGAAGCTCTTTCTGAGTGATTTCCTCGATGCTCTTTCTGTAGTTCTTTGACTCGTTCAATAATTCAAGAAGAATATTCTTGATTGGAAAGTTGTGAACAAGTTGTTCAGTTCAATAGTGTTAGATTCGCTAGCTGTTCTACAAGGTATTATGATAGGCAATTAGAATACATTTACTGGCCTTTTCTCAACGTAATGATATCTACTATCTTGTTTGATATAATTTATCCGCCTATGATATCTATGATATAATTGCTTGTGCTTTCAAATTATCTGTGCAATTATTATGCCCTTCTTTATCTCAAGATATCATTTATTATTAATTGGAGAATTTATTCTTGATATCTCTGGAGATAATATTATATGGAGATTATTACTATTATATTATTTAGCTCATCAACTAATCGATCATATTATTTAGCTGATCATACAGTTTGACATGATCGATATATCAACAAATCATTTTTACTTTCATACCATTTTTGTTTCCAACAACTACCTTTCTTGAGTTCATATACGAAGAACACCATATCCATTGTTGGAAAACACAGCATTCAAGTACTCACTCTTACTCTCTCGAGAAAAGGAAGAAGCTCTTTCTGAGTGATTTCCTCAATGTTCTTTCTATAGTTCATTGACTCGTTTAATAATTCAAGAAGAATATTCTTGATTGGAAAGTTGTGAACAAGTTGTTCAGTTCAACAGTGTTAGATTCACTAGCTATTCTACCAGGTATTATGATAGGCAGTCAAGATACATTTACGGGCCTTTTCTCAACATGATGATATCTACTATCTTGTTTGATATAATTTATCCGCCTATGATATCTGTGATATAATTTCTTGTGCTTTCAAATTATCTGTGCAATTATTCTGCTCTTCTTTATCTCAAGATATCTTTTATTATTAATTGGAGGATTTATTCTTTATATCTCTGGAGATAACATTATATGGAGATTATTACTATTATATTTCTTTTTTCTAGCTAACCTCTTTCTGCATGATCTTATGTGTCTGATCCTAAGTATGTAGAAAAGCTCTTGCACATGAGATCTCCAAGGAAGGGCAAAGTATGTCGAAATCTTGTATGTTCTTTGGTGTGTGCTACAGTGTCTGATCTATAGTGTTGATCCTGGTGTTTGATCCAAGATTGTGAAGCGAAAGATTTGTAAGTGGTTGAGATATCTTCATAAATATCTCAAGATTTAGTGATGCAATTTATTAACTTTGTTAATAAAAAAATCCTGAGCCAAGAAGACTCAGGTCGTGGATTTTACTTAGGGTGTTTCCACATAAACATACTGTGCAAGTGTGCTGATTAGTTTTCTTGATCATTATATATGTGCTTGTTAATTAATCTGCGAATGTTTTTAAAATGACTCAGATCACTGTTCACCCCCTCTAGTGGTCGCGATCCCATAACTAAAAAATAAATAATCAATTTGGCACTATTATCAAAATATGTGATTTTATAATGCATGAGAGTTTCTTTCTCAAGACATGCAGTCTTTTCTATCAACCCATTGGATATAACATCAAACAATGTGTGCTCATACACTGCTCATAGATTATCATGTTCCATACACCTACTGGGGTGATGATGTTTGAACTGCAACTTGTCTCATTAATTGTATGATGTTTAGCTACATTGATCAACAAGTACCCACTAAGGTCCTTTTTCCAAGGAAGGTCTTGTTTCCAGTCTCACCCATGGTCTTTGGGTGTGTTGCCTTTGTCCATAATCTTGGTATGAGAAAGGACCAACTTATAGATAGCGAGGTTAAATGTATTTTCCTCGGGTACACTACAAATCAAAAGGGATATATATGTTACAATCCTAGGTCCAAAATGCAATATACAAGCGTGGATGCTACATTCTTTGAGTCCCTTCCCTTCTACTCTAGAGTCGACACAAATGATACCCCTCTACCCTTGTCTATAGCTTCCATGCTTGTTCCTACTCCACAAGTTGAACTCTACAGGATTACTACTCCTCATAGCGACACCCCTTCTGAGCTAGCACCATCTCCTCATGTATGTCCTTTGATCGAGTCTTTACAAACTAATGGTATTGCTACTTCCTTGATACAAATGCATGTGCCACCAGCAGCACGGTAGATGGTACAATTGTCCTTCCGATAACTCTATAGAAGGGGTCCAGACAGTGTCCTTCTCGATACATGTGTACCAAGCATCCCATATCTGCATATGTATCATTCTCTAGACTCAACTCCTTATATAGATAGTACAATTATTCAATATCAGATATAACTATGCCTCATACTCATACAGAGGCACTTAATTCTAGGTGGCGCTTAGCAATGAAAGAAGAAATGTATGCATTAATGTCTCTATGTACTTGAATGCTGTTGACCTTACTAGAAAAAACAAGATTGTAGGATCTATATGGGTGTTCACAGTGAAGTACAATTCAGACGTCAATTTCTAAATACAAGGCACGACTTTTGGTGAAGGGGTTCACACAGACCTATGGTGTTTACTTTTTTGATAAATTTCTCCCCAGTCGCTCATCTATCCATTGTATGTATTCTCATGGCACTTGTTGTACAACTAGATTGTCCCTTGCATTAGCTTGATGTGAAGAATGCCTTCCTTTTTGGTGACCTTCAGGAGATTGTCTACATGTGGACTACAGACGACTGAATCAAGCCACCAAGAAGGATCATTTCCCACTACCTTTTATTGATTAGATTATTGAGAGGCTATCCGGGTAGAGTCATTACTGCTTCATTGACGGGTACTCTGATTACAATCAGGTGGATAGCGCCTGAAGACCAGGACGAAACAACATTCATCTGTCAGTTTGGGACTTATGCTTTCAGACGGATGCCCTTTGGTCTATGTAACGCCCCGACGACATTCCAAAGGTGCATGATGTCCATCTTCTCGGACATGGTGGGTGATTGCTTAGAGGTCTTCATGGATGATTTATCGGTCTACCGCGACGGGTTTGATGCTTGTCTTGACTACCTAGACCGCATACTTCAACATTTCATCGAGGTCCATCTTGTTTTATCTTGGGAGAAGAGTCACTTCATGGTGAATCAAGGGATGGTGCTTGGTCATATCATCTCCAACAGGGGCGTAGAGGTCGATCCGGCCAAGGTGGATATAATCAGGAAACTCAATCCTCCGTCCAACTTGCGGTAGTTGCGGTCCTTTCTGGGGCATGTCGGTTTCTACCGATGTTTTATTCAAGACTTCAGTCGGATTGCCCGACCGCTTACTGATTGATGAATATGCATTTCATCATCTTTATTCATTTATTTTAGCTTAAAATCTCTTATAAAATACTGTATATAATACTAACTCCATATTTTTACTAACTTGCATTTGTGTGTAAATATTGTACATTTATTACTATTTTAACCTAAAATAAATAAATAAATAAATAAAGGAAAAAAGAAAAGAAAGAAAAGAAAAAAAAAAGAAAAAGAAGACTGTATATATGTAATAGATACAGGTTGACCCGAACCCCGAGAGAAGGTCAAGACTTGACCTGATCGACTAGGAATAAAGTAGGGGAATATAGGGTCCTTAATAAAAAATAAAAAAAATGTGTATTGTGTATATTTGTATACTTACAATATTTAATTTGTACATAAATTGACCTCAAATTAAATAATTTTCAAAATAAAAGTTGTAAATAAAAATATTTTCTAAATAATAAAAATGTTTGCAAAATAAAATCATGTACAAAATAATAAAAGCAACCACACTTGGAAAAAGCCACTAAGAGATAATTGAAAGACCAATTCCAGCTCCATATGAACTCGAATTAAATCAAACTCACTTCCATTGTATTCTAAATTAAATTATCTTTAAAATGGATGATTTCATATTTTTTGGAGTTACATGTGAAAAGTCGGTTTTCAGGGATGGTTTGTGCAATTTTACCATTTTATTATTATTTTATTTTATATATATATTATATCTTTAATAATTGTAAATATTGTTTACTGTAATTTAAAGTAAATAAAAAAAATTGTATAAAATTATTTCCTTATTTGTACCTG
Organism: Ottelia alismoides; assembly: GCA_037367405.1. Taxonomy (NCBI): domain Eukaryota; kingdom Viridiplantae; phylum Streptophyta; class Magnoliopsida; order Alismatales; family Hydrocharitaceae; genus Ottelia; species Ottelia alismoides. Next base: position 66,092 of record JAZKJV010003206.1, read on the forward strand.
TGTATAATGTCCATTATGTATATATGATATGTATAAAATTAACCTCCTTATATAAAAACCACAAAAAATTATTATCTCACATTAATTAATTAAATTAATATAATTATAAAATTTTGAATTATTGATTTATTGATTTATTATTTATTCATTTATTTGATTTGAAAACAAACCATGTATATATGATTTGATTTTATACCTTAAATAATCACCACTAAGGTAGCTAATTAATTTTTGTAAATTAATTGTTTAATTATTTTATTTAAATATAAATTTCATTTTTAATTTATTCATTAATTTATCAATTTATTTAATTAATCACTAAACACATTCCTTATTTGTAACTATTTCGTTTTTTATTTTTTCTCCTTTTTATTGAGCTCCTCCTCCCTCATTTCCTCTTGATCAATCTTTTGGAGAGGAGCCTAGTTTTGCTGAGAGCCATCTTGCAGAAGAAGGGCGTCTAGCCTCCGAGCCATCCGGTGACAGCGAGGTGAAACTCATCGAGGCGATTACGGCATTCGTCCACTCCACGGTGAGATCCACTTTAGTTTTCATCTTTTATCTAGATCAATCGTAGTGTGATTTGCCATTATAATTTCAGTCATTTCATTATCAAATTTTTATTTGTAGCTCACCATTACTCATTAAATCATCACAACTCAATCCGCCCTCAATTTCGATTCGTCTCATTTCCTCTATCTTATCGATTCACATTCTATCTCACGCAATCTTCCACCTCTGGTCACGCACGATGACCGGAGATCCGGCTCCATCTCCACATCACTAGATCTGCATCCCGTTAACACATTTAACTTCTTTCCACATTTCGAATAATTGGAAACTGGTAGTCGTTCTAGCGTCCTTCGGTGTTTATAAAAAAATAATAGAAAGCATAGAAAACTATTGTTTTTCTTCCTAACATTTGTTTTGCAGGGATAAAAAATTAAAAAAACAAAAAAATATATAAAAAGGGGTTTTCTTCTGTTTCTATTTTAAAAAAATTAAAAATAAAGAGCAGATGTGGCAGGCACCGCCCCTCCAGCCAAAGGCAGCGCCCGCCGCCCGACACACAACTGCTCCCACACTAGCGCCGGTCGCGTACCCGTGCGAGGTATCGCAACCTTACACCGTTGGTCGCGCGCCCGCGCAAGGCACTGCAGCCACCACCTGGGAGCAGTCACCATGGACTTTCCACCTTCGTGCAAGCCTGCGCACACCATCCTCCACCTCTCGCCACTCCTTCCACCACGCTGCGCCGACCTCCTTCATCTGCCAGGCCACTGCCTGGCGCCACCACCTACACCGATCTCTGTTGTGCAGCACCGCCCCCTTCGCGCTACTCATCACCTGCATGCATCCTCCATCCACGCCATCGCACGAACCACCTGAAGCGCCGCCGTTCCCTTCGCCGCAAGCCTCGTCCGCCTCAGCCGCCGCCGCCCCTTGGGCATGGGAGAAGAAAAGGGGTGGCACCCCCTTTCCCTTGTGACTTTGAAGAGGAACGAAGGAAGCCACAGAAGAACCCTAGGGCATTTAATAAAAAATATTGGAAAATTACAACTCTACCCCTAGAAGTATTACAAATTGCAAAAAGAACCCCGCAAAGGAACATCATGCGTTGCGCACAACAGTTTTGGGTAATTTGCAAAGCTTATCCTGCATTTATTTTCTGTTATCGTTAATCCAAAACATTGAATAATTTGCATTTTACTCCTGTCATTCCAGATATTATTTTGCATATTCTTTTCAGTGAAATAAATATTTGTGTTGCTCAATAAATTTCTCAAAAATCATGATATGCTCCTGATGTGTGTATCTTTCTAGCACAAAATTTTCATTGCATTTATTTTAATTTGTTATTATCAAAAAATAAAAACCAGTGTCATTTTCTCTTTCATGAAATTAAAAATTCATAAAAAAATTTAATATTGCTCTAAAAATTCCAAAAAAAATTAGATTAGTTTTATTTTATTGTCTTTTAATTTGTACCCAATTTTCATGCATTAATTCTTTTCAAAATCCAAAACAATTGAAAAATATAAAGAATCTTAGAAAAATCACAGAAAGTTCTACAAAAATCCAAAAATCATGATTTCACTTCTTGTTTGTAAATATTTGTCTATAATTGAGCATAAAAGTAGTGACTAGGAGTTTTGGGCTCTTAAATATTTTTAAGTTGCAAATTACTCCACGCTGTGCACTGTATATAATTTTTGCCACTATTTGATTTAAAAAATATAAAAAATTCTAAAAATTCTAGAAAAATTCTCAAAAATATTTCAAAGCCTTTAAAATCCAAAAATATTTTCTCTAAAATTTTCCGGATATTTCTGTCTATTTTGAAAAATACAAAAAGAGTGTGTAGTGCATATTTCTTCCCTTGTGCATATTGTTCCTTATTTTCAATTTTTTTTGCAAAAACCAAAATCATTAAAATTTGAAAATCAGAAAATAAAAAATTAGAAATAAAAAATTTAAAAAAAAATAAAAAAGACAAAAATCTTGTAAAAAACCAAGAGTAATGTACATTGAGATTCCTTCATTCTTTCATTGGATAGAATAACCATCGGGAATTGTAGCCTCCCTAAGTTCGATCCTATTGTTATACAGGTTACTTAAATAGCAAAAATTTCTCTTGGTACATTTTTCTGTAATTATTTGGTCTATGTAACACCCCGACGACATTCCAAATGTGCATGTTGTCCATCTTCTCAGACATGTTGGGTAATTGCTTAGAGGTCTTCATGGATAATTTCTCAGTCTACTGTGACGGGTTTGATGCTTGTCTTGACTGCCTAGACCGCGTACTTTAGCGCTGCATCGAGGTCCATCTTATTTTATCTTGGGAGAAGAGTCACTTCATGGTGACTTAGGGTATGATGCTTAGTCATATCATCTCCAACAGGGGCATGGAGGTCGATCCAGCCAAGGTGGACATCATCATGAAACTCAATCCACCGTCCAACTTGCGGCAGTTGCGGTCCTTTCAGGGGCATGGCAGTTTCCACCTACATTTTATACATGACTTCAGTTGGATTTCTCGACCGCTTACTGCTCTGCTAATGAAAGACACCGAGTTCATTATAGATCTTGCGTCCTTCGAGACTCTCAAAGGATTAGCTGTTGAGGCTCCTGTCCTTCAGCCGCCTGATTGATCTCTCCCATTCGAGATCGTGACGGATGCCTCTGATTTTTCCATAGGGGTTGTGCTAGGACAGAGGAGGGATGGTTTACCTTATGCCATTCACTATGCTAGCCATACATTGGATGTCGCCCAACAGAACTGCACTGTCACCGAGAAAGAGATGCTAGCCATAATTTTTGCCTTAGACAAGTTTAGATCTTATTTTCTTGGATCCACAGTGACTATTTACACTAATCATACCGCCATCAAGTACCTCATGGCAAAGAAGGATGTCAAAGCCAGATTGACCAGATGGATCCTTCTACTCCAGGAGTTTGATATTGAGATTAAGGATAAGCCCGGAGTTAAGAATGTAGTGGCGGATCATCTCTCTTGATTGGAAAATCTTGAGGAATCAGAGTAGATAGAACCTATTACAGAGACCTTCTCAGATGAGGCGATCCTTGCTATCACCTCACTCCCATGGTATGCCGACATTGTGAACTATCTTGTCGCCAAGAAAGTTCCACAAGGTTGGCCCAAACAACAACTTGAGACCTTCCTTGTGAAGGCCAAGTTGTACCATTGGGAGGATCCCATCGTTTATCATGAAGGAGGGGATAGTGTCTGGCGTCGGTGCATTCCTCAAGAAGAGCACCATAGGTCCTCACATACTGACACATGCTTGAGGCAGGCATACATGATTTTGGGAGGAGAACAACATAGAAAATGCTCCAATCCGGCCCATGGTGGCCTATCCACTACAAGGATTCTGATGAATTCGTGAAGAGGTGTACTGACTGTCAGAGGATGGGCACCTGTGGAAAGCGTGATGTGATGCCAATGCAGCTTATTCACTTCTGTAAGGTTTTTGATGCATGTGGCATCGATTTCATGTGTCCATTCCCTAAAAGTCAGGGATTCGAGTACATTTTGTTGGTTGTTGATAATGTGAGTCATTGGGTTGAGGCCATTCCCGCCCGAACCATAGATGCTAAGACTGTTTGTCGATTTTTGAGGAAAAATACCATCGAGGCCACTACCCCAGTGGATGACCTCTGCACCCCCACGCGTACTTCCTCCATCCTTAGGTACTCCGTCTACAATCTATTTTCCATTGATTTGATCTTTCCTCCGCCAAACAGAGTATCTCCGACCACCCTCTATTTCCCATCTCTCCACTGCATTCTGACATCCACACACCTCGCTCAGACTTCCTCCCGCTTCTATGTGTGCTCCACTTCCTCCCACGTGACTCCATCCATCGGGTTGGAGCCTCCTAGCAAGTCGAGTCCTCCATCTCACCGGAGACATGCCCCATTCACCCTCCACCCTCAGTTCCCGCTTGTTTGTGTGCTCTAACACTTGCCGGAGCCACCCCTCCGAGCATATATCTTCTCCTGCAGGGTTGGAACGTGACCAGACCTCATTTGGAGATCAAAGATATCACCAGGATGCTCTAGGACACTCACGACTCCGCAGGACCCCTCTCTTGGTCCAGGACCTCTGTGAGTCATCCAATAGACGTGGAACACTCTCGCCATCATTTACCAAACTCCAGCAGCTTGTGAATACGCTGGAACAACGCGCCATCGCCGATTGAAACTCACCGAGGCGAGTTCTTCCCCGTTCCTCCAGGCACCTTCTTCGGCGTTCGATCAGGCATCCTTCCAGTTCTAATCGTAGCAATCCATCATCGGGAGGCACTCGGTCGTCAGATCCATCTGAGGATCCATTGTGAACCGTCCATCGCCGAAGGGGTCCACCCATCCTGACCGTTCATTCGTTAGTGGAGCGCCATCGGCCGTTGGATCGCGCTTAATAAAGGGGTAAATTGTTCTTAGGCCCCTCTTTATTTCATGCTTTCTAGTTAGTCCTACAAATATTTGCATAGTTTAAAATAGTTTGAATAATTTGCATATGGACCCTTGTTGTTTTTTATATTTGCATTTCAGTCCTCTTTGTGTGACCTCACGTGCAGTCCCACGTGCGTGTCTGGTGTATTTGCTTATTCTGCCCTTGATTTCACATATGTTATGTTTTGAATGAAAACTTTCTGATATTTGCAAATCTACCTCTATGCATGGTTTATTATGCATGCGCGTTTATTTGTTGGAATTTTTGCATCTTCGACCCTAGGTTTTTCATCTGTGTTATTATTTTACCCTTGGACTTTATTTTAATTACAAGTAGGTCCCTACAATATGTGTTTTTTAATTAAATAAATAACAAATTAGGTCCAGAAATTCTATAAAAATTACTGTTAGATCCTGCTAACACGTAATATTTATTATAATTTTTGGGATTAATTTAGTATCGTATTTTATTTTCTAAATATAAAAAACCCATAAAAAGATTATCGTCTATTTTAGAAAACAAAAAATTCAAAAAATAACTTTAAAAACTTCACAAAACTTTTGGAGTGTGTGTTTCTTTGTGCTTTGCTTTCAGTAGCATTTTTGCTTGAAAACCCCTCATAAAAACCCTAAAAATCGCAAAACTATTAAAAACTTATAAAAATCAGAAACAATTCTAGAAAAATCAAAAAATACAATTTCAGTTCTTATTTATAGCTCTTTTTATTTACTTTCTCATAAAATTACTTCCCAAGACATTAGGGCACTTTAAGCATTTTTAATTTGCAATATTGTCTTGGATGTGCATTGCTTACCTTATTAGCCCTTATTTGATTTTTATAAAATCACAAAATTATCAAAAAAATCCTAGAAAATTATAAAAAATACTTTAATATTTGAAAAACCCAAAAAAATTCCTAATTTTTTAGCATTTTTAGCCTTAGGTAAAAATTCACAAAGCTTGATTGAGTGCATTATTTCCTCAGTTGCTTATCCCTTATTTAAAAATATAAAAACTTGCAAAATTAAAAATCAATTAAATATGCATTTTAGTTTCTGATTTTCGACTACTTCGTAGGATTTCTCGTGCTCTTTGTGTTCGACCTTGATTGCTATACCATGTTAAAATAAATAGCAGAGACCGCTGACATGTTTTCGTACTTTGATTGATTTATGTTTGATTGAGTGGTTCTCTCTCTTTTTCTTGTTGAGTTGCGTCCTGCTGATTGGGGTCGGAACGACCCTTGATTTATATTGATACTTAACCCTAGTCGGTAGGACGCTCATCACGGATCTGGAAGGGAAGTCACCGCCAGACCCATCTGACATTTCAAGTCACCCCCAACGACCCATTTTCCTGAAGCTCAGGAGCTCCTTCGAACCTTCAAGTACCGCTTGCACCCACCATACTTCTATCTTCGATCCGACTTTTCCATTTCATGCTGCCGCTGTTTCCAACCTGAGCACCCTGAATCATGCTCACTAGAGAAAGATTAGGCCCGATATCTTCCTCCTAATACGTCAGAAATCAACCTACCGCCCCCCTGTCGCTTCTCCTATCTCCCTATGCAATAAACCCGACCGCAGCTAGCATTCATTGATCACATATATTCTTTTAACCCTTAGTGGAATCTCGAACATCAAGAAGCTAGCATAACAATTTGTTATCAAAGACTTGGGGCCACTATGATACTTCCTAGGTATTGAAATAGCTAGATCAAAGTGGGTCTCAGTCTTGTTTCATCGAAAGTATGACATCGATCTTCTTCAGAAAACATGGATGCCAGGATCCAAGTTAACACAAATACCCATCGATCCTATGGGACACATCTACGAGCCAGTGGGCATTAAAGACATAGGTCGCTACATGCACCTAGTTGGTTTGTTAATGCATCTTACCATCAGTCAGCCATATATTTGTCTTGCGGTAGGGAAACTTAGCCAATTTATATAGACTCCCCTACTTCAACTCACTTTAATGCATGGATGAAGGTCCTAAGGTACATCAACACCTTTCCTAGGAAAGGGTTATTTTTCACCAAAGGCAACAATCTTGATCTCATCGCCTATTCAGATGCATACTTTAGAGAATGCATGATAGAAAGAAAATCCACTACATTTTTTTACACATACCATACAGGAAACCTAGTCACTTGGAGAAGTAGGAAACAAGAAGTGATGTTCCTCTCAAATGCTAAGAAATATACAAAGCCATGGTTCAAGTTGTAGCAGAGCCAGTATGGATTTGATTCATACCCACTGATCTTCATACCACTCTTATCATTATCATGGAGCTCAGATGCGACAAATGCACAACAATTCACATAGATGTAAAAATTATGCCAACAACCCATGTTCCACGAACGCACCAAAGATGTGAAAGTTAACTGCCACTACACTAGAGATCTGATACACAGAAGGCTTCTTCGAACTCACATTGTACAATCTACAAATTAGCTTGTAGATATGTTCACAAAGCTACCCGCATGCACACAGTTAATAAAATGTTGTAATAAGTTGAGCACTATTAATATATAGGCTCTAACTTGAAGGGGAGTGTTGAAAGTTTACTATGTAATGATAACCCTAGGGTCATTTCGGTCATCTTATGTGTTAGAGACAACTCTTACTATAACCTAACCCTCGGTCTCCAAGTATATAAGGAGCCCTAAGGTCTATTTGGATACTGGAATGTGGTGGGTTGGGGTAATCTCCTGTGAATAGTAGATGTTTGGATGGTTATGAGTGTTGGAATAAGGAATGTGAGGTGATGTCACATTGATTTGTGATGAAATTCCAACCCAGGGGGTAATACGGTAACCAAACCGACCCATAGGTTTCTATTCATAATTAAAGGGGATTCGATTATACCCTTATCATTCTTAGGAGGCCTTTCCTGCAAGCAACAAAGGCTCTCTTTGCTTATGATTCAAGGAATCTATGCTTTCGCATCCACGGTGAGAGTATACAATTGGAGATGGTGAAGGATGTAGTTAAAAGATGCTGAATGATTGATTTGAATTTAATTGTTTCTTTTATTTCATTAACAATTGGGTCTTCATTTTTCCTTGAAATCTGACATATAACAGGTTGTTGACCAGATGCTTTTGCATATTTATCCTTGAATTGCTCATCGTTCTCTAAGCGCGGTCACAAGTTTGCAGTAGTTGGCTAAGCAGACTAGTTGGATGTGTTGTGTGTTTTTGATACTTCTGTGTGCATTGGATCTATTCCATCATTATTCATGTTTGCCAAATGTAAGGTTGGGTTATACTGGTGCACCGACAATGTCTAATTAATTATATGATGGAGTTTTATAGAAACGCTTCTCAAATAGTCGTCGTGCTCTATCACTGGAACCATAACTTATTTGCGAGCTATTTTATATAAGGAAAATTGGGACTGTCCCCGTTATATTTTTCCGTCTTTTTATATAAATCATTGAACCCTTTATATAATTCTCTTTGTCAAAGGTACCTAATCACGTTAACTCGACGGAGGAGTTAGTTCAAGCTACTTTATGGGATTGTGCTCTTTGTCTAATATAACTTGCTACATTATCTATTTAATTAGATGGAGTAGTAGGTTGATATGGCCGGCGACCTCTATTTATAATCAAATTTAATAACGCGATTGATAGCATGCATTTTTTAATGAACGGTATACATTATATATTTGTTGTGCACGTTCCTGTGGGGTTTGATAACATCATGTCTTGCCAACTCCATTTCCGTACACTATTCTTATTAAGGGATTTTTACAATTATGCCCTTTTAAACTTTGTCAACACTTGTACCTCTTTTTATTTTGTAACAATGTGTACCCTCGTAATTCATCTATTTCAAGATATCAAATTTATTATTCACAGTTTTCTATTTAGAAAGTCTAGATTTTTTTGATTATTTACTTAACAGCAAACAAACCCTAAATGTTTAATACAAAGGATATTTATATATTGAAATTGTAAGCTTAAATGGATACTTATGTTAGAAATATTATTTACAAATAGGAATTGCGTGAGGAGAAAAATATTTAATTGATGCAGCCATATAATTAAATGGGTGTACGGATGCAGTCATATAATTAATTGGGAGTCGAGATGCAAACATGTGTGTGTTCTATGTGGGCGTTCATGCGTTTATGCACGCACGGGTGTGTGGTTGTGTGCGCTTGTATGTGCGTGCACGTGTGTGTGCGCATGAGTGTGAGTTCTGGCATTGTGTGTGCTTGTGTGTGCGCATGTATGTGTGTACATCAATGTGTGCATGTATGTGCATGCAAGTGTATGTGCACGTGAGCATGTACGTGACTATGTATGCATACGGATCGGATACGGATCGGATATGGATCGGATACGGATCGGATACGGATCGGATATGCCTATTTCCTTATCCATATTCGCTTCATCTCTATCGAATACGAATACGGATACGGATATGATTCGGATATCCATTATGGAAACCATATCCGTAAAAATACGGATACGAATCCGAATCGGATATTTATCGAATCCGAATACGGATCGAATAAAGAGCGGACCCGAATTTGATTGAATAAAGAGCTAATCCAAATATGAATCGAATAAAGAGTGAAATCCCAATAGGGATCCAATAAACATTGAATCCGAATACGGATTGAATAGCAATGAATTGATTTTTTTATCAAAGTTCATGATGATTTTAAAATAGCAATGAAATATAAATAAGTTGCGTCATAATAAAAGGGAGTGTCAATGTGACATGTATTCTTGACCGGAAGCAAAAAGGGGATAGAATTTCATAAATTTTGTTCGTGCTCATACCCAAAGAAATAGAAATTTATTAATATCGTTAATATATTGTATTATATAACATATAATTCTAATATAACAGCTTAAGGTTGTAGCTTATATTATATTAACTAATATATAAAATAATATTAAATATTGTATTCGGATATCCGGATCCGAATCCGGATATTCAAGCCATTACCATATCCGTATCCGTATTCGAAAAATATTTACAACCTATATCCATATCCGATCCATATTCGATTAATATTCGGATACGGATATCCGTATCCGGTAATTTTTCGAATACGGTAAGCGGATATTCGGATATATCCGTATCCGTTTTCATCGCTAGCACACATGCATGTGTTTATGTGTGCTTGCGTGTGCATGTATGCATGTGTGGTGGGGGGCACGGGGCAACAATTAGAAATAGTTGTTAATTCCATGTAGGCTAATGCAAAAGGAGAACATTTTTATGATCAACTACTCTGAGACCGAGACACAATGCAGACTCCTATGGGAAATAGTATTGGAGAACTCTTCTTTAATGTTTTCATGAAAATCATTCAAAAAAATTTCAGATTGCCAAGGATTCCACCAATAAGCAATCTAGGTTCAAGATTTTTATTAAATATAAGATAATTGCACAAGGATTAAATGCTAGAGAAATCAATTAGAGAAAAAAATACTATTGATGTAAGATAATGAAGAGAAGTTAATGCATTCTTTTTTCACTTTTTATCCATGAATTGTTAAATGAACCTGCTTTATTCGTCGACTCTATCTCGTAGTTCTTTGAGGCATGAGATCCATGGTAAATCATCACTACAAAAGCGATAGTATCAAAAATCCACGTCTTACCAAGATTGAATTTGTGAGTATCTATCCTCTTGCATAGTAGACGTTGAATAAAGAGATATTGGAAGAACCATACGTGGATGATCTTTAGACTCTAGTTGATTCATTTATGGTTTATCCATCTCATGCTCCCTTTAAGTATAAAATTATGTTTTGTTGATGAGTTGTATAATATATTAGAATTTTCAGTATGATGGCTCTTATTTAGGAAAGAGAGTGGAGAAAGATCCATTGAATAAAGAGTTTGTCCCTTGCATTTTCCTCATTCTTATCACCATCTCTTTGACCCTCTCTCACTCTCGCACCCCTTCTACTTGGAGAGTGTGGCTTGTCCATAAATCTGGTATATCAAAGATGAAGAAATTGCCATGTTTTCCACTCATATAATTACAAAAAAGCCTTATCGATCTTGCTAAGCAAACAAATAAGTCATCTCTTTCATCTTCGACAAGGTCTCTGCAATATAGTAGAACTGGCTTGATGAGCATATATTGACTAGAGCCCCAAGCTGAACATGTCATGAGCAATATCCATATATAGATTAGTGATTGGCCACTTGTCCAGAATGAGATTGTGTAGAGGGGTTTAGATTTAGGTATTGTAGTGGGGTGTTTCAAGTTCACTTTACCACGACCCTTCTTTGATATATAATATTTCAAGATCATTTTATTATGCCCATTGCATACGTTGGTTATGGTTGAGACTCTAGTTGCCCTATCTCTAAAGGGGCTTATGCGATTGATCTCACTAGCTTAACCAAGGCTTTCATAAAACTAGAGATCTAAAAATATATATTTTTTTTTAAAATACAAAATAAAGTAAGTGTGGACGATTATTGCTTCCACCATCCTTGTAGCCAGAATCTTGTTCTACTATATGATAACTAGGATTTTTCACCGGTCAGATGTTCCACACAAAGCGGGAACAACTTCGTCGAGGTGACTGAGCAAGAAACCCAAGTAATCCAACAATTAACCCACAATATATATCAAGCAGTTAAAAGCAAAATATGTGGAGTCAAAATTTATTATAACTCTACAATATACGTATATAAGTGTACGTACTGTAAAGGTCGAAGACAAGGAGCAAACGAGAGAATGGTGCAAGTAAATGCAAAAATGTGTGCTTCTTGTTGTCTATGTATTTTTATGGGTTTTTAATTTTATATATTTTTAATTTTATTTTTATAAATCTTTATTTGTTTTAAATTTTAAATTTTTTATTTTCTTTTTATATTTTCACATTTTTATATTCTTTTTCTTTTTAAATATATAATATAAGGACATGTAAAGCTATATATACAATATATGATAATAGAGACACAAATACAAATGAAAGTAAATAAAAATGATAGAATTAAATATTTTGGGTTCTAAATATCTTTTTACTATTTTGTGATATTTTAAAGTTTTTTTGCTATTTTTTATGGATATTTAAAGTAAAAAATATCCCAAATTAGGGATTAAATAAATATGCCGAATGAAATGGAAATAAAAAATAACAAATAATATCCAAATTTTTTCAAATACATTTACCAGATAAATAATAATATAAAGAAAATTATAAAATTGAAAATGATATTTTTGGAGTTTCTAATAATTTTTTTTATTTTTATAAAGGATTTCGATGATTTTTAGGAGTTTTTTTTTCTATTTTCAGGTTTTTAGTTTCTAGAGTTGTAAAATAAATAGACAAACTAAATAATATTTTTTTGATTTTTTTCTCTCTCTCTCCTCTAACTCCTCCCCTCTCTCCCTCTTTCTCCCTCTCTCCACTCGATCTCTCCCCCTTCCTCATCTTTTTCTCTCTCCTCTAAAATATTTGTTAAATTTAAAATTATAAATATCATATTTTTATTTATATTTATTATATTAATATATATATTTATATATATATCAGTTATATTTATTAAATTAAAAATTGTAAATCTCATATAAAGTTTATTTTTGTCCAAACTTAGTAATTTATTCAAATTCAGATTTTATATTAATGTGAGTAAAAACTCATATATATTTTATTATTGTACTAAAATTAAATCATATTTATATGTCATGTAAAAATTATGAAATACAATAATAATTTTTAAAAAAAGTTTAAAACAAAATTAATTGTGAAGTACAATATTAATTAAAAACAATTTAAACAAATTTTAAATTTACATATATAAATCTTATAATAAAGCAATAAAAATATAATTTGAAAATAATTTTCAATTAATGTTTAAGTTGTTATGTAATACAAATAATTCAATAAGTAAAAACATTAAAAATTAACTTGTGAATATGATAATGATAAAATTATACTAATATCAATAGTTTATTAATAATAAATTTTAAAAATAATCTAAAATTTCATAATAATAATTTTTTTAATGTAATGCATACATAACTTATTTTCCCTCATCTTTTTTTAAATTAGGGTGATATATAAATATTATATTTTATTTTTGGTATATCCATCAGTAGAATGGATTAGAAATCCTTTCACACTATTCCTTATACATTTTATATGTCTATGGATTACTAAAGTATACTTTGGCAATCATAGATTGATTGTTTATGGTATAAATAATAACTTAATTAAAACTAATATCGAATATATAAACTATATTAAGAAAAAAATAATTAATATTTTTATCATAATTATTTCAATAAAAATATAAATTCAAATAATAATTTAATCCATTAATTATTTAATAAAGTTTGTTTAAAATTCTCAATCAAATATATAAATATGTTAACATAATAGTTTTAAAATATATAAGTTATTTGATTTTTTTCTTGAATTTTTTCAAAAGAATGGCAAGCATATAGTGTATTTTATTTTTTAAATATATTATATAAATAATATTTAAATAAAAAACTTTATTTGATTTTTAGTAAAAATCTAATTTTATAGAAATAAATATTATCATATTGTCTTCCTTTTACATTGCTCGTGCACACCCTAAGGACTAATGCCCAAATCCTATTCAGCCTCCTAAGTGTTTGCGCAACATTTTGACTTCTCACCTAACTCTAAAACAAACAAGATAAAAAGACCGCTTTTACAGTCTCTACCGAGTTGAGTAGGAGACTTGAGGGTTTTATTTTGTATGTCTACTTGTGTTTGCTGGTGTGTATATTAGATCGTCCCTGCGCACTTGCGCTTTTTTCTCACTTTCTCTTGACTTGACCTTCATGCTCTCCCGAATCATTCTCCTTTTGTTTTCGAGATGGATCCCTGGAGAGATTTTTATTTAGATTTCGCGGACCCTTCGTACCCTCCAGCTGGTCCACCTCCCTTTTATTAGGAGGATTCTCCTCCTATTTTTTCTGATTTTTGTACGAATCCGACCAACCCACTATTTTAGGATTCGGACTTTGACCTTCACCAATCATTTCCACCACCATATCCTACACATTTTGACAACCCGCTCTTCCTTGAGTATCCTGATCTGGAATGTGTTTTTTGTCCACACACACTGCCCACACTCGACACACCCTATCCTGAGATTTTGGAGTCACCTTTCATGATATCCACACTTGAGACCTTGAATCAGTTGATGGAGCATCTGAACTCGAGGATGAATGATATAGTTAGCATAAATAAGATCCAGAATGTAGCTCCATTCTTTGAGGATTCAGATTCATTTGAGGATTATCATGAGAGCTTGCAATCGCCAAAAATACAAAAAAATGAGGAAATTTTAAAAATCCAAAAAGATTTCGGAAGATACATGATTGAGTCAGACTGTGAGGAGAGCGTTCACTTGCTAGATCCCTTGACCACACAACCATTCACACTTTGTCCCACCTTTGACACCAAGGATGCCGCTGTACAAACTGCTCTTGGCATGCCTCATGTAGATGCTCATTCTGACTTCCTCCATTGTATGGAGGAGGTCCAAAAATTCAAAAAATGTTGAATGAACACGAAGTGGTGGCCGCTATTTATGAGATCATTAATGCCCCACTTTGCCAGGCCATGACCCAACTATCCGTGCCTCATCAAAAGAAGACAAAGCGGAGGAGTAGATCTGAGCGTCATATTCTGACCATGGCCACTACCCACACCATCACACACCGTCCCATTCCTAGGAGGAAGAACACTGCTACATCTTTCATCAGCTGCACCATCTCTGACTTCACGTGTGATCACACTCTCCCTCACAGCGGTGCTTCGATTAGCATTATACCCTTCTCATTGGTACAGTCTCTTCACTTAGGGCCTCTAAAGAAAACCAGTATGATCGTTCAGTTTGTTGATGGATCTATCAAGAGGCCAAAGGGTATCCTTGAAAACGTCGTCTTTTCAATTCAGGGCATGAGCTATAATGTTGACTTTGTCGTATTGCCCATGGAGACCTCCACTGGGGAGCACTCTCCAATCATCCTGGGATGACCATTCCTCGCCTCTGTAAGGATCGTTATTGACTACGGATCAGGAGAGATTCACTTTCGTCTTGTTGACAAAAGCAAAGGGATCAACACTGTAACCACTATCAATCAAAGAACTGCACCTGATGTGACTACACCTATTCTGGCTGACCCCAAGGATCATGACCTTGATGAGACCATCAGAGACTTTTGCTGTATGTTGGATTCCACTGAGACCCGATAATTCCTCCCCATGGAGGAAGACTCGGAAAGCATCGACCTCGGTGTTCCTTCTTCTGAGACTTGGCGTTGTATTTATGACATCCGTGGGATTTACATAATTAACACCATTAAGTAGAGGGCAGAGTTGGATAAACATGACGGACATGACTCAACTACATTCATTGACGAGTCCACTCCTGTTCATTTAGATTTAGAAGAGACCAAGGCCGAATTTGATTTGGTTGCTCTTATTCGGGAATTCAGGCCTTTTGATGAAAAAGATGATCCAATTGAGATTGTAGAGGATGAACATAATTTGACTACTTCCACTGATGAGTTCGTTCCTTTTGGTTTTGACCTGGATGAAACCTTGTAGGATGACACTGACTACACTACTTCCGATGATGATGAGTTCGTCCCATTTCACTTCGATATCAGCAAGACATCCAAGGCCGGACCTAGCCATACTTCTGCCACTAACCCATCTGTGCCTTCTCACCCTAGGACCACTGAGGATCCTCACCGTGTCGACCCTGATCGGTTTCCGTCCACTGTGGACCCCGACATCGACCTACACCATACCAGATCCATTCCTCAGCGGTCTCGCAAGAAGGTTCGCTTTCAGCCTTCTTGATCTCTGTACATCCATCATGTTGTATATTCATTCGTTGATCTCTGTCTCTCTCCCATATTGCTCGTCCACCCATTCTCGTGTTTGCCTTACTTAGGACGTACTTTTCCAAAGTATAGGGGGGTGGACGAGCCGAGTGTTCAGCCTTCGTTCTGTTTCATCACTCCTGTCGTTGCCTATACTTAGGGCTTCTTTTACCCAAAGTATAGGGGGAGTGGTGTGTTCATCATTTGATCTCTTCTTCCATCTTCATCTCTTTTCTTCTTTTCTTCGTTTTCTTTTCTATTTTCTTTTTCTACCGAAAAGGTGTCTCCCCTTGTTGTCAGTCTTCTATACTTAGGGCGTACTTTGTCCTAAGTATAGGGGGGTGTGTACCTCGAAATTTCTTCCATTCTTTGATCCTCTCCACTATCTCCTCTTCTTGTCTATACTTAGGGATATCTTACCCTAAGTATAGGGGGAGACAGTCTGAGTACGACATGTTCATTCCCACCCTTGACCCTCCCTGTTTTGTATACAGTCTGCTATACTTAGTATTATTATATCCTAAGTATAGGGGGGACGGTCAACTTCTCATTTGTTCATTTCTTTGTTTATTTATTCTAAAGATTTTCCTATACTCAGTATGAGTTATGTCTTCTCTTTTTCTCTCTGATCTATGAGGACATAGCTATGCTAAGTATAGGAGGGTCGTATATACTCCATATATACTTTAGCCATAACTCGTACTTCCGTATTTTTACTAATAATTATAGCTAATTATACTATTAAAATTCAATAAAATCACATAATAAGAAGATGTTATTATTCCTCAAATTCTTTTGTATTTATTGATTAATAAATCAGGTTAAAATATTTTTTGTAAAATGTTTGAAAAATAGTTTGAAAACCAGTTTGAAAAATATTTTGAAAACTTTTTGGAAAACATTTTGTTCAATATTTTCAACCTTTGTAAAAATATTTTGTTTGCAAAATTCCTTTTATTTGTGTGAAATAAAATTGTTTGAAAAAATATTTGCAAATGGTTTGAAAAATGGTTGTAAAAATATTTTGAAAATATCTATATATACTATTTGAAAAACCTTTGTAAAATAATTTTCAAATGTGTGTACATGTTTGTAAAAATGTTTTCAAATATTATTTTGGACTATAGTTTTCAGAAATTGTTTTAAAATATTTTTCAAATATGTTTGAGGAATATATACATCACACTAAAATTCTTTATATATATACTTATAAAATTGACCAATTACCCTTGTAAATTCTTAAAACTCAATTCTTGTAAATATAAGATGCATCCCTGTGTAAATACTCTGTACCTAGCTTTTAACCAAAAATCTTTTGTTTTCAAAAATCCCAAACACATTTGCAAAACTAAAAAATCCAAAAACATTGAAAAAAACTTTTTGAAATTACAAAAAATGCATATGCATAATCTTTTTCAAAAATCCATAAAAAGTTTAAAATCTTTGAAAATGCATCACAAAAATATTTTTTGCATTTTCTACATAGCATTTGCATAGCATGGGCATTTTTCAAATTGAGTTTGATAGTTGAACAAGTCTAAGTAAAATCTAGAGATTGGAGCTTGAATGGACCTTAAAATCTACCTAATAATAGGAACCTTATAGGAGCTGGAATTGAGGTACTTCAGTTCTAGTTGACTTAATTCATTGAGGATCACGAGACTTGAATCAATGGATTCTTGACTGCCTAAGTAGAGTATTTCGGAGCACACGCACGACTCTTGTTGATAGTGACCTAACTTGGACACCTGCACCTTTCACTTGGCTCAACTCAGTTGGAGTGGTGAGGCGATTGGATTTGCCGGTATGATACACATACAAGTGGAAACATTTGTCCTCCTCTAGGGTGGGAAGTACACCCCAAGCCGTCCAGTGATGAGGAATTCTAAAGACATGAGAGTGTGGGTTGCAATAAATCTTCAAAAGTGGTATTGTCTACTAGCTCAAGAGGAAAAACTCCCTATGTAAATGATGCTGTAAATAGTATTTAAAAAAAGAAAAAAAACTCCAAAAAAGTGGACATGCCTTTATAAAAATAAAATGTCTGCCGGAGTGTGTATATGTTGTATAGAAAATAAGCAAGCTTGAGCTTCAAAGTCAAATCATGTGAGCCTACAGCTGGAGGACTTGACTACACTGGTCTTGCATCCTAGGATAGGTAGCTACACTAGCTACCGTACATTCTTCTCTTCACCCCTCCTCTTGAGTTGGTTGTCACTTGAGCTTAGAAGGGATACCCCGCTCCTCGAGGAAGGAGTTATTGGATTGGGGAATCATTGGGTTGTCATACTGGAGAAGTCAGTCTCTTTGTTATTTTAATTGGGGAGAGCCACCATCACTTACACTGTACGAGTCAGATTCATAGTCGTAAGGGTTTGTGTATGAGTTGAGATATTCTGACCTGGCTATTGAGGAGACTTGAGCAAAGTTTTGATTTTATCAAGACAAGTTTGATAATTAAACTTAACCCATTTTCTTCTTTTTCTTTTCTTTGTTTTTCTTTTTCTGCACTTATTGCACAAGTGTTTGCTAGGGAATAGCAAAGACAATTATAGGGAGATTATGATTCTCTGTTTCATCATCTTTATTCTATCATTTTGGCCTTAAAACCCTAGTAAATGCGTGTAAAGAGGCTTAATTTAAGCATTTTATCATTCATGCATATTTGTGTAAATAGTGTATACAATACTGTTTTTAATGCCAAAATTACAGAATAAACAAAAGAAAAAGAATAAAATATTGTAAATATTATACGACCCGAAACCACAAGACCTAGGCATCTCGATGACTAGGTTGACAAGAAATAAAGTAGGGGGAGATAAGGGCCAAAATACAATAAAAGATACCCTTTTATTTATTTATTTTCTTCATTTTGGGACCTATTTTTAGTTCTACTTTTTATACCCCAAATAAAGAAACTTTGTACATGAAAGTTGTAGATAATTAAATAAAGAAAATACAAAATTGATTTCATACAAAAATAATATACAGACAAAAGTTATGATCTGAATAAGATTTCAAAATCCCAACTTCCTAGACTGGTTTCATATTTTTTGGCGTTATGATTTGAAAGTTAGGTTTTGGACCCCTATTGTATACTTTACCTCATTAAAATATTTATTTTATTTATTATTCATTATTTCTATAATTTTATATTTTTATAATTTTGTAAATATTATTTATAATATATGTGTTTATTAAAACATGCATAAAAACATAAAGGAAACAATAAAAATAAAATACTTGTAGAAAATACATAGGTAAAATACCTATAAGTATACCAATAGACTAAATACAACTCTTTATTTAAATGTACATAATACATCAGAAAAAAATAAAAATATGTTTAAGTTTATAAAAATAAGTTACAAATTTATAAAATAATAAATAAAATTATTAAAATTAAAAATACCAAATAAAAAATAAAACATTAAAATATATAGATAAATAAACCTATACAAAGCCTTAAAAGGTAACTTGTAATTACAAACTTCGAAAAAATAAATAAAAATCATAATAAAATAATTCAAAAAATAATAAATAGTTTTTATTTAATAACCTAAAATTAATAAATTCGATCATTATTTTTTATTTAATTTCCAAATCTTTTTGCCAATGTTTTTTTCTGGTTGGTCCACGTGGACGAACCGGATTCTTCCCTTGGTTGACCTCGGTCAACTCTCTGACCGAGGTCTGCCCCTTGTCAAAACTGACGTTTTGACCCTTCTTCGACAATTTTTCGAGGGTGTTCCTTTTACCAAATAGATCCGCACCCTTCTTGACTTTTGTTCCCCTATTATCAAGGATGCACATCGGCATCTCTCCTTGGGCCGCGCATCGCTGAATCGTCTGCCATGCCTCGTTCTTCTCACCCTATCACGCATCATGTACATAGCCTACCCATCACCTTCCTTCCACCTTCGAACCCTATTTTGACCCTGTTAGAGTTATTATATTTACATTTATGTTTGTAACCTTTCGGGTTTCATAACCCCATGTGACCCTTCGGGTTCTGTAACCCCTGTGACCCTTCAGGTTCTGTAACCCTCTGTGACCCTTCAAGTTCCGTAACCCTCCATGACTCTTCAGGTTCCGTAACTCTTGTACTCTCTAGGGTTTTCTCTCTATATAGGAGACCCTAGCTCTATGGAATAAACATCTCAACCCATCTCATTTGTTCCTCTTCTCAACAGACCCTATCTTGGATCCCTTGGCGTGAGCTCCGGACTATAGACGTGACAGGTCTCTTCCAGCTTGCGAGCGGAGCTCAAGCGAGGGCCGGGGAGTGGCTCCACCATCTCCGGCCATCCTCGGCCGTGATGTTCAATCTCATGCACTACCTGCCTTTGAGGTCTATTTTTTCTTCATATTTTTATGCATTTTTAGTTTCACCTTAGCCTTTGGAATCGACTAGCACCGCCCTTTTCGATTAACACCCCTTTGAACCACATTCGCCAATCCTCTCACTGGAGTTTACTCTGGCGAGACTCTAACTCGCTTCCACCGTCCCTTTTTTGCCCACTTGAGGGTCACGATAGTGTGCCCGTGACCCTCGTAACACTTCCAGCAGGTATTGGAAGAAGAAGACCGCCTGGAGGAAATTTTGCAACCACCAGAAGCTTCTTGAGTTCCTTCTTGACTTCGCCGCCGTAGGAGCGCTCCAAAGGCCGGCCAATTTTTATGCCTCCAGACACCGGAGGATCACTGCAGGACCATCAGGCGCCAGTTTTGAGCACGAATGACCGTCAGAAAAGGGAGATCTTGACAGAGGAACTTTGCTACGACGAAGTTCTTGCCCTGTTCGTCCATCAGCCTTCTCCGCCGTCGGATCTTCAGGGCACCCCAGATCGAGCAGCTGAAGTCTAATCAAGCCTTCCTCTGTCGTTGATCACATCTAGAATCGTCTAATCGCAATCGTTGCCTACGAAGCATCATCGGGCCAAAGGATCGTGACACGTGTTTAAGTAAGCCGCCATCAGCCGTCCGATCCGCCCTAGGCGTTGGCCCCTGCATCAACCGTCAGATCTTCCAGGGCCATCCAATCGCTACCGTTCCTTTGCGAAGGGGTATCGCCGCTACTCGTGTTGACACGTGTATAAGTCAAGGAGGCCCCACCGATGGATCCGTAGGGCATGGGTATTTTGCACTTTAACCCTTGCCTATTTTTGTAATATGCATTTAGTAATAAATCATTCATCAGTTGTTTAAATATTTTTCGTAATTTTGCATATCAACCCCAAGTTTTTCGTTATTTGTTATTCAGTCCTTGTCAGGTCATGTGTCTCGTACACGTGACTTTGGTGATTTTGTAGAAATACCCTTGTGATTATTATTATTTTTGTTTACCTCGGAAAATTTTTAATTAAGTTCTTAACTTTTTGGTAGAATTGCAAGTAAGCCCCTAGGATTTTTGAGAATTACAATTTGATCCCGACTAGGCAAGTGACTATCACGTGTGATTTTGGAAATTTTGCAGGGATACCCCTGGGTGTTTGGCCATTTCCTTTTAGTCTAGAAATACTTTTAATTAGTTATAAATTTTCTGGAAATTTAGACTTTCGCCCTCAGACTTTTGCATAATTACAAAACTACCCCTAATAGCAGTGTAATTTCTCTTTGTTGTCATTAATTATTTCACGCATCTATAAAAATTGATAAAATCCCCAATAATAGGCATAATTACCTATTGCATTGATCTATCATGCCATATTTTTATTTTATAGTTTTGAAGCATTTTATTATTTATAAAAAAATAAAAAAACATGCATTTTCATATCTGTTTGCATTAGAAAACACATAAAAATTATAAAAACTTCTTGAAAAATTCCCCAAAAAATAAATTTTGTATGTTTTTGCATCTTTAACAATCAGACCAAAAATTTCTAAAAAAATAAAAGAAAACTCGAAAAAATAGAAAAATACTAAAAACCTTTATAAAAATTTATAAAATCTATAAAAAAATAAAAAAAATCTATTTTCTGTTTCTTATTTTTTTTATTTTATTATCTTTATTCTAAATTATTTTGGAGATTTTTTGTTAGTGTTTACTATTTTTTATCTCCATTTTAATTTCAGATTTATATTTTTTCCTGTTTTGAGTATTTGTGACTTTAAAAATATCAAACAAATTAGAAAAATATAGAAAACCACAAAAACATTAGAAAATGATAAAAAGCCCAAAAATATTTTATTTCATGTATTTTTTCCTTTTTACCTATTTTTATATATGCATTATATCTCTCTTTCCCTTATTGAATATATATATCTTCTTTTACAATTTAAAAGACATTGAAAAAATATATAAAATGTAAAAAGGAAATATAAAATAAGAAATTAAAAAAAGAAAATATAAAAATATAAAATCAAAAATCAAAATAAAAAATATAACATTAAAAACTCACAAAAAGCACACATAGACAAATACATCACAGTCATTTTTGAGCATTTTTGCTCCGATCTACCTGTTTGCTTCCTGTGTTCGACACTCTACACTACTTGCACTATACACATCTTTTGTAGAGTTATAATAAATTTAACTCCGCATTTACTTTCATTGATTGATTCTTAATTGTGGGTTAATTGTTGTCAGAAGTTCGGATTTCGCGCGGTTAATTCGACGACTGTGTTCCCGCCTAGTGTGGAACACCGCGAGATTTTTGGGTTCAACACCGATACACCTCGATCTTCTCTCCCTATCGCCCGCTTGTTCAAAACAACACTTGACCTTCCCTTTATTTTTCGAACCCTCTTTTGACCCATTTTCGCTTCATTTCTTCAAGCCCTGGATTGAGCAAGGTGACAGTGATCTCTCCGGCTCTCGAGAGGCGAGGTTAGGCAGGCCGAGGAGTGGCTCCACCCATCTCTGACGAGTCCTCCACCGTCGAGGTTCCATTTCCTGGTTTAAGCCAATGAGGTCCATTTTTACTTGCTTTATTCACTCCGTTTAGTCCCTAGATATATTTTTGTGTTGTTTTAATCTTCTGATCACATCCATTAGCTGTAGATCATCCTCACCCACTGCTCATCGGCACTCGCTCCGGCGAGCTTCGATCTCGTTTCCTCATACCACGTTCCACTCCTAAGAGCTCCCGGGGGCCCCATGTTTTTGCACTAACCGTTCCCCTGCATGCAACAACCAGAAAATACACATTTGTAGGGGCTGTCAAAGTTCGAGAGGGAGCCCCAGATGCCATGCGTTACCAGACCTCCACTAGTGGTTCCTGGCCATTTTGTGGAGCTTCCTAGTTACAGAATCACATCTGGAGCGAGGAGCAACCTTCGGCAAGCTTCCAGGTGGTCAGAGGAATGAACTGCATCAGATTCAAACTCGCATCGGGCGAGTTCTTTCGTATTCTTCCAACCTCCTCACCAACCGTTGGATCTCCGTTGTTCTTCCAGCGCATCCAGCCGCCGTCGGATTGGGCGTACTAGGGCAATTCGTCATCTGGATATCATCTAATCCTGGTCGTCCTCGCCGAAGCATCATCGACCGTCCGGGCGTCGACACGTGGCATAAGTTGAGACAGATCTGTCGTCCGCTCGTGCCTAAGCGTGGGTGTTTTGCACTCCAACCCTTAATATTTTTTTAAATTTAATAATAGTTTAAAAACTTTCATTTGCCGTTCATATTTTTATGTAATATTTGCAAACTTGTCCCCCAAACTATCCATTATTGCATTTCCGTCCTCGGCTAGGTCACCTCACATGACCACTCACGTAAGGGGACATTTTGCGGCCAGGCCCCTGTGGTTTTTATTATTTCTATTCAATCTGCAAACTCTCGTATTCAATATTTATTTTTAGGACATTTTGCAATCCAGCCCTAGGTTTTATTATAATTGTGATTCAATCCCTACCAGGGGAGCACGTGTGCGAACACGTGATCGTGGTGATTTCACGTAGAGGCCCTCACGGGTTTCGATTTTTGTATGTGGTCCAAGAATTTTAGTATTCAGTTATATGTTTGTAAAATTTACACTTTGGACCTCGCACTTTTATATATTTACAAAAAACCCCTTATGAGTAGTGTAATTTCTCTTTGTTGTTTTTATTTATTTCATGCATATATAAATCTATAAAAAATCCATAAAAATATGCATAGTTTCCTGTTATAATGTGCTCTCATGCATATTTTTATTTTACATTTTGGGGCTTTTTATTATTTATAAAAAATAAATAACATGCATTTGTGTCTCTGTTTGCACTAGAAAATCCATAAAAATTATAAAACCTTCTTAAAAATTCCAAAAGAATATATTTCGTACTTATTTAAGTATTTTTTACAACTTCATACAAAAAATCACTAAAAATTATAAAAGAAAACTCAGAAAATAGGAAAACTCTAAAAATCTATAAAAAATATATGAAATCTAGAAAAAAAATCCAAAAATTCTTTTTTTTTGTTTCTTAATGTTCTCTATTGTAATATCTTTCTTTTAAAATTAGGTTGGAGAATTTTTGACACTTTTTCTTATCTTTATCTCCAATTTAATTTCAGGTTTTTATTTTAAACCCTGTTTTGGGTATTATTGACTTTAAAAATATTTGAAAATTAGCAAAAATTATGAAAAAATCACAAATAGTAAAAAATTATTAAAATACCAAAAGTATTTTATTTTCTTATTTTTGCTTATTTTTTTATTAATTTTTATATTAACCCTAGCTTCCATTGCATATATATCGTATTTTATAATTTAAAAGAAAAATAAAAAAATATATAAAAATTAAATATAAAAAGAAAAATACAAAATCAGAAAATTAGAAATAAAAATATAAAATAAAAAATAAGTAAAAAATATAAAAGCAAAAACCCACAAAAAACAACACACATGGACAGGTACATCACATTCATTTTTGAGCATTCATTGCCCCGATCTACCTGTTTGTTCCCTGTGTTCGACACTCTACACATATTGCACATATACACATCTTTGTTGTAGAGTTATAATAAATTTTAACTCTGCATCACTTTTCATTGTTTGATCTTTTGTTGTGGGTTAATTGTTGATGAGGTTTCATAAGCGGTCGCTTAGTGACACTGTGGTCCCGCCTTGTGTGGACTACGTTAGACCCTTGTCGAATCTCGATTATCAATACCACACAATTTGCAATTCAATATGCTAGTAGAACTCTAGATGAAACTCAGAAGAACTACACAGTTACAGAGAAAGAGCTACTAGTGGTAGTTTTTGCCTTGGAAAAGTTTAGATCCCATCTCCTTGGGTCCAAGGTGATTATCTACACTAACTACTCAGTCATCTGGTACTTACAAAAAAGAAGGATGCCACACAATGTCTCATCAGGTGTATCCTTCTGCTCCAAGAGTTTGACCTTGAAATATGAGATAAGCCGGGAGTCAAGAATGTGGTGGCCGATCATTTGTCTGAACTTCCCGAGCCTTAAGCTCCTGAGCAAAACCCACAACCTATAACTGAGACCTTTCCAGATGAGGCAATCTTATCAGTGACCCCACTCCCCTAGTATGCAGATATTATGAATTACCTTGTGTCCAAGATAACTCCACAAGATTGGCCTAAGCTGAAAGCGGACATGTTCTTTTCTTATATTCTCTTTTACTAGTGGGAGGATCCATATATCTTTCGTGAAGGGGCAGATTGTATCTGGAGAAAGTGTATCCCTCATGAGGAAGTTCCTAGCGTCCTCGCGCATTGTCACGATCGAGAAGCTGGATGACATCACTCATGCAGAATAATGATAGCAAAAGTACTCCAAAGCAACCTCCGGTGGCCAACCTTGTTCAAAGATGCAGAAGACCATGTGAAGCACTACACTTGTTGCAGAAGATGGGTGCAACCATCAGAATGAAAGACACAAATGCCCCTGAAATTTATCTAGATTTCAGTGTATTCAATGCTTGGGGCTTTGATTTTATGGGCCCATTTCCAAATAGTTAGGGATATGAATGCATTCTACTTGCTGTCGATTACTTTAGTCATTGGGTGGAGGCTATCCCAACCCGAGCCACCGACAGTCATACTATCTGTCGTTTCCTAAAATATCACATCATTTTAAGGTTCAAATTTCAGAAGATCCTCATATGATATCAGGTTAGCCACTTTATCAACAGAGAGGTGAATAAGCTGACACAAGAATTTTGAATTGAACATCGTGTCTTTTCCCCCTACTCCCGTAGTTCTATGACTTTGCTGAGTGCTCAAACATGGAGATCAAAATAATTCTTTATAAGCTTGTACGATCGAATCTCAAGAACTGGTCTCAATTGCTTGAATTGGTCCTTTGGGCTTATAGGACCGCGTACAAGTCACCTTTAGGAATATCTCCCAATTGTCTGGTCTACGGCAAGCCATACCACCAGCCTGTGGTATTCATTCATAAATCCTTGTGGGCGATCAATATTTACAATTTGGACTCTAAGAAAGTCGTGAAGAATCGAAAAGCCGATCTAAACAGACTGCTCGAATTTAGAGATTAAGCATACGACAACATCCTGATGTACAAGGAGTAGGTCAAGAAGTGGCATTGGTACAGAAAAGGGCTTATGATTGTGGGGGAAATTACAAGGGCATCCTTGTAATTTCACACCCAAGCGAAAAGGGGAACGAGAAGGACTTGACGCCCCATTTCATTCCAGCGCCTGATGTCCAGTCAAGCCTTTGTGAAGTCCGCCCAAAGCTGTGAGGAGAAAAGAGAGAAGAGGAAGAAAGAAGAGGAGAAGAAGAGAAGAAAGAAGAGAAGGAGAGGAGTAGGGTAAGATCCTACTTCCAACCTTCTTCCTATTTCATTTTTTCCTTATTGTATTGAGTTGTTTTGGGGGATATTAGGTTTGTGATATGATTTTTAGGGTTGTGTAAAAATGGGGGGAAATAAATTTTGGATTTTTGTGGTTTGATATTATGAGATAGGTGTATGATCTTGTTTACATGTAAATGAATATAACTTGAAGAAAAATCCATGGTAAAAGTATAATGGTGGAGCAAGATCATGAGGTTTTACCCTTGCATTCAACAAATCCATGTGGGGGTTTGTGTTGTTAAGGTAAAAGAATGGATGATAATGTAGGATTGATGTCATTGTTGTCAATATTTGTTTGTTGAGACAATGTTATTGATAGTGGTAGAATTTGATTTAGTTTTTCATTTGAAAGAAATGAAGATTAACAATTTTTGTTCAGAAAGGAATGTTGACAGCATGATGAAATTAAGTTACATGCATGTTTTTCTTGGTTTTTGTAAGGGAGCAATGGTGAAATAATCTTACATTCTTGTGGATTATTTGATAGTCATAAGGTTATGTTATATTATTGAGTATAAGAGCTTAAACAGTGAATAATAACCCAATTGGATGAGAGAATGGGAGATGTAAGGGAGAGGTAGTATGATAAAAAGATACCACATGATTGAAATGAATGTGGGGATATGTGTGTGAATGTGGGAGTTCTTTGAGGATTAGGAGTTTGTTGATTTGAAGAAAAAAATTTGAGGAGATGACCAATATTATGAGTTGTAGATGGGGAAAATGTTAGATGGGAAGTGGTGACGATTATATGAGACATAGTGTATGAATGAAATATTGATGAAAAAGTAAATTTAATTTTAAGTGTGGATTTTAAGAAGATCATCTTGAATTAGAAAATTTTTCCCAACATAGATCATATTCGCTTTAAGTGTATGGAAGAATGTATGTTTTACAAAGGTAGTGGAGTAGAGGATTGTTAGGACGAGGATAAGGGATTAAGATACCGCATAGAGTTTTTAATCTTTAATTTTCCGTTCTCCAATGGTTTGGTCTATTATAACATAGTTATGATTAATACTTGCAGCAGAGTCGAATTCGTTCTGTTCAAGATATTAAAAGAAAGCTACTCGCACTCGAGGTGAGGATTTACTTTAATTAAAATAACATCTTTACCATTTCTCTTGCCGAGTTGGTTGTCCATTAGGTTGTTATATTTGGATATCTAAATGTAAGATAGTATTAGAATGGGAAAAATCCATGGGAATCATCTACACGGAGATGTAGATGATTTTAGGATAGAGCCGTGGGATGTTAAAATATGAAAAACATGAAGAAAAAAGGGAATAAGTAAGAAAAACTTGGGACTTTGCTCCTAACTGGACAAAGTAGATCCTTCGGATCGAAACTCATAGTATAGCACAAGATGAGGTGACCCATCGGATATAAATCCGTGATATGTCACAAGAAAATTTCAAACATGAAAAACTAATGAGGATGGTTAACTCTGGAATAGTCACTCGAGAAGTGACGACTTCTTACTCCGTAGAAGTAATGGGCATGTGCTATACACTCGAGGGTTAACAAATCAAGGGACCGCTAGTATGTTAGGGTACCTACTAGCTACAGGTTATCTTAACTCCTAGGGAATTCCTGAGATGAGTTACATCAGATGTACAACAACAACAACTATAATAACTAATGTTATGAAAAATAGTAATGGAAGAAAAGTGATTACATACTGAATTAAATCCCATGAAAGGAAAAAGAGAAAAATAAAAGAAGAGAAAAGAAAACTCCCACCAAATGGTAGATTATAGAACTTCTATTTTTCATCATATTATACCTGAGCTTTGCTCCCCTCCTTAGTTGACAACCCAACTCAGGCGATGGCCAAATAACACATTACAGCACAGAAATCTATCCGACCGCCATGACACCAACTCCGCCTAAGTTCTGCACCAGTGCACCCAAATCACCCACCAACCATCATGTCAACGGCTTCTCAAGAGGTTAGCAAGCCAAGCATTACCTCCCTATACCTCATCCAGGGGGAGGAAGAAAGGATCATGATCATGCTTTGGGAGACCATGACAGTGATGACCAACCTCACTTCGAGGTTGGAAATGATGATTCACTACCGTCGTCAGCACCCACCGTCAAGTGATGAATGATGAGAAGATTCTGACGTCGGGAGAAATGTCTTTTCGTTTGGTTTTTGTGGTGGCTGTGGGGGATGTAACCATTTGGTAACCCTTAATGTTATGAACAATATTTTTGAGTTCTAACCTTCTTAGCATAGAGGTGAACATAGTGACTAACATCCTAACTTTCATTTTTGTTCAAACTTGAAAGAACAACTTGTATGTGAAGCTCATGGAAAGTCATGATGATAGTTTTCTGGGATACATATATATCTATATATTTTTCTTTGTGTCTCTATATTTTTCTTTATGTTTGAGAATCAATTTATCTTGCTCTATTGCATTTCTTCCCTTGGTAGATTGTTGGGCAACAGGTTATTGCATCACGTTCAGATCAAACCCGGCCGTGTCGGGCATAGGGGATCGGGGCGTGATAGAACTGGTATCAGAGCCTAGGTTGCCCTAATTTACCTAAGAATTTGAACAAATAGAGCTTTGGAGATTTTATACTCTTTAAAGTAGGATTATTCTCATCACATTGGAAAATTCATTGGATTATCCTAATGAAGTAATTGAATTTTCAGAAAATGCCGTTGAGGACGAGGATGCAAAATGTGAATTATGGTGGTAGTCATCCTGGACGGAGAACCTAGATGCAACAGTTCATGGAGACGATAATGAATAAACTTGACGACTTGGAGTCCTGACTTCCACGTGCTATACCAAATAGAGACGAGGAAGAAATAGAGGTCGAGCAAGATGCTGAAGAATCCATCTAGGGTCGACCTGAAAGACCTAGAAGAAGGGAGCGGACTTTGCAAGATATTTTAAATGACACTGAAGAGGAAGCTGACGAAAGTTATGAAGAGGAAGAAATGCATGATTCACCAATAGAGTCATACAAAGATGATGAAGAGGATGATGGGGAAGAAGAATTTCATGACAAGCACTTTGAGGTATTTCGAAGATTGAAGCCACCATCTTTCACTAGGGATGGTGATCCTACATTGGTAGAGAACTGGATTCAGAAGATGACAAGATATTCAAATTCATGAATTTGACTAAACATTGTTGGGTTTCTTTTGCCACCTTTCATTTTGACGGAGATGTAGAGCGATGGTGGAGATCTGTTTACTCTGAGGAAGATCACCAAATGTCTTGGGAGAAATATATTGAGATTTTCAGCGAGCAATACTACCCTGAGACTTGGAGGGAAGAGAAGAAGTTGGAATTTTTCAACTTACGTCAAAGATCACTGATCATTGATGAATACAAAATTGGGTTCTTGGAATTGGCACGTTTTGCAAAAGAATTTGTACCCACTGAGAAGGAGAAGAAATGGCGCTTCGAGCAAGGTCTGAGGCCATACATTCGTAGCCTTGTGGTAGGGTTAAGGCTAAAAACTATCGCAGAAGTAGCCGACAGAGCAAGGATTCACGAGCGGGAACAGAATGAGCTGCATCGTAGACGAGAATGGAGAAACAAGGGTCATGCCTTCATGAAGGACAAGTTTCAGTTAAAGAAGAAATGTCGGTTTCACCCCATGCGGTTAACATCATCGGGCAAACAACATTTTGAGGATGTATCACATTCTGACTCAAAATCATCCAAGCCTTATGGAGGTCATGAAAAGTCTACGGGAGGAGCGAGTTCAGAGAAGCCGACATGTCCATCATGTGGGAAACAACATTTCGGAGCATGCTGGAGGAACATGACATGTTATATCTATGGACAGACAGGGAAACCAAAGAAAAACCGCCAATGAATCCAACAATCTGGGAGTTATGCTAGATCAAATGCGGATCGAATAACTGGGCAAGCTTATAATCACTCTGTGAGAGAAGCAAATGCATCTGATTCTATCGAGGTATGATTCTAGTTGATGAATTTTTTGTTCATGCCCTATTTGATTCAGGAGCTACATATTCTTTTATATCGCCTGAATTTGCATCAAAGATTCAACGTAAACCAATCATATTAAAGGAACCCTACTTAATATCAGTCCCTGGATAATAATTATTTGTAACCGATACCATTTACGAAGGGTGTTCAATTAAAATTGGAGGTCGAGAGCTACGTGTCGATCTAATGATGGATTTTGATGTAATCTTTAGGATGGACTGGTTATCGAAGCATCATAAAATCCTTGACTGTAGTGAGAAAATAGTGATCTTTAACATTCCTGGTGAACCAATATTTAAATTTATAGAAAAGCTAGAGGACAAATTATTGCGTAGAATCACAGCACTGCAAGCAAGGAAACTGCTAGATAATGGTTGTCAAGGATATCTAGCATGTGTTACTCTTCCATCTAAATATGAAAAGGACATAAGCATCGTTCGATCATTTGGGAGTTCAAGATATCTTTGCAGAAGTATTATCTAAACTTCCTCCTAACCGAGAGATCGAATTTACGATCGACGTAATCCCTGGAACCACCCCGATATCTATTGCTCCTTATCGTATGGCTCCAGTTGAATTGCGAGAGAGAATTGTTGGAGAAGGGGTTCATTAGACCAAGTACTTCTCGTTGGGGTGCACCAGTTCTATTTGTGAAGAAGAAGGATAGATCACTCAGGTTATACATTGATTATCGTCAGTTGAACAAAGCAACTATAAAGAACAAGTACCCTTTAACTCGTATTAATGATCTATTCGATCAGTTGCAAGGTGCATGGATCTTTTCTAGGATTGACCTACGCTCTGGGTATCATCAGTTGAGAGTTGGGTCAGAAGATGTACCCAAAACAACTTTTCGTACACGTTATGGGCATTATGAATTTTTGGTGATGCTTCGGATTGACTAATGCTCCGACGGCCTTCATGGACTTGATGAATCGAGTTTTCCGAGCTTACTAAGACCAATTCATCGTGGTTTTCATTGATGATGTGCTTATCTATTCTTAGGATGAATCCCAACATGAAGAGCACTTACGAACTGTTTTAGGAACCTTACGAGCACACCAGCTATTTGCAAAGTTCACCAAATGTGAGTTCTGGCTGAAAGAAGTTGCATTCTTTAGGCATGTAGTATTAGGAAATGGAATTTCTGTAGATCCGACTAAAGTTAAAGCAGTTCTGAATTGGGAACATCCGAAGACAGTAACGGAAATCAGAAGTTTCTTGGGATTAGCGGGCTACTACCGAAGATTTATCAAGGACTTTTCTCAAATTGCATTGGCCATGAAAAATCTTACTCAGAAGGAGATTCCTTTTATTTGGACCACAGAATGCGAAGAAAGTTTCTTAGAACTTAAGAAGAGATTGACATCAGCCCCTGTGTTGGCAGCCCCTTCCGGAAGTGGAGGATTTGTTGTTTACAGTGTTGCCTCTCATCAAGGACTGGGATGTGTACTTATGCAGATTGGTCGGGTAGTGATATATGCTTTGAGGCAGTTGCATAATCATGAAAGAAACTACCCCACTCATGATTTGGAATTATCTGCAATAGTTTTTGCATTGAAAATTTGGAGACATTATCTCTATGGTGAAAAGTTCGAAATTTATATCGATCACAAGAGTTTGAAATACTTATTTTCTCAAAAGGAGTTAAATATGAGATAAAGAGGGTGGTTGGATCTATTAAAAGATTATGATTGCACAATCCTATACCAACCGGGAAAAGCAAATGTCATTGCAGATGCTCTTAGTCGGAAGCCACCCTTAATATTAGCTCAATTACAAGTCTTGAAATGTGATATGCTCGAAGAAGTAGGTAGTTGGGGACCGATGCTTCCTACCAGAAAATTAAAAACTGTAACAGTTTCCAGACAAGTGAAGAATGATCTGCTTGAATGTCTGATAATAGCTCATAGGCAAAATGCCAAGCTGGAAAAGATGAGAAACAAGATGGAGGATGGTCATTTCGAAGATTTCATTATAAAGGATGGAGCATTAATCTTTAGTGGGAGATTATGTGTGCCAATGATGAAGGACTAAAGAGAGAACTACTGTCAGAAGCTCATTGTACGAGGTTAACGATCCTTCCTGGAAGCACTAAAATGTACCAAGATTTAAAGAAAGATTTTTTGTGGTATGGTATGAAGAGAGATGTTGCCAAATTTGTTAAGCGTTGTTTAATTTGCCAACAGGTAAAGGCTGAACACCAAAGACCTTCAGGATTGTTGCAATCACTTCTAATTCCTGAGTGGAAGTGGGAAAGCATATCTATGGATTTCCTAGTTGGTTTACCTCGTACATTTTTAGGACATGATGTAGTTTGGGTTGTAGTAGATCGACTAACCAAATAAACACACTTCCTTCCTATTAAGCTTACTTATACACTTCCCAAACTTGCGACCTTGTATATCAAGGAGATTGTTCGCCTGCACGGTGATGAATCCATGATTCATTAACTGTTTTGTCGCATTTTGTCTTGAAACCCTTAACAAATACATGTAAATACCCATTAATTCTCATATTTTAACAAAACATCATTCATGTGTAAATATTCACTTTTAACCACTAATCATGTAAATAAATAAAGAACCAGAAAAATAAAGAAAAAGGCAGATTGAATATATGTATATATACAATATAACTTAAAATATAAATATAGCTGTAAGATATATTTATAGCCCAACCTCCGCGACCAAGTCAGCATGGATTGGTCGACAAACCAATAAGTAGGGGGAGATAAGGAAAGAAAACCAAAGAAAAATAATTTAACACACACATATACACCTTTCATTATTTATAAAATAAATACAAAACTTCAAAGAATTTTAATTATTTCAAATGAATATATTTTTCAACAAACTCTTCTCCTAATTATTCCTAAAAAGGTATATAAAAATATAAAAATAAGTTAAAAATATTACCCTGTATATATGCCAAGAAATCCAGCCTACAAATTGTCAAAATCTCAACTTCCGAACATCATAACTTCCTCATATGAACTCCAATTTCACTCTACTCGCCTTTAAAGTTCATAAAATAATATTGTCTAATTAATAAAGGTGGTTTCATCGAATTCGGAGTCCGTTTGCAAAGAGTCGGTTTTGGGACCAAAAGACAAAGGGGTTTCTGGGCTATTTATTTTATGTAACACACATTATTTATCATTTTATTAATTTTATAATTTTTAAATTATTTCATGATCTTTTAGTTTCACCATAATTTATTTCATAATTTTTGGACATTATTTATTATTTTAATAAAATCAAAAACCCCAAAATATAGGTATAAATGACCTATTTAGATACTAACCCTATTTATTAAAGTATGAAAACTAATTCATAAAAATCTATAAAAATTTGTATAAATCTTATTTAATACCCTAATAATTAAGAAAATATAAAATTAATTTTTACTTATTTATTTATTAAATTAAAAATCTAAAACCTATTTATAAATACATATTTATTAATATAATATTTATATTTTAAATAATACTTATTATTTATTAAAAGTAATTAGTTCATAAATTAGGAAATTAATTTATCTACACTTCTTGTATTTACAATTATTTAAAATAATGTAATTTACTATTTTATATCTAATTTATAAGTAATTAAAGCTCTGGACAAAGCAGGTGCTGACACGTGTCAGCACCTGGAGTCATCTCCTTCAAGAAGAGGTTGCGCCGGACTTGCTTTACCAGCCAACTTCCCCTATTTTCCCCAAGGCCATCTCGAACATTCCGACCCATCTAAACCATCCATCCTTTTCTCCTAACTACCCTCTACCTCGCCACCCTTGGATCAAACTTCGAGCCCAGGCCAATTCTCCTATATAAAGGCCCCAAGACGCCATAGCCAACCAACTCTCCTAACAACCCAAGAGCCCAGCTCCAGGTGTACCGACCCCCTACTTCCTAGCCCTATTCCGGCCAACCTACGGTGGTGACAGCACCAAGGAGGAGCCCGCGAGGAGGAGGAGTCGACGGAGGAAGTTCCAAGGCGGAGCACCGCCTTGCAGCGCCGCCATCGCCACGTTTCGCTCCGGCCAAAGGTCGACCGTCGAGCACCATTCCAGGTAATACACCTGGAAACTCCCAGACCTTTTCCTCCACTTTTCTTCATTTTATTTCTCGATAGATGTGCCACGATTAGCGTGGCTAATCGCGCAATTAGATAGACTGATCATCCAGTTTAGACTTATCTCAAAGCAATTCTCGATTCGATTAATTTCGCCTCCAAATCGATTCCAAACCATCACCATTTTTCACGTCTCTGATTGTTTTGGCTGGAAACTTAAGTTTTTTTTCTCATCTTTGGAGCTTAAGATCATTCATCTGTTGGCCGATTCGATACGAATCGAGCATATATTCTTGTTCATTGCAGGTTTGTCTTCATCGCGATCTACTTTTCATCATCTGGAAGCTTTCGATCTTCCTCAGACTCATCTCCAAAGAAGCTTCGTCAGAACAGAAACCACCTGCAGATAGCTGAGAAAGCATCTTCATCGCAACTTCACCGCCGCTCGGAGCATCGCCGGCCACCTTTCTACCGCGGGCGAGCTCGAGGGGTGGAGGATCCACCCCTCTGGCCCCGCCGGAGCACCAGATCCTTCGTCGGACGGCCGGGATAATTCGGGGAAGAAGAAGCGTCCGCCATCAGCTCCAACCGCTCAAGAACACCAGTCGTACAGGTGAAAAGCGAGAATGCGAGAGCCGCTAAATAGTGGTCTGACAAGTCAGACTCACTGTCGCTGATGCGACTGCTCAAACTCCCTCGGTCTTCAACAATTAACCCACACAATCAATCAGAGAATGAATAGAAAGGATTAAAATTTATTATACCCTACTAAAGATGTACAATGGCAAGCAAGTAGGGGTCGAACTCAAGGAGCAAAGGTGTAGCGCATAGATAAGAATCCAATCCTAGGTCTAATAAGCAACTCAACCAATCTAGAATTTTTTGTGGGTTTTTGATTTCATATTTTTTTATTTAATTTTTAATTTTATAATTTTGTATTTTGATTTTTGATTTTCTGATTTTTATATTTTATATTTTATAATTTTCTATTTTCTTTTTCAATATTGGAAAATAAGCACAATGTAATAAAAGACAAGCTAAGGTATTTATATAAATAGATAAAAATGTTCAAAAATTAGAAAATAAAGTCTTTTTGGCCTTTTTATAATTTTCTACTGTTTTTGTGATTTTTGGGTAATTTTTAGAATGTTTTTGGTATTTTTAAATGCTGAAATAAGGCAAAACAGTGGAAAGGGTACTGGCTGTGAGTAAAATGGGATTTAAAAATAGCAACCAGTAGCTAAAAATTTTCACACTATTTTTCAAATAAAAAGAACAAAATAAGGAACAAACAGGAACTGAGTTTTCGATTTTTGGAGTTTTCTACTATTTTATATATTTTTTTGAACTTTTAGAGAGTTTTTAAATTTTTAGTGTTTTTCTTTTGAGATTTTTAGTGATTTTTGGACTGACACTAAAAGATGATAAAATAGACACTAGATAATTTTTTTGGAATTTTTAGAGGTGTTTTAATTTTTTTTAGTATTTTCTAAGCTAAACAGTACACAAAAAGCATGTTTTTGATTTTTAATAAATATGAAAATAAAATAAAATAAAAAACTAAAAGGATAGCGTGAAAGTACACGTGTCCAGGAGCTTAACCCTATTTTTGTGAAATTTTTGTATATGAAATGATGGGTTAAATAAATACAGCAAGCATACAAAAATTAAAGGCCTGGTAGGGACCTGTATGCAAATAGATAAAACTATGGAGGCACAGATGCAATTTCCACCACAAAGTCACGCACAGCTCACGCGAAACACCATTCACAGGGGCATAATTGCAATTAAAGAAAACCGGCTGGGCATGCATGCAAAATTTCCAA
The DNA here is from genome assembly GCA_037367405.1 of Ottelia alismoides. Taxonomy (NCBI): domain Eukaryota; kingdom Viridiplantae; phylum Streptophyta; class Magnoliopsida; order Alismatales; family Hydrocharitaceae; genus Ottelia; species Ottelia alismoides. The sequence continues at coordinate 102,599 of JAZKJV010003206.1, forward strand.
CAACATATTATATATCCTACGCACAGGGACGAAATTGCAAATACACAAAAGTCTCGGGCCTAACTTGCAAAATACACAAAAGTCACACGCAACCGTCACGTGAGGTGACGTGGCGTGGACTGAAGTGCAAATAGTGATAATGTGAGGGTCTGCGTGCAAATATTACAAAATCTTTTAAACTACAACTAAAAGTTACTGGACTAAAAAGTAAATACAAAAAGCGTGGGTTAAAAATGCAAAATACCCACGGGGAGCGATCCAGCGGTCGATGGCGTCCCACTTGTCCACGTGGCGCGCATCTGACGGTGCGTACCCCTTCGTCGCGGACGGCTGCGATTAGATCTTCAAGGCTTGATCGGACGGCGAGGAGGTGCAGATGATCGGACGTCTGATGACGCGTCTGGAGCGGGCCCTCGATCCAACGGCAGGGAGGGGTTCACGAAGAACTCCTCCCTGGTGAACTTCAGCGGGCGAACGACCGACACACGGCCTCTCCGACCCTAGGATCAAGGGCAAAACAATCCTGGGGGACGTCCGCGTCTGAAGGAGGTCTCAGGCGAGCCTGAGATGGCTTGAAGCGGCCGGACGACGGAGGTGACCTGGGTAGCTGCTCCTGGGATCTTCGAGGGTCGATGGAGCCTTCTCCTTGGCTCGGACCTGCGTGGTTAGTTGCACAAAATCCAGGCGAAGCTGCAGGTGCCTTCTAATGGCGCGAAGGAGGCGAAAAGTGGTTCGGATGATGAACTCCGGCGAGCGGCGGAGAGGGGAGTTCTGATGACTCGATCTAGGCGAGATCGAGGTGGATGGAGGGGTGGAGCGGAGCGACGGAGCGACGAGGAAGAAGATGGAGGTGATCGGAGTGTCGGCGAGGGATGTAGGTGGCCGGAAAGTGGAGGCGGAGCTAAGCTCCGTCGTGGGCTTGAATCGAGGATTCACGGCGAATAACGCTAGAGAAATCTAAACTACGGCTATGCTAATCTATGCTAAGCTAGAGCTACAAGAAAAGGAAAAGAGAAGGGGGTGAGGCTCACCAGAGACGTCGGGATGAAGGTCGCGGCGGAGCTCCGATGAGGGTTGGATCTACTTCGATTCGACGCCAGATGACTTAAACCCAGGCTCAAATCGACTCCTGCTGTCACCAGGAACACGATGGGTGAGGGGTTTTCGGGTGGATTTGGCGGAAGAAGGATCAAAATCGAATCGAAGTTGGGGGTTTCCTTTTGAAGGGTTGACGGCGAGGCGTGGAAGACGAGGGCTCAGCGCCTCGGTCAGTGATCCACAGCCCAAGGAATCACTTGGGCGTGAATCACCAATGACCGAGGAAAAGATTCCAAGAAGGAACCATCACCAAATGGTGATCGAGGCACCCTCGAAAAAAGAGTGAAAATGGGGTCAAACCCATTTCTGACAAGGGACAGACCTCGGTCAGGGAGTTGACCGAGGTCAACCAATGGAGCGTTCTGGTTGGTCCACGTGTACCAACCAGAAAATTCCTTGGCTAAAAACCCTTATAAAATGAATTAAAAATAGCAGATGAATTAATTAAATTTTGAGTATACAATAAAAAATATTTGTAATTTCATGAAGTATTTTATGGTGATTTTTGTGTATTTTTATGAGCTATATTTTTACAAGTTCGTATTTATGCCCTTTATAGTATATATATCTATATATTTAAGACTTTTATTTTTAATTTGTGTATCTAATTTTATTATTTTTATTTCTTATTTTATAAAATTATAAAATACTTTTATATACATAAATCTATTTTTATTTAATTTTATTGATGTGTTTTTGTATAATTAATAAAATATAAGTAGAGTTTATACAGGTGTGTGTATAAGTATAATACCTATGTTTTGAGTATACAAGTATTTTATTTTTATTTTCATTTAGGTTTTTATTCTAATTTTAATACACATAATTATTATAAGTAATATTTACAACATTATAAAAATATAAGATTATTAAAATAATGAAGAAATAATAAATTGAATATTTTAATATGTACAAGTATACAATGAGGGTCCAAAAGTCAACTTTTCAACCGTAGCTCCGCCAAATGCGAAACTACTGCCATTAAATAGTTATTTTCTTCTATATACAATTAAAGGTGAGTACGCTGCATTTGGAGTTTTTATTTGTGAGATACAGGTCTGGGAAGTTGGCATTCTGGATTTTTATTCAGACCATAACTTTTTATCTGTGCATTATTTTTCTGTGAAATCAATTTTGTATTTTTCTTTATTAGATTATCTACAACTTTCATGTACAAAGTTTCTTTATTTGATGTATAAAAAGTGGAACCAAAAATAGGTCCCAAAATGAATAAAGAATGAGTAAAAACTATAGGTATTTTGTCTTTATTCTGGCCCTTATCTCCCCCTACTTTATTCCTTGTCGACCTATTCATCAAGATGCCTAGGTCTCGGGGGTTTTGGGTCATAAAATATTTACAATATTTTATTCTTTTTCTTTTCTTTATTTATTCTATAATTTTGGCCTTAATTACAGTATTTTAAACACTATCTGAATGCTCATGCATGAATGCTAAGATGCTCTATTTAAGGGTATTTACAGGCATTTGCTAGGGTTTTTGGTGCCAAAATGATAGAATAAAGATGATGAAATGTGGATTCATCAACAGGCTTGCGACACGTGGCAGAAGCAGGCGCGTCCGATCTGCGCTTCAACTTCTAATCTCAATCGTCCAAATCGAAACGGTGGGAAAATTGCATAATAAGCCCAGCCAGCTTCCAAAGATTTGTATCCGCCTCCAGAGTTTTCGCTATTTGCATTTAGGTCCCTCCGCAGGGACCTAAATGTAAAGTTATGTTATTTTTCATACAAAACAGCCCCTGCAAGGACCCTTCTGCAAAACAAATTATATAGTTTTTTACGCTTATGCCCCTGGGCTGTAGGGGTTGTTTCTTCTTCTTGTGACCTCGGATTGCGACGATTTCTTGAGGGTAGTTACACAACTACCCTAGCTACCTAGTATAAAGATTTCGTGGCTTTTTGACGTGTTTTCGATGTGTTTTGATTTCATCAAAATCCGTCTTGATTTGTTTTGATTTCTTGTGTAGTTCGAGCTCGCGGCTTGAACCCCGATCACCATATTATATAGTATCACCTAGATATTATTCACCTATTATATAATAAGTAAATCTTTTGAAAAATATTCCTTTTTGAAAATAAAATAAAAATAATAAATATAAAAATCAATAAAAAAGAGGTGTTTTGACTCGATCACTTAGAGAAGAATTAAAATAAAATTACGAAGAGGAAAATCTAGGGAATTTATTCTGCCTCCTTGAGTTCGACCCAGGAACACTTGCCTGGTAAAATATTAGTGAACGATTTTCCGACAGAAAACCGTAATTGTTTGATAGGTTTAAGAAATGATTTTTTTGTTTCGCGGCTTTTGCTACAACCGACTACTTTCAAATAAAAAGCCGCGAAACTCGATTTCTTTTTGCCTCATCACACGGGGTACCAAATGAGATCATATCTGATAGAGATCCTCGTTTTACCTCAAAATTATGGAAAGAGTTGCATAAGGTTCTCGGAACAAGATTGAATATCAACACTGCTTATCATCCTCAAACAGATGGTCAAACTGAGAGAATTATCCAAACATTAGATGATTTGGTGTGTTCTTGTATGTTAGAATGAAAGGGCGTATGGGATGTTCACATTCCATTGAATGAATTCACTTATAATAATAGCCACCATTCTAGTATAGGAGTGAAACCATATGAAGCTCTATATGGTAGGAGATGTATATCTCCCTTGTGTTGGACTGAAACAGGAGAAAGAAAAATGTGGGGACCTGAGATGGTTCAAGAAACCATCGATGTGATCAATGAAGATCAAGAAGAAGCTAATAGCAACTCAAAGCCGTCAAAAGAGCTAGTGTGACAGCCGAAGGAGGGACATAGAATTCAGTGTTGGAGATTCGGTGTTTATCAAAGTATCTCCTATGAAAGGCACTCAAAGATTTGGAATCAAAGGAAAGCTAAAACCAAGATACATTAGTCCTTTTGAGATACTTGAATGTGTAGGACCAGTGGCTTATAGGTTGGCTCTCCCCCCGTACCTATCTGATGTGCATAATGTCTTTCACATATCAAACCTAAGAAATTATATTCTAGATAGTGGCCATGTGATTCAGAATGAAGATTTACAATTGAAGCCAAATCTTACATATCGAGAGCAGCCGGTTGAGATCATAGATAGAATGGAGAAGAAACTTCGCAAAAAGATATTGCAGCATGTAAAGGTTCTGTGGAGAGATCAAAAAAGCGATGAAGTTAAATGGGAACTCGAAGATGAGATGCGCGCAAAGTATCCAACACTGTTTAGCATCAAAGGTATGACAAATTTCAAGGATGAAATTTCTTAAGGAGGGTAGAATGTTACAGAAAAGGGATTTTGATTGTGGGGGAATTGCAAAGGCATCCTTGTAATTTTCCCACCCAAGTGAAAAGGGGAACTGGAAGGACTTGACGCCCCATTTCATTCCAGCGCCTGACGTCCAGTCCAGCCATTGTGAAATCCACCCAAAGCTGTGAGGAGAAAAGAGAGAAGAGGAAGAAAGAAGAGGAGAGGAGTAGGGTAAGATCCTACTTCCAACCTTCTTCCTATTTTTTTTCCTTGTTGTATTGAGTTGTTTTGGAGGATATTAGGTTTGTGATATGGTTATTAGGGTTGTGTAAAAATGGAGGGAAATAAATTTCGGATTTTTGTGGTTTAATATTATGAGATAGGTGTATGATCTTGTTTACATGTAAAGGAACAAAACTTGAAGAAAAATCCGTGGTAAAAGTATAATGGTGGAGCAAGATCATGAGGTTTTACCCTTGCATTCAACAAACCCATGTGGGGGTTTGTGTTGTTAAGGTAAAAGAATGGATGATAATGTAGGATTGATGTCGTTGTTGTCAATATTTGTTTGTTGGGACAATGTTATTCATAGTGGAAGAATTTTATTTAGTTTTTCATTTAAAAGAGATGAAGATTAAAAGTTTTTGTTCAAAAAGGAATGTGGACAACATGGTAAAATTAAGTTGCATGCAAGTTTTTCTTGGTTTTTGTAAGGGAATGATGGTGAAATAAGCATACATTCTTGTGGATTATGTGATGGTCATAAGGTTATGTTATACTATTGATTATAAGAGCTTAAACAGTTAATAATAACCCATTTAGATGAGAGAATGGGAGATGTAAGGGAGAGGTAGTACGATAAAAAGATACCACATGAAAGAGATGAATGTGGGGATATGTGTGTGAATGTGGGATTTCTTTAAGGATTAAGAGTTTATGATTTGAAGAATTTATTTTGAAGAGACGACCAATATTATGAGAGTTGTAGAAATACCAACGGAGTATACTTATGGAAACTGATGGGGAAAATGTTAGATGGGAAGTGGTGACGATTATAGGAGACATAGTGTATGATGTAAATATTGATGAAGACATAGATTTAATTTTGGGTGTGGATTTTAAGAAGATCATCTTGAATTAGAAGATTTTTCCCAACATAGATCATATTCGCTTTAAGTGTTTGGAAGAATATATGTTTTACAAAAGTAGTGGAGTAGAGGATTGTTAGGACGAGGATAAGGGATTAAGATACCACATAGAGTTTTTAATCTTTAATTTTCCATTCTCTAACAGTTTGGTCTATTATAACATAGTTATGATTAATACTTGCAGCAACGTCGAATTCAGTCTGTTTGAGATATTAAAAGAAAGCTACTCGCACTTGCAGTGAGGATTTCCTTGAATTAAAATAACATCTTTACCATTTCTCTTGTTGAGTTGATTGTCCATTAGGTTGTTATATTTTTTTTGGATATCTAAATGTAAGATAGCATTAGGACATATGGGAAAAATCCATGGGAATCTTCTACATGGGAGATGTAGATGATTTTAGAATAGAGCCTTGGGATGCTAAAATATGAAAAACATGAAGAAAAAAGGGAATAAGTAAGAAAAACTTGGGACTTCGCTCCCTACTAGTCAGGTAGATCCTTCGGATTTAAACTCGTAGTATAGGACAAGATGAGGTGACCCATCGGATATAAATCCATGATATGTCACAAGAAAATTTCAAACATGAAAAACAAATGAGGATGAGTGACTCTGGAGATAGTCACTCGAGAAGTGACGACTTCTCACTCTGTCTAAGTAATGGGCATGTGCTATACACTCGAGGGTTGACAAATCAAGGGACCGCTAGTAGGTTAGGGTACCTGCTAGCTATTGGTTATCTTAACCCCTAGGGAATTCCTGAGATGAGTTACATCATATGTACAATAACAAGTATCATAACCAATATTATGAAAATTGGTAATGGAAGAAAAGTGATTACGTACTGAATTAAATACCTTAAAAGGAAAAAGAGAAAAACAAAAGAAGAGAAAAGAAAACTCCCACCAAATGGTAGATTATAGAATTTCTATTTTTCATCATATTATACCTCTTATATGTTCTCGCTGAGGTTTGCTCACCTCCTTAGTTGACAACCCAACTCAGGTGATGCTCAAAACACACATTACAACACAGAAGTCTACCTGACCGTCAAGACACCAACTCCGCCCACGTTCTGTGCCGATGCACCGAAATCACCCACCAACCATCATGTCAGCAGCTCCTCAAGAGGTTAGCGAGCCAAGCATTTCCTCCCATACCTCATCCAGGGGGAGGAAGAGAGGATCCTGATCATGCTTTGGGAGACCATGGCAGTGATGACCAATCTCACTTCGAGGTTGGAAATGATGATTCGCTACCGTCGTCAGCTCCCGTCGCCAAGTGATGAATGATGAGAGGATTCTGACGTCAGGGGAAATGTCTTTTTGTTTGTTTTTTGTAATGGCTGTAGGGGATGTAACCTTTTGGTAAGCCCTTAATGTTTATACAATATTTTTGAGTTCTAACCTTCTTAGCAGAGGTAAACTTTGTGATTAACTTCGAAACTTTCATTTTTGTTCAAACTTGAAAGAACAACTTGTATGTGAAACTCATGGAAAGTCATGATGATAGTTTTCTGGGATACATATATATATCTATATATTTTTCTTTGTGTCTCTATGTTTTTCTTTATGTTTGAGAATCAGTTTATCCTGCTCTATTGCATTTCTTCCCTTGGTAGATTGTTGGGCAACAGGTTATTGCATCACGTTCAGATCAAACCCGGCCGTGTCGGGCATAGGGGATCGGGGCGTGACAGGCTTGACAAGCACATCCGCAGAAAGACTTTCGAGTCAGGTCAGAGGGTTTGATTGTTTAACGCAAAATTAAAAATCCTTCCAGGAAAATTGAGAAGCAAATGGACTAGGCAGTTTATAGTGAAATATGTGCGTGACAATGGCAGTGTTATGATATCTGAATTCTCAGCTGACATACAACCCTTTGTAGTTAATGGACAACTAATGAAGCCTTACTTGGAGCATCATACTTTCCTGTCTATTGTTGAAACTATTCAAATTGTATATGAAGATGTGCTGAATGCCACCACATATGATGAATCAGACAAAGCAAGCAAATTTTTTTTGAATGATCTTTTCTTCTTCTCATTTTTATTTTCTCTTTCTACCAAAAAGGTGTCACCCCTTTTATCCTTGCTATACTTAGGACATACTTTGTTCTAAGTATGGGGGCGTGTACTCCCCGAGTTGTTCATTTTCTTATCCCTCATATGTCCCCTCAACTCTTGACATTTTGTCTATACTTAGGGATATTTTACCCTAAGTATAGGGGGAACATGTCGAGCCGATGATTTCGTACATTCCCACCCTTAACCATCCCTACCTTGTGTACATATGAATCTGTGATTCATCACTCTAAAAGTGATTAATTAAGCTCAGATCCACAAAATTCATCTACATTTTTTCTATTATCTTGCATAATTAGCACTCATGCATGTATAAATAATAATCGCATTTTGTCAATCATAATTGCATAAAATAAGAAGCCAACAATCTCAGCCCACTTGACCTATAAAAAAATAACTTCCTAGATTTTTAATTAACTCATGCTAACTCCAAATCACCTTAAACAACCTCCATTATGTACATATTGCTAACAAGAATAAAGGAAAAATACAAAAAATCACTAACTGAAATCATTAAGAAATAAACCCAAAACCTAATTTCAGATTAGTCAGACTAAAATGCTGATGTCTTCCCCATACAAATGGGACCTCATATCTGAAAGTTGGGCTTTGAGCATCTTTTGTACATCGTATATTTTACCCAATTTTGACCTATTATATGCACATATTTAACTCTTTTTATTTTATTTCTTTTTCATTTATTTTATTTAAAAAGAGTTTTATTAAAATGCATAAAAATCCAAAATGAGTTTGAAATAAAAAAAAATGACCGAGTCTGAGTATTCACTAATAATCTATATAAAAGTCATCTTTTTCGTACTTTATTTTGTTTCTTCATTTTTTAATTAACAAAAAATTCAAAAAAACTAGATTAATATGTAAATATTTGTCTTTGATTTTATAGAATTTTTTGGAATTTTATCTTATTATAAAATGATAAAAATTATAAAACCCAAAAATCAAGGTATTCTATGTACATAGAGCACCTCCAAAATATCACTTTGTGCAAATGACCTATTTTTTAGGTCTTTTTATTGAAGTTGTAGATCTCTTCAAGACGAGCAACTTTTATGAAGAAATATTTTTGATCCTAGTCGCTTGCTATTTCTTTTCGATTTTTCTTTTCTTTTTTACATGTCAATTTTTCTGAAGTTGACACGTGGCAGCTCCTAGAGCGGCCACGTGTCACTCATTTTTCACAATTATATTTATTTTATTTATTTAAAATAATAATAATAATAAAATAAAAAATCCACATGTCATCTTGTGGGCCGTCCGATCTCGGCCGATCAGATGGCCAAAACCGATCTTCTCCCTCCCATGATTTTCGGCTGCCGCCATCACGCGATCCTCGCGAACCCGATCTCCGACCCCCTTTCCATATACGGTCGCCATCGCCGATAATCTCCGCTGCTTTCCTTCTTCATCGTTGCTGCATCTTAATCACGATCCCCTTCCTAATCCACTCGCCTGCAGTCTCTCTCTCATGAACCCAAGTCGACCCCATGTCAACCACCCCGCTCATCTCACTTCCACCTTAATCTGCCACCCCTCCTTCCCAAATCGCACGCTGCCTCCTCTCCTATTTAACGATCATTAGCTCCATTCCTCAAGCTTCATCTGCAGACTCTCAAGAATAGAGGATCCACCAACCACCAGTAAAGACAACACATGTGCAGGTTTCAAAGTTCTCCAGCTAGATCTGGCCTCCCCCACAACTGTTGCAGCACTGCCTCCTCCACACGCTTGCCCTTGCTCCACTTCCGTCATCATCATCATCGAGACAACGACTTCTGCCATCCTCCACCATTATCACTTCTGCCTCCGCCTTCACGGCACGCTTCACCACCAACTATGCTCCTTCGTTGTGAGTCTGGAACTGCATCGACCATCATCCCATGCCTTAGCGACTCCGACCAGAGGCTTCATCCATGCACCACTGCCTCACCTTCCAAAGCTCCGCCTTTGTTTAGCGACTCATCTCGGCCGTGTGCCTCCACCGCATCTAGCGGCTAGGATGCTTACCACTCGCCACCGATGGTTTCGCCTCTTGCTCCATCTGCTCCTCCAGGTCCAATAGGGGAGGATTTATGCCCAGATCAGCCACTTGACCACCATCGAGCCCTTAACCGTCTCCACCGACTATTGGTGCTCCGCCCCTCCCTTCTGTTGGATGCAAAGACCAAGGTCACCTCACATGCTTCACATGCGTAAGCGCATGGTAAACTACAAAGACCCCCTCACGGTTCTGTCGACTACATAAGGAGTCCATAGCCCAAATGTCACATGCTTCGTCACGTGATCTACTGGAAATTTTGCAAAAACCACCTCTAAGGTTTAGGTAATTGCATTAAGTCCCTATTCTGCATATTTAATTCATTCTATTTATTGTAATTTAAAAAAAGAACCCCAGATTCCACCTTTATTTTGTATATCATTATTTCATATTTGTTATTCCAAAAATTTTACTTTGTTTCTCAACTAATTCTCATATTACAGATGCATGTGATATTTGTATACTTTGTGGTTAATTATTAATAAATATATTTATAGAAATTTGCATATTTTGCCCAATCTATACTTAGAAATTTATATCAAATCAAATGTTGCTCGAAAAAATATCAAAAATTCACAGATAGTAGAATTAATTGTTAATTAAATTATACTAAAAAAGAATCACATATGCATGCTATTTTGCTCTATAAAAACCATTTTGTATATTTCAATAATTATTTTTTAATAGGAATTGAACTCAATATTTTTAGGTTTTAGGATTTTTCTAGGATAGTTCATATATTGATCTATCATAGATAATTTTACTTACATAGAAATAAGTTGGTTTAAAATTTATTATAATTAATCATTTAAATTCACCTTGTTTACATTCATTAATTCATTAAATATTCATATTACATCAAAAAATTCCAAAAAAGTTACAGTACATTTATTTCATCATACTCTTGGCCTGGTTTTGTAATTTTTGGACATTGTTTGATTTGCATTAATTTTCTGGTCCTTAAAATTAGGGCACATTTGCATTTGCATTCAAAATTTTCATTAAGAATACCCAAAATATTCCGCCTCAAAGATCACACATGAAATTTGATAAACATTTCTCTAGGTTGTTCCCTTGCCTCCTCGAGTTTGACCCTGTGACTTGCACAAGCTAAATAAACATAAAATCATTTCGATAAAATCAAATTAATTAATCAAGTGGTTATTTCTTGATTGATTCCGATTGCCCACCTACAATGAATGACAAATTTATTTTATTCACGTGTTAATTACCACAAATTAAAGAGGGCATTCTCGGACTCGTCAACGATGAACTTCTCATTCGTTCATTCTTTAGTCGTTGTCGTATAGGCTTTTCTATACTCACTACAAGTTATGTCTTCTCTTTTTCTCTCTGATCTATGAGGACATAACTCAAACTAAGTATAGGGGGTCGTATGTACTTTATCCATAACTCGTACTTTCGTATTTTCAATAAGTACAACTAAAATACAATTAATTAACAGTAAAGAACAAGCTTGTAAAAAATATTTCATTATAAATTCTTTATATATATTGATTAATAAATTGGTAAAAATGTTTTAAAAAATGATTGAAAAATGGTTTGAAAATATCTTTGGAAATCCTTCTGAAAACTATTTGGAAAATGCTCTGTAAAATGTTTTCAACCTTTGTAAAAATGTTTTGTTTGTAAAACAATTCTTTTCTTTGTGTGAAATAAAATGTTTTGAAAATCTATTTGCAAATGGGTTGGAAAAAGGTTGCAAAAATATTTTTGAGAAATCTATCTATATATATATATTGTTTGAAAATTCTTTGCAAAATGATTTTCAAATTTTGTACAATGTTTGTAAAATTATTTGACAAATTAATTTGCAAAATAAAACTTTCAAAATGTTTACAAAAATCTTTTCAAATTATTTTGAGAACTATGCAAATAACTCAAACAAATAAAAATACTTTCAAACTATGTACATAAGAATCTGTAAATACCTTGTGTAAATCCTTCACATTAATTCTTGTAAATAACAAGACGTACTCCCATGTAAATATCGATACTTATTATTTTTCCCAAAAAAATTGTTTTGAAAAATCCATAAAAATGCAAAACTAAAAATCCCCAAAACATTTGCAAAATCTTTTCAAAAATTGCATAATATTTTGCAAAACCTTTTCAAAAGTTCATAAAAACTTTAGAATTAGTAAATTACATCACAAAAATATTTTCTACATTGTGCATAACATTAACATTTTTTCCGATTGAGTTTGATAATTGAACAAGTCTAAGTAAAATCTGAAGATTGGAGTTTGTTTGAACCTTCAATCTACTAAATCACATGAACCTTATAGGATCTGAAATAGAGATACTTCAAGTTTGCTAGACTTAATTTTTTGAGATCACGAGACTTTTGTCAATGTCGTCTTGATTGCCTAAGTAGAATATTTCTGAGCACACACATGACTCTTGTTTATAATGACCTAGCTTGCACACATGCACCTTACACTTTGCTCACCTCAGTTGAAGCGGTAGAGGGCTGGATTTGCTGACATGAGATATAAGACAATGGAAACATCAGAAGTCACACATTTGTGAAGATTGTACCCCAACCCGATCCAATGGCGACAAGGTCTAAAGACATAAGTTGTGGGTTGCAATAAAACTTCAAAAGAAGGATAATCTACTAGCTTAAGAGGAAAAAGTCCATATATACATGCTACTGTAATAGTATTTAAAAAAATGAAAAAAAAACTCAAAAAAGTAGACATGCCCAAGTGAAAATAAAATGTCTACTAAAGTGTATATATTTGAATAGTTCATAAGCAAGCTTGAGCTTCAAAGTCATATGTATGTGAGCATGTAGCCGGATGACTTGGATACACTAGTCAAGCATCCTAGGATATGTAGATACACTGACAACATAAATTTCTTCTCTCAACCTCCTCTTATTGAGTGGGTTGTACTTGAACTTGGTAATACCCCGCTTCTTGAGGAAAGAGTTGTTGGATTGGGAAATTAGGTCACCATTTCGGAGAAGACTGACTTTTATTGCTACAGCCAAGGAGAGATACATATCTAACACACTGTCCTAGATAGATTCATAGTCATAAGTGTTTGCATATGAGTTGATTTATTTTGACCTGGCTATCAAGGAAACTTGAGTGGAGTTTTGTGACTCTCATTGGCTATTGTGTTTCAAATATGATTCCTAATAAGGTTTCAACTGTACCTAAAATCCAAAGGTCCGACTTAAGCTCCAAATTTTGATTTTGTGAAGACAATTTGAAAATTAAAATTAATCCAAGTTCTTTCTTTCTCTTTTCTTTATTTTTATTTTTTGCACTTATTGCATAAGTGTTTGCTAGGGACTAGCAAAGGCAGGTATAGGGAGGAGATGAATCTCCATTTCATCACCTTTATTTTATCATTTTAGCCTTAAAAATCCTAGCAAAATTCATGTAAATAGCATTAAATTGCACAAATTAACATTCATTATTTAGTACATTTTTTGTATATAAAATATAGTTTTTAATGCCAAAATTATAGAATAAAGAAAATAAAAGAAAAAGAATAAAATGACAAAGGTATTTTACAACCCTAAACCCCGAGACCTATGCATTCGACAAGGAAAAACGTATGGGGAGATAAGGGCCTATAATCCCATAAAAATTCCATTCTTTTATTCCTCAATAATGTACTTTTGAGACCTATTTTATTCTTTATTATTTATTCCTCAAACATAGAAAGTTTGTACATAAAAGTTGTAGATAAAAATAGATAGAAAAATACAAAATTGATTTCATACAAAAATAATACACAATGTACATTTTATCCTTAGAATAATAATCCAAAATCAAAACTTCCCAAACATCTATCTCCTCCATATGAACTCAAAATGCACCAAAATAACCATTAATCATTTATAACTTTTTATAAGCTATTTAATAAAGATGGTTTCTTTATTTTTTTTAATTTTATACTTTTATAAATCTGAAAATAATAATTACAATATATGTACATATTTAGAACAGAATAAAACCATAAATAAAACAATAAAATAAAATAGATACAAAAATACAAAGATGAATATACAATACTTATACTTATATATTTAAACCGTTATTTATTTAAGTGTACATATTATATCAGAAAATTATAACAAAAATAATTTAAGTATACAAAAATAAGTATAAATATATATGAAATAAGAATATAAAATAATAGGATATAAATACAAAATAAAAATAGAATTCTAAATATATATGAATATACCAATAAATAAATCTCCAAAAAGTAACTTGTAATAAATAAACTCAAAGAAATAAATAAAAATCATATTAAAATACTAAATTGAATAATATATTTTCTTATGTTTTAACCAAACAATAATAAAATAATTTCCTAATTCATTTTGAATTTATTTTGAATTATAGTGTCCTAGTTGGACCAATGTGAGTTCCTAATCATTGACCCTCGATCAACTCTCTGGCCGAGGCTTTAGCAGGTGTTAGACCTCGTCTGACTCCGTTTTCCTTGATTTATCGTGCCAAATCCTTGCACCTATTCGGCTCGACCTCTACTTCACTTTTTCCTCGATCAATGAACTTTCATGCACACATCCTTCCTTGTTTGATGAGCATCTGCATTGAGCTCCATTCCTCGATGAAAGATCCCTTGTATGAAACATCTCACCCTCCTTCGATTCGTTTTTTGATCCCTCTTCCACCCATATCAACCTTAACCTTAGCCCTAGGTTGAATACTGGTGTCAACAACATTCCCTTGGCACATTTCGCGGCTCGATTTAAAGTAGAATTGATGTGATCTGGAGCTCTGCCTTGGCTTTACGTTTTTGACCCTAACATGCTACTGTAGGAAATGAAGAGAAAATCAATCTTTTAGGGGTCATCAATCTCCAGGACTCGCTACATGCATTTAGGTTCTGTTCGACCTTGCTAGAGCCCCTCGCGCCCTTTTGAGACCAACAGCCGAAGCGGAGGACCTCCATGATATTTTTGAGCCACCTCCGAGCTCCTGGAGGCGATCAACCACCAAGAATGGGCGGATCGAAGTTTGCTTGGGGGAAGTTCTTGCGACGTTCTTCCAACATGCTTCTCCTCCGTCCGATCAAGCAGCCCGCTCTAGATCTTACAGGAAACGTCAGATCAGAAGGCACCAAAACCACTGATCTTCCCCGCCAGATCTAATCAGGAACGTCGAAGCACGAAGTGCCATCAAGCTCTATCATGCAGACACGTGGTGAGTGGAATGCCATGAGCCATCCGATCACGTGCCTAGGGGGTATTTTAGACATTTCCCTACATTTTTATCTATTTATATTTAGTCCTGTAGTATTTTTAGTTAGTGTAAACTATTGGTAAAAAGTGCAAGACACCCCATGTATTTATTTAATATTGCAACTGGGTCCTGGTCACGTCACCTCACGTGCAGTCCCACGCGAGGTGGAGATTTTGCATTAAACCCCTCACAGGTTTGGTAATTTCATTTTACTCCTGGAAGTTTTAGTTTCAGTTATAAAATTTAGTATTTTTTCCAGAAACCACCTTTCCTTTTATTTTAACTACAGATATGCCCCTGCTAGTTCAATAATTTTTATGATTGCTTTATATTTATTAATATCATCCATGCTTTAAAATTATAAAAACTAGGGTTAAGTGCCTCCTAGCATACATATTCACACCACTTTTTTATTTTTGCATTTTAGGCACTTTAACTATTAAAAACCAAACGAGCACATTTTTACCCTTGTTTGAATTAAAAATTACCAAAAAGTATAAAAACATTTTTAAAAATTCCAAAAAATATTCATTTATTTTACTATTTTGTGACTCCATACCAAAAATCCCTACAAATAGAAAAAGAAGAAGACTAAAAATAAAAAAGCTCCAAAATCCTTTAAAAAATTAAAATAATCCCCAAAATTTCCAAAAATATCAATTTCTATTTATTATTATTATATATTATTAAATAAAAATTGTTTTGGAAAATTTTAGCTTTTTTTTTCTATTTTTAAATTTCAAAACAATTCGACCAATTTTTTTAGTTATATATATTCTTAATTTATATATTTAAAAAGAAAATGAAATTAAAAATAAAAATATATAAAGAAAATAAAAATTATAAAATTAAACGAAATGAAAAATATAAAAAAATAAAATCTAAAAAGAATATGAAATAAAAAACCCACAAAAATATCAAAATCCCCGAAAATACCGAAAATCATTTTTTGCTTTCTTGAGGCCATCTTTAATTGTCTACCCTCAGTTGTTTCTTTTGTTCGACCCCTACAATACTTGTCCACTATACACTTATTCTTACGGTATAATAAATTTTGATTCAGACTTGTGTACTTTTCTTGATTTGTACATTATATGGGATAGTTATTGTTCGATTTGACATTTGTGAGCGGTCGCCTCAGCGACATTTTATCTTTGCCTTCCGTGAGGATATTAATTTAGACCCTCGCAAAAGTCAACTCAACACCGAGGCAACTAAACTTGGTGGAGACCGGCTTTCTTCACAAATCTCGTAGGAGAGAGCATGTAGGAGACATGGAGAGACCAATAGAAACTTGTTTAGTATAGAATATTTTATTTATTATTGTGTAAGAGAGACCTATTATTTTTGCATAATTAAGTTGTAATAATACATGTATCTTGGACTTTGGACATTAGGACACTCTCACATGCCTATTTAACAATTGTCTATTCACATGGGGATCTGCTCGGTTTTATTGTGTTTAATAGCCTTATACCTTTTATTCTCCATATTTTTCCACTTATTTTTATTTGTTTCCCACATTTAGAGTTTTTTGCATTTATTTTCTTTGTTTTATGTTTATGAGACCTAAGATTTTTAGGACTTGCTTCATCGGTTAATCTAGGTTCAAACATATAATATCTACATGTGTTTAAATTTCTACGTCTGGACTTAGATCAAACTTAGTTGGTTCTTCACACTATAAGAAATTCATGTTTAGAGCGATTTAATAGGCTTGCAATTTCATATAGTGTAAATTTAAATTCCTTGTCTTGCATCTTGCATGGAGAGAGCTGGGAAGATGTTTAGCGAAAATTCGAGAGAGAGAGAGAGAGAGTCGTACGCTCCACACAAGGTGGGAGCGAAGTCATCAAAGTGACTCCTCTCAAAGATCTCTAGTCTGCGCAAAAATAAACTCACACAATAGAGAAATAAAGTAATAAATAATAAGTGTGTGAATCAAAATTTATTATATCCTACAATAAATGCGTATAATGGCATGCATGCATGGGTCGAACACATGAAGCAAAACATGGTAGCAAGATATTTTATTTATAAGTAAATAAAATGTATGAATGTATAATATGCACACTATTTACTCTATGTTTTTATGGGTTTTAAATTTTTATTTTTTTATTTTTCTTATATATATATATTTAATGATAAATTTTATACTTATTTTCTTTTTATATTTCCAGATTTTAGTTTTGGTTTCCTTTGTAATATATAATATCTATATATAAAGAAATATTGGGTATTATAATTAGAAATATAGTTAAACATACACAAAAATTATAGAATAAACTGTTTTTGTTTTTTTATCTTTTTCTACTATATTTGTAATTTTTGGGTAATTTTTGCTATTTTTTATGGGTTTTAAATAAATAAATATGTAATATATAGCTAGGCTAAATTGTTTTGGGTATGGTAAATAGATAATGGTTTCAAAAATTCCTAAAACTATTTTTCAAATATATTTCTATCATAAGATATAGAGCAGAAAAGAAAATAAGATTTTTGGATTTTTCAAAACATTTTTCTGATTTTTATAAAATTTTCAAGGTTTTGTGATTTTTGTTTTTCTATTTAGTTGGTTTTTGGATATGAGTGAAAATATATCAAGTGGAAACTAAAATATATTTTTTTGAGGATTTTTCGCAGCATTTTTATATTTTTTGGTGTTTTCTAAAATAGATAGGGGAAATTTCTCTCCTAAACAAAATTTAACAAGTGGAAAGTTGCATCAAACCCCCCTCTAGGGTTTAGGTAATTGCATTAAGTCCTTGCTCAGCATATTTAATTCATTCTAGTTATTGTAATTTACAAAAAAGAACCGAAATTCTTCCTTTATTTTGAATATGATTTTTACATATTTGTTATTCGAACAATTGTACTTTGTTTCTCAACTAATTCTATATATTATGGCATGCTTGTAATAGTTTTATACTCCGTAGTTACTTAAATTAAATATTTTTGCGAAAATTTACATATTTTTCCCAATCTATGCTTAGAAATTTATATCAAATAAAATATTGCTGGTAAAATTGCCAAGAAATCACATATAGTAGATTTAATTGTTATTTAAATTATGCTAAAAAAGAATTGCATCTACATGCGTATTTTTCTCTATAAAAATCATTTGTGTATTTCAATAATTAGTTTTTACCAGGTATTATAATCAACATTTTTAGATTTTACGATTTTTCTAGGATAGTTCTTATATTGATCTATCAAAATTAATTTTATTTATTTGGAAATAAGTTGTTTAATATTTATTATAATTAATAATTGATATTCACCTTGTTTGCATTCATTAATTCATTAAATATTCACATTGCATAAGAAAATTCCAAAAAAATATAGTATGTTTATTTCATCATAGTTAACATCTTGCCAAGTTTTGTAATTTTTGGACATCGTTTGATTTGCATTAATTTTCTAGTCCTTGAAATTAGGCCATATTTGCATTTGCATTAAAAAATTTCATTAAAAATACCAAAAATATTCTGCCTCGAAGATCACACACAAAATTTGATATACATTAATCTAGGTTGTTACTTTGCCTCCTCGAGTTCGACCCTGGGACTTGCACATGCTTAATAAACATAAAACCACTTCGATTAAAATTGAATTAATTAGTTAATTGGTTATTTCTTGATTGATTCCGATTACCCACCTACAATAACCGACACATTTATTTTATTCATGCGTTAATTACCACAAATTAAAAAGGGAATTCTCGGACTCATCAACGATCAACTTCTCATTCGTTCACTTTCATTGTAGTATAGGCTTTTCTATATTCAGTGCAAGTTATGTCTTCTCTTTTTCTCTCCGATCTATGAGGACATAGCTCAAGCTAAGTATAGTGGGTCGTATGTACTTTAGCCATAACTCGTACTTTTGTTTTTTCAATAAGTACAACTAAAATACAATTAATTAACTGTAAATAACTCACTTGTAAAAAAGTTTCCTAAATTTTTTTGTACATACCGATTAATACATTGGGAAAAATGTTTTGCAAAATGTTTGAAAAATGGTTTGAAATTCTCTTTGAAAAAACTTCTTTGGAAAATGCTTTGTCAAATGTTATCAACCTTTGTAAAAATATTTTGTTTGTAAAAAATTTCTTTTCTTTGTGTGAAATAAAATGTTTTGAAAATCTATTTGCAAATGGTTTGGAAAATGGTTGCAAAAATATTTTTGAAAATCTATATATATTGTTTGAAAAATCTTTGCAAAATAATTTTCAAATTTTGTACAAAGTTTGTAAAAATTATTTGACAAATTAATTTGCAAAATAAAGGTTTCAAAATGTTTGCAAAAATCTTTTCAAATTATTTTGAGAACTATGCAAATAACTCAAACAGATAAAAATCCTTACAAATCGTGCATGTAGAACCATCAAATACCTTGTGTAAATCCTTCACATTAATTCTTGTAAATAGCAAGACATACTCCCGTGTAAATATCGATGCTTATTACTTTTCCCAAAAATTTTCTTTTGAAAAAATCCATAAAAAATGCAAAACTAAATATCCCAAAAACATTTGTAAAATCTTTTCAAAAATTGCATAAAATTTTGCAAAACAGTTTTCAAAAGTCCATAAAAACTTCAGAATTTGAAAATTACATTGCAAAAATATTTTCTACATTGTGCATATCATTTATAATTTTTCAGATTGAGTTTATAATTGAACAAGTCTAAGTAAAATGTGAAGATTGGAGTATGGTTGGACATTCGATATACTTAATCACCGGAACCTTATAATATCTGAAAGTGAGATACTTCAAGTATGCTAGACTTAATTCTTGGAGATCACGAGACTTAGTTCAATGTCATCTTGATTTCCTAAGTAGAATATTTCGGAGCACATGCATGACTCTTGTTTATAATGACCTAGCTTGCACACCTGCACCTTACACTTTGCTCACCTCAGTTGAAGTGGTAGAGGGCTGGATTTGCTGGCATGAGAAAAAAGCCAATGGGAACATCAGAAGTCATACATTTATTGCCATTGTACCCCAACTTGATCCAATGGCGACGAGGTCTAAAGACAGAAGTTGTGGGTTGCAATAAAACTTCAAAAGAGGGTTAATTTACTAGCACAAGAGGAAAAAGTCCATATGTAAATGTTGCCGTATATAGTATTCAAAAAATAGAGAAATAAAAAACTCTAAAAAAGTGAACATGCCTGAGTGAAAACAAAATGTCTACCGGATTGTATATATTTGTATAGTCAATAACCAAGCTTGAGCTTCAAAGTCATATGTAAGTGAGCCTACAGCGAGATGACTTGGATACACCGGTCAAACATCCTAGGTTTTGTAGCTACATTGGCCACCGTTCATTCTTCTCTCCACCTCCTCTCACTGAGCTGGTTGTACTAGAACTTAGAAAGGAATACCCCGCTTCTTGTGGAAAGAGTTGTTGGAATTGGAAATTAGGACACCATGTTGGAGTAGATTGACTTTTACTGCTACAGCCAAGGAAAGCTACATATCTGACACACTATCCAAGATAGATTCATAGTCATAAGTGTTTGCGTATGAGTTGATTTATTCTGACCTGGCTATCGAGGAGATTTGAGTAGAGTTTTGTGACTCTCATAGGCTATTGTGCTTCAAATACCATTCCCAATAAGGTTCCGACTGTACCAAAAATCCAAAGGCCCGACTTAAGCTCCAAACTTTGATTTTGTGAAGACAAGTTTGAAATTTAAAATCAATCCTAGTTCTTTCTTTCTCTTTTCTTTATTTTTATTTTTTGCACTTAAGCGTTTGCTAGGGACTAGCAAAGGCATGTATAGGGAGGTGACGAATCTCCATTTCATTGCCTTTATTTTATCATTTTAGCTTTAAAAAACATAGCTAAATGCATGTAAATAGAATTAAATTGTACAAATTAACATTCATTATTTATTCCATTTATTGTATATAAAATATAGTTTTTAATGCCAAAGTTATAGAATAAAGAAAAGAAAAAGAATAAAAAGACAAAGGTATTTTATGACCCTAAACCCCGAGACCTAGGCATCTTGATGACTGTGATGACAAGGAATAAAGTAGGGGGAGATAAGGGCCTAAAATCCCATAAAAACCCCATTCTTTTATTCCTCATTAATGTACTTTTGAGACCTATTTTATTCTTTATTATTTATACCTCAAACAAAGAAAGTTTGTACATAAAAGTTGTAGATAAAAATAGATAGAAAAATACAAAATTGATTTCATACAAAAATAATACATAGTGTGCATTTTATACTTAGAATAATAATCCAAAATCAAAACTTCCCAAACCTGTATCTCCTCCATATGAACTCAAAATGCACCAAAATCAACATTAAATTTTTATAACTATTAATAAGAAATTTAATGAAGGTGGTTCCATTTAACTTGGAGTTAAGATGCAAAAGTTAGGTTTTGAACCCCTATTGTATAGTATACCAGAATAAAA
Organism: Ottelia alismoides; assembly: GCA_037367405.1. Taxonomy (NCBI): domain Eukaryota; kingdom Viridiplantae; phylum Streptophyta; class Magnoliopsida; order Alismatales; family Hydrocharitaceae; genus Ottelia; species Ottelia alismoides. The sequence goes on from JAZKJV010003206.1 coordinate 123,967, forward strand.
TATTCATTTTATTTATTCTTTACATTTTTTATAATTTTATACTTTTATAAATATGAAAATATTAATTATAATATGTACATATTTAGAATAGAATAAACCATAAAGGATACAATAAAATAAAATAGATACAAAAATACATAGATGAATATACAATACTTATACCTATATATTAAAACCCTTATTTATTTAAGTGTGCACATTATATTAGAAGAATATAACAAAAATATATTTAAGTATACAAAAATAAGTATAAATATATAAATTAAGAGTATAAAATAATAGAATATAAAATACAAAATGAAAATAAAATACTAAATATATAGATGAATAAACCTGTAAATAAACCTCGAAAAGTAACTTGTAATAAATAAATAAACTCATAAAAATAAATAAAAATCATATTAAAAATACTACACTAAATTTTTTTTATGTTTTAACCAATAATTAATAAAAACATTTACTAATTTATTTTGAATTAATTTTGAATTTCAAATTAGTTTTGTCCTATAGTGTCCCGGTTGGACCAATGGGAGCCGCCCAATCAGTGACCCTCGGTCAACTCTCTGATTGAGGTTTTAGCAGGTGTTAGACCTTGTTTGACTATGTTTTCCTTGATTTATCATCCCAAATCCTTGCATCTATTCAGCTCGACCTCTGCTTGACTTTTGATCCTCGATCAATGAACTATCACGCACACATCCTTCCTTGGTCGATGAGCATCTACATCAAGCTCCATTCCCTGATGAAAGATCCCATGTATGAAACATCTCACCCTCCTTTGATTCATTTTTTGATCCATCTTCTGTCGATATCAACCCTAACCTTAGCCCTATGTTGAATCCTGGTGACAACAACATTCCCTTGGGACGTTCCACGGCTTGATTTGGCGTAGAATTGAAGTGGTCCAGAGCTCTGCCTTGGCTTTACATTTTTGCCCCTAACATGCTACTATAAGGATTGAAGAGAAATCCCTCTTTCAAGGGTCATTGAGCTCCAGTACTCCCTCTAGGTATTGATGTTCCATTCGACCTTGTCGGATCCCCTCACGCCCTTTTGAGACCATCAGCCGAAGCGAACGACCTCAAGGATATTTATGACCCACCTCTGAGCTCTTGGAGGCGATTAATAACCGAGAATGGGCAAATCGAAGTTCGATGGAGGGAAGTTCTTGCGACGTTCTTCCAACATGCTTCTCCTCCGTCTGATCAAACACCCTGCTCTAGATCTTACAGGAGATGACAGATCAGAAGGCACCAACACCGTTGATCTTCCCCGCCAGATCTAATCAGGAACGTCGAAGCACGAAGTGCCATCGAGCCCTCTCGTGTAGACACGTGGCGAGTGTAATGCCAGGAGCCATTCGATCGTGCGCCTAGTGGGGGTATTTAACACATTTTCCCTACATTTTTGTCTATTTATCTTTATTACTGTAATATTTTTAATTAGTGTAAACTATTGGTAAAAATTGCAAGACACCCCCTGTATTAATTTAATATTGCAAATGGGTCCTGGCTACGTCACCTTACGTACAGTCCCACCTGAGGTGGTGATTTTGCATTAATTCCCTCGCGGGTTTGGTAATTTCATTTTAGTCCTGAAAGTTTAGTTTTAATTATAAAATTTAGTATTTTTTGCATAAACCACCTTGCCTTTTATTTAATAGTGAATATGCCCCCACTTGTTCAATAATTTTTGTGATTGTTTTATATTTATTAAAAATATCATCCGTGCTCCAAAAATTATGAAAAATTGGGTTAAGTGCCTGCTAGCATACACATTCACACCACTATTAACCAAAGAGCATGTTTTTACCCTTGTTTGAACAAAAATTACCAAAAATATATTTTTTAAAAAAATTCCAAAAAATATTTTGTTTATTTTGCTATTTTGTGACTCCGAACCAAAAATCCCTAAAAATAGAAAAAGAAGAAGATTAAAAATTAAAAAGCTCCAAAATCCTTGATAAAAATATAAAAAAATTCAAAAAATTCCAAAAATATCCATTTCTGCTTTGTAATTTTATTTTTATTATACATTATTAATTAAAAATAGTTTGGGAAAATTTTAGCTTTTTTTCTATTGTTAAATTCCAGAACTATTCGACCTATTTATTTAGTTATATATATTCTTATATTATATATTTAAAAAGAAAAGGAATTAAAAAATAAGAAAATATAAAAAGAAAATAAATAATTATAAAATTAAAATCAATTAAAAATATATATAATTATAATCCAAACAGAATGTAAAATTAAAAACCCACAAAAATATCAAAATCCCTAAAAATACCCAAAATCATTTATTGCTTTCTTGAGGCCATCTTTGATTATCTATCCTCATTTGTTTCTTGTGTTCAATCCCTACTGTACTTGTCCACTATACATCTATTCTTAGGGTATAATAATTTTTGATTAACCCTTGTGTACTTTACTTGATTTATACAATATATGGGTTAATTATTGTTCGATTTGACATTTGTAAGCGGTCACCTCATCGACATTTTATCTTTGCCTTCCGTAAGGATATTATTTTAGACCCTCCCAAAAGTCAACTCAACACCGAGGCAACCAAACTTGGTGGAGACTAGATTTCTTCACTTATTTGGTAGGAGAGAGCATGTAGGAGACATGAAGAGACCCAAAGCAACTAATTCAATATATAATATTTTATTTTATTATTATGTGAAAGAGGCCTTTTATTTTTGCATAATTAAGTTGTAGTAATACATGTACCATGGACTTTGGACATTCGGACACTCTCACGGGCCTATTTTTACAAGTGTCTATTCACATGGGGGTCTGTCAGTTTTATTGTGTTTACTCGCCTTCTAGATTCTCTTCTTCGTATTTTTCCGCTTATTTTTATTTGTTTCCCACATTTAGAGTTTTTCACATTTATTTTCTCTGTTTTATGTTTATGAGCCCTTAGATTTTTATGACTTGCTTCATCGATTAATCTAGATTCAAACATATAATATCTGCATGTGCTTAAAGTTCTACGTCTGGACTTAGATCAAACTTAAACTGGTTCTTCACGCTATAAGAAATTCTTATTCAGGGCGATTTAGAAGGCTTGCAATTGCAGGTAGTGTAAATTTAAATTCCTTGTCTTGCATCCCGCGTGGAGAGAGCTGGGAAGATGTTTAACGAAAAATTCAAGGAGAGAGTTGTATGCTCCACACAAGGTGGGAGCAAAGTCATCGAAGAGACTCCTTTCAAAGATCTCTAGTTGGGTAATAATTAACTCACACAATAAAGAAATAAAGTAATCAATAATAAGTGTGTGAATCAAAATTTATTATATCCTACAATAAATGTGTATAACAGCATGCTTGTATGGGTCGAACACATGAAGCAAAATGTGGTAGCAAGATATTTTATTTAAAAAGAAAAAAATGTATGAATGTATGATATGCACACTATTTACTCTATATTTTTATGGGTTTTAAATTTTTTTAAATTTCTTATTTTTCTTATATATATTTAATGATAAATGTTATACTTATTTTCTTTTTATATTTTCTGATTTTTGTTTTGTTTTCCTTTTTAATATATAATATGTATATATACTGCAATATTGGTATTATTATTATAAATATAGTTAAAAATACACAAAAATTCCAGAATCAAATGTTTTTGTTTTTAATCTTGTTCTATTATTTTTGATTTTTGTGTAATTTTTGCTATTTTTATGGGTTTTAAATACCTAAATATGTAATATGTAGATAGGCTGAATTATTTTGGGTATGATAAATAGATAATGGTTTCATAAATTCTCAAAACTATTTTTCAAAAATGCTAGATATCATAATAGATGGAGCATAAACGAAAATAAGGTTTTAGGGTTTTCAAAACAATTTTCTGATTTTTATAAAATTTTCAAGGTTTTATGATTTTGTTGATTTTCTTATGATATTTTTTGGTTGGTTTTTGGATATGAGTGAAAATATATCAAAAGGAAACTATAATAGTTTTTTGAGGATTTTTCATGTCCTTTTTATATTTTTTGGGGTTTTCTACAATAGATAGGGAAAATTTCTCTCCTAAACAAAATTTAACAAGTGGAAACTTGTAGAAGAGGGGAATTCAATACCGAATCCAACTAGATAGCATAATAAAGTAAGATTTTAGGCATTTCCAATAATTTCCCAAATTAAAATTACAACATATGCTATTTTTAATAAATAAAGCAAAAAAATAAAAATACAACAACACGCAGGGGCCTAAATGCAGTTAAAGTAAACATTAAAGTCATTGCATAACATGTCCGAAGAATTTAAGGGTGCACATGCAATTTTTGCAAATAAACATGCGTATGCACGTGGGCCTGGCAGAGACCTATACACGAATAACATAAAATATGTGGTATAACATGTAAAATATACAAATTAATTTACAAACAAATGAAAGCATTAAATATTGAAATTAAATAATAAAAAGAAGGAGGATTTCTTTGCAAAATACCCACGATTGGTGGGAGTGGACATTGCTGAATGATGCACATTGCTAACTTAAGTTGAATCGGACGACTCGAGGAGCGCATCGCTTCGATTAAATTGGAGGCTTGGATTGTTGTGGCTTTGATCCAATGGTACATGGGTAGTCACGAAGAACGTGGAAGAGCACCCTTCTTTCTTTGCTTTGGTCATAAAATACTCCTCCATCAGGCGTCGATCCTCTCCTTCGAAGGGTCCACTTGCTCACTGGTGTCCTTCTGTGTTTGTTGGTGGGTCCAATGAGCTTTCGGGTCCCAGCTAATGGGGACCTAGGGTCTCTTCTTTCTGGAGCCAAGTTTGAGCTTCAAAAGTGGCTCCAGGTATGTGATTTCCAATGCGGACCTGCACAAAAAGATGGGCCAACTCGAGAAGAAAGTCTCGGTCCAAAAATGGAGGTACGAAACCTCGTGAAATTGGCCAGTGATAGTTCTTCGGTGAGCGGCGGTAGATAAAGCTCGAACACATCGAATCCATGCAAGGTTCGAAGGGGAAATGAGTGATTCTTGTGGAGAAATAGAAGGAATCAAAATGGAGCAATTAGTTGGTCGAATCGCAGTCGAAAACACGATGGAATAAGTCTGAGCTCGAGCTCTAGGCTTATGCTAATCTTTGATTTAACCCTAAACTGATTAAATAAGCCTAAAACTAACAATGAAGTTGAAATCTGAGCTAAGGAAGTTACCTGAAAATGAAATACGGGGGCCTCGATTGGTAGGAATAATAGGAGATGGAACCTTCAAGCGGAGATCTAGTGGTGGTTGGATACACCTACTCCTTCGTTCTCCTCGCTGTAGAACACCAGCAACGCCTTGTTGTCACCAAGGCACAGTTATCAGGGCAGATCTGAGGGGTCAAAATCGAGCTAAGATGGATTAAATTTGAGCATAGAGGTAGAGGGATATTATTTATAAACAAAGAAGAGGAGTTTATTGACCAGTGATTTCCGACGAATCGAGGGTATGTGCATGGGGTTTTAGGATTAGGCATGTAATACAATCTATCAGCGATTGATATGAATGAGCGATCAGATCAAATGGAGTGATTAAATGCCCATAAGAAAAGAGAGAAGATGGGTGGTAGACATGTCTGACAAGGATAGGTGGCCTGGGTTGAGGAGTGGACCCAGGTCAACAAAGCAAGCTCTCTCGTTGGTCCACGTGGACCAACCAAAAAAGGGAATCCAGAAAATATTGTAAACTCAATAAATAATACTAAAGGAATTTGTTAATTTTGAGTTTTAAAATAAAAATGGTTTATTAATTTATTTAGTATTTATTTCATATTTTTATTTTCTTTTTAGAGGTTATTTATAACATGTTAATTTTTACATGTACAAATATAGGTATATTTACCTATATTCTATGTATTTTATTTTTATTTTGTATTTCATATTTTAATATATTATATATAATTTATATATTTATACTTTATTTATACACTTATATATATTTTTATTTTATTTTTCTGAAGTTATTTGTATCGTTAAATAAATATGTATGTTTATTATATTGGTATAAGTATATACAATTCATCTATGTATTTTATACACTTATTTATTTTATTTCTAATTGTTTTATTATATTATAAATATGTACATACACTATAAATAATATTTATAAAATTAAAAAAATATAAAATAGTAAAAACAGATATAAAGAATAAATAAAATGAATATATTATTCATGTATATTATACAATAGCGGTCCAAAACCTAACTTTTATATCTTTACTTTGAATAAAATAAAACCACCTTCATTAAATAGCTAATAAAAAGTTATATATAATTAAAGTTACTTTGATGCATTTTGAGTTCGTATGGAGAAGATATGAGCATGAGAAGTTTGGGTTTTGGAATTTTATTGTGAGGGTAGAATGCCCAATATGCATTATTTTTGTATGAAATAAATTTTGTATTTTTCTATATACTTTTATCTACAAATTTCACGTACAAAGTTTATTATTTTTGTGAATAAATAATAAAGAATAAAATAGTTCCTAAATTGGAATTATTGAAGAATAAAATTAGGGTTTTTATTATGTTTTTGACGCTTACCCCCTACTTTATTCCTTGTCGACCTTGTCATTATGATGACTACGGCTCATTGTTTAGTGTCATAGAATACCGTTGGCATTTTATTTCTTTTTCTTTTCTTTTATTTATTCTTTTACTTTGGCTTTAAACACTGTATTTTATACAATACTTATACAATAAATAATGGATGTTAATTTATGTAAAATAATGTTATATACTTCAATTAAGCTAGGTTTTAAAGGCCAAAATGAAATAATAAAGGTGATGAAAAGGCGATTCATCACCCCCTATACTTGCCTTTGCTAGTCCCTAGCAAACACTTATGCCTATAAGTGTTGAAAAGAAAATAAAGAAAACAAAAAGAAAGAACTCAGATTGATTTTAACTTTTAAACTGTCTTCACAAAATCAAAGTTTCGAGCTTAAGTCGGACCTTTGAATTTTTAGGTGCGGTCGAACCCTTATTGGGTAAAGTATTTGAAACAAAACAACCTTTGAGATGCACAAAACCCCACCCAAGTATCCTCAGTAGCCTGGTCAGAATAAGTCAACTCATATACAAACCCTTATGACTCTAGATCTATCTTGGACAATGTGTGTGATATGTAGCTCTCCTCTATTGAAGTGGTAAAAGTCAGTATTCTCGAACATGGTGACCCTATTTCCCCAATCCAATAACTCTGTCCTCAAGAAGCGGGGTATTCCCTTCTAATTTCAAGTACACCAGCTCAAGAAGAGGATGTGGCGAGAAGAATGGATGGTAGCTAGTGTAGCCACCTATCCTAGGATGCTTGACCAATGTAGCCAAGTCATCCCTCTGCAGGCTCACGTGTATTTGACTTTGAATCTCAACCTTTCTTATAAGAATATACAAATATATACATGCTCCGAAGGGAATTGATTTTTCTTATAAATTTTCTCATCTTTTCTTTTTGGTGTTTTTTATTTTTCCATTTTTTCAATACTATATACAAAAGCATTTACATACAAACATTTTCCTCTGAGCCAGTAGAGTATCTCCCACTTTTGAAGCGCTATTGCAAACCACAACTTCTATTTTTAGACCTCTTCGCTACTGGATCGGGTTGGGGAACAATGGCCACAAATGTGTGACATCCGATGTTTCCATTGGCTTGTGTCTCATGCCAGAAAATCCAGTCCTCTATCACTTCAACTGAGGTGAGCAAAGTGAAAGATGTAGGTATGCAAGATAGGTCATTATCAACAAGAGTCATGCGTATGTTCTGAAGCATTCAACTTATGTAGTAAAGATGGCACTGAACCAAGTCTCGTGGTCTCAAAGAATTAATTCTAGTAAACCTGAAGTATCTCAATTCCAGCTCCTATAAGGTTCTTGTGATTAAGTGGATTAAGGATCCAACCAAGTCCAGTCTTCAGATTTTATTTAGACTAGTTCAATTATCAATACCAATCCAAAAAATGCAAATGCTATGCACAATGAAAAATATGTTTGCGATGCAATTTTCAAATTTGTATTTTTTATGTATTTTTTGAAAAAGTTTTTCAGATTTTTATGCAGGTTTCTAAAAAGATTTTGCAAATGTTTTTGGGGTTTTTTTGCAAAATTTTAGTGATTTTTCAAAAGAAAAAGAGTCTAGGAAAGAAAATGTGCGAGTATTTACATGGGAGTGCATCTTATTATTCACAAGAACATGGTTTAGGAATTTACATGTTTTTATATACCAAATTTGTAGGGGATCTTTATTTTGAATTATATACATAGTTCTCAAAATAACTTGAAAATATTTTCACAAACATTTTAAAAACTTTACTTTTAATTTTTTACAAATAATTTTCACAAACATTTATAAGATTTGAAAATCATTTTGCAAAGATTTATCGAACACTATGTATAGATTTTTCAAAAGATTTTTGCAACCATCTTCAAAATCATTTGCAAATAGACTTTTAAAACATTTTATTCAAACAGAGGAAGGAAGTTTTTACAAACAAAACATTTTTACAATGGTTGAAAACATTTTACAATATATTTTCCAAATAGTTTTCAAAAGATTTTTCAATAATTTTACAAAACATTTATACCCGATTTATTAGTATATACAAAGAATTTTAATGTGTGTTTTCAATTTTTATTAATTGGTCATATTATTTTTATTTTGAAACTACTTAGTACGAGTTTTGACTAAAATATATAAAACATATATATGACCCCCCCATATTTAGCTTGAGCTATGTCCTCATAGATCAGAGAGAAAAGGAAGACACAACTCGTACTAAGTATAAAAAAATCTACACTAAAATGACCAAATAATGAATTGGAAGTCGACCGTCCTCCCTATACTTAGGATCAAATAATCCTAAGTATATTTGATTGTACACATTGTAGCGAAAGTTGAGGGTGGGAATAAACTAATCAGTGGCTAGGCCTTTCTCCCCCTATGCTTAGGGTAAAATATCCCTATGTTTAGAAAGAATGTCAAAAGTTGAGGTGACAAGTTAGGGGATTAAAGAATGAACACCAATATACACTCATCCCCCCTATACTTAGGATGAAGCATATCCTAAGGTATACCAATGATGAATGGGATGAGTGAAGCTTTCAGAAGAATGAAAGAATTAAAAATGAAAAGAAGCAAAGAGGAAAAGAAGAAAAATGATTAACTAATCCAAGATATTTTGGATTGCTTTGTCTGACTCTATAGATGTTGCGTCTTGAAGCTCTTTCACAGACCACCTAACTAGAATCAACTACAAATAGAAAAGTATCACGCTCAAGGTAATTTTTTAGAAGCTATTCATTAAGGATGAAAGGATGTGCGTCAGCTAACAATACAGATATCAATATGTTTCCATTGTCACGCACATGCTTCACTACGAAAGGCCCTGTCCACTTTCTTTTCAACTTCCTAGGGTAAGGTTTTGACTTTATATCAGTCAACCAGACTTTCTGACCGGGCTCGAAGGTCTTGCGGCGGATGTGCTTGTCATGCCACTTCTTGACCTTCTCCTTCTACATGAGGTTGTTGTCATATGCATGTTCATGAAATTCAAGAAGTTTGTTAAAATATAGCTTTCTTTTCTTTGTTGATTTCTTTAGATCCAAATTACAGATATTGATTGCCCATAATCATTTATGAATCAATTATACAGGCAAATGGCATGGCTTGCTGTATACCAGGCTGTAGGGAGAAATTCCCATAGGAGACTTGTACGCAGTCCGATAGGTCCAGAGAGCTGAGTCAAGCAGTTGAGACCAGTTCTTTCTATCTAGACATACAAGTTTCTAGAGAATCGTCTTGACTTCCCTATTCGATCATTCTGCCAAGCCGTTAGACTGCAGGTGTTACATAGAGTCTACTCGATGTTCAATGCAGTATTCCTGTGTCAATTTTGTCACCTCTTTGTTGATGAAATGGCTAACCCCATCTGATATGAGAATTTCGAGGATTTCGAATATAACAATGATGTTTTCTTTCAAAAATCGTCATATGGTTCGGCTGTCGATGACTTGGAAAGGGATAGCCTCCACCCAACGACTCACATAGTCGACAACTAGAAGAATTCATAGCCCTAACTGTTAGGAAACGAGCCCATGAAGTCAATACCCCATGCACCGAACTCATCTGAAATCTGAATATATTGCTGGGGCATTGTGTCTCTCATTCCAATTGTTCCGCCCATTTCTTGATAGTCAGTGCATCTATTCACAAAGTCTTCTGCATCTTCGAATAATGTTGTCCACCAAAGGCCGCATTGCAATACTTTTGCTGCTAGAAGTCTTCCATAGTGGTGTCCTTATGTATCTATGAACTCTCCTAGGTTTCATGGAAGGACTCTTGGGGTCCTTGAGAGATGCTAGCGATCTTCGACTGTGAGAGATTGAGACGACCGAGAGCATAGGATTTGTGAAGAAAAATTGACTTCAGGTCCCCATAAGTCATCACCACCTTCCATAGATGGGTTGATCTAGTATAGTGCTTTACCTTGAAGGCTATATTGGAAGGCGATCATATTGACTGCGCCCGACAGGATGTTGGGGTAGTGAATGGTGTTGTTGATGCAACCAAACTCCTATAGATGGATATAGGGCTCCTCGTTGGAATTCCCACGGAATCTATGAAAGAGCGAAAGGAGTTGTGGCTTCAGTTCAAAATGTCCATGATCCACTCATTGATACGACCGTCCCCGTGGTTGTATACTTGCTTCAGTGTTGGGTTGGGTTGGCCTCTCCCTCCTTCATCCCTGCTTCCATGGGATCCATCTACAGAGCTATCATCTCTATACCCATCATTACCTCCTCCTCGAGGTGTCTCCCTCTCTTTGGATCTCCTTGACATTTCTTGTACGGTGACCTTGGAAAGTGCTTGGTCGATCAACTATTATTGGATTACCTCAATGGAATCTATTAACTAACTCTTGACCTCATTATGACAAGTGTTGTTCTTCTGATTTCACTCGCTGGTTGGGAGTAGTAGTCCCTTTCCTCTTCTTGATGAAGCCATTTCCGATGCTGGCTATGAATGCACGAGCTTAAGATGAGCTTGTGAATCTGCATTGGGAAAAAATAACTGATCAATCCTCAGAAATGATGGAGCAAGTTCGAGATGAGAGTTTGTCTTGAACAAAGGATTTATTGGTGAAAGAAAGGTGGTAGAAGGAAGGAGAACGAGAAAAGAGTCTTCTTGATTTCTGGAGAAAGTGAAGATAGGGGAGTCCAAGTAAAAGTCTATAGGGTCCGTCCTATAGGGGAGTCCAAAGAGAAGTCTACAGGGTCCGTCCTATCTTCTTTGGAGATCACCCCTAATTTGGGCGAATGATGAACCCAAGGAATTGATGTAGTTGTTGGCAGGGTCCCAGCAAAACCATCCAGGGTCGACATCTCAAAGGGAATGGGGAAGATTGACGAAGGATGAAGGATACAATGATGAAAGAAAAATAAAATGAGTGTAAAATAATAGAAGGCTCACAATTAGCAAGGTTCAATAGGAAATATGCAAAAGAGAAAATGCGAAAAAATGGTGTGAGGTGCGAGACTGATCTTTGATTCCTAATTTAGATCCAAACAAACACAACACAAACTTGGGGTCATGAACTCAACACATGTGAAGCAGTAAAGGTTCGATTATTTTTATCTTTTCAATTTTAGAGTTGTGAGTTAAGGCAAAATATCATCACTAGTCCCCAAGTGACTAGCCCTTGAGGAGAGCATGTTCTGCCAAGAAGATGACGAATCCATGATTCATTAACATTATCTGCATTTTGTCGTAAAACCATTAACAAATACATGTAAATATCCATTAGATTTCATTTTTTAACAAAATCCCATTCAGGAGTAAAAATGCAATTTTATGCATTAAAATCATGTAAATAAATAAAACAATAAAAATAAAGAAAATTAAAAAATAAAGGCAAAATGTAGATATGTATATATGTACAATATTACATGTAAAAATAAATATAGCTGAAAGATAAATTTATAACCTAATCCTTGAGACCAAGTCAGCATGGATTGGTCGACAAATGAATAAGTAGGGGGAGATAAGGATGAAAACAAATAAAAATAATTAATTTTACAGTTCATACACTCTTTATTAATCATCCAATAAATACCAGAACTTTAAATATTTTTAATTAATTTATATTAACATATTTTCACCAAACTCTTCTGCTAATTATTTCAAAAAATTATAGAAAATATAAAAATAAGTTAAAAATATTACCTTGTATATATACTAAGAAATCCAACTTGTAAATTGTCAAAATCCCAAGTTCCGAACATCATAACATTCTCATATGAACTTCAATTTCACTCTACTCACCTTTAAAGTTCATAAAATAATATTCTCTAATTAATGAAGGTGACTCCACTAAAATCGGAGTCCGTTTAAAAAAAGTCGGTATTGGGACCTACCACAACTGGGTTTCTGGGCTATTTATTTTATCTAGAACACACTATTTATCATTTTTGTAATTTTATAATTTCTAATTATTTTGTTGATCTTGTATTTTAGTCCTAATGTATTTCATAATTTTTGGAGCTTACTTATTATTTAAAAAAAATCAAAAACCCTAATTTATATGTAAATTTGAATTACATCACTTATATCTATATTTATTAAAATACTTAAATTAATTTATTAAAATCTATGAAAAATTGTACACACTTTATTTATTAACATAATAATTAATAAAATATAAAAATGATATATTATTTAGTAATTTATTAAATTAAAAATCCAAAACCTCTTTATTAAGTATTATTTATACTTTTTTATTAATATAAAATTTATATTTCATAAAATAATTATTATTTTTTAAAACTTGTTATACCATAATTTAGATAATTTAATAATTTACAGCTTTCATTTTTATACTTATTTAAAATACACTCATTTACTATTTAATCCTTATTTATTAAGATTTTCATTGAACTGGCCAACCAGGTGTTGATACATGTCAACACCTAGTGCCTTCTTCAAGCAGGTCGGCAGGTGAAGTCTGTTCTAACGGCCCACATTCAACCATTTCTACCTGCCACCACATCACCTTTACCATCGATCTCCACCCTCCATCTTCTTCCTCCAACTACACCATCCACGATGGTCGTCAATCACCAACTACCTCCTCTGTGATCGTTTATAAAAGCCTCTCCAAGTCACCATCTCCAACTAACTACTAAGCTAACTACTTCCAACAAAGTCCCGGCCATAACCCCACCTTCACTGTCGTGCCCATCCTCACTCCTCCCCTTGAGTTGCAATCGTGGAAAAGGGACCATCGGAGGAGAGTTCCAAGGTGGAAGCATCGCCTTGCAGCGCTGCAACTGCTACGTATAGCTCCGACCACCGACCGTCGAGCGACGACCAGCGGGAGCATACCCTCCTGCTAATCATAGGTATTAATTTTCCCTTTTCAACTTTTTATTTCTCGAAATTTATGCCTCCATTAGCCATCTTAATTACGTAGTTAGGATCCTTGATCATCTATATTCGACACTTGAATTCGATTCATTTTGTCTTGAATCACCTTTCACTTCTCATATTCACATGGTTATACATTTTCTGGAAGTAGATCTGCAAAAAACCTTCATAATGACCGATTCCATCCTGAATCGAGGAGAAATATATTCATTTGCAGGTCATTATTAACTTTGGTGCATCGTTCCATCGTATCGAGCTCAACTTCTTCAAAGAAAGATCAGATCAAAAGAAGCCTTCTTCAGTTGCCATACATATCCGCATCACCTTTTCTTTGAAGCTCTGCCATCGCATTCCGACGCCTTTGGAGAAGTTCACCCGCATGTGAGCTTCGAGGGAGAAGGAGTCTCCCTCCTGGCCCTGCAGGAGGCCAGAGATCGACGTCGACCGCCGGGGAGAAATCGGAGAACTAACAAGCATCGTCAACCGCACATGGACTGAAGAACAAACTCAAGAACTCCAGAAGCTACAGTTGGCTGACACGTGTACCACCTCTACGGTCTAGATCGCGCGCTAACTCTTAATCGCAACCAACAAATGCGAACCGGTGGGAAATTTGCTACATAAGTCGAGATGAAGATCCAAAACCCCAAGAAGCTCCAAGATTTTCCAAAAATTACATTTAGGTCCTCACACAGGGACCTAAATGTAATAAATTTACTTTTCTTTGCAAACTAGTCCCTACTAGGAACCAAAATGTAACATACTCAAAATCTTTTCTTTGCATATGTGCCCTTGTGCTGTAGGGGTGTTTTGGACCTTATTCTTGTTGTATTTTTCTTTGATTTTTCTAGGGTACTTACATAACTACCCTAACGACATTTCTTGTATTTTTTGTTGATTTTCGTTACGTAGTTTTCTCGATTCAATTTTTGTAAGTTTGTGTTATTTTCGAGTGATTTCTTGAGTTAGCTGTAAAATTAAGAAGATAGTGAAATTCTCGAGATTTTCTCTCCATCATCAAAAATCTTCGTACGGTTGTTCTACCTTCTCGAGTTTGACCTAGGCACACTTACCTCGATAAATGTTAAAGTGCAGATAAAATAGGAGAGAGAAGCCACTTTCTCTCTCTCTCTCTCTCCTATTTTATTGATTTTTGTTTGATCAATCGGAATCCGATCTCCGCGGTTCTTTCTACAACCGACAAATCTCTTCTTTAATTAACCGTATGCAGGATTTCAGTCAACAAAATGGCGCCACTACCAGGGAGATGTTAGCTTTACCTCCATTTTGACCTAATTTCGAGATTTTTCATTCTTCTTGGTTTTACGGTTTTCTGATTCTTTTTCGATTTTTGTCTGATTTTGTTTTACGACTTTTATTGATTTTCTCCAGTTTTTACGTCTTTTCTAATTTCTTTGATTTCTTTCATGTTTGTTTGCTTTTATTTTTACGGTGTTTTGTGTTTGTTTTTCTATCTAATTTTTGCGAGGCCTACGGGATCATCCGGCTTCTTCGAAAGTCGAGACAGTTGAAAGTGTAGAGACTGACCCCTTCTCTCATGGGTCGGTTGTAGAGGGCAAAATTAGTTAGGATTTTTCATTTACTTGTAATATTTTAGTAATCTATATAAAAAGGGCACTTGCCCGTTCTTCTATTTTTTTGAAGGGGCCCTGTACGGGCATCCCGACTTGTACCTCCCTCCATTTTTCTCGGGGTCTATTTCACCGAGTGTTGTGCATTTGGGTAGCAAGGCACCCACCGCGGTTTTTATCGCATCATTGGTTGTTCCGTGGCTTTTAAGAGGCTAGGTGCTTGTTTAGGAGTTTTTTTATTTTTTTCCTCTATGCTTGCACCTTTGTAATTAGTTCTAGGACTCATGACCTAGGTGCATGCTTATCTAGGATAAAAATAAAAAATAAAAAAATCATTAGATGTTTTGTTTGAAAGAAATCCCAAAAAGAGATAACCAAAGAAAAAACCGGGAATGCTTAAATACTTGACTTAAAATAAACGTAAGGACCATTTGATTTGGGAGAGCAACCCCCATACATGGATTGCATGTACATTTTCTAGACATTGTGAGTGAGGGATGACACTTAAGGTTAGAACCAAAGTCCGAGTTTCCCTAGGAATACTACTTAGTCCATACAACTAATCGATGTTCTTCAATGGGTACTCTCGAGTATCCAGCAACGGTTCGAGTTTACTTAGCAGAGTGGTAGGTTTAGAGGACACTACAATAGCACGGTCTTCAAGTAACACAGGTAGCCGAAAGCATTCCGTACTAACTCCCATACTGGCTAAGAATAAGCGGTTTTCTGTAAGGACTCGGGACAGTGTTTCGGGAAAATTCCAGGCACCTATCTGCTCACGATAATTTGTAAAAATATCTGTCTGCTAGCATAACCCTAAAATCGACAAGATAAAAGACCAAACTTTTATGATCATCACCATGTTGTGTTGGTGATCTAGGGTTGTTTTGTGTTTGCTTGAGAGGCGTACGTTACCGCGTCCTATGCGCCTTTTCTTCTTATCTCTTGACTTGACATCGTGCTCTCCCGATTATCCTTTTGACGTCAAAGATGACAATTCGACGGCTTTTTTGCTCAGACTCCGTGAGCTCTCGATAACCCACCGTCATTTGTACTTCTTCACAGACTCGGGATGACCCTCTTCCTGAGTCGGTCCCATCTGATCTCGAGGAGAGTCAGACCCAGACTCCTTTGCCTCCCAACCCGTCTTTTGAGGCAGACCCCCGCCTCAAATCATTGTATATCTCTCCTGCACAATTTTCACTGAGTTCTTACGAGACTTTTTCCTTCTCAGAAGATTCAAAGGATATGGCTTACAGGAAGGGACCGATCGAGGACCGCTCAATGAAGGACCAACAGACTGGAGAGAAGCGCACTAATGGAAGACCAGATCCATGCGCATTCATCAAGATGGGGATTCTAGACATGCTTTAGCAGATGAATCTACAGATTCGAGATTTGTTTAGAGTCCAGAACGAGTTGCGAGCCGAGATCGTTGCGCTTAGAGCAGGAGCCGGGAATCTACCACTGCCTGTCGTGGTTCCTGCAACACTCAGAGATGAGTATGACCCTGGTGCCAGGATGTTACATCACTGGATTCGATTACCATCGAATCAAGGGCCATACGAGTTACGCCCGTCCTTTATTTCATTGCTTCCCAAGTTTTACGAGAATGCCGCAGAGGAACCGTTCACCTTTCTACAATAGTTTGAGATGATTTGTGGTACGACTAATTATCCTCGTTTTACGCAGGAGGCCATTCGCCTCAAAGCCTTCCCCTTCACCTTAGCAGATAAGGCACTTTACTGGCTCAGTCACTTTGGGAGGGAGATCTCCACATGGGCCGACCTGAAGTCTGCGTTCCTGCGTAAATTCATTTTTTTAGAATTGACAAACATGATGAGGAGATATATCTCCAACTTCACTCAGTTGTCGAATGAATCATTCCACGAGGCGTGGGATCGGTTCATGGATCTTACCAAGAGATGCCCTCATCATGAGATACCATTGAAGGTTCTCATGCAGAATTACTTTGGAGGACTCTAGCTAGATTTCCAGGGCTTTGTGAGCACCATATGTGGTGACAGTTATTTGAATCATGATGCTGAGTCTGTTTGGTCCATCTTTGAGGGGATGGCTGAGAACTCAAGAACCATCGACTCTACTCAGGCATTCCAGAAGACCCCGTAGCCACCACACCATCAAGAGCATCATAAGGTGGCGGACATTTCGGATTATGAATCCAATACAAACATGGGATACATTATCGAGAAATTAATGTTGGTAGACGTGACTCAGAAGCATGTTCAAGACATGCAGTTGTTGCGAGAGTTGGAGAAACTCTCATCACTTCCTTAGCAGCTGAGCGATCTGACGAAGAAGTTGACGAACCTGCAGCTTCAGTACTAGCAGTCTCATGCTTCTTCGACTTCTCAACCTGCTCAGAGATCTTTACCCGCTCCTCCCACCCAACAAATCCATTTCGTTCAGAGCGAGCTGGGTCAGCCTACGAAGACTCCGCAGATTGATTGGCATGAGGACCAGTCTTATGTCAATCCCAGCTAGATCACTAGCCCTAGAGATATTGATGTTTAGCCCCAAGCCACTCTTGAGATCAACGCGATATGGTATGCTCCAATTCAGACACCATCACAGTTTACTCCTCAGAGCGTAGACCACCAGCAGTAGCCTCAACATTACAATCATCCGTAACATAGACGTCCGCAATATCAACACCGACAGATTTCAAGCAGCAGTCTCACCAGAATGTTTATCAGAGACCGCATTCTTTTCACCATCCTGCTTCGCACTCACATCCAAATCATTACCAGCAGCAGCAACAGTCTCCATACACGCCCCAACGATCTCCTCAACCATATGCTCCGCAGCAGCATATGCCAAGGTAGGAGAGAGTAGAGAGCTAGAGTTACTACGTTGAAATTTAGATATCTTTGCAAGCCCTGATGTTGAATCAGATCATGGATATGCTAAGCATGCTCCAGACCGTACACAAAACTGAGATGGAGCAGGTTAACCATTGATAAATCCCAGATTTATCAACTTAATTGATCTTATTTATCCCCTTTTACTTAAGTTAATAACATGATTCAATAACTAATTAACACTAATTGCTAATTTATGTGTTGTATATAACTAATACTAATTATTATATATTCATATGGTGTATTATTTTATTAAAAATCAAATAAAAATTAGAATAAAAATTGTACATAAATAAAATAACATAAAATAAAATAAAAATCCAAAAAAGAAAGCAAAAGGAAAAATACAGAAAATAGTTTTATATAGTATTTAATAATATTTAATTTTTAACTATGTAGAAATGACCTCTGATCTCTTTGACTTCTCCATGAAAGTTGTAGATCTCATTGAGATCTACAATTTTCATGTTTATCACTTTTTCAAATTCAGCATATAACTATTTTCCCTTAATTTCTCTTTGATTTATTGATTTTCTTCAAATCGAATTGGACCATGTGGCACTTCCAGAGCATGCCACGTAGACCGTCCCTTTCCAACCACCCGTACCTTACTTTCCACCGTTTGATTTTCTATGCTCCATCATAGCCGTCCGATACCATCCACTTATGTACCGTATGATCTTTCTGAACAGAGGTGATCCTGGCTATTTGTTTCCACCCACGTATAGACCATTGGATCATATAATCCAACGGTAATCAGATTATCTCTAACCTCCAGTCGGTTACACCAGCATCTGAAACCTCCATCTTCTACCTATTATCCCAATCTCTTCCATATCCTTTCAGACCAACTGCCACTGTGAATCACTACATCTAATTCCCTAGACTCACGCCAACCACCCATTCTTTCCTAATTCTAACTTCCTTATTATTGCGCGGGGTTTGAAACTGTCCTAAAACCATTAAAACCTCTATCACCCTTTTTCTTTAAATACCTCTCCACTAGCCAAAGCTCCCTGCCCTTTATGGACCTACACTCGAGCATTCTCTAACCACGAGTGACAGTACAAGGGAAAGAACGAATGCTACGATGGAGTGTAGCGCCGGCAAAATCCTTGGCTTCCATGACAAGTTACAACCATCACTTGAAGTTGTTCGAGCTTGGTTCCAGATCCAGGAACTTCAAGCTACGATTACAAAGCTTTAAGCTTTGCAATTCGGATCACAAATTCAACTGATTCTACTTCTTTTTCAAACTTCCAATTTCAGGTTCGAATTTATGGTATTTATGATGTTAACTTTGAGTATTTATTCTATAGCTATTATACACTCTTAGGCCATTCGAAGAGGTTGTTTACTAGCACCTTGGATCATTCATCCACACGTACTATCGACAGTGATCTATCGTGATCACTCCATTCTATTGTTGTTTCCTCTACGGAAATAGCATCCCTTAGAGCTTAGTCTACCACGTGCACGTAGCCCTCCCATCAACACCATTAGCATGATTCTCCAAAGTATTTTGGATACGAACTAACAGTACATGATTACAAAGGAGGAGTTCAATGATCAGCTCCGATCTTCCGTATTTTCTCTGGTGAAACTTCATCGACATGGTTCTATATTCGCCCTCGCACCTTCATCAAGATACAGACATCATCGTTGGCAGGTGTTGAAGGGTCAGGAACTCCCATAAAGTTATAGGATGCACAATAGAGATTTTCAATCGTCGTCGGAGTGCAACCCTTTTACCCCCGAGCACGAAGGAGTATAAGAACAACATGATTAGCAGATACCGTTGATCTCGCTAAATTGGGCGAGATTGAATTGTCTAATTTGATACACGAAGCCATTCCAAAGCTACGTTCCAAACCTTAGGCTCGTACATCAAGCCAACCTTCCAAGCTCGCGTGGAGCACTCGAATTAAAGACATGGACCTAGCCTGAGTCAGAGCCACTAGTCACGTGGTTCCGCATGCAGAAACTGGAGAAATTGTAGATTATATCATGACTTTTCAAGCAATTACAGTTAAGTCCTTCCGCCTATGTAAAAATCACATGTTAACCCTTGCGAGTTTTGTTTATTACAGTTGAGTCCCTGTTAGTCCTTAAATAAAATAAAACTTGGAAGTTTTTATTGCAATTGTACCCTTAGATTCCTTGTTGAATATTAGTGACCTGTGGTCCAATTAATGTAATTTAGGTCTTGTTTGAAAGCTGGTTTAACAATCTATCTTGTAAAAGCACAAGTGATTTCTTTTGATTATTAATCATGTATTAGTTGTTAATGCTCAAAGGTTTGGATTTATTATTGTAATTCAATCATTCTGCATATTGTCTTTAAGATCCTTTCTCTTTGACTATTAATCATCCAAGTTTCTAATTGCGAGTTTCATTCAAGTTTTGATCTGTTGTTTGTTTTGTCTGTATATCTAAGACTGCACTTAATGTATAGGCATAAAAATTATTTTTAAAATTCTATGTTAATTATGAGATGTGCATGAGATCAAAGTAATAAATCTGAAAATTACTGTCTGAGATTATTTGTCCTCTAAAGCTTATCATCAAAGTACTTGCATCCTTGTGTTCGACCCTGGACTTCCTAAGTTTAAAAAAATCAGCCGAGAACCTCGTCACTGAGATTCATCTCGGTTCTATACGGAAAGCTATGTGCCTATGCTACAAGTGGTCTCTCTTAATACATGCATTTAGCGCTTCATCGGATGGCGCCGTTGTTGGGGATGCGACATATTTTGTGATTATTTTCTAGCAAATATTTATTTTTGATTTATTCATTACTTTTTGGTTGAAATTATTTTTGAGACTATCTCCTTGTGTTGTGTTTTATATTTGTGATATCTTTCTAAATTAATCTTTCGTAAATCTCTTTCTTGGACTTCCTAATAAATTTATATTGTTTCGTGATAGGCCCATGGAGCCGACTATTTCTGATGGACCACAGAGGCAAAGAGCTTGGAGCACTTTGCTGGAGAGACATGAAGCATATAATTAAGTTGATATATTAGTAGATTAGTTCATTTATATTTTATTGCCATTTGCAGCGGTTCTCGATTGATAATTCTTGAATGTAAACAAAGACCTCTTAAAACTTTATTCATTTATGTGTGGTTGTGTCGAGCGTGGTTCTCAACTTAAATGATGTTTAGATTCAAGCTTACACTAAATAGAAAGATCGTAGGTTATATCTTGCTTGGACTATTTTCGTAACTTAGGACACACAACACAAATCTCATAAGATTCTAAATTGCAAAAAATCTTAGGAGATTCATAGACGCACGTAAATGACATTCTACTTAGTCAAATTTAAATTGATTTCTCTATCACTAATAGAAATGTTGTTTAGGTGTGATTTCTCGATTTGCATCAGTTAGATAGATTTTAAAATTTTATTATGCATCAACATGAAGAGTGTTGGGAAGCGCTGAAAGTATCTCTAACGACTGCATGCATCATTGGTTTTCGTTGCATCACGTTTTTCTATTTCTTTCTCAGTTTTCACCACCTAAGAATTAAAGGAAAAAGGGACTGTATGTTAGGCGATGATTGTGGTCACTTAATTCCAAGCGATAACCTAATCTCCTAAGATCTGGATTGAATTGATTCAAGTTGACCTTAATTAACTGGAATAAAACAAACCTTGTTTTCGGGCAATAAAACTCTCATTCATCTGCAGGTACATTTCTGTGAGAGAGGGACGACATTAGGATAGAGACATACCACGAATTTTCATATGAACTATTGGTTCTCTAAAAATAATTAGCCGCTTCTCAGTGAGGATCTATGGGTAGCTGGTAAACGGTCGGGATTTCCTTAGCAGAGTGGAGGGTTTAGAGAACACCGCGCAAGGCCCGGTCCTCAAGTAAACGGGTAGCTGTATTTATATGGTCCGATTTACCTCTATACTAGCTGAGGGTGGAAGCAACTAGTCATATGAATCGGGATAATTTGTAGGGAAATTTAGGCTCTTAATAGCTCGTAACTCTGAAAAGATTTGTATTGAATCACCATGGTGAATTTGACAAGATAACAAGGCCATCATCTCGGCCTTCAGTGTGAGTTGGTGAATTAATAAGGGGTTGTATTTATTGTTTTGTGCGAATCATTCTGCACATTCAAGTGCCTAGAAGAAAATTTAGGATCTTTTTGAAAACTAGCGTGCTCATTTTCCTTATCTATTGAACATTTAGATGGATAATTGGTCGGATTTTTGCTCGGACTTTGCGAGCCTATCATTGAATCGCCAAATATTTCATCTTCACGGGTCCAACCCCTTATTTTTCTTGGACCATCCCAGTTCCAAAGCAACCCTTTCTTAGAACCAGTATATCAAAATTCCCTCCTAGGGGAAGGTAACATCTATACCAACCCTTTTTCTTCTTTTCTCACTGAGGAAGATCATTACCTTGGTGAGATCGACGTGATTCATTATCTTCGTCAAGATCTCATTCCAACCCTTTGTTTGATGAAGGTGTCGAAGTTTCAGTAAAGATGCCTCCAAAAAAACAAAATGGGAATGGGGAGGAGGAAGAACGAGAAAATCCATTACATGTAATGTTGGCTAGGTTGGCTGAATCTGAACAAAATCAAACACTCATGAGAGCACAACTTGTCTAGTTACATCTGGGTAATGATAGACCTATGGATGCAACTTATAATCCAGGGCAATTCTAGATGAGGAATTGGTTGACCTCAGCAAAATCTGAGGTAGAATACGAGCTAAAGACGCAGTTCCTTAGCTTGCTACCACATTTTCATGGGAATGCCCATGAAGAACCTTACGCATTCCTTAGGGACTTTGAGTTGGTCTATTCAAACCTTAGGCATCCTAGGGTTAACCAAGACTACACAAGGCTCAAAGCCCTTCCTTTTGCCTTGAAGGATAAGGTCGATTATTGGATGAAGAACTTGGGGGTAGATGTCGTAACTTTTGCCCAGTTCAAGGATTTATTCCTGAAGAAGTTCTACCCTTTGAGTAGAACAAATTTGATGCGTTCACGTATCACAAGTTTCTCTCAACTTCCGAATGAAGCTTTTTGTGACTCATGGGAGAGATTCAAAGACCATCTATAAAAGTGTCCTTGTCATGGCTCAGAGCCTACCATCCTGGTTCAGTCTGTATATTGCGGTCTACACCCTGAAGTGCAAGGTTTAGTTAGTGTTGCTTGTGGAGGCAGCTATACTTCGCGAGGAGCAGACACCGTCTGGAAGGTGTTTGAACGAATGGCTGAGACAAGTAGAGCACAAACCACTAGTAGAGCTCAATTGGAAACGAACATTTCACTCTTATATAGTGTAGGAGCGAAGTCTACAATAGATCCTTTTGACCTAGGTTTAATAAAAGATAAACTTACAGTGGTCGAAAGGATAGATAAACGAATGAATAGGATAGTAATTTGTCCAAATTACCTAAGCAGATGGCAGAACTTTCTGAGAAGGTATCAAAGATAAGGTGACCTACTGTAACTGCATCAGCTGCTCCAGTATACCGTATTCATCAAATTCAGGAACAACAGATGTCAGGACTAATCCACCCATAGGTTGAGGATCGGCCTTTAGCTTATCCTTGTCAGCAGCAACCACCATATGTAGAAACTATTACCGAGGAGCCTTCCCAAGTATGGGAAGTAAATGGTGTGTGGTACACTAATGACCCTGCCAGCAAGGAGGTTCTGGGGACCGATTCTCTTATCAACGTCCTCAGATATTTTACAACACATCTTTTACTCCCACATTTTTTCCAACACCAATGAGCTCTGGAGTCAATTCCTATCAAGCATCAAGGCAGCAACAACAGATTAGGCATCAGCAGTCATATCAGGCTGGTCAACAGAATCAGCATTTTCAAAGTCATAATCAACAACAACAACATTCTTCACGTTCTTCGTACCATTCTTCGTCTTCCCAACATCAGCATTCATCATCAGGTTCAATGGACTTTCAACAACAGATTTTGGAGGAGCTACGTTCATATAGAAATGAAGTACATGATTTGAGGGTCGATCTAAATCGTCTTTCCCGTCTATATGATTAGCGTAATATTCTATCCACATCCATTCCAGCCTAGATTCAAGCTAATCCCAATATCCTTAACAAATCGCATCAATATCCTACAATGGATCAGGTATACTATTCAGACTTTGACAAATCTGATCACGAGATCCATCCGTTTGATTATATTCATCATATGTCTCTCAGGAGCGGATGGATAGTAGTCGTACCTGATTGGGCTAAGGATATGGATAGGACCGAGTCTGAAGTTCAACATAAGGAAACTTTATAGGATGATAAAGTCAGACATCTTTCCCAGAGCACAAGAAGATTTAGGAGGAGTAGAAGATCTAAGCAGCACGCAGCAGAGGATTCAAAGTCTACGAAGAACCCTGTACCTTCGGACAAGGAGAATGCACATTCAACAGACATTCCCTATCTTAAAGTAGATAATCCTATTGTTATTCCAATTGTAAAAGATTCATGTTTTAAAAACTTAGTTTCTAATGATACTAAGGAGCATGTGTATATTTCTGAATATGAGTCTTCACTTCATTCTCTACCTATCCCTTTCCCTCGTTCACTTACGACAGGAAAGTGCATCACTAATAAGATTCAGAAAGACGATCCAGATATGACACGATTTTGTAAAAATAATATCATGGTAAAAGTGCCATTTGATGAGTATGTATCTAGTCACCCTGAATTTTAATAATACTTGAAAGTGAGATGCACACCAAGCAGAGTTAGCAGGAAGAATTAAAACAACTACATCAAAACACATATTCTTTCGATTGCCACTACTTTTTTGTATAAAGAACAAGAAATTGCCACAAAAGAAGAGAGATTTAGGTGCACACTATGTGGTAAGTCATATCGATGACATAGCATTTGCACACACTCTCCTAGATAATGGCTCTTCGACCAATTTATTACCGTTCGCCTTATATGAGAAACTGAAGTTGGGTCCTTTATGCATATCTAGAGCAATACTTCAGTTCGCAGATAAATCAATAAAAAAGGCTAAGGCTGAAATCAAGAATGTCATTATTTCTATTGAGGAACAAAGTTATAAGGTGGACTTTACGGTCCTTGAAATGGATATCCCTCATCATTGGAGAGATTCATAGATTATCCTTGGGCGGACTTTCCTTAGGACCGTTGGCGCATCATTTGATTATCAAACAGGGATGATGAAGTTCCGTTCTCCTGGCAGAGAAGTGGAATTACACATGAAGCAAGCAAAATGGCAGAGACCTGATTCCAAATCATGCACATATTTCTCTTCATTTTCCGAGGCAAACTGCAATGTAGTCAACACAGTTGGGATTTGGGCACAAAACCCAACAATACAGAATGAGGGACTCTCGTCAGTAGAGGACAATGTTCACCTAGCGATTACTGATTTGTTACCAGAGTTCTTGACATATGCATCAACCTATTCCCTTGATGACACATAAGTCTCTTTGGATTTTTCAGTTCCCATTCCTTCAGGACAATCAAGGGAAGTAGATGATGAGTTGGACGTGGCTTTAGTCGAATTACCATTTATTTTTGGTAATCTGACTCCTTATTCTTTAGTATAGTTGGTGGATAGCACTACAGTTAAATCATATCCCCTAAGTAGCACAGATCCAGATTCAATGGTGGTTCATCCTGATATACCTGATGATTCATCCGTGCCAGAGTTGAAACCACTACCTCCTACACTCAAGTACACTTTCCTTATGGGACCAAAGCATAAGTTTCCTGTCATCATTAGTTCTAGTTTGACTGTAGAATAAGAGACTAAGGTGTTAGAAGTATTAGACAAAAACCGTAAGGCTATAGATTGGATTGGGTCAGATCTTGCGGGTATAAATCCCGCACTCTGTTCACACCATATTTTTGTTGAGGAAAATGCTAGGCCTTCCCGTGAGTTTCAAAGGAGCCTAATCCAAATCTACATGAAGTAATTAATAAAGAAATTGAAAAATGGTGTGGAGACCCTATTTCAGACTCCAAATGGGTGGCAACTTTGCATGTTTTCCTGAAGAAGTCAGGAATTCAGATGGTGACCAATGAAGAAGGAGTTGAGATTGCAACACGAGTACCTAAGTCGTGGTGTGTCTGTGTCGATTACATGCGCATGAATGCTGCGACCAAGAAAGATCACTTTCCTTTACCTTTTATTGATCAAATTTTGTAGAGATTAGCTGTGAAAGAGTTCTTTTGTTTCCTTGATAGGTACTTAGGTTACAATCAAGTAGAAATCGCTCCTGAAGATAAGGAAAAGACCACCTTCACTTGTCTGTTCGGCAAATATGCATTCAAGCGCATGCCTTTTGGGTTGTGTAATGCCCCAGGTACTTTTCAATGGTGCATGATCGCAGTATTTGTCGAAATGGTTGGGGATTTCCTTGAGGTCTTCCATGGACGATTTTTCGATTCATGGTGATTCATTTGATTCTTTTTTAACACACCTGGACCGAGTTCTTCAAAGGTGTAGAGAAGTGAATCTGGTGCTCTCCTGGAAAAAGAGTCATTTCATGGTCAAGGAGGGTATTTTGTTAGGGCATGTTATCTCCAAAAAAGGGATGGAGGTTGATCCTGCCAAGGTAGATGTGATTAAGAAACTTGATCCACCAACCAATATTAAGTCAGTCAGGTCATTTCTAGGGTATGTTGGATTTTATAGAAGAATTATTCAAGATTTTTCTAAGATTGCTCGACCATTGACTAAGCTCTTAGGGAAAGACACTGAGTTCTTTGTCGATCATAAGATTCTTGAGGCCTTTGAGCTTCTTAAAAAGAAGATCCGCGACTCGCTGATTCTGCAAGCTCCAGATTGGTCTCTTCCCTTTGAGATCATGACTGATGCTTCGGATTTTGCTATAGGAGTTGTTTTGGGGCAGCAACGAGATAGGATTTTGTTTGCTATTCACTACGCAAGCAAAGTTTTGGATCCAGCTCAAAGAAATTATACATTAACTAAAAAAGAAATGCTTGCAGTAGTTTGGGCATTAGAAAAGTTCAGGTCTGTGATTTTGGGCTCTAAAGTGACAGTTTACATAGATCATTCATCTATTAGGTATCTCATGGAAAAGAAGGATGCGGAGGCGGGTCTTCTTAGGTTGATATTGCTACTCTAGGAGTTTGATCTGGAAAATTAAAGATAAACCTGGGGTCAAGAATGTAGTAGCTGATCATCTTTCGAGGATTGAACTGAATGATTCAACTGATTCTGAGCCTATTCGAGAAACTTTCCCAGACAAATTTATTGTGATATAGGTTCACTCCCATGGTATGCCAACATGGTTAACTTTCTTGTCTCCAAGCAAATTCCTCATGGTCGGACTAGGAGCAGTATAGACCGACTTAAGTCAGATTCGAGGAAATACCATTGGGAGGATCCTTTCCTTTTCTTTGAAGGATCAGATTGTGTCTGGAGAAGGTGTATTCCTGAAGAGGATGTCCACACTTATTGTCACTCATTAGAAGATGAAGATACCACTCAGGAAAACGAACCGCTCACAAGATATTGCAATGTGGTTTCTATTGGCCGATTTTATTTAGAGATGCAGCTGATTTTGTATGCCTAGCATATCAGAGAATGGGAGGGACTGTTGGTTCTACAGATGAAATGCACATACAACCTGTAATGTTTTGTGATGTTTTTCATGCTCGGGGCAAAGATTTCATGGGTCCTTTCCCTAATAGTCAAGGTTTTGAGTATATCTTGTTAGCAGTTGATTACTTATAAAGATGGGTGGAGGCTATCCCAACCCGAACTGCTGATGGAAAAACAATATGCAAATTTATCAAGGATCATATTATTTCCAGGTTCAGGGTACCTAAGGTATTTATTTCCTATGGGGGTAGCCATTTTTTAATTGATTGATGAAATCATTAGTCCAGGGTTATAAATTTGAGCACCGAATAACTAGTCCTTACCACCCTCAATCAAATCGCATGACAGGGGTTTCTAATAGGGAGGTGAAGAATATTCTCCAGAAATTAGTCCGTCTAGATAGGAAGAACTGGTCTCAGTTGTTGGACCAAGTTTTGGGATTACAAAACGGTCTACAAAACACCAGTTGGAACTTCTTCCTTTAGGATGATTTATGGCAAACCATGTCAATTGCCTGCTGAATTAGTGCATAAATCTGAATGGGCTATAAAGAAAATTAATTGGAGCTATCACTTAGGAAAAAGGTATAGAGACCTTGACCTAAATGAACTAGTGGAAATCCACAACCAAGCATATGACAACAACATGATCTATAAGGATAAAGTTAAGAAGTGGCATGACTCGTATATTAGATATAAAAACTTTGTTCCTAGACAAAAGGTATGGTTGTATAATGCAAAGTTAAGGATTTTTCACGGGAAACTTAAATTAAAGTAGGTGGGTCCTTTCATTGATATGGAGATGCATGAGAATTGTAGTATATAAATCTCATAATTATCAGAGCATGCACCATCCTTTTTGGTTAACGGGAAATTACTCAAGCATTTTATAGAATCATCAGAAAGGTTAACTCCCACAAAAATGATCAACTTCATGCCTATCGATGCAAAACCTGTTCTATCAGAAAAGGCATAAGTATCAGGACAGATTCACCATCGCATAAGATTCATCATCTTGATATTCAACTAACAATGATCCCTTCATCACCATGCTTCCTACTCTTTATACTTAGGCTTATTTTCAACCTAAGTATAGGGGGGATCTAATTTCATTCTGATTGTTCTCCTCGGGTCACCTAGTTATTAATTCATATCTTTATACTCTAGCTATTTTCCAACTTAAGTATAGGGAACCTAAGTCTATATTTTCCTCTGACTAATTCTTTTACTCAAAGCATTTGCGATCTAAATTCAGTTCAAGTTTACTCTTTTATACTTAGCATGAGCTATGGCTTCATTTCACTTTTTGCTATGAGGACATAACAAAAGATAAGTATAGGGGGGCCTACCGTATATTATATATATACACTTTAGCCATAGCTCATATTTCAAAAATTATTCAAACTCTTAGGGTTATGGGTTTGTATTACATTTTTTTGAAATAGAATCGTGTAAAAATGTTCTGAAAATAATTTTTGAAAATTATATACATTTTTGATATGATTTTCAAATATTTTACATGATTTACAAAAATACGGTTTGACATGTTTGGAAAATTATTTTGAAAATCTACATATTTATGTCACAATGTTTACAAAAAGTCTTCAAAATTCCTTTTCAAAAAATTAAGGGTGCACATGAGTCTAATTAATTAATTCTCTAACTTGAAAAAAAACTCACAATCCTCTATGTCTCTTCAGTTTCCTTTAGTATCTTAATCACGCTTCAAAGGTTGTGACGTTTCTCTGAATCGTCTTGTCATTTTCATTTTAAGGTTGCCTTTCCTTAGGATATTACAAGGAACCATTATGGAGAAAAGTCTGGATATAGATTTTGTATTTTAGAAGATTAAGTTGATACATAGTGAAGGATATTGTGAATCCACAAGTGCATCACGAAAGCGTGACGATCGCATCTCATGCGATCAGGGCTGCTAGTTGCACTAGTCGCAAGGTGCAGCGGAATTTAAAAATTTTAAAACATGTGATGAAACCACATGATCACAAGAACGTTTCATGGATCATTTTATCGAACCACAAAGTATTAGAAATACCTCTCGAAGCGTGGTTGCGATCATGAGATCTCTAAGGCAAGAGATCCTCCTGTCTCAAGTCTGATCCACAAAGACAGCACTTGCGGGTGCGATGATGAGACGCGTGACTCCCGCAATCCTCGACGAAGATCCAAGCCTCAAATCTCTTGATTTCGTCCAACAAAATCCGTCATCTTCCTCTAGAGCAAGCAACCCCAAATAAGATGGAGATCCTCGAGTAGTCGAAGGCGAAGGCGAGAACGTCTCTCTCTCAACACATAGATGGATGACCACCTTAGAGAGAGGGAGAGAGAGGAAAAAAATGAGAGAGAGTAGAGTAGGCGTGTAGTCTATCCAGTCGTGTATCCCAAAAGGCTAGGGTTGCCCTCCTTATATATTAGTTTGGGATCCAATGGATCTCAATCCATGCAACACATGGATCCAACGGCTATGATAATCCATGTGCCAATCAATGACCATGATTGTTGTTGGTTAAAAACCAACAACATTAATTTATATTAAATTCAATATATGTTGAATTATTATCAACACAATTTAATTAACATAAATTAATTGTTAAGAGATAACACAATAACAAAAAAAAGAGACAACAAACCACCCTAAAAAATAGGGGGTGTCACCTCTGACACGCCACCTCTTTTTGGTGGTGTTTTTGCCTCCTTTTTATTTTATCCTATTATTTCTTAATAAATTGCAATAACTTTTATTGAAATAATATCCACCAAATTAATTCCAAATTAATTTGTGAATATTTCAATCATGCCATTGAAAAATATGTGAATCATATTCACAACCCAAACTAATTTGTAAATTACATTTTCAATTAATTAATTTAATGTATCCAATCCACATTATTAATTAACAAATGCTATTTACAAAAATTCTCTCTCTCTGTTATATATTATAAATCACATTTATAATATACATAGATATTATGGATAGCACTATCCACGATCTGCTTATCTTTGATAATTAAATCCCATTTAATTATCTTGGATAATCATTCTCACAATATGAATATCATTCATATTATACTTGATAATTAAATCTCATTTAATCATCAAGACCTTCTTGCTTGGATACAAATTTCATCACAGAAATTATTCCTGAACTCCTTCAAGAATAATGTGCTTTCTCGCAGATACTTGGAGATATGGACATGGCGATTGTATTGTTCCACGTATAGTGACTTGGATGTTGAGATCTCATCTCAAATCCAGATCTAACGGACCTCCCATAGATGCTTGATTAAATCTAGTCCGTATACTTAATCTTCTCATTGCATCTGAATCACATTCAGATAAATGTCCAACAATTGGACTAAGATCAAGTTACTTCTCTACTGAGAGGAGTCACTAAAATACAGACCTGTTTCATCACTCCCTCGAACTGGAAGTGTCATGGTTATACAATTGTTTATGATCACATCAACCTTAGGTATTCCCAATACCTGCATATCATGCATAATGGAGACCAATGATCAACCTGAAGATGAAGATCAATTTTACACTGTCTTCTTCAGGGTTTGATCACTAAGTTTCTCAATCGTGATCATTGGGATTTGGTATCGATCATATGCTTTCCCAAAGCATATATCATACCTTCAAATTCTTGTCATGCTTCCAAAGCACGACGACCATGCATGGAATTTGATCGGTCCCAATACCTCATGAGTGAGCTCATGTCTTCTGGTTCATAAGTGAACCTGTATGATCCCTTTTGAGAGATCATATTACTCATATGTCCTTACATGTACACGAGCTCGTCAGTGTATAGACCTTGGTTAGGTCATCAACCTACTGGTCTGCCAAATGTACACACTCAGACATATAGTAACACATCTGTCTCCGGTCAGAGGATGTGTGCCTATGCTGTGACAACATTCAACATAGGACTTAGGTTATCTCGATCTCACTAAGTCAACCCATTTACTTAACTAATCTGACACCTCCGAATCACTATTCCCATGCAGAGGACCTACATCTAGAGGTCGGTCAGATATCAACCTAGAAATGATTGCCATCTCCTACTCAGGCTGGAGATCATCTCTTAATAATCACTTGACGGTGCTTGATGAGTCCTCTATCTAACTCTTTAGATATTCATCCAAACACCAGCCTCTATGATTCAATTATTAAATCAACAACTATATGATCATCAAGATGGCCATGGTACATAACCCTAATTGTACAGAGGGACCTATTATGCAAATTATTTAATCTTCATTTCAGATCAGGGAATGATATGTGCAAGAACATTTATTACATAATGGCTCGTCGTGGGCTCGCATGTCCAACAATCTCCCACTAGCCAAAAGAGCCATTAATGGGCTAATCATTTAAACCCACACTCATGTAACAATCATAGGCTATTTAGAAAATAGCTAGGTAAGATGATCAGTCACTCTGTTCCCGCGAGACTACGCCAAGTTCTTTTACGGCACTTGCATATCCCCAGTAACAGTGCTTGCATCTAATGCGAATGTTGCATCTAATGCAACCTATACTCAATCTTGTTAGTCTTAGTGTCCTTGACACTACAGCTCAAAAATTATTATTATAACCAGTATGTAATTTCTATTATCCTTATCAGAAAACCATTATCCCTGGAGATCTCTATCTCCTAAGGTATTCGGAGTTAAGACCTTTTAGATCTCTATCTAAAAGATTTAATTTCTTGAAGAGAAGACTTTAGAGATCACTATCTCTAAAGCCTTGTCATCTTTGAAGATATTGTTATTACTACAATCAAGTGTTCTATCTTCATAATAGGAGTAGTAATAGTTTACTACTCCCACTGCATGGCAGACATCTGGCTTTCGTACACATCTAGCATACTTTCAGCTTTTCGTAACTGATGCACAAAAGGGCAACCAGTTTTAGCATTCACTTCCTCAACTCTTTAAGGTGTTATCCCTTTAGATAGGTCAGTACCAAATCTTAAGGTAATAAAGCCTCTCTTGGAATTTCCAGAAAATGGAACATGTCCAGGGTGTACTACAAATGTGACAGTCCCAATTCCCTCTTTTCTTTGCTTCTGAACACCTTCAGAACTAAGATACAAGAGGCATCTTTGAGATCATATATCAAGGTGTGGAATAGTTAGATCATAAGACACTTATTATCATCCTTATATCATTCCAAATGATTAAGATATTATCTGCATTTAGCATGATGATCACAATGGCACTCCCACTAAGCTTCACATGGTCCACCAAGATTATATATGAAATTATAACATTTATAGTTTCATCAAATCTTATGTTCCAATAACAAGAAGCTTATTTGAGTCTGTAGATGGATTTCTTTAGATTTCACATATTACTTTCCCCAATCATGAAGCTCTGGGGCTACTTCATGTGAATATCCTCAGAGTGGTATTCTTAGAGGAATGCAATCTTGACTTACATCTTGAAGATGCCATAGTCAAATTGTGTAGCTAGGGTTAGCAATATTCTAATGGGTTTAAGCATGGTCACTGAAAAACAAGTCTAATCACAAGCGATGTCTTCTCTTCGGTATGTAGCTCATGGCTACAAACCGTGCTTTGAAGGTCTCTACCTTCTCATCAGGTTCCCTCTTTCTATTGAAGATCCATTTACACCTTAATGGGTCTTACCCATATAGGTGGATGCTCAAGGGTCCATATACAACATTTGTATATGAAGTCTACTTTAGACTTTATTGCTAACATCCATCTTTACATGTCATGATCCTCAGGAGCTTCATCACATGAAGTCCGATCATTGTCAGAATTAACTGACACATGGAATACATCCTCAAACTTATTTGAAGAGGTATTAGTGTTTAATCTTTAATTGTCCTTTTAGTTTCTGATTCTGGAGCCTCATTATCTTCTCAAGATTAAATGAGTTCCTTTACTTCATTTTCATCTTGATTCTCAAGAGAGTCATCCTCTAAGAATCATATTATCAAAGATGAGATCTTTTAAGAATCCCAAGGTCATAAAGTAGGTATCAAATACCATCCTTCATTTTCCCAATGAAGTTGCACTCTCAAGTGCTAGATTCCAGCTTACATCCATGGAACCTTATTAAGGATATATATTGTAGTCTCTACTACACATGTATACCTATTTTTAAGAAACTATGGGATAATTATGCTAAAATTCATCATTGATCAAATCATGTCACACATGATCCAATTGTATCTCCCTACAACTCTATTGAGTTTAGGTTTACTAAGAGGAGTAAGATAGGAATGATATTCCTTTCTCCATAAGGTATACCATGAATTCATCTAATAGGTACTTGCTACCTTGGTTAGATCAAATTCATCTAATCTTCTATCAAACTTTGGTTCTAAACAAAAATTTTGAAATATTCGAACGTTTCAAAGTTTTCTTTGATGAAGAGAAGAAATCTCATATCATACAAAATCATCAATAGATATCACATATCCACAATGTTTATTATGATATAGATAATACACATACATCAATATGTATGAGATCTTGAATACCTTGACGTCTTACACCTTTCCCAAAAGAAGGGTGTATTGAACATTTTTCAAATACAATATTCACAAGTATATAAGATTTGAAATTTTAGACATTCTAAAGTTTCATCTCTTACTTTTCTATTGATCAAATCAACAGGCATATGTCCAAAACTTGATGCTAAATCATTGTCAAATAATCATTATCCTCCTATTGATCTTATAAGGTTTAACTTTCAATATTATAAATTTTAATGAACCATTCATTAAATTTCTAATTTAGTAGAGTCCACCATATGCTAAATTACTATCTGAAATATATCCATCATAACTCTTTATGACAGGTTTATTCCAGAAACATGTTTATTTCAAATATTTAGAAACAAACAATGAGTGTATTCTAATATCTAGGTCATAGAGACATTCTCTAAGACTAAGGCTCTCCCACTAAAATTAAGAAGTCTATCAATCCAACAGATATTGTTGCAACAATTGCATCAATATCCATGTGGATAACTATAAACCTTAAGATCAAATTTTTTTAGTCTTCTAAAACATGTGCAACACATTGCAAGTGTTGTTAGAAGCTTGAGATACAATTATTAGACTTTATCTTATCAAATAAGCAAGTCAATTTCAATGATCAGATGTAGATATAGATTATTATGATGCACTATCTGAGTCCTTCTCTAAGGATTCTAAATAGATTGATAGTCATACTATCAACACATCAACTTATTGCATTATAGGCATTCATCCAACTCTTTGGATGTCATATGGAAGTCATAGAAGTATGATCAACTCTTTGACTATCCTTCTCATCTTGGGTATGACCCATGCTTCCATTGCTCTCCCTTTATCTATAAACAACCATTGCTTAAGACTAAGGATTTCTTATGTTAAATTCAGAAGAATTCAATGTAAGAGCATTTCAACATTTATACATGCTTCACTAAATTCATACAATATGAATATTATGAAGCTTCATGAATGACTAGAGTATAGATAGTAGAATGATGACACTCATCATGTCTACATCCATCTAGACTCTTAAAACATTGGTTCAGGTAGGTATTCAAATATTTTGAATACATCATCTCTTTCGAGCCACCATTCTGCATAATGCAGAGAATCATGTCATTCATGATTAAATGTCTAGAGCACATATGTATGCCAGAACATCTTCTTAGATTTTACAAGGATTATTTGACAATTGCGATCATCATCGACATGTCACTTCCAAAGTACACTCGATGAAAGATCAAGACTATAGAGACATACAAACCCTAAGATGATGTCTTATTGTCTTATTTAATTGTCATTCCTCATTATGTTGAGGAAACTTGCACATTGCAACCACATACATTATGTGTCCAGCTGCAAGTACAATATCTGGATCATGAGTCCAATCCATGATATTTTACTGGTTATTATTGAGTGTAACATTGAATGGGTTTAATGAAGGATTATATGAAATAAGAAATTTGCATAAGGATATATATTATATATATATATACATATTTTACTTTGATTTAGGAATTTTTATTTCAAAGTTGTCTTGCCTTGTCAACAATG
Source organism: Ottelia alismoides (assembly GCA_037367405.1). Classification (NCBI taxonomy): domain Eukaryota; kingdom Viridiplantae; phylum Streptophyta; class Magnoliopsida; order Alismatales; family Hydrocharitaceae; genus Ottelia; species Ottelia alismoides. The sequence goes on from JAZKJV010003206.1 coordinate 159,572, forward strand.
AAAGTTCATTCCCTTAATCTCTTTCAATGTAAGAGATATTCTTACCATTATATCTCTAGCAAGATTTGGGATCTCCTTTCCTATCTTTGTCACATCCCAATAATATGAGAACATGTGACTCCTATAGAAAGAAGCGAGAACACATTCCACCTTGCAAGTCCAACTTGCATTTCCCAATTCGGTCTTTAATACCCGAGCCCACCACCCCTAAGGTGATGTTGACCCGTCATTAATTGAACCAACCGTCAACAGGCTTAATACTCGCTATACGCAATCCAATATCGCCCCAATAATATGAGGACCCGATATTGGGGTCACTACGTATACGGCCTTACTCTTTCGAGAAGTAAAGAACCCAATCCAAATAATTGTATATAGGATCTGTCACTTCGGACAAGCATCTCCTATATACAACTTCTGGCGACGAAATTCTTTGCCTTGACGGGAGACCATGGATGTCACTTATGTGATCCTCCACCTCTTATTCAAATTGAAATAGATAATTATCGTGAATCATATTCACATAATTAATTCTTTCAAGGGAAATACACATATATTCATAATAGAGTGTTTTAATAGGATATAATTAATTTAATCACATTAAATTAATTATCAATCCAATTTTCAATCAACAAACTTTGAATTTCACTTGAATAATAGGTATAATCTCAAAGTACTTATTAGTTCGAATTTTAACAATTAAAAAAATACACTTTGATTTCAGCGGCATTATCGAGTCCCTACCCGTTGTCATGGCCAGTACCGGCAAGAGTGGGATGGACCACATACGTTGCAACCCTCTACCCCAATTCTCTCCGACTAGACACCATATCCACCTCAAGAAAGGATAATGCCAGATAGATCATCATGTACTTTGAGATGCTCATCGGTCTTTCAACCAAAATTATACCATATAATATACATCAAAACAATTTTGATTATATTAAAAGGAGATTTGCTAAATAATTTCCCAATCCCATTCAAGTAAGAGGGTTTTGCATGTAAAAGTTTCCATAAACTATTGTAGGATGACCTAGGGTTTTGTATGCAAACAATGTTTGTTGATGATTTCAAATTAACCAATAATAAAGATCAACTATCTTATCATTATGGTTTAGTGGGATGCCATTCAAGGAATTGATTATCGTCTTTAAACATTTTACAAATATTTATCAATAACCAATTTCAAAAAATTAACAATTAATTTTCATCAACATGTTTGAATGACTATCACAAGGTTCATGATCAAGTTTTGTCAATTTCCAGCAGTGACCCCTAATCATTAAAATTAACTTATCTTGACCAATTTAAATCCAAATTTTACAAAATCAGTTTCCTAATATTGACAACTTGATTTAAAACAGAACCTAAGTGATATTTCATGCATTTCGAGGCATATCAAAACCGTAATTAACAAATTAATCACGTTCAGATTCGTTGTTCCCGCAACAGTGAATACATGCTTATTCAAAAGGCCATATCTTGAGAAATTAAATCCAAATTTAGTAAAATCAGATCCTATGGTTTCCTAATTTAATGAAAAATAAAATCCAATTGAATATTTCGTGTTTAAACAATTTAAAAAGTGCCGAAAAAAATCAATTAGACAGAGGTGCGAAAATTCAAATGCGATAAAAACTTTCGCGACCCTTTCAAACCCAAGTCGTCCTAGGTTCATGGATTATATCCAAAACCTTTTTCGGCCTAAGGCTCTGATACCATTTGAAGGATATTGTGAATCCTCAAGCGCATAACGGAAATGTGACGATCACATCTCATGCATCGGGGCGACTAGTCGCACTAGTCGCAAGGTGCAACGGAATTTAAAATTTTTAAAACATGTGATGAAACCACATGATCACAAGAACATTTCTTGGATCGTTTCATCAAACCACAAAGTATTAGAAATACCTCTCGAAGCGAGGTTGCGATCACGAGATCTCTAAGGCAAGAGATCCTCCTATCTCAAGTCCGATCCACGGAGACAGCACTTGCGGGCGCGATGATGAGACGCGTGACTCCCGCAATCCTCGACGAAGATCCAAGCCTCGAATCTCCTGTTTTCATCTAATGAAATCCGTCGTCTTCCTCTAGAGCAAGCAGCCCCAAAGAATATGGAGATCCTCGAGTAGTCGAAGGCGAAGGCGAGAACTTCTCTCTCAACACATAGATGGACGGCCACCATAGAGAGAAGGAGAAAGAGGAGGAGAATGAGAGAGAGAGAGAGTAGAGTAGGTGTGTACTCTATCCAGTCGTGTATCCCAAAGGGCTAGGGTTGCCCTCCTTATATATTAGTTTGGGATCCAATGGATTTCAATCCATGGCACACATGGATCCAACGGCTAGGATAATCCATGTGCCAATCAACGACCATGATTGTTGTTGGTTAAAAACGATCAACATTAATTTATATTAAATTAAATAAATGTTGAATTATTATCAACGCAATTTAATTAACATAAATTAATTATTAGGAGATAACAAGATAACAAAATAAAAGAGACAACAAACCACCCTAAAAAATAGGGGGCGTCACCTATGACTAAGTCATAGGTGACGCCACCTCTTTTTGGTGGTGTTTTTGCCTCCTTTTTATTTTATCCTATTATTTCTTAATAAATTGCAATAAGTTTTATTGCAATAATATCCACCAAATTAATTCCAAATTAATTTGTGAATATTTTAATCATGCCATTGAAAAATATGTGAATCATATTCACAACTCAAACTAATTTGTAAATTATATTTTTAATTAATTAATTAAATGTGAATCCAATCCACATTATTAATTAACAAATGCTATTTACAAAAATTCTCTCTCTCTCTGTTATATATTATAAATCACATTTATAATATACACAGATATTATGGATAACGCTATCCACGATCTGCTTATCTTTGATAATTAAATCCCTTTTAATTATCTTGGATAATCATTCTCACAATATGAATCTCATTCATATAATACTTGATAATTAAATCTCATTTAATCATCAAGACCTTCTTGCTTGGATACAAAATTCATCACAGAAATTATTCCTGAACACCTTAAAGAATAATGTGCTTTCTCCGCAGATACATGGAGATAAGGACATGGCGATTGTATTATTCCACGCATAGTGACTTGGATGTTGAGATTTCATCTCAAATCTAGATCTAACGGACCTCTCATAGATGCTTGATTAAATCAAGTCCGTATACTTAATCTTCTCATTGCATCTGAATCACATTCAGATCAATGTCCAGTACTTGGACTAAGATCAAGTTACTTCTCTACTAAGAGGAGTCACTAAAATCTAGACATGTTTCATCACTCCCTCGTACTGGATGCGTCATGGTTATACAATCGTTTATGACCACATCACCCTCAGGTATTCCCAATACCTGCACATGCTGCATAATGGAAGACCAATGATCAATCTGAAGATGAAGATCAATTTTACACCGTCTTCTTCAGGGTTTGATTACCAAGTTTCTCAATCTTGGAAATTGGAATTTGGTATCGATCATATGCTTTCCCAAAGCATATATCATACCTTCAAATTCTTGTCATTCTTCCAAAGCACGACGACTATGCATTGAATTTGATCGGTCCCATTACCTCATGAGTGAGCTCATGTTTTCCGGTTCATAAGTGAACCTGTATGATCCCTTTTGAGAGATCGTATTGCTCATACGTCCTTACATGCACACCAGCTCGCCGGTGTATAGACCTTGGTTAGGTCATCAACCTACTGGTCTGCCAAATGTACACACTCAGACATATTTTAACACATCAGTCTCCGGTCAGAGGATGTGTTCCTATGTTATGACAGCATTCAACATAGGACTTAGGTTATCTCGATCTCGCTAAGTCAACCCATTGACTTAACTAATCTGACACCTCCGAATCACTATTCCCACGTAGAGGACCTGCATCAAGAGGTCAGTCAGATATCAGCCTATGTGAGAAAGGATTGTCATCTCCTACTCAGACTGGAGATCATCTCTTAATAATCACTTGACGGTGCTTGATGAGTCCTCTATCAAACTCTTTAGATATTCATCCAAACACCAGCCTCTATGATTCAATTATTGAATCAACAGCTATATGATCATCAAGATGGCCATGGTACATAACCCTAATTGTACAGAGGGACCTATTATGCAAATTATTTATTCTTCATTTCAGATCAGGGAATGATATGTGCAATAACATTTATTGCATAATGGCTCGTCGTGGGCTCGCATGTCCAATACATAGTTCTCAAAAGAGTGATGCCAACTAAGGAGGATGATCTTTTGATAGAAGAACTAGATACAGAAGTACCTTTACCTTTTCTCGAGGATGTTTACTTGATGAAAAACCACCTTTCTTTTAAGTTAGGTCATTCTTCTGTGTCTAGTGTTTCCCTTTTAAGAAAAATCCAAAAGTCTATCGCAAGATTTCAGGGATCAATTCATCTTCCCATGATCATGAAGAATTTTGAGGCTTCCCACGTATATTTGAATATTACTTTCGAGGAAGAACATCATCATTCTAGAAGGATAAAATTTCAAGTTGATGAAGATCTTTCCTATTTAGATTCAGAAGTTTTCTCCATTAGGAAAAAGCAGTTAAAACAAGAGGCAACCTGTGTCTTTAAACCTCGAAGATTCAATCTAGATTTCTAAGGACCTGAAGTTTGTAATGTTGTGTTGGTTGTCTTTGTATTGCATCTTTGTGATATCCTGTCAAAGTTACCCAGTCTGTTTTAATAAAGCTCATAAGTCTTGAAAATATTTGGTAAAAATTGCTAACTTATTATTTGGTGTCTTTACCTGATGCATTTTCACTATGCACTCAAGGATTGAGATGATCTTCTACACTTGGTTTAAGGAGTCCCTAGACTTAGAGTTATCATGTATTAATCATTACGATCTTGGACTTAAAAATTCTTACGCTCCTAGTTGGAAGATATGCATGCTATATTCCATGCTTAATCTCCCTTAAAAGAATTTGACTACCACTCACTTGCACAACTGCAATGATGATTGAGATGAGTCAAGGTATCTGAGATTGTAAGTTTGAGTTTGGATTCAATCTATATGATGCTCAAGGATGGGATAAAATTAATGACGACTTTATGAAACCAGAGTGTCAGCTTTTTGGCAAGGGTGGGACTTGTTCTCATGCTTTCTCTTGATCAAACCTAAAGTGCCAAGATGGGATGACATTAATTAGTAAGCTGATAAGTGTGCGTCAATCTTTTGGTAAAAGCAGTGGAGCTAGCAAAAAACAAAGAAAAGATAGAAACCGTGAAATAAAAGCTCTCTTCATATAAAGACAAATATCAAAAAGCTACCACCAAAGGCAAGCGCTCCCAACTATTTCTAAGAGTCCATATGGGCCAAAGCTTTTTAGGACCAGGAGTTGGGATAGCACACAAAAAGGGCTCTACATCGTAAATGCTACAAGTCTGGGTGTAGAAGGTATAATAGATACTCAAAAAAGGCACACCCCAATGTATTCCCAAGAAAACAAGTTGAGACAACTCCAACCTCTCTTGATGGACACGCTAATTGGCTAAATGAAATTAGAAATATGTTGAATTTTGGCACTAGAGAGAATCCTGTTCCAATGAGAGGGAGAGAAAATAAGTACACAATCCTATATCCTCCATAATATGGCCTTCCATTTGTACTTTAAAGTTTGACAAACTAAAGAGACGGTGGATTGAAGCAAGACTAGATTTATTCCCTTCATAAATAAATAAAATATAAAATTGGAATAAATTGTATAAAAATAAATAATTAAAAATCAAAAATTAAAAATACATATTGTATATACCTATATATAATAATACTATGTTGTACATACAATATTTCTATTTCAAAAAAATAAATAAAAATCACCAAAAAATAATTTAAAAATAAAGAAACATTTTTCATGTTTTATCTTTTTCAAAATTCGGTCATTTATTATTATTTATTTAATTTCCAAGTAATTAATAAAATCTACATTCCTATTGGTCCACGAGGGATTATTGACCCCCAGTCAACTCTCCCCCGCAGACCTCTTTTCCAGCGGATCTCGCATCTGACCCAACTTCGCCCATTTTTTGAGCGGTGATCCGACTACCTCCCTCCTAAACCCCGGGCTCCGAACTTCAAGGAAACATCCACGATCCATGCCCGACACCTGCCCTAGGGATCCATGCATCACCATGCTTCACCCGACCTATTCTTTGACGGATCTTCACAGGTATTTTGCAGACCTCCGCCGCACAATTCATCTCATCTTTGGCCTCGTCTTCCATTCCCAGGAGCTCCATTCTCTTCCCTAGAGTGACAGCTATCGGAGAGGAGTGTTGCAGCGAGGAGGGAAGGGCCCAACCACTGATCCGGCGAGCTTCTTCGCCGTGCGCCGCCGCGAGGAGCGCCCGAGCCTCTGGTCCCGCGAACCATTGAGGTGAAGACCCCAAGAGCTTCATTAGCCCCAGTCCAGTCGACCTCGATCACCAGGTAGACCCGAATCCTCTTGGTTTCCCTTAATTTTCGATTACGCCCAATTCATCCGTTCTCCATCGCCGGTCGATTCCCACCATATCCATCACCCTATCGATCATCGGACTCGACCATCACAACCACGAGACCTCTCCTCACATTCTGCACCCACTCACACCCCCTGTCTCGCCCCGAAGCAGGAACTTCGACCTCCACCACCGTCGCTTCGCCGGAGGTCGACCATCCCGACACACCAGCCACCCATTTCCCCTCTAACCGGGTCGAGGCACTTTGCCCTCGACCCAGGAGTTTGTCTGAGCATTTTGCAGTTCACGAGAGGCCCATCTGAGGGCCTGAGCATTCAGGCACAGCAGCTCCAGTCCTCTGCCATCTCCGGGCCACTCCGGTGGTCGTCGACCTCATTGGAGTCATCCTTCTGTTGTAGAGCACATTGGCGATCACGTTCCACCTTCCCGTGCCTCCAGAGGAGGTCTCCACCGCGAGCATTGGGCCGGCGAAACTCACCGGCGAGCAGTTCTTGGAGACCCTCCAGTAGCCGTCCAATCGAGCTCCCGCTCCAGATCTGATCAGAGTCGTCTATTTGAGGAGCAGCCGACACCATTTGATCCATCTGGGATCTAATCTGGACCGCACGTATATACGAAGAGGCACCCCTATATTCTCCACCGTCAGATCCTTCACGTGGCAGGCCCTCAGCCGTCAAATCCGAGCCAGAGTCCTTTGCAGAGGCGCAGCGCCCCTCAGCCGTCCGATATCACACGTGGCGCACCTCCATCCCTCGGATAATAGGGGGTAATATGTGAGACACGTGCTTCGTCATGTGATTTTTGGTGAAATTACATTGTATGGGCTGATGTTTTGATGTGTTATTGAATGAAATATACTTTTTGATATTGGCATCCATACCCCCGTGAACAATTTTATTCAACATGTGTTGAATTCTTTGGCTATTTTGCAACTTCTTCCCTAGTCTTTTAGCACCAGTTACTAATAAACCCTTGGAAGTAAGTTTTATTGCATTTAGGTCCCTCTGTGCCAAGACCATGTGTAGCGCGCGTGGGGTCTTGGAAGTTTTGCACGAGGGACCCCCAACTTTCTGAACCCGTTACTTTTCAGCCCTTAGAGATACTTTTTATTGCGAATAGGTCCCTATGCATAGTGAGCCTATTTTTGATTTAAATAAAATATCAAATCAAGTCAAAATTTTGTGAAAATTGGATACGTGGCTCCTGCCACTGTGTGAAATTTTCACTAAAAATTTGGCACAATTTTGAGGCATTTTTCTATTTTTAAAAATTCAAAAACCTTTATTTTTCCTTCTGTCCAGTTTATAAAACCATAAAAAAATAAAACCCTTTTAAAAATTCTAAAAAAATTAGTAGTTGTTTCTTTTTGTGTGTTTGAATTTTTTTATGAATTTGGCGATTTTTGGATTTATAAAAACTATAAAAATTAAAAAAACTTGAAAAACTCATTAAAATTCCAGAAAATTATAGAAAATCCAAAAAATCATAAACTCTTCTTCTAAATTTTCTTTATTATTTCTATTTTTCATAAAAATACCTCCAAGCCTTTCCACGACCATTTGATACTTTTCTTGGCCCTTGTTAGCTTGGCTAGACAACAGTTCATTGTTTTCACACTTTTTGACTTTTAGAAAATTCCATAAAAATTATAAAAATCTCAAAATATCACCAAAAACAGTAAAAAACATATAAAACATAAAAATATTTTTGTTTAAATTTTTGGACCATTTTTGAGTATTTAAATAATTGGTTGAATTTTCTTGTTTTTCTCTTTTTATTATTTTCCTTTATTATGAAAAATCTAAAAAAATAAAATATTTAAAAACCACCAAAAACCTTTGTTTTTATTTTCTTTTATTGCTGACTACTTCGTAGGCCGTGAGGCCAACTCGTGCTCCCTGAGTCCGACCCTGGGTGCTACACCAGGCTAATCTCATAGCCAAGGCTACTATTTTGATTTTATTGTTTTATCTGTTTGATTGGTGGTTTGTTCTTTATTTTTCTTGTTGAGCTTGATTTCTCGAGCGACTGAGGTCGCAACGACCTTAGTGATATCTTATTTACCTTAGTCTATCGGGAAATTCGTCTCACCAATTGCCAAGGGTAGTCTTTACAGCGGCATCCTCGGGGTCAAAGGTGGGACAGAGTGTGAATGGATGTGTGGGTGAATGATCTGGCAGAGGTACCCTCTCATCACGGTCTGACTCATCCAAAGGTCTCCCGAACTCTTTTTGCATTTTTAAATTTTTCTCATTTTTTTGTATTTTGGGTGATTGCAAGCTCTCATGATAAACCTCAAATGAATCCATATCGTCAGATCGTGAAGCATCAATGTGGCTCTTATTCAGGCAGGTGAGGTCGTCAATCCTCGAATTCATTTGCTTTATGAACTGGGTCAAGGTCTCAAGTGTGGACATCGTGAGAGGTGACTCCAACAGATCAGTTTCGGGTGGATGTGAAGGTGGAAAATACAGAGGTGTAGATGGGTTTGGATAGAAGTCCAAGGACTGATACTGTGGCTGGGGCAGATATGTACAAAAATAAAAAAAAAGGAGGATCCTCCTGATAAAAGGGAGGTGGACCGGCAGGAGGGTACGAGGGATCCGCGAAATTCAGATAAAAATCGATCCAGGGGTCCATCTAAAAAAAAGAAAGGATAGTCAGGAGAGCACGATGGTCAAGCCAAGAGAAGTGAAGAAAAAGGCGCAGAGATAATCTAGAAATGCACACAAACAATCACAAGAAAAACTCACGCAAAACAAACCCTCAATTTACCTACTCAACTCGGTGAAGATCACAAATGCGGTCTTTTTATCTTGTTTGTTTTAGAGTTAGGTGATAAGTCCAAAAAATGTGCAAACACTTAGGGGCTGAATGGGATTTTAGCACTAATCCTTAGTGTATGCGCGAGCAATGTAAAATGAAGACAATGAGTGGATTACTCGCCCCAAGACAATATTTTTTCTTTTTGGTCTTTTTGTAGGGTCAAGTAATATTATCAGTCCTAATTTTATTGATTATCACCTTTTTTGTATTTTTAATGAGAATGCACGAGCCTAATGAGGAGTCAATTCCTTTAAGCACCTAGGTTGGCAAAATTAGAGGGAGAGTCAGAAAAGCAATGCAAGCGACAAACGATGATGAATGCTAAAGCGTAAATGCTCACCTTGCCTCCAGTTGTCTACATGCAAGGATGCTCAACAGAAATGAAACCTATCTATATGCAATGCAAGCCGATGAAATCACTCTAGGATGAGAAACTGCTATTAGCATAAAGAACAATATTTCAAAATTTGACTAAGTCCAAACGTAGACTATAGGAGCATGCAATGATGTTTAAGTGTTTGAACCTAATACTATCGTCAAGTAGTTCCTACAACTAAGGGCTCAATCGCACAAGGGAAATAAAACAAAACCAGGAAATAAAATAAAAAAGGCGATGAAAACCGTGAAAAACCCGACGAGGCCCTCAAGGGAATAATCCCTCAGGCACTGGACCTCGTGAAGTGTGGTAGAGTCCTGAGAGTGTCCTGAATTATTATAAATTCAAGTAATCTCTCTCTCACTTAAAATTACAAAATAAATACAGAAAATAAATGCTCAAAATTTGTCTTTAAAATTCTCCAAGTCCTAGTTTGTGCTAGGTCAAAAGCCACCTCATGTGGGTGCGCAGGTGCTTCAAAGAGGAGCTCCTCCCTCGATCTACGTTCCTCGTAGAAATTCAAACAAGGAGAGTGGTTAGACAATTCAACAATAAATATCAAAAATAAAGAAAATAGATGAATGACAAATATAGACAAATATCACAATCAAGCAAAAAGCTTATCTATGCGTTGTTGCTCCCCGGCAATGGCACCATTTGATATCGAGATTTGGCGAGGCTCTAAAGTAGTCCACACAAGGCGGGACCACAGTGTCGCTGAGCGGCCGCTCACGAAACCTCAATTAATCAATAATTAACCCAAAACAAAAGATCAAACAATGAAAAGTGTTGCGGAGTTAAAATTTATTATAACTCTACAACAAAGATGTATATAGGTGCAAATACGTGTAGAATGTCGAACACATGTAACAAGCAGGTAGATCAGTGCAATGAATGCTCAAAATGAATGTGATATACTTGTCTATGTGTGCTATCTTTTGTGGGTTTTTAATTTTATATTTTTTATTTTTTTTTTATTTTTATATTTTTGTATTTGATTTTTAATTTTCTGATTTTATGTTTTCTTTTTATATCTCATATATTTTATATTATTTCCTTTTTCTTTTAAATTATAAATAGGATATATATATATACAATGGAAGCTAGGGTTAATATAAAAATTAATAAAGATAGCAAAAATAAGAAGAAAATATTTTTGGGTTTTTAATAAATTTTTACTATTTATGATTTTTCATAACTTTTGCTAATTTTTTAATATTTTTAAAGTCATAAAATTATCCAAAATAGGATTTAAAATAAAAACTTGAAATTAAATTGGAGATAAAAAATAAGAAAAAGTGTCAAAAATTCTACAAATAAATTTCAAAAGAAAGATATTACAATAGAGAAAATTAAGAAACAGAAAATAGATTTTTTGGATTTTTTTCTGGATTTTATATATTTTTTAGAGATTTTTAGAGTCTTTTTAATTTTTTGTGTTTTCTTTTATATTTTTTAGTGATTTTTGGTATGAAATTGTAAAAAATGCTTAAATAAGTATGAAATATATTTTTTTGGAATTTTTCAAAAAGGTTTTATAATTTTTATGGATTTTCTAGTACAAACAGGGATAGAAATGCATGTGTTTTATTTTTTATAAATAATAAAAAGCGCTAAAAATATAAATAAAAATATGGCAAGAGGGCACAATGTCATAGGAAACTATGCCTATTATTAGGCATTTTTTAGAGATTTATAGATGCATGAAATAAATAAAAAATAACAAAGAGAAATTACAATACCGGGAAGGGTGTTTTTGTATATATATAAAACTACGACGACCAAAGTGTAAATTTCACATAAATATAAGTGAATATTAAAATTCTTATATCAAATACAAAAATCGAAACCCGCAAGGGCCTCTGCGCTAAATCCCCACGATCATATGTTTGCACACGTGCTCCCCTAGCGGCGACTGAATCATAATTATAATAAAACTGGGCCTGGATTGCAAAATGTCGCAAAAAATATATACTGAATATGAAAGTTTGCGGACTTAACAGAAATAATAGAAACCATAGGGGCTTAGACGCAAAAGGCCCCCTCACGTGAATGGTCATGTGAGGTGACATGGTCGAGGACGGAAATGCAATAATGGATAGTTTAGGGGGAAAGTTTGCAAATATTACAAAATAATGAACGGCAAACGAAAATTTTTAAACTAATATTAAATACAAAAATTAGCGAGGGCTGGAGTGCAAAACACCCATGCTAAGGCACGAGCAGACGACAGGTTTGTCTCTACTTATGCCACGTGTCGACGCCCGGACGGTCGATGACGCTTCGGTGAGGACAACCAGGATTAGATGATCTCCAGACCACGAACGACCCTGGCACGCCCAATCCAACGGCAGCTGGATGCTCTAGAAGAACAACGGAGATCCAACGGCTGGTGATGAGGTTGGAAGAACACGAAAGAACTTGCCTGATGCAAGTTTGAATCTGATGTAGTTCGTTCCTCCGACCACCTGGAAGCTTGTCGCAGGTTACTCCTTGCTCCAGATGTGATTCCGCAACTAGGAAGCTCCACAAAATGGCCAATCACCACTAGAGGATGTCCGGTGATGCACGACACCTGGGGTTCCTTCTCGAACGTCGAAAGCCCTTATAAATGTGTATTTTCTGGTAGTTGTCTGCAGGGGAGTGGTTAGTGCAAAACTGTGGGGCCCCAAGGAGCTCCTAGGAGTGGAATGTGGTACGAGGAAATGAGATCGAAGCTCGACGGAGCGAGTGTCGACGAGCAGCGGGTGAGGTGGATCTACGACTAACGAATGTGATTAGAAGATTAAAACAACACAAAAACGAATCTAGCGACTAAACGGAGTGAATAAAGCAAGTAAAAATGGATCTCACTGGCCTAAACCAGGAAATGGAGACTCAACGGCGGAGGACTCACCAGAGATGGGTGGAGCCGCTCCTCGGCCCGCCTAACCTCTCCTCTCGAGAGCCAGAGAGATCATTGTCACCTTGCTCAATCCAGGGCATGAAGAAACGAAGCAAAAACAGGTAAAAAGAGGGTTCGAAAAATCAAGGAAGGAAGGGTGCTGTTTTGAACAAGCAGGAGACAAGGCGAGAAGATCGAGGTGTATCGGGCGTCTCAGTGATCCACTCCCCTAGAAGAGATGCTGGCATGAATCCTCCATAATTGGGAATAAAAGTCAAGAAGGGAGCGGTGCTATTTGGTAAAAGGAAAAGCATCGAAAAATCCGCGAAATGGAGCAAAAATCGAGTTCTGACAACCTTCAGACCTCTGTCAAAGAGTTGACCGAGGTCAACGCACGAAAGAATCTGGTTGGTCCATGTGGACCAACCACAGAAATCTCTGGAAAAAGGACATGTAAAATCAATTAAAAATAATAAACAATTTTATTAATTTTAGGTTATAAAATGAAAAATATTCTTATTTTTTGAATTATTTTATTATGATTTTTATTTATTTTTTTTGAGGTTTAAAATTACAAGTTACCTTTTAAGGGCTATATATAGGTATATTTATCTATGTTTTTATGCATTTTACTTTTAATTTGTACTTTTATTTTTTTATTTTTTTATATATTTATAACTTGTTTTTATAAACTAAAATATATTTTGATTTTATTTTTTGGTTTATTATATACATTTAAATAAATAGAACTATTATTTGTATAGATATAAGTATAGGTATTTTACCTACGTATTTTATACAAGTATTTTATTTTTGTGTTTTAAATGTTGTTTTTATTCCAGTTTTAATATACACATATATTTTAGATAATATTCAAAAAACTATAAAAATATAAGAGTATAAAAATAATGAATAGTAAATAAAATGAATATTTTAATCGGTATAAGTATACAATTGGGGTCCAAAACTCAACTTTCAAATCGTAACTCCAAATAATATGAAATCACCTTCATTAAATAGCTTATTGAAAATTATATACAATTCAAGTGATTTTGATATATTTTGAGTTTTTATTTGAGAGATATGGTTATGGGAAGTTGAGATTTTGGAATATTATTCAGATCATAACTTTTATCTGTACATTATTTTTGCGTGAAATCAATTTTGTGTTTTTTTATATTTAGTTATCTACAATTCCCTCTACTTTATTTCTTATCGACCTAGTCATCAAGATGCCTAGGTCTCGGGGTTTCGGGTCATAAAATATTTGCAATATTTTATTCTTTTTCCTTTCTTTTCTTTATTCTATAATTATGGCATTAAAAACAATATTTTATACACATTTTTTCACAAATGCAAGAATGCTAAAATGCCTAAATTAGACCTATTTGCACACATTTACTAAGGTTTTAAGGCCCAAATGATAGAATAAAGATGATGAAACGGATATTCATCAGGTATTCTTCATTGTCCCTATACTGCATCGATGACTTAATCTGACGCATATGTCATTATCTCGAATGAAAGTGTTCAATCCGGTGGTTGCAAAATAGGGGCCAAAATGATCAAATCCTTCAGTTCATTAAAGGCTTGGATCACACATTCATCCACACTGAAATATGTCTCCTCGCTTAACTATTCAGTCAACGGGCCAATTTGTTAAAATCTTTGATAAATCATCGGTAGAAACCGACGTGCCCTAAGAATGACCGGACTTGCTTGACGGTAGTTGGTGGATCAAGTTTGTAAACTACCTCCATTTTGGTTGGGTCAACTTCCGTGACACATTTTGATACAACATGACCCATCACAATCCCTTTGGTCATCATGAAGTTGCTATTCTCCCACGAGAGCACAAGGTTAACTTCACAACACCTCCACAAAACTTGGTCCAAGTAACCAAGACATTGATCGAACGAATCTCCATAGATCGAGAAATCATCCATTAAAACCTCCAGAAAGATGCCCACCATATCGAAAAAAATTGCAAGCATACATCACTGGAATGTAGTTGGGGCGTTGCATAGCCCGAACTACATCCATCGGAAAGCGTGCATCCAAAATGAACATGTGAACGTGGTATTCTATTGGTCTTCAGGTGCAATAGCCACTTGATTATAATCTAAAGCACCCATCCAAGAAAGAAAAATATACCTTTGCGGTCATCCTCAAGAATCTGATCAATGAAGGGCAGTCAGAAGTGGTCTTTCTTGTTGGAGAGTTCAATCTTCTATAATCAACTCACACTTGCCAAGAAGTGGGTCTTATGGTCATAATCTCCTCTCCTTTGACATTCTTCCCGATGTTGATCCCTGATTTCTTGGGCACTACATGCAAGGGACTCACCTACTTTGAGTCGTAGATGGGATAGATGAATAACATCACACCATTTTTGAATTTCTTTCATGACAACCTCCCGAAGGTTTGGATTCAGTCTTCTCTGGAATTCATGGGAGGGTTTGATGTCATCCTCAAGGTAAATGTGATGCGAGCACATTGAAGGGTTTATCCCATGGAGATCTGAAATTTTCCAGCCCATCTCCTTGCGGTTATGTTCAAGAACCTCCATTAGATGAGATTCCTGATCTGCGATCAAATGAGCATTAATGATGACATGATACATTTTTGGTTCACCTGCATGGAAGGCGTACTTTATGGTTGAGGGTAATGGCTTAAGCTCTAGCTAAGTGGGAGCTGCTTTAGTGATAACTTCAGAAATAGCTTCAGGTATTGGCTCTTTCACTTGTTCAGTGTCCACCATTGACAACTCGGCTTGTTCACAAAAATTCTCAAAGAAATTTACATTATTGCAAAAATCTTCAATAATCCATTTTGGTTTTCTAGGCTCATTGATCGCACTAGAAACTCATCAGATGCATCAACAAAAGTCTCTTCATCAATTACACAGGGGAGTTTGACTACCTTCTCCATTCCTTCCTCACGGTAGAGGAATTCATGGATCTCAATGTCACCCATGAATAGATTCGTATCTTAAATTTCAGCTAGAAAGATGCAATCTTCACGACGGTAAGATGCGCACATATGCACTTTAAGTGGTCCCACTACGGGCTTTGTCTCGGATATGGTCTCTTCCACTTTATTGTCATAGGAGCTGAATGTTATTTCTCTGGTGTCGTAGTTCACTGCTACTTTGGTTGTTCGAAGGAACGATCAACCAAGGATGATAAGTGTATGGAGCACGTCCATGTCTAGCACGACAATATCAACAAGGAGCTGGATCCGTTGAACGGTTACGATCATTCCTCCAACATGTCCCAAGGCTGCTTGGCGGATTTATCTACAAATTGTAGAATCATATTTGTTTGCATGAGCGGTCCTAACCAAAATTCCGTGAGTAGTGAAGCTGGCATCAAATTGATAGAAGACCCGCTATCGAGAAATGTGTGTTCAAACTCTTGGTTGAACATTTGACAACAAATGAGTGGCGTTTCCTTGTCTTTCTTTTTGTCTAGGAGATTGTTGATGGTGTTGATGGTGGCCATTGGGAGGATGTGATTTTTATGCTCGCCACCTTGACTTCTTGGAATGTAGGGACGAGGCCTGCACCTTGTAGTACATGCATCTTTCAATCTTTTCTTCACAGCAGGCATGTATTTGAGAGATTTCATTAAAATCATATTTAAGACCAAGTTTTGTATAATTTCCATAATAGGAGAATCAAACAAAATATTTTTCAAATTTCTGATTTTTTGATGTTTTCTCGTTGCTTCAGGAAAATGCATATTTATTGAATCTGAAACAGTATCATTCAAAATTGTATCCATATCATTGTTTACAGGTAGATGGTGTGAATGTACAAAATCACCGACAAATTGTGGACCAAAAATAGATGGCTCGTCTTCAAGGAATGGCTTCGAGTTAGCAGCTGCTATAGGCGTCTCCTGGGCTAGCTGATCTCCATCAAGTATGTTGATGCTTCCTTCTTTTTGGATTTGCTTCATTTTTTGTAATTATGTTTCTTCTTTCGATGCTGCAAAAATGTTGCTTGGCCCTTCTACTGGCTGTGCTGACATCTCGCTGTCAGATGCACTGTTCTTTCCTTTCATCATTGCTGATGGCTAGAGTGTCCTACCACTCTTGAGAGTAACAACATTATATAAAAAGCAATTAAGATCACCTGAATCGGGTTGGACACTACCGGTTACTTTCTCCCTATGATGGAAGTTGTTCAGTTTTTCCTCGACCTGAGCTGGTATGACAGTCTTAACAGCTGTCAGGTCATCGATCTTCTGGCTCTTCTCAGCCATATTCTTGAGCAGTTGAGCCAGAAAGTCAAGTGATGGGTTAATTTGTACAACCTCCGAAGAGTTAGCACGTGTGGGCCTCTAGTACTACAGGGGAGGTTGTTGTTGGTAACCCTGATAGTTCTGATAGTGAGGAGGAGGGTATAAGGAATATTGAGGAGGATCAGAGTATTGGTTCTAATAATGAGCAATTGGCTACTACTGGTGATAACTCTGCTACCTATAGACGGACTGCTGCGGACCTTGCTCGTATCCTTGCCTCCAGTTGATCTCGTAATGTAGGGGTTGTTGCTGACGAGAGGGTTGTTAGGGTCTTCCACCCTACTAATGATGGTAATAGGGCATGTTGTCCATGAGGATGGGTCACCTGCGCATCATTGTTCCAGATACCATTTACTTCTTGGATGTACAGCGGTGGTGGGAACAATTTCTCGTGATAGGAAATCTGGGACTCTGGTTGGTAAACAACCATCTGTGTCTAGGACTACAAGGGCTGTTGCGGAAAATGTACATAATATACATACTGTACATGCTAGGGCGACAGAAGACTCTACCGAGGAGGTTGTGTCGGTGTTGGCTCCTTCTGCTCAGCTACAGTTTCGACAGTAGCTGATATGTAGTTGCAGGCATTGGCATTCAATGCCCAAACAAGCTGCTCCAGCTGTTTGGAAATAAAATTGAGCTTCTCCGAGCCCTGGGTCCTCTTCTCGATGACGGATAATTTCTCTAGGTTCTAAAACCTCTTCTCAATGATATCGACTTTGGACAGATGGCTCCCTATAATGCTCAAGTTGGAGCGCTCGTCCCTGTCCTCTACATGGGAAGCCATGTTGACTAGCTTGTGTCTAGTTGTGGGCATCTTCATGTATGCACTGGATGAGGATTGAGTGGCCTCTCATTCGGACATCTCCTCAAAAATATCCCAGATGACACCCTCATCCATGTAAAAATGCGAGCCACCACAAGCAGCGTCTACTAGCTTTTGGCTCTCAAGTGTCAACCCACCGAAGAAGTGCTCAACTAGACTAGTTTTTGGAATTTTGTGGTGAGGACACTCCTCTTGCAGGTCTCTAAATATCTCCTACGCTTCATTGATCATCTTGTAGGGTTGATGGATGAAACTGGAGATGTGGGCTCGAATCTGGTTCAAGCGACCGAGAGGGTAAAATTTCTGAAGAAATACGGACTTTAGCTCCTCCCATGTCGTGACTACCTTCGCCAAATGGTTCATCTAATAATGGGCCTTCTCGTGGAGGGTGAAAGGAAAGGCAGTCATGTTGATCACCGCTAGAGGAATATTGGGGTAGTGATTGTTGCACAGATGCAGTCGAATTTTTGTATGTGGATGTATGGTTCTTCTGTTGCATTTCCGTGGAAGGTTGGGAGCAGGGACAAGAACTGTGGCTTTAGCTAAAATTGGGCATGGATGGGTGGAATTTGAATACACTCGATGACATGGCCAGTCCCAGGTTGTAAGTATGCTTTAAGGTGGGCCTTGGAGGTGGTGGTCTTGCCTCTCTCTCCTCACAACGGGGTTCATCTACTGAATAGTTTTCTTCAACATCTTCCATTTTCATCTCCTCTTCTCTGTGGAATCCATCCTCTCTCCTATCCTCTGTCTCTCTCATCAGTTCTCCTTCTCAAGTCATTTAACATGTCTTAGAAAGCAGGCTGGGATAATCCGTGGTTCGTCAACTGTTGTTGAATGGCTTGAATGGATGCAAGGAGCTGGTTGTTGACTTCATTTTGTGTTGTGTACTCCCCTTCCCCCTGATCTACCTGCTCAGCTGGTTGGGGTTCCTCTCCTCTTTCAGTGGGAGCCATTTCTAATTCTGATTGAAGTTCTTGCTCTTGATCGGGTTCTTGGCCTCCATGGTTGAAAAAACCCTGATCAGATTCTGTCTTAACAACAACTGCGTGGATAAATATGGGATTAAGGTCAATCCCAGCTGGTTTTGAATCGAGCATAGTATATTGACTGAAATCGATCTCCATCCATAAGGTATTGGTTCTGGGATAAGAGAAATCCTGATTTATTTAAAGAGGGATCGCTGGTTTGGGTCACGAGTCCGTTCTGAACAACGGATTTATTGGAGAAAGACGGGTGTTAAAAGAAGAAAGGATTGACGAGTTCAAGGAGAACTTTGCAAAGTCCAAACCGGTTCCCTGGAGATCACCTGATATTATTGAAGATGTCGGCAATGCGGAATCTATGTGGGTATCGGCAGAGACCCGACTAAACCATTCATGGGTCAACATCTTGAGAGGGTCAAAAGGAGATAGATGATAGATGAAAGATTACGGAGATGAACAAGAAATAAAAGGAGTGTAAAATAGTAGACATCTTTGTGAAGCTATAAAGGTTCACTAATTATCTTTATAATTTTTAGATTGATTTTTCAGGCACTTATTTTGCACGAGTCCTCAATGCGCTAATCCTATAGGAGTGAGACTATTGCCAGAAAAGTATCCCATACTTATCCTTCTTCTTTGTAACATGTAGTTTGCACTTTCTGAGGTCCTTGTAACCCTTCCTAGATCCCTAATAAACAAATAATAAGAGAGAGGAAGCTTATAGGCAAAACCACTACTTCGGACCTCGCTCGTGTTGGAATCACCTGTGAGCGTACAAGGACCTACTCGAATACAAGGTGATGAGACAAACACACATGTAAAGGCATGGCCGAAGCTCAGTACTTCGGTCAAGGTCCACGTACACAAGGCAAGAACAACTTCATTGGCTAGGCCCTATTCGTCCACGTAAGATAGAAGTGCCAGCACTTAGGAAATCCAGGCGATGCACAAGGTGGTTACACACTAGGTTTTTGGCTCTAATTCTTATGATGATGCTCACTCACTCGGGGAGGAGACCTTCTGCAATGGTACTAGAAAACAAATGAGGGCTTTGCTCACCAATGCAACGAATCCAATTAATCAATTTTATTTAGGTCAAGTTTTTTAGCAATCCCTTTTTCTATTTTTTGTGTTATCACCTTCTTTGAGGATATTTAATATAAGTGCCTAACGTTTTTGTAGATTTTCTTCTTTTTGCCTTGGTTGTCAAAATCATTGGGAGAAGGCAGAAATACAATGCAAGTCGGAAAATAATGATGAATGCTCAGATAGAGGACTCACAGAGATTCCTAATTCTCTCTATGCGAGATGCAAGATAGAAATTTTTAAACCTAGTCTATATGTAAATGCAATGATGAAACAATCCTAAGAACAGACATTGCTATTAGCTTGAAGAACCAAAAAGTTAAACCCTAGAATGATCACCCAAAAGTCTGATCTTTGAGACACCTCGGTGCCTGCCACAATGGGCCCTGCAAGTGTTATACATTGCCTCGCTCGATGCTCAGTGATCAATATAAGTTTTAACAATTAATTTTGAGCTAAATCCAATCGCAAATTAATCTATAGGTACATGAATTTCCTTAGGGATATGGACCTGGCTACTAAGCAAGCACACATAGATCTAAGGGCTCAATCACAAAAAATAAAGAACATACATGCAGAAAATTCAAAATGTCAAAAACAAAGAAAATAAAAGTTGAAAAAATCACGCAAAACAACGGTGAGACCCCAAGTGAATAAACACTTGGAAATTGGACCCGAATGTCCAAAGTCCAAAGTACCTATATTATTATAAATTAGTTGCAAAAATAAATCGCACTCTCACAAAATAAAACAGAAATTCTATGCTAAGCCTCTCTCGCTCTCTCTCTCTCTCTCACTCTTGCTCTCTCCTCTTGGTCAATAGGTGGAATGACCAAGTCTTCTTGAATTGGGTGTCTCGACCACCTAGGCGGTCGTTGTCGTCTCAAAGTCACTAGCAAGAAAAATAGAAGAGATTGGGATTAGCACAATAAAAAACAATATCAAATAAAAGAGAAAAATAAATAAAGAAGAATATTGAAACAATAATGACCCAAAATTCTATCCTACGTGTTGCTCCCCACCAACAATACCATTGTTGAGTTGACTTTTGCGAGGGTCTAAAAATATCCTCACAAAAAGCGAAAATAAAATGTCATTGACGTGACAGCTCACAAATGTCAAATTGAACAATAATTAACCCATACAATGTATAAGTCAAGTAAAGCATGCAAGTGTGAATCAAAATTTATTATACCCTAAAAATAGATGTATAGCGGACAAGTAAAGTAGGGGTCGAACATAGGAAACATCTGAGGGTAGATAATCAAAGATGGTTGCAAAAAAGCACTAAATAATTTTGGGTATTTTTTGGGATTTTGAAACTTTTGTGAGTTTTTAATTTTAGAGGATGGGGAGCTTGCACCAAGGTGCATGTAACTTTACATGCACCGGTGCTTATATCTTCCACATTTTTTTACTTTTTTGAAAAATACCACCATGTATATTCATCTATATATCCCTCCAACATGTCATTCGAATTTCGTCAGAAACAGAGACTCCTATGACCTCCATCTAGAACAGGCCGATTACAGCAATTCTAAGACCGTTAAAATTACATGTTCTAGATGGAGGTCATAGAAGCCTCTGTTTCTGACAAAATTCGAATGACATATTGGAGGGATATATAGATGAATACACATGGTGGTATTTTTCAAAAAAGTAAAAACATGTGGAAGATATAAGCGTCGGTGCATGTAAAGTTTCATGCACCTTAGTGCAAGCTCCCCATCCTCTTAATTTTATATATTTTATGAATTTAATTTTTATATTTTTACTAATTTTTCTTAATTTTCTATTTTCTATTTGTATTTTTTGGTTTTAATTTCCTTTTCTTTTTAAATATATAATATAAATTTATATATATATATATATAACTATATATACAATGTTGGGAAATAGATTTATAAATACAACTAAAAATAAACAAAAAGTGAAAAATAAATTGTTTTAGGTTTTATTTTTATTTCTACTATTTTTATGATTTTTTGGGGAATTTTTCTAAAATTTAGGTATTTTTAAAAAATATCCCAAAATAGGGATTAAATTGATAGGTCAAATCATTTTGGAATTCAAAATAGAAAATAAAGCCAAAAAATTCCAAACTATTTTTACTTGATAATATATAATAAAAGGAAAATGATAGAATAGAAATGGATATTTTTGGAATTTTTGGAAAATTTTTATATTTCTATAAATGATTTTGGAGCTTTTTAATTTTTAATCTTTTTATTTTTATATTTTAGGTATTTTTGGTCTAGAATAAGAAAATACAGAAAATAGATAAAATGTAATTTTTTTCGAATTTTTCAAAATATTTTATATTTTTTGGTTATATTTAATTCAAACATAGACAAAAACGTGCTCATTTGATTTTTAATAAAAAGTTATATTGCCTAAAATGCAAAAATAAAAATGTGATGTGAATGTAATGCTAGCAGACACTTAACCATATTTTTCATAATTTTTGGAGCACAATGATATTTTTATTAATAGAAACGATCAAAAATATTATTTAACTGACATTGGCATCGTTGCAATTAAAATAAAAGGCAATGTGGTTTCTGCAAAATACCCTAAATTTTCTAACTGAAATTAAAACTTTCTAGACTAAAGCAAAATTACGAAACACTCGAGTTGTTTAATGCAAAATCACCACCTCACCTTGGACCGCACATGAGATGACGTGGTAAGGACCCAATTGCAATATTAAATAAATACATGGGGTTCCATACAATTTTTACCAAAATTTTACACTAATTAAAAATATTACATGATTAAATATAAATAAACAAAAATATAGGGAAAAGGTGCAAAATACCCACACTAGGCTCGCGATCAAACGGCTCATGGTATTCCATTCACCGTGTGTCTGCACGAGAGGGGCTGATGACGCTTCACCGTTAGACATTCCTTATTAGATATGGTGGGGAAGATCAATAGTGTTGGTGCCTTCTGATCTGACATCTCATGTAAGATCTGGAGCGGGGAGCTTGATCAGACGGAGGAGAAGCACGCTGGAAGAACGATACAAGAACTTCCCCCCAGCGAACTTCGATATGCCTATTCTCGGTGGTTGATTGACTCCAGGAGCTCGGAGGTGGCTCAAAAATCTCCTGGAGAACCTCCGCTTCGGCTAGTGGTCTCAAAGGAGCGCAAGGGGCTCCGATAAGGTCGAACTGAATCTCAATCCCTAGAGGGAGTACTAGAGCTCGATGACCCATGAAAGAGGGATTTTCTCTTTGTTCCCTGTAGTGGCACGTTAGGGGCAAAAATCTGGGGCGAAATAGATGTGAAATGGAGTGGGGTGGCATGTCTCTGACGCGCGGTGAAGTTGGGACACGAATCTCTTGATATGTTCAAGATCGAGGGGAACTAGGGTACGTGGGATGATCAATAGGTGAAGGGGGAGATAATAGGTGTAAATGGCGAGGTAGAGAGTGATGGGAGTGATCGGAACATGGCGCCAGAGCCGGAGCTCCGTCATTTGAAGAATTGGGAAAACACATGAAATGAAACAAAATAAAATGAAACAAGATGTGAATCTAACCTACTATGTTCCTGAGGAATTAAAATAAACTATTGAAGAGGAAGCTTACCGGACTAGGGACACCTAGAGTAGAGCTTCAGGAGGTCATGGCGGCAGAGCTCCAGATCACCTCAATTCTACGCCAAATCGAGCAACGGAATGGGTCAAGGGAACACTGTTGTCATTAGGATTCAACCTAGGGCTAAGGTTAGAGATGAAAACGACATAAGTGGGATCAAAAATTGAATCCAATGAGGGTAAGATGTTGTATATGGGGTCTTTCATCGAGGAATGGAGCTCGACGTATATGCTCATCGACTAAGGATGGATGTACACATGAAAGTGCATTGATCGAGGATCAAAAGTCAAGTAGAGTTCGAGCTAAATAGATGCAAGGATTTGGCGTGGTAAATCGAGGAAAATGGGTCAAACATGGTCTGACACCTTCTAAAGCCTAGGTGTCATAGTTGACCGAGATTCACCAATTGGGCGACTCCCATTTGTCCAACTGGGACACTACAGGATAAAACCGATTTGAAATTCAAAAATAATTCAAAATAAATTAGTAAATGATTTTATTAATTTTTGGTTAAAACATAAAATATATTTATTATTTAATGTAGTATTTTAATATGATTTTTATTTATTTTTATGAGTTCATTTATTACAAGTTACTATTTGGAGGTTTATTTATAGGTGTATTCATCTATATATTGAATATTTTTTTTAGTTTGTATTTTGTATTCTATTATTTTATGTTATTAATTTATATCTTTCAAACGTATTTTTGTATACGTAAATATATTTTTGTTATATTTTTCAGATATAGTATGTACACTTAAATAAATAAGGGTTTTAATATATAGGTATAAGTATTGTATATTCATTTATGTATTTTTGTATCTATTTTAATTTTTCTTTTTATGGTTCATTCTATTCTAAATATGTACATATATTATTAATAATATTTACAAAATTAAAAAAAATAAAATTATAAAAATTTTAAAGAATAAATAAAATGAATATTTTATTCAGGTATACTATACAATAGGGGTCCAAAACCTAACTTTTGCTTCTTAACTCCGAATTAAATGAAATGACCTTAATAAAATAGCATAACAAAAGTTATATAAAGTTAAAGTGATTTCGGTGCATTCTGACTTCATATGGAGGAGATACAGGTCTGGGAAGTTTTGATTTTGGATTCTTATTTTGAGTGTAAAATATACATTGAAATCAATTTTGTATTTTTCTGTGTATTTTTATTTGCAACTTTAAGTACAAAGTTTTTTTATTTGAGGGATAAAAAATAATAAAATAGGTCCCAAAAGTGCATCAATGAGGAATAAAAGAATGGGATTTTTATATGATTTTGGCCCTTATCTCTCCTACTTCATTCCTTGTCGACCCAGTCATCAGGATGCCTGGGTTTTGTAGTTTTGGGAAGTAAAATACCTTTGGTATTTTATTTCTTTTCTTTTCTTTTCTTTATTCTATAGTTTTGGCATTAAAAGCTATATTTTATATACAATAAATGGAATAAATAATGAATGTTAATTTATACAATTTAATGCTATTTACTTGCATTTAGCTAGGGTTTTTAAGTCCAAAACAATAGAATAAAGGTGATGAAATGGGGATTCATCACTCACCCTCCTAGAAGATTGTCCTCGTGTAGCGGGCCCTCACAAAGAAGTCAACGAAGACAAGTGGTCATAAGAAGATAAAAAATTATTTATAAAAAGAGAATAAAAACATATAATATGTAAATAAATATGTACAATCCTATCTTAAGCATTTCACCCTGACAACAGTGCCATTTTATAAATAGATCGAGCAGTGGTTTCTAACGCCCGGTATCAGAGGGCCTACCATGTCCGACAAGTCAGATCTTGCAATCGTTGTATCGATCGCTCTCGTGGTACTTGGAACATGAACAATCAATCAAATCAATAATCAACCTACAACACAGTTGAAACAATAATGGAACGTGGGGTGAAATTTATTATACCCTCCATAAAGATGTGTATAGACATCATGTGTAGGGGTCAAACCACTAGAAGCTATGAGAATAGGTATAATTATAAATCAATAATAATTATTTTTGTACTTTTTTGCTTCTTGATTTTTTGGTTTTTTAATTATATTTAATTTTTATGAATTTCTAATTATTTACATTTTTTATTTTTAACTATCTTTATTTGATTTGTAATTTTGCAAGTTAATGAGTGACCCACTGATTAGGGTTAAGTAACAAAGTAAAATAGAGGTCATTGTGACCCCAATCTATAGGTCGACTCAATCGAGAAGAATAAAACCACTCAAGACAGATCAAACAAACAACCAACACATGTAGCAGTTTGCTATTTTTATTTACCTGGTATAGCCACTAGGGTCAAACACACGGAGCACAGAAATAATATGATAGTCAAATCTCCAAAATGAAATAATTTTTAGTGGTTTTTTATATTAATATTTTTTTAATAAGAAAACAAAACAAAAATAAAAGCAAGCAACACGACAATCTTTTTGAATTTTTCTAAAGGACTAAAAATAATTAGAAAATTAAAATAAAAATATTTTTGGGTTCTCTGATTTTTAAAGTGTTTTGGTAATTTTCTTGAGTTTCTCAGATGCTTTTATAATTTTATAAAAAATCAAATAAGGCTCAAAAAGACAAGTAGTACACAACCATGACTAAATTGCAAATTAAAAATATTTAAAATGCCCTAAAATAATGGGTAGCAATTTTATGATAAAAATAATAAAAAGCTACAAACAGAAACTGAAAATGGATTTTTTGGATTTTTCCGTGAATTTATATAATTTTTACATGTTTTTAGTTGTTTTGTAATTTTTAGGGTTTTTATAAGGGTTTTTTAAACAAAACGAGTACTAGAGTTAAAAGACTATAAAATACATACATATAAATTTTTATAGAGTTTTTTAAAACATTTATCGAATTTTTAGGACTTTTATAAGCTAAACAAGGATGTTTTTGAGGGGTTTTGAATTTTAAAAAATATAAAATGCAAAGAATTTAATCCTATAAAATCATAGTAAATATTACACACTAATAGGAGTTAATGGTAATTTTTAGGTAATTTTTCAAATTAATTTACTATTTATTAAGTCCAAAATACAATGTATAAATAGGCACAGTTCACAGGGGCTCTTTGTAAATATTTTAAGTTTATCGACTGCACAAATAACATAGTTTAAAAGCTTAGGGTCTAATCTGCAAAAAAGCCCAATCAAATGATGCACATGCTCAATATTGAACGCACAAGGGTATAAATGTAATTTCTGAAAACATATCTTTCATTAACTAAAAGCACAAGAGTTTAGGATAGACCATGCAAATAACCTAAAACTCACGTGGAACTGCACGGTCATCAGATTTTGAGGGACTAAAATGCAAATAACATAAACTTCAAGGTCCAAACTGTAAAAGCAATGAACTACAACATTTATTTAATGGACTAAAGCGAAATAAAATAAACTCATGAACTATAAAATATACCTAGCGAACACATGGCGTACGCACGAGGATGCAATCGTGGACAACTCTAGCCTTTTATGTAAAGTAATCTAACGTTTGAGGATCTATCACGGATGTGCGGTCAGATCTGACAAGTCAGATCTGATCTAACGGTCGGGACATGTGCTTTGTCGAGCGGCTAATATCGGGTACTGTTCTAATCCAACCATCGTTAAAAAGGCATGGCGATGGATGGCCACGATCAGAATGGGACGTGAAGGAGGATATAACAGTCAAGGAGGATGCTGGAAGAACTGGGGTCCAGCGGACTTCGACCGGGAAGATCTTGCGATGCAAGGTGTCCAATGGATAGAAAGTCCGTCACTGGATTTGATGTATATGTTGGAGACTCTCTTGTCTCATGGAGGAGCAAGAAGCATCACAGTGAGCCCAGATTTCTTCAGAACTGCATGTAGAGGGCTCTCCCATTCTACTCGTCTGATTGGTATGATGTAAGGCCCAACACCTTCATGTTGCTTCTCCATGTCAGATGGAAGGCTCGGATGCGAGGGTAAACAGCTGAATCGACGTGACGACACTCCCTCGCCTGAAGCTACTCCGCCTGAGCAGCTGGAACTCCAGATGACACTCCACGCATGCACCGACACCTACAAGGGGTAGCACAAATCAGGGGCTAGGCTCTGGTCGGATTATTGCATGGAAAATAAGGGGAAGCGATGGGGAATGGAGTTCTTGGGCTTCCGACGAAGGTGGGGGAGGAAGCCCTACCTAATCCTACCTCGATGAGTAGGATCCATGGGGTAGTTTGCATGAGAAGGTGCGAGGCGATCTAGTGACTCGATCCAAACAAAAGAATGTGGATGATTGGTTCCAGACCTGGTGGTCGGAGCCAGCGAATGACGACAGAGCGAAATGGGCGAGAGGCTCGAAATGGTAAATGTGGTGGATAAAAGTGTTACCTGAAGTTCAGATGAGCTCATGTGCTTCAGGCGAAGGTGGCCGACTAGGTGATGGCCTCGATCGAGCCGTACCAGGCTGAGAGGCTTCTCGTGGCGGCTCTCTGGCGATGTGACGAGCTACGAGTCTCCAAGCACCTCTGATGAGTCCTAAGCTGCTCCTCCAACGACTGTCACTTCAGTAAAGGGGACTAAGGGTCCATGGTGGCGCGAGGAACGAGCTAAAGGGCTGGCGGAGCTGAAGATCGAGAGATGGAGCGCAACCCTATGAGGATTTGAGTGATTCTAGGGATCTGCGAGAATCTTGGGTGCGAGGAATCTTGGGTCCAGATATCGAGACAAGAGGCGGCCGAGTTGAGGTGTGAAAAGTCATAGAAGAAGCTCTAGTGAGAGGAATGAGACTCGACTGAGTCTGGAGGGTGATCGGGGTCAACAAACCCACGTGGATCAATAGGAAATTCAGGATTCATAAAATAAAAGGAAAATCAATAAAATAATAACAAATGAATTTAAAATGAAAACATATAAAATAATTTTTTTATTATTTTATAAACTATTTTTATGTGAATTTTAATTTTTATGAAAAATAAAGTGATGTATGTACAGTATATAGTATTATATACATGTATATTATACCTATATTGTTGACGGTACGGCGTCTGCTGATACTGCTTCTATGTCCAATTCTATTGATATGGGCGAGACTACTGGTGGCAAGGCTGTTGGTTGTTCTAGACACATCTCCCTCCTTGGTGTTGAAGAAATGGACAGTTTGCTGAAGACTAGGCATGCTGATGTCTGCCAAGACGGTCCAGTTGTGTGTCATTGGACTATACGCCATTCACCTGCTAAATGACTGGTGGAGGTGGGAAACATGGATCTGGACTGGGCTGGGGTTCAGGCTAGTAAACAACCAACTGTTGTTTTGGCTGCTAAGGCGATGTCAGCTCAGGGGCTTACACGTAGTACATGTGCTGGATCGCTGGTTGCCCTAGACTCTATTGAGGGGATTGAGGTGATGAAGGCTCCTTTGTCTCAGCAAGTGTCGTGTCTAATGAAGATACCGACTGGAAGGAACTGATTGTGCTCACTATCAGGTCAAGCTGCTTGGTAATCCGATCCAATTTATCCAGATTTTATGTCCTATGTTCGATCATAGAAAGTTTCTCGAGATCTTATGATCGCTTTTCAATTATGTCAACTTTTGACAGGTGGATTCCAATTATGCTCAGGTTCGAGCTCTCATCCCTGTCTGGATAATGAGATGCAGCCAAAGGAATTGGCTTCTGATGAATTTGTGGATGTCGCTGATATGTACGGGACGACGACAAAGGACCTAGTCCTGAGGTCATTTTCTTGAAAATCTACCACACGATGTCCTCGACATTATTGAAATGTGACCCGCTAGAAGCGGCATTCACAAGCTTCTGACTCTCAATAGTTAGTCCCCCAAAGAAGTGTTGGACCTGGCAAGTCCAAGGAATATCGTGGTGGGGACACTTCTCTTGTAAAATCAGTGAAACATATCTAAACCTCATGAATAGACTTGTGGGTGGCTTGGGAGAAGTTTGCAATTCTGGATCACATCTGATTGACCCAACCGAGAGGGTAGAATTTATGCAAGAATGCTGACTTGAGCTCTTCCCAAGTCGTGATGACATTCCCCATATAATTGATCCAATGGAATCTCTAATCCTGAAGCATGAGTGGAAATGTTGTCATTTTGACTACACTTAACAGTATTTTAGGGTAGTGAGTTGTTCCACAGATACGAGCAAACTGCTGCTGATGGATGTAAGGTTCTTAATTCGCTTTCCCATGGAAACTGGGAATAAGCACCTAGTGTTGGGGCTTCATCTCGAAATGTGCATGGACTTGTTGGATCTGAATCCACTCAGTCATCTAGTGTGTGTAGAGGTTATAAGTATCCTTAAGAGTCATCTTAGGTTGCTTTCCTCTTGGCTCATCTATCAGACCTCCATGGGGTTCGTCTCTCAATTCTTCCTTTTCTTCTTCTATATTGTCTTTCCTGGGCCAATACCTGGTATGTGAGTTGTTGTTGAATTTCATGAATAAGGGCAATAAGCTAGGCATTCACTGCATTTTGTTGTGGTTGGCCCTACGCCGGTTGTGATGGGTGCTGAGGTCCCTTCCCTTTTCAAGTGGGAGCCATATCTGAATCTAAATATTACAATATATCTAGCTCCAGATCATGCTCTTCGTCTGCACATGGAATAATGACCCGATCAGTTTGAATAGAAGAATTGCATGTATAGAATCGTTTTGTGTTAAGGTCAACACAGAATTTTATTAAGGATGGAAATGTGTATGGTGTGAAATCAATTTCCATCCAAAATAGGCAGAGTTTGGGCCAAGAGTTATCCCGGATTATTGAAGAAGGCAAGGAGTATGGAGAGTAGTTCGTAAAATTCGAACTATGATCTTGGAATTCACCTCGAATTATTGGAGAGGTCAGCTGCATGGAATCAATTTGGGTGTCGGCAGAGTCCTAACCAATCCATCCATGAGTCACCATCATGAAGATGAAGAGGGAGATCGAGAATGGATTATGAATATGGTGATGAACGAGAAATAAGGAGTGCAAAATAGTAGAATGGCTCAAGCGAGTGGGGGTCAAAGAGAATGAAATAGGGAAACTGAAAAATGGCACAAAAGTACGTGACTGATCTTTGACTTTAATCTAAATCAAACAAACACCATACAAGTTTTGGATTCACCAACTCAACACAATGTTAAGTCGTAAGAGTTTGACTATTTTTATCTTTTCAATTTTATTTTTGTTTTGAGTATGTGTACTGCTAGGAAAGTTCCCCGTACTTGTTCCACCTCCTTTGTAACTTAAAATATGTGCACTTAGAGATCCTTGATCTTGTGCTTAAAGGGCTACTCAGCCAAACAAATAGAGAAAGGAAGCCAATAGGCAAAACCAATACTTCCCTTGCAAGTGATGGACTCGGACGCAGAGCGATGAGATAGACACCCTCATGAGTGTGTGGCCAATGCTCAATACTCAAGACCAAGTCGGATGCTCCACACAAGGCGGGAACATCGTCGTCAATAAGGCCCTACTTTCCTATATATGATGTAAGCGCCAATACTTCGTCTTCTAATGAATCTCCATTTTGTCACCTTTAATCTATATATTGGCCTTAAAAACCCTAACTAATGCATGTAAATAGCATTATTTTGTACAAATTAACATTCATTATTTATTGTATTTATTATGTGTAAGATATTGTTTTAAATGTCAAAATTATAGAATAAAGAAAAGCAAAAGAATAAAATACCAAAGGTATTTTATGACCCTAAACCCCGAGTCCAAGTCAAGAATTGATTTGGTTGACAAGGAATAAAGTAGGCAGAGATAAGGGCCAAAAATACATCAAAAATTCCATTCTTTAATTCATCAATATTGCATTTTTGGGGATCTATTTTATTTTCTATTTTTTGTACATCAAATAAATAAACTTTATACATTAAATATGTAGATAATAACATATAGAAAAATACAAAATTAATTTCATAGAAAAATAATATATAATGTACAACTTATAGTCTAAATAAAAAGAAAAAATCCCAACTTCCCACACCCATATCCCTTAAATTAAAACTTAAAATATATTAAAATCACCTTTAGATGTATATAACTTTTAATAAGCTATTTAATGACGGTAGTTTCATATTTTTTGGAGTTAAGGTGTGAAAGTTTGGTTTTGGAACCCTATTATAAATATACCCGAAAAAATTCATTTTATTTATTCTTTATTATTTTATAATTTTGAAAATATTATTTATAATATATGTACATATTTAAAATACAAGAAAACCATGAATAAAATATTAAATCAAAGTATGTATACAAAATACATAGATAAAGTACTTATACTTATACCTATATATTTTATACCCCTATTTATTTAAGTGCACAAACTATATCAAGAAAATATAATAAAAATATATTTATGTACATAAAAATAAGTTATAAATATATAAAATAATCAATTAAATTAATAAAATCAAAAATACAAAATAAAAAAAATTACCCAAAATATAGATGATTATACCTATAAATAAAACCCTAAAAATAAACTTGTAAGAAATTAACTTGAAAAATAAATAAAAATTATATTAAAATACTAGAGAAAATAATAAACATTTTTTTAAATATATCTTAAAATTAATCAATTCTTTAAATTTTTATTATTGATTTTATAATGATTTTTAGGTTTGTTTTTCCCGATTGGTCCACTGGACCAACCAGGTCGCTCCGCATGTTGACCTTGGTCAACTAGCTGACCTGCACCCTAGCCTCTGATAAAACCAAGTATGTGCCTTACTTCTAAATTCCCCCCCCCTCGATACAGAGCTCGAGTAACTGTACACTCTTCATAAGATTTCCTCTTTGATCATCCTTGATTCTCGTCGAATTGAATCCTTCTGATATCTCGCTTCGATTCACCTGTGAACTCCCCTCAAAAGTCGTTCTTTTGCAACCTGTACATAATCCCCTCCTCAATCTTCCTCCATTTTTTGAATCTCCTTTTGGCCATTTCTCCGCTTCAAATGAATCTCTTGGGCTTGAGGAGGGTGACAGCCTCTTCGCCCAGCTCTTGGACGCATCGAGGAGCGGCTCTAAGGCAGACTTCCACCATCTTTGACACACCGCCATGAGGTAGCATATCATGGATTCACGACCACTCGAGGTTAGTTTCCTTGTTTTTCTAGCTCGATTTTAGGTTATGCATTTATTTATGCTTTAATTGCTCTATTTATCGTAATTAATCCATTTCGTAGTTTGTCAGAGGCTAGCCCCGAAGAACATCTCCATCGTGCTTCACTTGTTGTCCGACCCACCTATCATACTCATCTCCTTACTGAAAAATGGGAAAATTAGAGCCACAAAATAATGGTCTGATAACTCAGGCTCACTTTCCTTGAAGCGACTCCTCGAATCCTCCCGCAATTTCAACAATTACTCCACACAGTTATCAAGCAACTAAGAGCAAGAGCTAAAATTTATTAAACCCTACTAAAAATTTATAGTGACAAGCAAGTAGGGGTCAAACTCAAGAAATAAAGGTATAGAGCAATGCAATATAGAAAATCAAATAACAATTTATGTCTCTAACACATAGGCAACTTTGGTTTTGTGGGTTTTTATTTTTTATTACTTTTTTTATTTTCTATTTTTGTATTTTGTTTTTGTATTTTTATTTTATATTCTCTTTTTGTATTATTAAATTTTGGAAAATTCAGAGTCGGAAATTAGTATTTTGGATTATTGTGGATTTTTTAGTCCTACTATCATCAGGAAGTAGATTCGAAGCCTAGGTCTAGGGTTTAACGACGGAAGAGGAATAAATTTTGAAAATTGTTTGGAGGTTATTCCTTATACCGGTGGTGGAGTGAGTTCCGAGAACGATGTAGATCTGGCATGACAGTGGGTCAATCCTCGAAGCATTGAGCCCGTGTGAAAGAGCAATGGACGAGGACAAAAACTTAACAAGGAATCTTCCCAAAATAACGATTGGATCGAGCCGCAAAAATCGATGAAGACGGAGTCAGACGAGGTCTGTCACGGGTGCAGGGATGGTCAAAAGAGTTGATCGTCGGTCAACTCTAGACACAACCTGGTTGGTCCACGTGGACTAACTAGGAAAAACCTGGCCTAAATTATTTATAAATTATAATATAAATAGTAAATGATTTTATTATTTTTAGTATATAAAATAAAAAATGTTTATTATTCTCTATATTATTTTAGTATGGTTTTTATTTATTTTCAAAGGTATATAATTACAAGTTTCTTTTTAGGGTTTATATATAGGTATATTCGCTTATGTTTTAACTATTTCATTTTTATTTTATATATTTAATTTTAATATTTTACTTTAGTATTTTATAAAATTATAACATATTTTTAGATATTTAAATATATTTTCATTATATTTTTCTAATATAATATGTACACTTAAATAAATAAGTGTATATTAATTGTATAGGTATAATGATAGGTATTTCATCTATAGGTTTTTATATACATATTTTATTTAGTGTTTTATTTATAGTTTTTTTAGTTTCAATCTGTACATGTATTATAAATAATATTTTCAAAATTATTAATATATAAAATTATAAAAATAATAAATAATCAATAAAATGATTATATTAATCAGGTATGATATACAATAGGGGTCCAAAACCTAAGATTCACATACGAACTCCAAAAAATATGAAACCACCTTCATAAAATAGCTTATTAGAGGTTATATACAATTAAAGATGATTTTATATATTGCATGTTTTTATTTAAGAGATATGGGCCTGGGAAGTTGGGATTTTGGAATTTTATTAAGACTATAACTTTTTTCTGTAGATTTTTTTTGTATTAAATGAATTTTGTATTTTTATATATTATATTGTCTACAACTTTCATGTTCAAAGTTTCTTTATTCGAGGTATAAAGTGGAAAAAAATAGATCCCAAAAAAACTGAACAAATAAGGAATAAATAAATTGGAATTTTATTGTATAGTTGGCCCTTATCTCCCCGTACTTTATTTCTTGTCGACCTAGTCATTAAGATGCCTAGGTCTCAGGGTTTAGGGTCATAAAATATCTTTGATATTTTATTATTTTCTTTTATATATTCTATAATTTTAGCATTAAAATAGTATTTTATACAGTATCTATACAACAAGGGATGAATGTCAATTTATGCAAATTAAAGGTATTTACATGCATTTACTAGGGTTTTTAAGGCCAAAATGATAGAATAAAGGTGATGAAATGGAGATTCATCACTTACCCCTCCATTTCTCCATCTTTCCCCGAACACCTTCCGGCCATATCCGCTCTGGGTCTAGGAATTGAAGTCCACCTCCACCGCATCGCCGAACTTCATTGCTCCCCCCATCATTCCGCCATCTATCTCCACCCAATAAAGAACAAGGTTTTCGCCACAGCGTCAACCTTGTTTTGATCTAAATTGCGGGCCTTAAGGGTGGTGTTTGAACCCCATCTGAAGCAAAGAATCAGCTCCATGCCTTGAAGGCATCTAGGGTCCCATAGATGCACCCCGAAGCGATTTGAGACCTCTAGGAGGTGCGGAACAGATCCAAAAATCTTTTCCCCATCTTGGCAACTTCAGGGAATGCAAGAGCATTGAGAAAGAGATGATCAAAGTCTATCCAGCCCCATTTCAAGGGCCCAAATTCTTCACGAGTTCATCCATGGGCCACTACAGTCGTTTGATAGGTCCGAGTTCTTCTAAGCGAGCAGCAAGCATCAGATTTGATCGATCCTTCTCCATCGGATCTCCCCTGGAGATCTGATCCTAAACGCTCATCCTCGAACCGGTATCCGTTGTCCAGAGGCAGACACATGTCTTAGTGAGCACCATCTGACCGCCGCATCCATGCTCATGTTGCGATAATTTCATATTTAGCCCCATTTTTATCATACTTTACTAATTAAGTCCTTTATTTTATTTTAGTAGGTTAAAAACTTTTATTAAAGTTACAAGTGGACCCTTGTAGTTCTTGCTATTTGTACTTGGGTCCTGTCTAGCTTACCTCATGTGTCGTCCCACACGAGGTGGGCATTTTACATAGATACCCTTGCGAGTTTTTGTATTTAGTTTAAGTTCAGAAACTTTCATCTACAGTTATAATATTTTGGATATTTTGTGGAAACAGCCTTGCTCTTTAATTTAATTGCATAAATGCCCTTTCTAGGATGTTACAATTTGTGGTTGTTTTCTACTTGTTAAAAATATTGTCTGTGCTCAGAAGAATCCCCAAAAATAGGGATAAGCTCTTATTTACACATACATTCACAGTATATTTTTAGTTTTGTAGTTTATTACTCTTACCTATTTTATAGAAATCAAAAAGAGCATATTTTTACCATGTTTGACTTAGAAAATACCAAAAAATATAAAAAAGTTTTGAAAAATTTACAAAAAAAATTATTTATTTAAGTATTTTGAGCGTTCAGAAAAAAAATCACTAAAATAGAAAAAGAAAAAAACATAAAAATTAAAAGCCCCAAAATCCTTTATAAAAATCTAAAAAAATCTTAAAAACTCCAAAAATATTGATAACTATTTTATAAATTTATTTATATTATTATCTATATATTTAAATTGATTTGAAGAATTTTGGATATTGTTTGTCATTTTTCCTCTTCATATCAATTTAGAACCAAAAGATTATTTAAAACCAAAAAATATTTAATTCTTCAATTTTTATTTATTTATAGTTGTGTTTATATCTATATTATCGTATATTGTATATAGCCTTATATATCCTTATATTATATATTTAAAAAGAAAAAGGAATGAAAAATCAAAAAAGATAAAAATAAAATAATAATTAAAAACAATTTAAAAATATAAAAACAAAAATTAGAAATATATAAAATAAAAAACCCACAAAAATAGATAAGAAGAACACATATTTTGTGCATTTATTTGTACCAATCTCCCATTTTTTCCCTGTGTTCGACACTCTACACATACTTTCTCCTATACACACATTTATAGAGTTATAATAAATTTTAACTCCACATATTTTGCTTTTCATTACTTTATACATATTGTGGGTTAATTATTAATTAATTAGGTTTTCTTGAGCAGTTATTACAGTGATTATGGTCTCGCCTTGTGAGATCGTACGACCATTGAAAAACCCCGGTTATCAAATGGCACAGTTGTCGGGGAGCAACGGATTGTAGATTGGACTTTTACCCGTGTCTTCTTACTTGTCTTTATTTTCCTTTATTTATTTCATTTTTATTTGATATTATTTTGGGAATTATCTAATCACCTCTTCTTTGTTTACATTGTTGTGAGGTACACAGATCGAGGGAGGCTCTTCTAGGTGTGCTTGTACACCCACGTAATGTTGTACCACTCTTCCGACTTAGCTGCCAGGAGGAAGTAGCAAAGGAAGCTTGGAGGACTTTTGAAGATTCACATTTTTTGCCTTTTATTTTATTTAATTTGTAATTTAAAGTGAGAGAGAGACACTATTATTGTAATAACATAGACTCCCCGGACAATCTACACTTCACGAGGTCCACTGCCCGAGGGATTATTCCTAAGGGGGCTCGTCGGTTTTTGTCACATTTTCTTGCTTTTTCTTTTTATTTGTTTCACAGTTTATTTTTCTTTGTTTTGTGTGATTGATCCCTTGCTTAGGATCCAGTTCACGATGGATTAAGGCAAACCAATTAACTACCATTGCATATACCTATAGTCCATGTTTGGACTTAGGCAAATTTTGGACTGCTATTCACTTAATTTTGAAACCGTGTACCGAGAGAAGTCACATATAGCGCTTGCTAGATCCACTGTGGTGGGAACCGAGTGGCATTGAAGACTGGACCTTGGTCTCATTTATAACTATTTAGAATATTATGCTTCACGTAAATAGTATATTCTATCCTAGGGAGATTTCATTGGATTGCATTTGCATATAGATATGTTTCAATTCTACTTAGCATCCTTGCATAAAGAGAGCTGGAAGCAAGGTAAGCATTTCTACTTAGCATTCATCATCGCTTCACTTGCAATGCTTTTCCAACTCTCTCCCTCTGATTTGGATTATGCAGGAGCTAAAAGGAATTGATACCTCCTTAGGTTCGCGCATTCTTATTAAAATAAAAAAAGTGATAATCAGTAAAATTGGAATCAGTAAAATTGGGACTGCTAAGCTTACTCGACCGTAAAATAAATCAAAAAGAAGAATATTTGTCTTGTGGAGATTAACCCCCTCATTGTATTCGCTTCTAATTTGCCTACGTACACATTAAGGAGTAGTACCCAAATCCTAGGCCAATCTAAGTGTTTGTACAATTTTGTATTCTCACCTAACTCTAAAATTTGACAAGATAAAAAGACCAAACTTTCACGATCTTCACTGTGTTGAGTAGGTGAATAGAGGGGTTTGTTTGTGATTGGTTGTGTGTATACTAAATCTTCTCTGCTCACTTGTGCCTTTTTTTCTCACATCTCTTGATTTGACCTTCGTGCTCTCCTTATCCATTTTCTTTTGTTTCGGAGATGACCAACTGGAGTCATTTTTATCCGGGCTTTGTGGGTCCTCCGTACCCTCTGGTCGGTCCACCTCTATTTTATGAGGAGGACTTTGCTCTTGACTTTTATTTTTGTACATATCCGCCTCAACCATAGTTTTAGGACTTGAACTTCTACCCATCACCACCCTCACATTTTCCTCCACCTCACCCACCTGAGACTGATCTGTTGGAGTCACCTTTCATGGAGTCCAACCTTGAGCACTTATCCCGGGTGATGGAGCAAATGGATCAGAGGATTGACAACCTTACTAGTATAAGTAAGAGCTACCATGACACTTCACCATTTGATGATATGGGTTAGTTCGAGGATTCTTATGAGAGCTTGCAATTGACAAAAACACAAAAATTAGAAAATTTTAAAAATACAAAAAGATTTTGGGAGACACATGGTTGAGTCAGACTATGAGGAGAGAGCACACCTACCAGATCCATTATCTACACACACTCACACCACAGTTCCCACCTTTGACCCCAAGGATGACACTGTACAGACTGTTCTGAGTCATCCTTTTGTAGATGATAATTCTGATCTCCTCCATTCTATGGAGGAGATCCCAAAATTCAAAAAATATTGATTGAACCTGAAGTGGTGGTCATTATTCATGACATCATTGAAACCCCACTTCGCCTGGCCATGACCCATTTATCCACTCCTCAACCCATGAAGATAAAGCTAGGGTGCAAATATGACCATCATATTTTGACCATGGCCACTGCCCACGCCATCACCCACCACCCTTCTTCTAGGAAAGGGAACACTGTCACACCCCTTGTGAGTTGCACCATTTCTAACTATTTATGTGATCACACTCTCCTTGATGTCGGTACTTTAATTAACATAATAACATTCCTGTTGGTACACTCTCTTCACTTTGGGCCTCTCAGGATGACCACGATGATTGTCCAATTTTCTGATGGATCAATAAAGAGGCCGAAAGTATTTTAGAGAATGTTGTCATTCAGATTCTGGGCATGAGCTTGATTGATGATTTTGTCGTATTTCCTGGAATGGCCTTTCCTCATCTCTGCGAGAGTCATTATTGATTATGGATCTAAGAGATTTGCTTCCATTCTGATGTCGGGAGTGATATGTTTATCATTGCACCTACCATTGTTGACCAAAGACCTGCATCCCATGAGGGCTTGCCTGAGTTAGCCGACCCCGAGGCCTATGACCTATCAATTGATATCAAAGAGGTTTGCTTTATGGATGATGATGAGACCCAAGAATTCCTCTGCAGGGAGGAAGACACAAAAAGCATAGACCTTGGAGTTCCCTCTTCCTGTGATTGGTGTTGTGTTGATGACATATGTGGGACTTACACGATTGATACCTTTGAGCAGAGGGCAAAATTAGTAGAGACCGAGGAGGACAATTTGATCTTATTGCTTTCATCAATGAATTAGGGTCTTTCGATGATGACTTAGAGATTCGCCAGGCTGGACTTGACCTAACTACTTCCATTGATGAGTTCAAGCCTTTTCACTTTGATATCTGGGAGACTTCAAAGGATGGACTTGACCTAACTATTTCCATAGACGAGTTTGTTCCTTTTCATTTTGACCTAGCAAAGACACCTAAGGCCGAACACGACCACACTACTTCCACTGGCCAGTTTATGTCTTTTCGCTTTGATACTGTTGAGGATCTTCATCATGTCGATCCTGATCAATTTGTGTATATTGAGGACCCCAATGTTGACCTGCACCTTGCCAGATCCATTCATTAGGAGTCTCGCAAGAAGTCTGCTTTCTACCTTCTTGATTTTTGTACAACCTTCATTTG
Source organism: Ottelia alismoides (assembly GCA_037367405.1). Taxonomy (NCBI): domain Eukaryota; kingdom Viridiplantae; phylum Streptophyta; class Magnoliopsida; order Alismatales; family Hydrocharitaceae; genus Ottelia; species Ottelia alismoides. Next base: position 199,266 of record JAZKJV010003206.1, read on the forward strand.
TACATTCACCTCTTTGTATATTTGTTGTCGTTTACCACCTTCCATCTCCCATTTTGCTCATCCACCCCATTCTGTGTGTTTGCCTTGTTTAGGACATACTTCGTCCTAAGTATTGGGGGTGAACGAGCCGTGTGTTCTTGGTTCATTCTGTTTCATCTCTCTTGTTGTTGCCTATACGTAGGGCTCTTTTGCCCTAAGTATAGGGGGAGTAATGCATACATTCTTTTCATGTATTTTCTCTTCGATCCTTTCTTCTATCGTCCTATGCCTTTTCTTCTTTTCTTCTTTCCATTTTCATTTTTTTCTACTAAAAAGGTATCGCCCTTTTTTAACAGTTTGTTGTACTTAGGACGTACTTTGTCTTAAGTATAAGGGGTGTGCACCCTAAGTTCTTTCATTCTTTGATCTTATCCACTGTCTCCTCTTCTTGTCTATACTTAGGGATATCTTACCCTGTGTATAGGGGGACAAAGTCTGAGTACTAGTTGTTCATTCCCACCCTCGACCCACCCTAACTTGTGTATAGTCTTCTATACTTAGGATTAGTTGATCCTAAGTATAGGGGGAATGGTTGACTTCTCATTCATTCATTTCTACATTCCTTCATTCGTATATTCTTCAAGCTTTTTTATATTCAGTACAAGTTATATTTTCTCTTTTCTCTCTGATCTATGAGGACATAACTCAAGCTAAATATAGGGGGTCGTATATATTGCACATATACTTTAGCCACAACTCGTACTTTCGTATTTCCAACAATTATGGCTAAAATATTGTATAAAATACTATGTATACTTATACAATTCATTAAATCAATTAATAAAAAGATGTTTGTTACTCCACAAATTCTTTTTGTATTTAATGATAAATAAATCAGGTAAAAATATTTTTTTGCAAAATATTTGAAAAATAGTTTAAAAATCTTTTTGAAAAATCTTTTGAAAACTATTTGGAAAATGTTTTATTCAAATATTTTCACCTTTGTAAAAATATTTTGTTTGTAAAAATTTCTTTTATTTATGTGAAATAATATTATTTTGAAAAAAACTATTTACAAATGATTTGGAAAATGGTTGCAAAAATATTTTAAAAAATCTATATATTATTTGAAAATCTTTGTAAAATGATTTTCAAATGTTTGTAAATGTTTGTAAAAAATTATTGGTAAAAACTAAAATGAACTTTACTTTTCAAGTTGGTTTGTAAAATTATTTTCAAATAAATTTAAGGAATATATACATCATCCCAACAAATAAGCATTTGTCATCAATTGTATATATCTATTTATAAAAATAATTAACATATCTCTTGTAAATCCTTTAAAATCTCCATTCTTGTAAGTAATAGATGCACGTTTGTGTAAATATTTACACCTATTTCCTTCTTTTTTCCAAAAAAAACTTTTTTTTGAAAAATCCAAAAAATATTTCCAAAACCTTTTTCAAAAATCCATAAAAAGTTCAAAATTTTGAAAATTGCATCACAAAAATATTTTGTGCCTCGTGCATAGCATTTGCAATTTACGGATTGAGTTTGATAATTGAACAAGTCTAAGTAAAATCTGAAGATTGGAGCTTAGTTGGACCTTAAATCTACCTAACCACAGAACCTTATTAGAACTGGAATTGAGGTACTTCATGTCTAGTTGACTTAATTCTTTGAGATCACAATTCTTGGTTCAGTGTATTCTTAACTGCCTGAGAAAAATATTTTGGAGCACCCGCATGACTCTTGTTGATAATGACATAGCTTGTACCCCTGCACCTTTTACTTTGCTCACCTCAGTTGAAGTGGTAAAGGGCTGGATTTGCCGACATGAGGCACAATCCAATGGAAACATCGGAAGTTACACATTTGTGGCCATTGTACCCAACCCAATCGAGTAGCCATGAGATATAAAAACCGAAGTTGTGGGGTTGCAATAATGATTCAAAAGAGGGATAATCTATTGGCTCAAGAAAAAAAGTCCTTATGTAAATGCTATTGTATATAGTATTCAAAAAAATCAAAAAAAACATGAAAAGTGGACATGCCTGATTGAAAATAAAATTTCTATCAGAGTGTACATATTTGTATAGTCAATAAGCAAGCTTGAGCTTCAAACTCATACATTTGTGAGCCTGTAGCTAGATGACATGGCTACACTGATCAAGCATCCTAGGATAGGTACCTACACTGGCTACAGTCCATTCTTCTCTCCACCTCCTCTTCTTGAGCTGGTTATCACTTGAACTTAGAAGGGAATACCCCGCTTCTTGAGGAAAGAGTTATTAGATTGGGGAATTAGGATCTCCATGTTGGAGAAGGTTGACTTTTACTGCTTCAACAGAGATGAGCTACATATCTCAAATACTGTCCAAGATAGTTTCATGGTCATAAGGATTTGCATATGAGTTGAAGTATTCTGAGCTGGCTATTGAGGAGACTTGAGCAAAGTTTGAGATTCTTGAAGGCTGTTGTGTTTCAAATTTGATTCCCAGCACACCTAAAATCCCAAAGTTTTACCCGAGCTCCAAACTTTGATTTTGTAAAGACAAGTTTGATAACTAAATTCAATACACTTTCTTTATTTTTGTTTTCTTTATTTTCATTTTCTCCACTCATTGAATAAGTGTTTGCTAGGGACTAGCAAAAGCGAGTATAGGGGAGATGAATCTTCATTTCATCAACTTTATCTATCCTTTTGGCCTTAAAAACCCTAGCTAATGCATGCAAATAACATTATTTTGTACAAACTAACAGTCATTATTTATTATATTTATTATGTATAAAATATAGTTTTTAGTGCCAAAATCATTGAATAAAGAAAAGAAAAAGAATAAAATACTAATGGTATTATATGACCCTAAACCACGAACCAAGTCAAGAATTGATTTGGTCGATAAGTAATAAAGTAGGGGGACATAAGAGCCAATAATACATCAAAAATTCCATTCTTTAGTTCATCAATATTTCATTTTTTGGGACCTATGTTATTTTCTATTTTTATACCTCAAATAAAGAAAATTTGTACATGAAAGTTGTAGATAATAACATATTGAAAATACAAAATTGATTTCATAGAAAAATAATATGAATGTACAAGTTATACTCTAAATAAAAAGAAAAAATCCCAACTTCCCAGACCCATATCTCCTAAATAAAAACTCAAAATATATCAAAATCACCTTTAATTGTATATAACTTTTATAAGCTATTTAATGAAGGTAGTTTCAATTTTTTTGGAGTTAAGGTGTGAAAGTTAGGTTTTGGACCCCTATTGTACAATATACTCGAATAAAATCTTCATTTTATTTATTTTTTAGTATTTTTATAATTTTAGATTTTTATAATTTTGTAAATAGTATTTTTCATATATGTATATATTTAAAACACAAGAAAACCATAAACAAAATATTAAAAAAAAATATGTATACAAAATACATAGATGGAATACATATACTTATACCTATATATTTTATACCATTTATTTTTTTAAGTGCACAAAATACATCATAAAAATATAATAAAAATATAGTTATGTATATAAAAATAAGTTATAAATATATAAAATAGTTAAATGAAATAATACATTAAAAAATACAAAATAAAAATAAAATATCCAAAACATAGATGAATATACCTATAAATAGAACCCTATAACTAAACATGTAATAAATTAACTCGAAAAAATAAATAATAATAACAATAAAATACTGTAGCAAAAATACATATTTTTTATTTTATAACTTAAAATAAATAAATTCATTTAATATTTATTATTGATTTTATAATGATTTTTTGGCTGGTTTTTCCTAGTTGTTCCACGTGGACCAACCAAATGGCTCCGCTTGTCGACCTTGGTCAACTAGCTGACCTGCACCCTAGCCTCTGATAGAACCAAGTACGCACGTTACTTCTAAATATCCCCCCCTCCATACAATGCTCGAGGAACTGTATACTCCTTCATAAGATTTCCTCTCCGATTATCCTCGATTCTTCCCGAATCAAATCCTTCTCATATCTCGCTTCGATTCACCCATGATCTCCCCTCAAGAGTTATTCGTTCGCAACTTGTAAATAATCTCTCCTCGATCTTCCTCCATTTTTTTTGAATCTCCTTTGGTCATTTCTACACTCCAATTGAAGTTCTATGGCTTGAGGAGGGTGACAGCTTCTTCGCCCAGCTCTTGGACGCATCGAGGGGCGTTCTAAGGTAGAATTCCACCATCTCCAGCAGAGCACCACCATGAGGTAGCATCTCATGAATTCATGGCCACTCGAGGTTCATTTCATTGCTTTTCTAGCTAGATTTTAGGTGTATATTTTAGGTTATGCATTTTTTTATGCTATAGTTTTTCGATTTAGCATAATTAATCCATTTCATAGTTGGCTGGAGGCTAGATCCAGCGAACATCCCCGCCGTGATTCGCTTGTTTTCCGACCCACCAGTCACGCTTATCTGCTTACCCCTCCGTTTCTCCATCTTTCCTGCAACACCTTCCAACAAGACCAGCTTTGGGTCTGCGAATCAAAGTCCACCACAATCGCATCACCGGCTCGTCGTTCCCCCATCATTCCACCACCTATCTCCACCCAATAAATACCAAGGCCTTCACTACATCCTCGCCCTTGTTTTGATCTAACTTGCAGGCCATGAAGGGGGTGTCTAAACCCCAACTGAAGCAAAGAACTAGCTCCAAGCGTTCCATGAGGTACAGAACAGGCCCAGCAAGCTTTTCCCCATCTTGGCACCTTCATGGAGTGCATGAGCATCGAGATAGAGTTGATCGAAGTTCATTCAGTGCAAGTTCTTCACGAGTTCATCCGAGGGACTCTACAGCTGTTCGATCGGTCTGAGTTCATTCAAGCAAGCAGCAAGTGTCGGATCTGATTGAGCCTTCACCGTTGGATTTTGACAGGAGATCTAATCCCATGCACTCATCCTTAAACCGGTGTCCGCCGTCAAGAGGCTACATTTGTCTTAGTGAACACCATCTGACTGCCACCTCCACACACATGTTGGGGTAATTTAATATTTAGCCTTTCTTATGTTGCACTTTACTATTTAGTCCTTAAATTTATTTAGTAGGTTAAAAAATTTTGGTAAAATTGCAAGTAGAACCTTGTAGTTCTTGCTATTTGCACTTAGGTCCTATCTAGCTCACCTCACATGTTGTCCCATGTGAGGTGCGCATTTTGCATGGATACCCTTGTAAGTTTTTGTATTTAGTTTAAGTCCAGAAACTTTCATCTGCAGTTATAATATTTTTGACTTTTGGAAAACAACCTCGCTCTTTAATTTAATTGCATAAATATACCCTTTTTAGGATATTAAATTTTGTGGTTGTCTTCTATTTATAAAAAATAGTATTTGTGCTCAGAAAAATCCCCAAAAATAGGGTTGAGTTCTTTCTTGCACACACATTCATGCTATATTTTTAATTTTGTAATTTTGGACTTTACCTACTTTATAAAAATAAAAAAGAGTACAATTTACCCTGTTTGACTTAGAAAATACAAAAAAATAAAAATGTTTTGAAAATTTTCTCAAAAAAATATATTGTTTTTTTAAGTATTTTGAGACTTCAGACCAAAAATCACAAAAAATAGAAAAAGAATATTCATCAAAATTAGAAAGCCCCAAAATCCTTTATAAAAATCTAAAAAAAATCTCAAAACTCAAAAAAAATATTTATTTCTATGTTGTAATATTTTATATAATTATCTATCTATTAAAATTGATTTTAAGAATTTTGGATATTGTTTGCTATATTTCCTCTTCATTTTAATTTGGTATATTTTCTTAATCCCTGATTTGGGATATTTTTTACTTTAAACGTCCGTAAAAATTAGCAGAAATTCTTAAAAAATTACAAAATAGTAAAAAGTTATTTAAAACTGAAAATAATAAATTCTGGAACTTTTATTTATTTATAGTTATATTTATATCTATATATCATACATTGTATATATAGACATATATATGCTTATATTATATATTTAAAAAGATTTAAAAATTAGAAAAGAAAAAAGAATATAAAAAATTTAAAATAACTAAATATATATATAAATTAATATATATATATATAATCAAAAAACCACAAAAAATAGAGAACACCAATTTTGTGCATTTATTTGCACCAATCTCCCGTTTGCTCACTGTGTTCGACACTCTACACATTCTTACACCTATACATACATTTGTAGAGTTATAATAAGTTTTAACTCCACGTATTTTGCTTTTCATTGCTTTATACATATTCTGGTTTAATTGTTGATTAATAAGGGTTTCTTGAGCAGTCATTGCATCGATTAGAAAAACCCAGGTTATCATTATCCCAAGGGATAATCAAGGCTGCCACATATCAGGATTTGGGCTTTAATCCTTAGAGGTTGTGCTTCACTCAGTCTGAATGGTACCTAAAAACAATGAGGGCTTGGTGGACCCAAAACAATGATGTCCACTAAATATTTTAATTAAGGTCAAAGTATTATTAGCAATTCCCTTGGTTTGGTTTTTTATTTCCAATTTTTTGAGTATTTTTTTAATGCAAAACACCTAACAATTTTTTTTACATTGTCTTTTTGATCCTAAGTGATAAAAATAGGGTCAGATTGCGGAAAAGTCATGCAAGTCGATACTAGAGTGGAAATCTCACCCTTGTATCAAATGATGCATGCAAATTAAGAGGACTTAGGATGCTTCCCCGCTCTCTCCATGCGGGATGCAAGAAAAAAATTTAAATATCTGCAATACATGAATGATACGCAAAAATGTGAAATCACCTTAAACATGAATTGCTATTAGACGTGAAGAACCAAATGCTAATTATCTAGAAATGAGATCCAAAAGTTTGGTCTTGGAGACTCCTTAGTGCCCGCTACAACAGGTCCTTCTAGCGTTTTATGGAGCCTCTCGCAACGCTCGATCTCAAGTCCAAATAATCACAACTAATATTTGACTAAATCCAAGCGTCAGTATCTATAGTTGCATGCTTCTTGATTAGGCTTTGGACCTAGCTATCTAGCCACGCAACCCAAATGTCTAAGGGATCAATCATAGAAAATAAACTAAAAATAAGGCGAAAAGCTCAAAATGCAAGAAATAAAAGAAAATAAAGGCGATAAAAACATGAAAAAGCATGATGGGTTCCACAAGTGAACAGACACCCGAGTAATAGACCTTGTGAAGTAGAAGTGTCCAAAATGTCCAAATTATTACAAACATTATACTAAATGAAAAAAGACTCTCTCATAAAAATAAAATGAAAACTATGCAGTTCTACTCTTCTCCTTCTCTCTCTATCTCTATTCTGCTCTCTCCAATTGGCTCACAAGTAGAAGAGCCAATGTCCTTGCAGCTCGGGTGCATTGAACTCTTAGAAAATTGACGTTGCTATGTGGTCCCTCGCAAGAAAGTCAACAAAGAAATATGGGTCAGAAACAGACAAAATTATTATAAAAAATAAATAGCAGAAAATAAAAGAGACAAATAATGAGAAAATAAATATATATAAAAATGCTACACTACGTTGCTCCCCAACAATTGCGCCATTTGAATTGCTCATGGAACCAAGCAGAGTGGTCGTGAGGCCACACAATGCACAGCTCAGTCATTATAGTGACCAACACAAAGCTCGATGCATAAATTCATCAATCAACCCATATTATGAGAATAATTAAATAATTAATAGCAGAATGAGGATCAAATTTTATTATAAACCCTATAAAATAAATGTATTGTGACAAGTAGGTGTAGGGTATCGAACTTAGGGAAAAAGCTGATGTAGAACTATTATTATTTGTAAATAAATAATAATGTATATATGTATATATAGTTTCACAATATTTACTCACTTAATGTTTTTGTGGGTTTTTTAATTGTTTAAATTTTTGTACTTTTCATTTTCATTTTTCAATTTTATTCTATATTTTATACTTTTTAATTTATTTATTTTTCTATTTTTCTATTTTTAATTTCTTTTTCTTTTTAATATATAATAAGTATATGAGGAAAATGGGGCTGCCCCCTAGGGGGAGCCAACTTAGCTCCCCTGCCCTATTTTCTTCAATTTTTTTATTTTTTTGAATTTTTTTTCGTGAATATTCATCACTATATCCCTATATTATGTCATAAAAATTTCGTGTGAAACAGAGACTCCTACGGCCTCCATCCAGACAATCATTTTTTTAACGGTCTAAGGATTTTTTAAATCGACCCCGTCTGGATGGAGGTCGTAGGAGTCTCCGTTTTGCATGAAATTTGAATGACATAATATAGGGATTTAATAATGAATTTGCACAGTTTTAGATTTCAAAAAAAATAAAAAAAAGTTTGTGAAAAAGGGGCGGGAGGAGCTAAGTTAGCTCCCCTTAGGGGGCATAAATATTTTTCCCTAAGTATATATATATTGATGAATCCATGATTCATTAACTTTTCTGTCACATTTTATCCTTAAAACCCTTAAAAAATGCATGTAAATATTCATTAATTTTCATCTTTTATTCAAACTCTATTTATGAATAAATATCCACTTTTAAGCACAAAAATCATGTAAATAAATAAAGAACAAAGAAAAAGAAAAGAAGGTAGATTGGATATATGTAAATATGTCCAATATGACTTATAAATATAACTGCAAGGTATATTTATAGCCTAACTCCCAAGACCAAGTCGGCATGGATTGGTCGACAAACCAATAAGTAGGGGGAGATAAGGAAAGAAACCCCTAAAAATAAATTAAGACACATCTCATGTACCTCTCACTATTTATCAAATAAATACAAAACATCAATGAATTTTAATTAATTCATATGCAATATTTTTCACCAAACTCTTTTCCTAATTATTTCTAAAAATGTATATAAAAATATAAAAATAAGTTGAAAATATTACCCTGTACATATACCAAGAAATCCTACTTATAAATTGTCAAATTCTCAATTTCCGAACATCATAACTTCTTCATACGAACTCCAATTTCACTCTACTCACCTTTAAAGTTCATAAAATAATATTCTCTAATTAATAAAGGTGTTTCATCGAATTTGGAGTCCGTTTGCAAAAAGTCGATTTTGGGATCAAATGATAACGGGGTTTTTGGGCTATTTATTTTATGTAAAACACATTATTTATAGTTTTCTTAATTTTATAATTAATAATTATTTTCGTGATCTTGGTATTTAATCCTAATTTATTTCAGAATTTTTGGAGTTTATTTATTATTTTAATAAAATCAAGAACCCTAAATTATAGGTAAAAATGAACTGGCTAAATAATACATGTATTTATTAATATATGTAAAATAATTTATTAAAATCACTAAAAATTCACATAATTCTTATTTATTGTTCTAATAATTAAGAAAATATAAATTTAATTTTTAGGTATTTATTTATTAAATTAAAAATTCAAAACCTATTTATTTATACATATTTATTAATATAATATTTATATTTCAAATAATATTAATTATTTATAAAAAGTAATTATTCCATAAATTAGATAAATAATTTATTTACATTTTTTGTATTTATACTTAATTTAAATAACTTTATTTACTATAATTATTGAATTTACAAGCCTTTTTTCTCATCTGGCCAACCAGGTGCTGACACGTGTCAGCACCTGGTTCATCTTCTCCAAGAAGGCTGAACTGACTTCTGTTATAACTGGCTATCTTCACTGAATTACCTAGCATGCATTCCAACTTCTTCCGATGATCTAAGCCCTTGATCTTACTCCCCTAACTACACTCTCATTCGGCCACCCTTAGATCCAACTTGGGGATCACGAAAACTCCCTATTTATACCCATAAAGTTGGACAATCGTAATGAACTTTCCAACCACCTGAAACACCTCAGTTCTAGTGGCCGACCTTCTCCCTTTCTCTCCTTTTTCTGGCCATCTGAGGTGGTGACATCACCTAGGAGAAGCCTCGCGTGGAAGAGGGACGTCGAAGGATAAGTTCCAAGGTACATCACCACCTTAAATCGCAGCTCAACGCCGCGTCCAGCTCCGGCAAAGGTCGACCGTCGAGCAGCTACCAGAGGTAAATACACCTCTTCTTCACAGACCTCTACCTCCACCTTTCTCCAATTTCGTCTCGATCTTTGCGCTACGATAGCGTGGCTAATCACACCTTTAGACCACCAAATCATCTATCTTAGACGCTTAAGAAAATCAGCCTTCAAATCATTTCGAATCTATTCAAATCGTGACGCCTTTGCTTTTGTTTTTCACGCAATTCTCATTTAATCTGGAAGCACCGTGTTTTGAGCTTGCATATCTATATCCCTTGATCCGATTCTTTGTGAATCGAGCATATACATTGCTTATCTGAAGGTTCGTCTTCAATCAGGAGCAACTTCAAAGCATCTGGAGTCTTCAATCATAAAGGAATTCATCTTCAAAGAAGGCACATCCATCTCCATCAGCCACCAGAATCAGTGGACCTCCACCCTCGTCGAGATGTAGCCACCGCCTCGAGCCTCTTCCGATCGCCATCTACCACGGGCAAGCTCGAGGGTTAGAGGAGCTAGCCCTTTGGCCCCGCAGGAGGTCCAAGCTCGCTGTCGATCGCCTGAGAGAAATCAGGGAAGAAGCCTTCGTCGGCAGTTGCGCAACAGATTCAAGAACACCTCAAGAACTCCAAGTCGCACAGGCTTGCAACACGCGGCGTACACGGGAGCGTCAGATCAGCGCCTCAGCATCTAATCTCTGCCGTCCATCCGAAGCGGTAGAAAATTTGCACATTAAACCCGAAGACTTCCAGTAATTCAAGCGCGCCCCAGAAGGTTTCCAGTATTTGCATTTAGGTCCCTCCGTAGGGACCTAAATGTAAAACATCTTGTTTTCTTTACATTTCAACCCCTGTAAGGAGCTTATTGCAGAACATTTTGATACTTTTTCTTGCGCTTATACCTCTATGTTGTAGGGGTATTTTTGGACCTATTTTTGACCTTATATTTTGTAGACTTTCTTGGGGTAGTTACACAACTACCTCCGCAAGGTTTTCATTAGTTTTCGCGTATTTTTTAACGTCTTTTCATCGAGTTTTGAATCGTCGCAAACCGACTCCGTTTTGGTTGTTTTCGTGTGTTGATCGAGCCCGTTGCTCGACCTTTTACCTACTATATAGTATCATCTATTTTCACCTGTATTCCACCTATTATATCATAAATAAATTTTGTGAAAAATAACACTTTGAAAAATTAAATAAAAATTGGAAAAAATAAAATCAAATAAAAAAATAAAATAAAAAATTTGTAATAAAAACTGTAGTGTTTCCTTGATCGCTTTAAGAAGAGATAAAATAAATCACGAAAATATTTTCTCTTAAAAAATCAGAGTACCCTATTCTGCCTCCTTGTGTTCGACCCAGGCACACTTACCTGGATAAATAAATAGTGTAGGTTTTTTTCTAAAGAAACGAATTTTTTTTTATCGACTGGGATCTCTTTTGCGACTTTTCTACAACTGACATTTTTTTCTTCTAAAAAGCCGTAAATCAATTTTAGTTGCATCAAAATGGCATCGTTGCCGGGGAGGCGTTAGAGTATTTTGAGTTTTTACCTATTTTTGTGATTTTATTTTTTCTCTTCTTTTGGTCTTGTCGTAGTTTTTCTTCAGTTTTTCGTACGGCTTTTCTTGACTCGTCTCTCAATTTTCTTTAGCCGCTAATCAATTTTTGCAGGGCCTGCAGGATCAGCTGGATTCTTAGGAAGCCGAGTCAGTTGAAAGAGTAGAGGCCAACTCCTTCTTTACGAGTCAACTGCAGAGGGCAGAAATTGAGTAGTGTAATTTTCTAAAAGAGAGAGAAGAGAGAGAGAGAGAGACTGTATTGAACAATAGTAGAAGGGGACCACTAAGGACATCCCGACGTGTAATGGGGGATCAGGGCACCCACCGCAGTTTTCTCGCCTTATTGGTTTTTCCGTGGCTTTTTCCGATAGATGCTTGCTTAGGTTTTTTATTCTATCTGATTGTGCCTACGTAGTTAGTCTTAGAACTCGCAACCAAGGTGCATGAGTTTAGGATTTTTATAAAAACAAATAAAATTCGATAGACGTTTGTTTGAAAAAATCCAAAAAAATTACAAAACCACAAAATAAAATCGGGACTGCTAAAGATATCTGACCTAAAAACCGTAACGATTCATCTGATTTGGGAGAGTAATCCCCGTACATCTTCTCAGAGTGTGCGAGCGAGAGACGACCCATAAGGTTAGAGCCAAAACCTCCTATTTACCATGAAATACTACTTAGTCTATACACCTGATCACTGTTCCTCAGTAGGTACGCTCGGGTAGCCGGAAACGGTCCGGGTTTACTTAGCAGAGTGGGAGGTTTAGAGGACACTGCGCAAGGCTCCGTCCTCAAGTAACACGGGTAGCCGGAAACAGTCCGTACTTACTCCCATACTGGCTGAGTGCGAGTGATCTTCTGTAAAGACTCGGGCCAGTGTTTCGGAGAAACTATCGGGCACCTATCAGCTCGCATCAGCTCGCGATAATCGATCAGACTCGTTTGCTAATTACAACCCTAAAACCGACAAGATAATAGACCGAACTCTTACGGTCTTCACCGGGTTGTTTTTGTGAAAGCGGGGTTTGCTTTGTGTTTTCTTGCGGGGCATGAGTTACCACGGCTTTTGCATTTTTCCCTCTTCTTTGAATCGTAAATCGTGCTCTCCCGATCAATCTCCTGATATCGAAGATGACGTCTCAATAGCTTTTCTTCTCAGACTCCGTGAGCTTTCGACCATCCACCGTCGATCATACATCTTCACAAGCTTGCGATGACTCTCTTCCCAAGCTGGTCCTATCTGATCTCGAGGAGAGTCAGACCGAGACTCCCTCACCTTCTGGCCAGAATATTGAGGTAGACCCTTGCCTCAATACATTTAGATCTCCAGCTAATTTTTCGCTGAGTTCTTACGAGAGCTTTTCTTTCACAAACGATTTGAATCAGATAGCTCGTGGCAAAGGACCGGCAGATGAGAGGCCACCAGCCGAGGAGCATCACGAAGGAAGATCAGATGCCGCAGATATCACGACATGGATTCTCAACATGATCCAACAGATGAACATACAGATTCAAGAACAATTCAGAACTCAGAATGAGTTGCGGGGTGAAATAGCCGCGCTGCGAGCATGGGTCGGAAACCAGTTACCGCCTGCAGTGGTTCCCACTACTTTACGGGATGAGTATGACCCAGGCACGATAACGCTCCACCATTGGATTCGGCTACCGCCGAATCAAGGGCCATATGAGTTGAGATCGTCCTTCATATCACTGCTTACCAAGTTCTATGAGAATGCCACAGAGGAGCCGTTTACCTTTTTACAGCAATTCGAGATGATTTGCGGTATGGCTTCCTATCTAGGAGTTACGCAGGAGGCTGTACGCCTCAAGGTCTTTCCCTTCACCTTAACCGATAAGGTGCTTTACTGGCTGAGTCATCTGGGAAGGGAAATCTCTACATGGGACGATTTGAAGTCCACTTTCCTGCGTAAATATTTTCCTATGGAAAGGACGAACATGATGAGGAGTCAGATCTCCAATTTCACACAGCTTCCGCATGAGTCTTTCCATGAGGTATGGGATAGATTCAAAGACCCTACGGAGAGATGCCCGCATCATGAATTACCAATGAAGGTGCTAGTTCAGAACTATTTTGTAGGACTCCAAACGGGCATCTAGGGGCTCGTGAGTGCCGCATGTGGCGGCATCTATTTGAAAAAGGATGCCGAGTCAGTCTGAGCCATTTTCGAAGGGATGGCTAAGAACTCAAGAGTCATTGACTCTACTCGGGTATTTCAGAAAGCCCCTCAGTCACCACATCACCGAGAGCGTCAGAAGGTGGCTAACACCTCAGACTCCGAATCCAACACCAACATGGGTTACATTAGCAAGACGTTAACGTTGGTCGACGTGATTCAGAAGCAAGTCCAAGACTTACAGCCGCTGGGAGATTTGAAGAAACTCTCATCTCTACCTCAGCAGCTGAGTGATCTTTCGAAGAAGGTTTCTGAGCTCCAACTTCAGTACCAGCAGAGCCAGTCTTCTTCGACTGCAAAACCAACATGGAGAATATTACCCGCTCCACCCACCCATCAGGTTCATCAGCTACAGAGCGAGTCCGAGACCCTGCAGATTGATTGGCATGAGGATCTGTCTCATGCCAATCCCGGCCAGATCACCAGCACTGCAGAGATGGAGGTTGAGCCGCAAGCCACTCTCAAGATTAATGGGATATGGTATGCTCTGATTCAGCAACCGAGTATATCGCATCATCAACAGCAGCAGTACGGTCATCCGCAGCATGGACGTCCACATTTCCAGCACCGCCAGAATTTCACGCAGTAGCAGTCTCCGCCGAATGTTTATCATCAGAGATCACAATCATATCAGTATCCTGCTCAGCATTCATAGACTTATCCTTATCAGCAGCCGCATCAATCTTCCTCTACACCACAAAGATACTCCCAGCCTTCCACCTCTCAGCAATACACGCCAAGGCAAGAGAAAGGAGCAAGCCAGGGCCACCACACCGAACCAGAGATGTCTTCACAGGCCTAGGCACTCAATCAGATCATCGATATGCTGAGTACGCTCCAGATTGCACATAAAACTGAGATGGAGCAGGTTAGCCGTCGTCTGGACGAGTTAACCGCACTGAAGACCACTCTTCCATCTCAGCCTCAGATGAACCCAAACAACAAGAGGAGGCATCCAGATCAGGTAGATAACACTACAGGTAAGATCTCATTTCCTGCATTTTTATCTAACTTCATTCATCTCAGGAGCGGTAGATCACCACGAGCACCTGCTGGAGTAGAGGAGAGGGCACTAGAGGAGCAGGAGCAAATCCATGAGCAGCAAGAATCTGATGTTGAGGAGGAGAACCAGCAAGTTGATGAGGATCACTTTTCAGATCCGAGAGATGGGAGCGATGCCGATACAGTAGATATGGACACTGGCGAATCAGACGATGACATCACGCCAGATCAGGCAGATAATCCCGAGAAAAATATATCTTCCCCTGTCTTAGAGAGTTTTGTATATAAATCTGAAACTCTCGATGTACAAACTGATTCCAATATGAATAAAAATTCTGATTTTCTGACTCCTGACTTTGTTCCTTTTCCCGATGCTCTGTTTGGAAAAGGAAAGAAAAATAACAAAAAGAACGCTGTGACTCCAGAGACCGAATGTTTACTTAAAGATCACATCTTTTTGAAGATCCCGCTTCACGATGCCTTAGATCATTTTCCTACGCTTAAGAATCAATTGAAAAACCGACGCACCACGCGTAGGAAAAAGAGATCCCGCATAGAGAAACATGTTTTAATTATGGCTACATCTTGTGCTATATAGAATAAGCTACTGAAGAAGAAGAAGGATTCGGGTGCACATTATGTCAGATACGAGATCGCAAAAGCCGAATTCGACCGCACTCTCTTCGATAACGGTTCCTCGATCAATCTGATACCCTCTTCTTTACTCGATAAGCTCGAGTTAGGTCCTCTTTACAAATCCCGCACGATCCTTTAGTTTGCTGATAGATCCGTAAAGAGACCTAAGAGTATATTAAGGAATGTTATCGTAACCGTACAGGGATTGCAATTCCCAGTGGACTTTACGGTCCAGGACATGGATTGCCCTACACAGTTACACCTTACCCCCAATCATTCTCGGGAGGCTTTTCTTAGAGACTGCAAAGGATCTCTTCGATTATGATACAGGGAAGGTATCTTTTTGCGTCGAGGGAGAGAAGGTACATATAGAGACGGCAAGAGATTCGAACACATCTAGTGATGCATCTTCTAATTTTCTGAGTTCTTTAGCCACCTGCCATTAAATGGATGAGGTCCGTTTTGACGACCTTGAAAGGTATCAAGTAGAGACCCAAGAGTGTTCAACAGAGGACGGGTCCGAGACTACAGGGGGGGATTCTTCAGAAGGTACTTTATATTTTAGTCTGGATGATGAGAAGCAAAGGGATCAGACGTCTGAGGAACTTATTGCAGATCTTTCAGATTCAGAAATTTTACACGATTTCTCCACTTCAGATGATCTAGAGACCGAATTTCATTTAGCTGAGTTGTTTTACTCTGATCAGTCTGATAATGAGCATAGTAGCGAGTCAGATGATGTCTTGAACATCTTCTGTAGTCCGACTCTAGAGCGCATCGACATGGTGGATAATCAGAATGCCGACAAATCCACAACCGATACAGATCCCATTACTCATACGGAGGATGTTTCAGCAGAGCCAGAATCTACCTTGCCAGAGTTAAATACTTTGCCACCAAACATGAAATATGCCTTCCTTGCTGGTCCACACCGACAGTTTCTGGTCATTATCAGTTCATCTTTGACCGACGAACAAGAATCTCGTTTGATGGAGGTTCTAGAAAGAAACCGCAAGGCTATTGGGTGGACTATATCCGATCTACGTGGGATTAATCCTGCTTTGTTTTCTCATCATATATATCTCGATTATGACAGCAAACCCTCCAGAGAGTTTCAGCGTAGGCTGAATTCGGTTTTACGAGAAGTTGTCAAGAAAGAGATTATGAAATGGTGCGATGCAGGCTTCATTTATCCCATCTCCAACTCTGAATGGGTTATCCCATTGCATGTTGTCCTGAAGAAGTCAGGAATTCAGATGGTTAAGAATGAGAGTGGAGAGGAGATTCCAAAGAGAGTAACCATGCCGTGGCGGGTGTGCGTTGATTACAGAAAATTGAACACCGCGACGAAGGACCACTTCCCTTTGCCTTTTATAGACCATGTCATAGAATAGTTGGAAGGGAAGGAGTACTTATGTTTCCTTGATGGTTACTCAGGATACAACCAGGTATCAATTGCTCCTGAAGACCAGGAGAAAACCAGCTTCACATGTCCGTTCGACACGTATGCCTTTAGACGGATGCCCTTTGGATTGTGCAACGCTCCTGCTACTTTCCAGAGGTGCATGCTTGATATTTTTGCGGACATGGTTAGTGATTTTCTAGAGGTTTTTATGGATGATTTTTCGGTCTATGGTGTGTCCTTTGATGATTGTTTAGCGCACCTAGACCAGGTTTTACAAAAGTGCTGCGAGGTAGATCTCGTTCTGTCCTGAGAAATGAGCCATTTTATGGTTACTCACGCAAACTTTTTGGGGCACGTCATCTCCCAGCGAGGCATGGAGGTTGACCCTGCCAAGGTGGATGTCATTAAGCACCTCGAACCACTAACCAACATCAAACAATTACGGTCATTTCTGGGGCATGTCGGCTTTTACCGATGGTTTATCCAAGACTTCTCCAAGATTGCCCGACCGTCAACTAAATTATTAGGCAAAGACATCGAATTCGTGTTTGATGATAAATGTCTTAATGCCTTCCTCACACTTAAAGATAAGATTATCGGTTCTCCTGTCCTACAGTCGCCGGATTGGTCTCTGCCCTTCGAGATCATGACAGATGCTTCAGATTTTGTGGTCGGGGTTGTATTAGGACAGAGGAGGAATGGACTTCCCATTGCCATCCACTATGCCAGCAGAACCTTAGATGATGCTTAGAGAAATTACACAGTGATAGAAAAGGAGATGTTGGCAGTAGTGTTTGTGTTAGACAAATTCAGATCCTATCTTCTTGGCTCGAAAATCACAGTTTACACATATCACTCAGCTATCAGTTTTTTAATGGAAAAGAAAGATGCCAAGGCACGCCTTCTTAGATGGTACCTATTACTTCAGGAATTTGATTTGGACATTAAAGATAAACCTGGGGTAAAGAATGTGGTAGCTGATCACCTCTCCTGATTACAGACAAATCAGACTTCAGATGAGTACATGCCAGAGATTGCAGAGAGATTTCCTGATGAGAGCATCTTTGCAGTTACCAAACTTCCATGGTATGCAGATATAGTCAATTTTCTGGTCACACAGAAAAATCCTCAGGGTTGGCCAAAGAACCGAGTTGATAAACTAGTTTCTGAGGCACGATACTACCATTGGGAGGATCCGATTCTTTTGCTTGAAGGATGAGATTGTGTTTACAGGCATTGTATTCCTCAGGAGGAATATAATAGTGTCCTCACATTGTGTCATTCTTTAGAAGCATGAGGACATCACTCAGGGAAAAGGACAGCGTAGAAGGTACTTCAGAGAAGATTATGGTGGCCAACTCTTACTAGAGATGCCTGCACATTTGTGAAGAGTTGCCCAAATTGTCAGAGAGCGATAGGGACAGTCAGTGCTAGAGATGCAATGCCGATGCGACCCGTCATTATTTGCGAGATCTTTGATGCATGGGGCATAGATTTCATGGGATCGTTCCCTTCTAGCAGCGGCTTTGAGTACATTCTTCTCGCTGTAGACTATGTTAGTAGATGGGTGGAGGCTATACCCGCACGAACCACAGACAGTAAGATAGTTTGCAAGTTCCTAAGGGAACTTATTATTTCACGGTTCGGGATCCCACGTATTCTTATTTCTGATGGGGGTAGCCATTTCATTAATAAGGAGGTGAAAAAGCTAGTGAAGCAATACATCATTGATCACAGAGTAGCTTCTCCTTACCACCCACAGACGAACGACATGGCTGAAGTTTCAAATAGGGAGGTGAAATCAGTTCTTCAGAAATTAGTACGATCGGATAGGAAGAACTGGTTACTGCTTCTAGATCAGGTTCTTTGGGCATATCGTACTGCGTATAAAACTCCCTTAGGTACTTCACCATTTAGATTGGTTTATGGAAAGCCATGCCATTTGCCCGTAGAGATCATGCACAAATCTGAATTGGCTATTCGAGAAATTTTACTGGATATACAGAAAGCAGGAGCCAAGAGAAAGATAGATATGAATGAGCTGGTAGATATTCGAAATCAAGCATACGAGAACACACTCATTTATAAGGACAAAGTGAAGAAATGGCATGACAGACATATTCGGCATAAGATCTTTGTCCCAGTGCAGAAATTCTGGTTGTTCAATGCGAGATTGAGAATTTTTCCTGGCAAATTAAAAAGCAAGTGGGAAGGACCTTACATAGTCAGAACGGTACATTACAATGAAAGTATAGCAATATCAGATGTGTCACCTGGTGCAGAGCCGTTCGTGGTTAACGGGCAGAAACTGAAGCACTTCGTCGAGACTACTGATCATCTGGCACGTACTAAAGTGATCTATTTTGTACAGGATTCATGATCATCCTTTCACTTCATCTTATCCTGTACAAATTCTTTTGAGCCATTTGATTTTGAAGATCCACAACACTTGTATATTCTTTGTAGACCACAATCGTCCCCATTTTTGCTCGTCTTCTATGCTTAAGATACCAGATCCTAAGTATAGGGGGGGATCGATTGTTCACTGATTAACGTTTTATATTTTGTTCCGATTCTTTTGTATATCCCTTCTTTTTCACAAATCACTGGTCTCCGATTTTTGGCTACACTCGTTTCTATACTTAGGATGCCTTATCCTAAGTATAGGGGGGACCGAGTGATTTCGATGATTTCGTATTCTTTATTCCTTTTGATCTTTTGTTGTATATTCTTTTTACTCAGTCACCTCGTTTTTGCTCTTCTGTTATACTTACGATGACCTGATCGTAAGTATGGGGGTTGACTGACTTGTACTCTTTATTCTTTTTCACCCACTTTTACTTAGCACGAGTTATGTCCTCCTTTTTCACTTTTGATGCTATGAGGACATAGCACAAGCTAAGTACAAGGGCTGCGTATATATTGTATATATATTTTTGTCCATAATTCGTGCTTTTATGTATTTTCTATATCTATAAATTCCATAAAAAGTGGGTAAGGGTTAAGTTTAAAAACCATTTATATATTTATTTATTCCTTATAAAATCATTGTAAATATGTAAAATATGTTTAAAACTTGTATTTAAAATCTGTATTTAAAATATGTATTTACAATTTGTATAATACATATTTAAAATCCTATTTATTAAAACATGTGTAAAAATCATTTAATCCTTGTAAAATCCCTTGTAAATAAAATCTATAAAATAACTTAGATACTTAACCCAAATAAAATATATCTTGTAAAATTCATGAATAAAAACTTGTTTATAAAAATCATAAAATCCATAAAAAAATTACAAAGTCCTAAAAGTCATAAAAAATACAAAAGCCTTAAAATCCATAAAAATGAGTAAAATTCAGAAAATATACTTCACAAAAACATGGTTGCATTTGCATTCGCATTTTTTAGAATAAGTTTGATTTCTAGAACTAAGGACTGAGTCTAGTCTAAAAGATGGAGCTTGATTACGGCCTTAAACATTCGTTGTAAGGAGCCTAGTTAGGATCTGGAATTTAGACTCTTCAGGTCTTTTGACTTAAAATCTTTGGGTTTTGTAAGACCATATTCGAGAAATCAAGTCATATGTGCTTAAGTAGACCATTTGGTGTAATCCATACAACTCTACACCAGTGAACCAATTTTGAACACATGCACTGTGCACTTAGCTCAACTCGCATGGAGTTACGAAGGGCAGTACATCTTGGTAGTTCGTTTCTATCCTTATCTTTGCGGCATTGACGTCTAAAGATGGGAGAGATTGGGGTTGCGATAGTTGCTTCGGATGAGGGAAGGATCTTCGGACACAATTTTTCTAAGACCTCAAAAAAGGGACGGAATAAATAGATGCTATATCCGTCGAGGCACAAAAAGATGAATGTAGTGCAAGCAAATTACAAAGTCAAAGCAAAGAAGAAGCCACCAAATATGACCACAATGGTCCAAGCTTCCACCAAAAATGTTTGCACATCTTAGTAAAGACTTAGCTACACCGGTTGAGCTTCACAAGGAGATGCGTCAACACTGGTCGCACTCCACTTCTTTTCCCAGTCTTCTACTTTCTCTCTATACTCGATTGTGGACATAGCAGAACTGACCTTAGATGGGAATACCTCCCTCCCCGAGGAAAGAGTAGCGGGATGAGGAATCCATAGAAGTGTATAGCCGGGATGGACGGTTTCTTCGTTTCTCTAAGCAGGAAAAGCTAAATCAATTCACACACTATACAAGTTGACTTCAAGGATGAGAGAATTTGCGATATGAATAAGTGAGTCTGAACTAGCCGATGAAGTGATCTTGAATAAGGATTTTTGGAACTTGAGGACTGTTGAGGATAAAATACTAATCCTAGTTAAGGCTCCAACAAAATGCTTGTTTCGGGCCCGATCGAGCTCTATCCTTTGTCTATTATCATGAATTAATATTAAGGAAAACAAATTCATTCTAACTTTCTTTTTCACTTACTTTTTCAAATAAGTGTTTGCTAAGGGACTTGCAAATTATAAGTATAGGGGATTGATGAATCCATGATTCATTAACTTTTCTGTCGCATTTTATTCTTGAAACCCTTAACAAATGCATGTAAATATTCATTAATTTTCATCTTTTATTCAAACTCTATTCATGAATAAATATCCACTTTTAAGCATAAAAATCATGTAAATAAATAAAGAACAAAGACAAAAAGAAAAGAAGGCAGATTGGATATATGTAAATATGTACAATATGACTTATAAATATAACTGCAAGGTATATTTATAGCCTAACCCCCGAGACCAAGTCAGCATGTATTGGTCAACAAACCAATAAGTAGGGGGAGATAAGGAAAGAAAACCCTAAAAATAAATTAAGACACATCTCATGTACCTCTCACTAGTTATCAAATAAATACAAAACATCAATGAATTTGATTAATTCATATGCATAAATTTTTCACCAAACTCTTTTCTCAATTATTTCTAAAAATGTATATAAAAATATAAAAATAAGTTAAAAATATTACCATGTACATATACCAAGAAATCCTACATATAAATTGTCAAATTCTCAACTTCCGAACATCATAACTTCTTCATACGAACTCCAATTTCTCTCTACTCACCTTTAAAGTTCATAAAATAATATTATCTAATTAATAAATGTGGTTTCATCAAATTCAGAGTCTGTTTACAAAAAGTCGATTTTGGGACCAAATGACAACGGGGTTTCTGGGCTATTTATTTTATGTAGAACACATTATTTATAGTTTTATTAATTTTATAATTTCTAATTATTTTCATGATCTTGTAATTTAACCCTAATTTATTTCAGAATTTTTGGATTTATTTATTATTTTAATAAAATCGAATACCCTAAATTATAGGTAAAAAAGAACTGGCTAAATAATACATGTATTTATTAATATATGTAAAAAAATTTATTAAAATCCATAAAAATTCACACAACTCTTATTTATTGTTCTAATAATTAAGAAAATATAAAATTAATTTTTAGTTATTTATTTATTAAATTAAAAATTCAAAACCTATTTATTTATACATATTTATTAATATAATATTTATATTTCAAATAATTTTTTTATAAAAGGTAATTATTCCATAAATTAGATAAATAATTTCTTTACATTTCTTGTATTTATACTTAATTAAAATAACTTTATTTACTATTTAATATTGAATTTACAAGCATATTTTTCTCATTTGGCCAACCAGATGCTGACACGCGTCAACACCTGGTTCATCTTCTCCATGAAGGCTGAACTGACTTCTGTTATAACCGGCTATCTTCACCTAATTACCTAGCACGCATTCCAACTTCTTCCGATAATCTAAGCCCTTGGTCCTACTCCCCTAACTACCCTCTCATTCAGCCACCCTTAGATCCAACTTGGGGATCACGAAACTCCCTATTTATACCCCTAAAGTTGGACCTTCGTAACGAACTTTCCAACCATATGAAACACCCCAGTTCCAGTTGCCGACCTTATCCCTTTCTTGCCATGTTCCGGCCATCTGAGGTGGTGACATCACCTAGGAGAAGCCTCGCGTGGAAGAGGGACGTCGGAGGAGAAGTTCCAAGGTGCATCGCCACCTTGAATCGCAGCTCAACGCCGCGTCCAGCTCCGGTGAAGGTCGACCGTCGAGCAGCTACCATAGGTAAATACACCTCTTCTTCACAGTCCTCTGCCTCCACCTTTCTCCAATTTCGTCTCGATCTTCGCGCCACGATTAGCGTGGCTAATCACACCTTAGACCACCTAATCATCTATCTTAGACGCTTAAGCAAAATCAACTTTCAAATCATTTCGAATCTATTCAAATCGCGACGCCTTTGCTTAAGTTTTTCACGCAATTCTCATTTAATCCGGAAACATTATGTTTTGAGCTTGCAGATCTATAACCCTTGAGCCGATTCTTTGTAAATCGAGCATATACATCGCTTATCTGCAGATTCATCTTCAATCAGGAGCAACTTCAAAGCATCTAGAGTCTTTAATCATCAAGGAATTCATCTTCAAAGAAGGTGCATCCATCTCCATCAGCCACTAGAATCAGTGGACCTCCACCCTCGTCGAGCAGTAGCCACCGCCTCGAACCTTTTCCGATCGCCATCTACCACGGGCGAGCGTGAGGGTTAGAGGAGCTAACCCTCTGGCCCCGCAGGAGGTCCAAGCTCGCCGCCGATCGCTTGAGAGAAATCGGGGAAGAAGCCTTCATCGGTAGTTGCGCAACAGATTCAAGAACACCTCAAGAACTCCAGGTCGCATAGGCTTGCGACATGTGGCATGCAAGGGAGCGTCAGATCAGCGCCTCAACATCTAATCTCCGTCGTACATCCGAAGCGGTAGAAAATTTGCACGTTAAACCCGAAGACTTCCAGTAATTCAAGCGCGCCCCAGAAGGTTTCCAGTATTTGCATTTAGGTCCCTTCGTAGGGACCTAAATGTAAAACTTCTTGTTTTCCTTACATTTCAACCCCTGTAAGGATCTTATCGCAATACTTTTTGATACTTTTTCTTGCGCTTATACCCCTGGGCTGTAGGGGAATTTTTCAACCTATTTTGACCTCATTTTTTATAGACTTTCTTGGGGTAGCTACATAACTACCTCCGCAAGGTTTTCATTAGTTTTCTCATATTTTTGACGTGTTTTCATCGAGTTTTGAATCGTCGCAAACCGACTCCGTTTTGGTTTGTTTTCGTGTGTTGATCAAGCCCGTTGCTCGACCTTTTACCTACTATATAATATCATCTATTTTCACCTATATTCCACCTACTATATAATAAATAAATTTTGTAAAAAATAACACTTTAAAAAATTAAATAAAATTTTGAAAAGAATAAAATCAAATAAAAAATTTAAAATAAAAAAGTTTGTAATAAAAATTGTAGTATTTCCTTGATCGCTTTAAGAAGAGATAAAATAAATCACGAAAATATTTTCCCTTAAAAAATCAGAGTACCCTATTCTGCCTCCTTGTGTTCGACCCAGGCACACTTACCTGGATAAATAAATAGTGTAAGTTTTTTTCTAAAAAACCGAATTTTATTTAATCGACTGGGATCTCTTTTGCGACTTTTCTACAACCGACAACTTTTTCTTCTAAAAAGCCATAAATCGATTCGCATCAATATATATAGGTATGTACGTAATATGTAAAATATGTATAATATAGAGAGTGTGTGTGTGTATAAACATTGGGGGCCCTTCCAATGATAGGGGATTTCCTTAAATTTAAAAATCCACTACCAAGTTTGTAACTTGTGTAATTTGAAAAATATAAACTGCACATTGTAAAATAATGATGATCATATTGTTTTGTAAAATATAGCATCCATATTGTAACTAAATTTTTTATCAAATATAATAACATTTTCATAAATCTTTCTTGATATACATATTATTTTAACATGTATTATTAAATTTATGGAGTTAGAAACTATAAAATAAATAGAAAAAAATACCTAAATTGGTGTGGCCTTCCATGTATCCAGGAAAGGCCCACCTCATCGGATGTTTCCTCTATATATATTTAATATATATATATATATCAGAAAATACAAATAAAAACAATATGTTTTATTTTTTAAATGATTTAAAATCTTTTATATAGCATTATAATAATTAATAATAATATAAACTGTATATATATGTATATAATACAATATAGGGTAATATATTTATAAATATAGTAATATATAGTAAAACATAGAAAATAAAATACTTTTCTATTTTCAATATTTTGCTATTTTTAGTAATTGTTTAGTGATTTTTACTATTTTGTATGCATTTTTAAAATATAAAATATCTCAAATCAAGGATTAATTAAATATACTGGATTGTTTTGAGATTTAAACATACAAAATAAGACAGAAATTTATCAAAACTAATTTTTATATATAGTAATAAGTATATATAAAAATATAGGACTAAAAACATTTTTTTTGGAGTTTTTAAAAATATTTTATATTTTTTAGGGTTAGCTAGGGTTTGTGATTTTTTGGTTTTCTTTTGATATTTTTGTAATTTTAAGTCAGTAGTGATAAAATAAACTAATAAACATTCAGGATTTTTTTAGGAATTTTAAAAACATTGTATATATATGTATTTTTCAAGTAAAACAAGGAATAAAGTAGTTCCTTTTGATTTTTAATAAATAGGAAATACATGAAAAATTCTAAACAAAATATGTGGCGTGAATAAGCATGTCATCAAGCATTTCTCCTATTTTTGCATAAATTTTGGAGCACAGCAATTATTTTTAAAAAAAAATGCAAAAATAAAAATAAGGCAAAAAGCTCAAAATGCAAGAAACAAAAGAAAATAAAGGCGATAAAAACATGAAAAATCATGATGGATTCCACAGGTGAACAGACACCCGAGCAATGGACCTTGTGAAGTAGAAGTGTCCAAAATGTCCAAATTATTACAAACAATATACAAAAATGAAAAAAGACTCTCTCAAAAAAATAAAATGAAAACTATGCAGTTCTACTCTTCTCCTTCTCTCTCTATCTCTATCATGCTCTCTCCAATTGGCTCATAAGTAGAAGAGCCAATATCCTTGCATCTCTGGTGCATTGAACTCTTAGAAATTCGACGTTGCTATGTGGTCCCTCGCAAGAAAGTCAACAAAGAAATATGGGTCAGAAACAGACAAAATACTTATAAAAAATAATAAAAGAGACAAATAATGAGAAAATAAATATATACAAAAATGCTACACTCCGTTGCTCCCCAACAATGGCCCCATTTGAATTGCCCAGGGAACCAAGTAGAGTGGTCGTGAGGCCACACAATGCAGACCTCAATCGTTGTAGTGACCAACACAAAGCTCGATGCATAAATTCAATAATCAACCCATATTATGAGAATAATTAAATAATTAATAGCAGAATGAGGATCAAATTTTATTATAAACCCTATAAAATAAATGTATTGTGACAAGTAGGTGTAGGGTATCGAACTTAGGGAAAAAGCTGGTGTATATAAATAAATAATAATGTATGTATGTATATATAGTTTCACAATATTTACTCACTTAATGTTTTTGTGGTTTTTTTAATTGTTTAAATTTTTGTATTTTTCATTTTCATTTTTCATTTTTATTTTATATTTTCTACTTTTTAATTAATTTTTTTATATTTTTCTATTTTTAATTTCTTTTCTTTTTGATATATAATAAGTATATATATATGTAATATGTAGAATATGTATAATATAGAGTGTGTGTATATATATAAACATTGGGAGCCCTTCCAATGAGGTGGGCATTTCCTTAAATTTAAAAATCCACTACCAAGTTTGTAATTTGTGTAACAATTTTGACAAATATAAACTGCACATTGTAAAATAATGATGATCATATTATTTTGTAAAATATAGCATCCATATTGTAACTACATTTTTTATCAAATATATTAACATTTTCATAAATCTTTCTTGATATACATATTATGTTAACATGTATTATTACATTTATGGAGTTAGAAACTATAAAAAATAGAAAAAATACCTAAATTGGTGTGGCCTTCCATGTATCCAGGAAAGGCCCACCTCATCGGATGTTTCATCTATATATATTTAATATAATATATATATATATATATTAGAAAATACAAATAAAAACAATATATTTTATTTTATAAATGGTTTAAAATCTTTTATAGGGCATTATAATAATTAATAATAATATAAACCGTATATATCAATAAATATGTATATAATACAATATAGGGTAATATTTTTTTAAATACAGTAATATATAGTAAAAAATAAAAAATAAAATACTTTTCTATTTTCAATATTTTGCTATTTTTGGTAATTGTTTAGTGATTTTTACTAATTTCTGTATTTTTAAAATATAAAATATCTAAAATCAAGGATTAATTAAATATACTGGATTGTTTTGAGATTTAAAAAAACTAAATAAGATAAAAATTTATCAAAACTAATTTTTATATATAGTAATAAGTATATATATAAAAATATAGGTCTAAAAACATTTTTTGGAGTTTTTAAAAATATTTTGTATTTTTTAGGGTTAGCTAGGGTTTGTTATTTTTTGGTTTTCTTTTGATATTTTTGCAATTTTAGGTCTGTAGTGATAAAATAAACTAATAAACATTCAGGATTTTTTAGGAATTTTAAAAAAATTATATATATATATATATATATATATATATTTGTATTTTTCAAGTCAAATTAGGAATAAAGTAGTTCCTTTTGATTTTTAATAAATATTGAAATATGTGAAAAATGCGAAACAAAATATGTGGCGTGAATAAGCACGTCATCAAGCATTTTCTCCTATTTTTGCATAATTTTTGAAGCACAACAATTATTTTTCGAAAATAGAAATGCAAAAAAAAATCAATAAAGCTGGTCAGGGAATTTATGCAATATAAATTAAATGCTAGGGGTACATGAAAAAACACCCAAAAGTTTGTACTACAACTAGATTTTTTTTAATACTAATAACAATATAAAAACCCGAGAGGTTAAGCATGAAACACCTAGCTCATGTGGGGGGCCACGCGAGCTGAGCTAATATAGGACTAAAGTGCAATTTCTAAAGCATACATGGGGTCCTTTGCAATTTATCCTGAGGCATGTACACTTAATTGAATATTTGCAATACTTTTTACAAAATACAAAAAGGTAGAGGGAGTTTCATGCAATTTCACTCACTTATGGGCCCCTGATCCAGATAGTGCGCTCGATACGTGTCTCATCGGGTGCTCATTCTCGCATACCGCTTTAATAAGAATGAACGGCCCAAATCAGATTTGAGTCGTGTTCTTGATCTATAGTAGAGGAAGGTTCTATAAGAACAGGGATGAACTCCGGCTCCGACGAGCTTCAACTTTGGATATCTCCTTGCTCCGATGGTCTTATATCAATCCAGCAGTAGCTACAAGTCCCTCGCGCTCCTCCGTAGCTGTTGGTCGGCTCAGATGAGACCAATAGGGTTCATATGAGGATCTGAGTGCTAGATAGCTCCAGACGACCTGGAGTTATTCTAGGTGCATCAAATGGCTCCGGATGGCTCCTCTACCCTTTTATCCTGCATCAAAAGATTTATGGGCATGAGGGCTACTGCCTCAGCCTTTGGATGAAGCTGGCAGCAGAAGGAGGTAGAAGGCGATGCAGCTCCGCTGAAGGGGGACAATTTGGAGCCCAGATCTTAGATCCATGATGGATTTGGGTTGGCAGTTGAGGGAAAAGACAGAGAAGGCATCAAGGTATGATGACGGATAAAAAAAGGGCAGAGATATGATCGATTCACAGTGAATTTGGCATGGAGCTCAAGCTCCATGTAAAATTAAGGCTTCCTAATTAGAGCTAAATTAAGTTATTAAATATGAAATTATAGTCAAGAAATTAAACCTTGAATCTAAAGTTACCTAGAAATGCAGAAGAGATGGACACTACCAAGTCGAATAGAAGGCAGAACCGGCCGGAGGTGCTCTGACAGCGGTTGTGGATATCCTCCTCATGATCTCATCCTCATTGCAGCTCGATCGAGCTGCTTGCTGTCACCTAGGAGATGCGGTATACAAGAGATAAGGATCTAGAAATCGAAAAAGAGGGATCCTGAGCAAAAGGATGATGAAGGGTGGAGCTTTATAGGTTGGTGGTTGAAAATTTTTGAGGAGGGATTGTGTGAACGGGTGAGTAAATTGGTGAGCAGGGAAAGGTCAACGAGGATGGTGGATGTGCAAGGATCTGAGGGACGGAGATCTCGAGGTGAACGACAACGTGGTTGATGGGTGGAAATTAGAGAAACTGGGGGTTTTCGATGTCTGACATGGGCGTCCGGGCAGGGCAGTACTTTGATCACACGGTCATTATTTGATGAGCTATGGTTCGTCCACGTGGACCGACTAGGAAAAAAAGAATAAAAAATTAATTCTAAATTTCATAAAATTAGTAAATGAATTAATTAATTTTAGGTTATAAAATAAAAAAATATTTTCAATTTTATGTAGTATTTAATATATATTTTTAATATCTCATGTATAACTCTAGGTAAATATATATGTATTTTGGTATTTATATTTTAAATTTGTATTATATATTTTATTATTTTCTAGAGATATTTTATACAATTTCAATTTATTTAATATCATATTTTGGTATTTTTATTTCTTTTTTCTAAATTTGATTCCATATTTAATTAATTATATACATATATCGTATACGTATATTTTAGTGTACTTTACTTATATGTTGAAGTGTATAATATATTTTTATTTTACTTTAATGGTTTAATTTTATTTTAATTATGTACATGTATTTTAAATGATATTTACAATTTTATAATAATAAAAGAAATTGAAAATATAACGAATAAATATATTGAATATTTTATATAGGTATACTCCACAATGAGGGCTAAAAACCTAATTTTTGCATATTAACTCCAAATTAAATAAAACCACCTTCACTTAATAGCTTATTTTATTTTTTATGAACAATAAAGATGAGTTTGGTCAATTTCGATATAATATGGAGAAGATATGGGTCCGTAAAGTTTTCAATATAGTTTTTTATTTTGTGTCCCATGCACACTGTGCATTATTTTTCAATGAAATCAACCTTGTATTTTTCTTTGGATTTTTAGCTACAATATTCATTTTGAGGGTTTTATTTTTTTGAGGTGTAAAATTTATGAAATTAAACAGGCCCGATAATGCAATTATTGAGAATAAAAACTTCAGGTTCTTGTGTATTTTATGTACAATTTCTCTTACCTATCCCCCCTACTTTATTCCTTATCGACCAAGTCATCATGATGACTAGGTCTCGGGGTCTAGGGTCACTCAGTGTCTTTGAAGCTTCATCTTTTTTATTTTCTTTTATTTATTCTTTTATTTTGGAATTAAATACAATATTTGTGTAATATTTTGTAGTATTTTGTATGCTTTATAGAGTGTTTATTTTGGCAAATTAATGATATATACATGCATTTAGCTAGGGACTTAAGGCCAAAAAAAGAATAAAGGTGATAAAGTGAGTATTCATCAGAAATTAAATAAGTTATAAATATATGAAATATTTAAATGTCATAATATAATATAAAATAAAAATAAAATACTCTAAATATAAGTAAATATACCTATGTATATACATGTAAATAATAACACCAAATAATTAATCTTGTAAAAAGTACATAAATAATTAAGCATTTTCATGATTTGACCTAAAAATAATAAAATCCTTTATTATTTTAAATATAATTAATAAGGGATTTTTGCATCTCCATTTTCTGGTTGGTCCACATGGACCAACTAAGTTACTAGGACTGTTGACCCAACAGGTCAACTATCCTAGCATCCACCCTCTTCTTTTCAGAGGTCATGAGACCTCTGAATTCTCCCCACTTTCACTACTCATACATTCCTCCATGCTCATCGAGATCGCCACCCTTCTGCTCCTCCATCTACCTACTCCACGCCGACCATCTAAATCTTACCAACCCCCTCCTCCTCGAACACCATCTCCTCTCAAAAATCACTCCATGTCTATCCGTAAATAATCGGACCTGGCCCCCTTTTTTGTATTTGATCCCCTCTACTGCTTCGTAACCCCAAAGCCTCGGACTTGAGCTCGAAGGTGACAACTTCGTCTTGCCTTGTTGGCAGGAGAAGGAGGTGAGGCGAGATATCCATTACATGAGCATCTCCGATGATGGCCCCTTGCTCCCTGGAATAACAAGGTACAAGCTGCTTTAGGTAGTTTTTTATATTGCATATTCATTCCTTGTCTTAGTTTAGGTGTTAATTTATGTAGTTAGTTCATAATTATGTTTAATTTGCAGATTTAGGATTGTTGGAGCCTTAAGCTCAAGCTTAAATTCATCATCATCCCTATAATTCAACCCATTTCCGCATCATTCTCATTCCCCTTCACGTTCGTCACAAAGCTCTCATCTTTCTCCCTCGATTCTGCAAGAATCAAGGTGTGGCGATCTTCCATTCGCTGCCTCCATCGGATCTCACTTATCCACTCATCCTCTACATGCTCTCAACTTCAAAATAGGTCAAGGAGACACTACTAGAGACTATGATTTGTTTCATGTAGATATAGGACTTTGACGAGCCTCTTGGAGATGCTTCAATGACCAAGTCAGAGCTCCAGGTGCCTTTGACCTCCAGGACCCTCCCAATGGTGCTCGGACTTAGCTGATACCTCCTACACGAGCGACGACCTCACATGAAGTGAAAGATGTCATTGATAGGGGGATTGGTAGTCGTAAGTGCAAGAAATGAAGGATCGAAGCTTGTCTATTAGCTTTTCTCGGGGTGTTCTTCAGGACACCCCCAGAGTAGTCTGATCACGATCCGCGACCTAGATCTAATTTGGGATGATCAACATTTGGCAAAGCATTATCAGCCTCCAATTGCATGATCGAACGACGTGGCGCAAGGAGAAGCGCTCGATAGCATGCATTTGGGTAAATTTCTAAGTAATCCCACTAGATTTTGTTTATGTTTTAATCAAGTAAATAAGCACCCTTTAAAACTTGTAAATGTTGCATAGGACCCTTGTATTTCTTGAATATTGACATCATGTCCTCGTGCCTCATGTGTTGCGCCACGTGAGGCAATATGCTATTTACACCCAAGCCCCAATGTGTTTGTGTATTTATCTTTTAGTCTTAAAACTTGTAAAACAAGTGTTAAAATTTTTAGTTATTTGCACGCAAGCCTTTGTACTTATATTTTATTGCAAATATACCCATGTCAGGCTATATTTATTTAATTTCTTGTCTTTTTATTTTGAATAATTAGCTCCTAGATGCTATAAATTCTGGAAAAAATCTTGTCGGTGTCTAATATATTATTAGTTCTAGCTCTTTTTTTATTTTGGCATTTACTTGCATTCTTTCATTTATTATAAATCATATAGGAGCTAAATATTACCTATTTAGTTATACAGATACAAAAATTAGAAACTAATTTTAAAAATTCCAAAAAATAGTATTTATCAGTATATATTCTAACTCTAGACGAAAAATTTCAAAAAATAGAAAAAAAAATTACTAAAAAAGTAAAACGCTAAAAATCCATAAAAATCGGTAAAAAATCTTAAAAATGTTGAAAAAGTAGTTTTTGTTGTATATTTTTATTTATATTATATAATTTATATTAAAAATAGTTTGGGAATTTTTAACTTATTATATATTTTTAAAACCCAAGACAGCCCAGCCTATATACTATCTTCCTTGTTTTAATATTTTTAATGCTTTAAAAATATATAAAAATTAGCAAAAATTATAGTAAAAAACATAAAAATAGAGAAAATTATTAAAAATACAAAAATATTTTTTTGTGAATTTTGACTATTTATAGATATATTTAAAATTATAAGGCCTATATAGACTATATATACATGATAAAAGTGATATAACTATTGTTATTAATTATAAATACCTAATATATATTTAAAACTATTAAAAAATAAAAAGGATTGTTTCTACATATATTCCCATATTTTTATTTAGTATATATAACATATATTTTTTTATAAATCTAGATTATTATTGTTGTTGTATATTATATCTTAAAAACAAAAGGAAATTAAAAATTCTACAAAATTAAAATAAAATAAAAACTAAAAAATTTAAAATAAAAAATAGATATATATATATATAAAATAAAAAAATCATCAAAAATTAAATATAATAAAAAATCCCATAAAAAATCAAAAAGGCAAAAAAGTAAAAAAATAATTATTATTTGTTTTCTATTAATTGATAATAATTATACCTATCCAGATTGCTCTCAATGGTTCGACCCCTATGATATGTCACTATACACATATTTGTAGCGTACAATAAATTTTACCCTCATCTTGTTTATTGTTTTATCATTATTGTGGGTTGATTGTTGATGAGTTGATTGGTTGGGATCCGAGTATCGTGAGAGTGGCCACCACAGTGATTGTCAGATCTGACTTATTAAACACCATACATCCTCCAAGATCGGGTGTTAGCAATCCCTAATCGATCCCCTCTATCACATATCCATAGTATATTATTTAACAAGAGTTTATATACCAATGGTTATATGTTACCTTTTTCAAAAATTTAACTAATCATCTCTAAATTTTGAACTAAAAAATTAGTGTCGCTTTAGTTAAAATATTTAAAAATTAGCAACTCATAAGTATTGGTATAGATCCACACACTACAAGAAATTTGACATAAGGCAATGAATAATCTTTATTTGTTGTTATGTCATCTATATTTAAGTATATTACAACAAATATTACTTATTACTTCATTCTTTAAAATTTCAATGAATATTCTATCCATTTCTGTATTCCAAGAAACTAATCATATAACAATGGTTATCGACTGACTTTCTCTTCTAATCATTATTAAATTAATCAAAGATTAGTATAAATTTTAATGGACAACTCAATGGCTAAATCATTGCTATATTAAATTTTAGCAACAAATATGACATTTGTTGCTATTTTGAAGATGGGAGTTCATTTATAATGGATACTATTCGTTGGTATATATTTAACATCCGAATATATGGTAACAAATATTCCAATTATTCATTGTTCTAAGTCACTTTTTTGTAGTGACCGCTAATGATATTGCAAGGAATATGGCATTCATTTTATAATTCCAAGTATTAAAAAATCATTTCCCAATGAATAACATTCGATATATATTTAACATTGGATGATATATATATGGAATTTAAAAAACTATCATTATAGACTTATTTTGACGTAATAAACCTATATTAAATTTTTAAAATAAATTAATATACTTTTCATATCCGTCAATACATACATATGTATTCATATCGTATGTTTAAAATGGGAAAATGGGGTTGCTCATGGGAGGAGCCAACGTGCTGCTCCCACCCGTTTTACCTACATTTTTTTATTTGAAAAATAAAAATATGTATTTTCATCATTATATCCCCTAATATGTCATTCATATTTCCTTAGAAACAGAGACTCATAAGTCCTCCATCTAGAAAAGGTAATTTAACGGTCTTAGAATTGTTGTCATCGATCTGTTCTAGATGGAGGGCATAAGAGTCTTTGTTTCTCACGAAATTTGAATGGCACATTACGGGGATATAGTGATGAAAATACATATTTTATTTTCCAAAAAATAAAAAATGGGGGAAAATGGAGCAGGAGCTGCCCATTTGCTACTCCCAAGGAGTGATGAATCTATGATTCTCATTCTTTATTATTTTATTTTAGCCATATCTTTTAGCAAACACATCTGTAAATATGTGTAAATCCAAGAAATTACCATTATATATGCTCTTGTTAATATTGTATAATTGACACCTTTTCCAAAAATAAAATATTAAAGAAGAAAAGGAAAAGAAAGAGAGAAGAAGTATGTAATTATGTAATAATTACAGACATACCCAAACCTTAAATAAAGGTCAATTATTGACCTCATCGATAAGGAATAAAGTAGGGGGAGATAGGGTCCTTGTATATTCTTCACCATTCGTTCTATATACATATCATTCCTATATTTTATTCTTCAATAAAAATATTCAAAACAAGGTATTTTCGCAATAAAACTTTAAAGTAAAAATGTTCTCTAAATAATAAAATTATTTGCAAGATTTGATGTACATAGTACAAATAATACCACTCATAAAAGCCACAAAACAAGAACTTAAAAGATCAATTCCAGCTCCATATGAACTCAAATTCTTCCAAAATCATATGTATGTATGCTAAATTAAATTATCTTTAAAATGATGATAGTTTCATAATTTTTGGAGTTGTGGTACGAAAGTTGGCTTTTTGAGTGTACTGCATAGTCATATAGTACCTATACTTGTAAATATATTTACTTAGTTATTTTAATACATAATCTTTGTATATTGTATTTTTAAATACTTATGAATACTTCGAATAATATTTTAAAAAATCATGAAACACAAAATAAATTAAAAATAAAATCAAAATCTCATGTACAACAGCCATGCATGTATATATTGTATAAATTATCTATTTATTAATACTTTTATTTTTTTTGTAAAAATCAAATAAAAATTATTTTATACTCATGAAATTATTTTGTAAAGAAATAAAGTATAAAACAAAAGATATGTGTATAAAAATAATAAAATATATATATGCATACTATACCTATATATAATACACTATATTATATATATTGTATATATGGATTCATAAAATTAAAAAAAATAAAAAAAATTGAAAAATAATAAACATTTTTTTATTTTATTCATTTTAAAAACATTTATTATTTCATTTAATATTCTTTGATTTATTAAATAGAATTTTTGATTGGTTGACCCGGGTTTGTTGACCTGGGTCAATCCTCCCTTCTCCAAGCCCATAATCGGATTCTTATCACCGGACTCCATTTCTCTCAATTATCATGCCCAACTCTGACCTCCATCTACCTTGAGATTTGAGTCCAAGATTCCTCGTAGATCCGAGAATCTCGTAGATCTCTAAGTTGGCCCGAATCTCCCTAAAGTTTCGTGCATTCAGAAGATCCTTTTGGAAACCAAGGATGCTCTATAAATATGCATATCTACCTTCCTCACTCTGGGGCTCGTCCCTCGTGCCCCCATTGCCCCTTATCTACCTTCAGGAGAGTGACAGGATCCCAAAGAACCCCTTAGGAGACAAAGTAGGTGCTTGGTTGTACGCAGCTCAGTATGTGGCTAGAGATCCGCTGCATCTATCCTCTCTTTCTTACTGCAGCGGGATTGAGGCCAGGACTTCTCCTCTGCCTTCGTCTGAAGTTGCTGAGCACATCAAGAACCTTAGGTATCCACTAGTCCCTCCACACTTTGCATTTCATTTTGATTTTGCCCATTTCCTCTACCGACCATTTCTTAGCTTCGTTAGTCGCAACCGGAGCTCCATCCTTCACTCCGGTCGCTCAGATCGATTTCACGTTTCGTCAGCACCTTTCTCACACACCCTGATCCCTCTAGATCATTCTCATCTAAGAAGGATTAGGATAGGTCTCCCCCCATTTCCGCCAGAGACCAAGCTAGCACTCCCCCGTCGCTTCTTTACTGTTTAGACATAAATAAACTGACTGGTGTGACGCATCCTAGTTGAGCTATCCTTTGCAGGCATAGGAGCATGAGAGGAGGCTCGATTTGAGCCTCAAGAAGACCGACAGAGCACCTTCTGGTGTTGTTACCCCGTCGAGCACATCCGATCGTCCGTCGTCCTATCTGAGCCTTCTAGTCGATGTGGAGAACTACTACGAAGGTGTTGAACCTCAGAGTGACTCGATCAAACATGTGGATCGACTTCCACCTTTGATTGAAGTTCGCCAGCTTCCGGTTCTTCCAGCATCCTCCAGAGTCATTCGATCAGCTGTGCCTCGTCCAGTTCTGATCTTAGCCATCCAGACTCACCCTTTTTGTAGTGTCAGATCAGATCCCTTTGCAGATCCGAGCCACACATCAGACCAATTTTCTAGATCCGTCAGATCAACATTCTAATGGCCATCAAGATCGTACAACAGGTGAGCTCCACGCATGTGCGACGTGTCTTGCTGAGGGTATATTTCACTTCTACCCTCTTTCTTTGCTTTATTTCGCTTTAATTCATTGATTGTAATAATTAGTTAAAAACATTTTGCATTAAGGACCTCGAACTTTGTTTATTTGCATTTTAGTCTAGTTGAGTTGAGTCCACGTGCGTCCACACGTGCTTTTGTGGGTCATTTACAGCGTATGTCCTAAGCTATCTTCTGGTTAATGAACGAGCTGAATGTTTTGAGATTTGCATATATACCCCTGTGAAAAGTCAAAAATTCTATCGGTTGTGTGTTCCATAGAAGGTGGGAGCACAGTCGTCGAAGTGACCGACGAGAACCTCGGACTAATTGCACGACTAACCCACAAATAAATCAAATAATGAAATAGAAGTGTGGAGATAAAATTTATTTTATTTAACTCTACAAAAGATGTGTTTAGTGCAAGTAGTCTAGAGTGTCGAATACATGGAGCACAAAGGATAAATCGGGCGATTAAGCATAAAAATGATATGTGAGCTTCCTTGTCTATATTTTTATGTGGGTTTTCAATTTTATATATATTTTATATTTTTTCTTTTAATTTTATATTTTGATATTTTCTTTTTATATTTTTAATTTTTTTATTCCCATTTTCTTATAAATATATAATATAGGATATATAAGACTATATATACAATAATTGATAATATAGATATAAATATAAATATAAATAACTACAAACTATAGAATTGAATATTTCTATGTTTAAAATAATTCTTTACTATTTTTGTGATTTTTAGGGGTTTTCGCTAATTTTTATATATTTTTAAAGTCAAAAGTATCCCAAATTAGGGATTAAATAAATACCTGAAATTGAAATGAAGCTTAAAAATAAAAATATAAATCCAAAATTATTCAAATAAATTTTAATAAATAGTAATAATAGAGATAAAATTATAAAATAGAAAAATATATTTTGGGAATTTTTGAGAATTCTTTAGATTTTTATTAAGGATTTTAGGGGTTTTCAATTTTTAAGAGTTTTATATTTCTATTTTTATGGATTTTAGTCTAAAGGATAAAGATATATAATAAATAAAATATATTTCTGGGGAATTTTTCAAAATAGTTTTAATTTTTTTGGAATTTTCTAAGTCAAATAGGGGCTAATTATGCTCTTTTTGATTTTAATAAATAGATAAAAGTCTTAAATTGCTAAATAAAAAATATGGCATGGAACTAGAAGCAATCATGAACTTACTCTTTATTGTTTTGTTGATTTTTGGAGCACAGTAGCTATATTTAATAAATGGAGGAAATGCACAAAAATTGCTAAACAAGCAGAGCATATATCTAAATAAAATAAAGCCCAAGGGCCTTGCTGCAATTTTCACTAAAATATATAAAGGAAATAAAACATTTTAGGGTCAAATCGAAATACAATAAATCTAAGGGCTCGCCTGCAAAATGCCTACCCCACGTGGGACGACACGTGAGGTGAGCTAGCATGGACTGACGTGCAAATATAAAAAATGCGAGGGTTTTTCTGCAAAAATTACCAAACTAAATGAATGACAGTTGAATGATTTTAAACTAATTAATAAATACAAAATGCATCTACAAAAATTTGCAAAATACCCAACGGTCTGATGGTGCCGACTTGACCACGTGTAAGCTCCTTGTGGCACGATACCGGTTCGACCTTAGACAGATCAGATTAAATCATCTAAGGAAATCGGATGACCCCAGTATGTTGCATCCAATGGCTACTGGCAGCTTTGGAAGAAAGAGGATATCATATGGTAGTGAAGATGCTCGGAAGAACATGGAAGAACCCCCATTCTTAATTTCAAGCTTCGATCGGCTATGAAGCGGGCTTCTGACCACCTGGGGTACTCCGAGTGGGGACAAAATGGAGCCCAAGTCCCTCTGCTTCTAACGGTGGCTTCAGAAGGCACGTTGGATCCGCAAAGGCATAAGACATGCTCGGTATAGAATGAGGCTCCAGGTACCTTAGCTCCTATCAA
Source organism: Ottelia alismoides (assembly GCA_037367405.1). Classification (NCBI taxonomy): domain Eukaryota; kingdom Viridiplantae; phylum Streptophyta; class Magnoliopsida; order Alismatales; family Hydrocharitaceae; genus Ottelia; species Ottelia alismoides. The sequence goes on from JAZKJV010003206.1 coordinate 238,117, forward strand.
AATCGGCTCCAAAAAGAGCCTTTTGGCCTGCCAGCGCATGCAGGGAAAAAAGCAAACCTCAAACGGCTAGGGGACAGGTCAGGCAGTTGACCTAGGTCAACTATCGAAGCCACCTGGTTGGTCGACAGGGACCAACCAGAAAAAACCAGCCCAAAAAATATTATAAAATCTATAATAATAATAAAATGAATTTAATAATTTTAAACTATAAAATAAAAAAATTATTTTCTAAAGTATTTTATTATGATTTTTATTTATTTTTTAGGGTATTTAATTAGAAGTTTGTTTTTAGGGTTTTCTTATAGGTATATTTACCTATGTTTTGTGTATTTTGTTTTTATTTTATATTTTTAATTTTATTATTTTATTCTCTTATTTTGTAAAGTACAACTTATTTTTTTTACCATAAATATATATATTTATTGTATTTTTATGATGTAATATATACACTTAAATAAATTGGTATAGTAAATAGATAGGGATAAGTATAGGTATTTCATCTATGTAATTTTGTATTTTATTTATTTTAATATTTTATTTGTGGTTTTATTTTGGTTTTAAAATGTACATATGTTATACATAAGGGGTAGATGGGGCTGCCCCCTGGGGTAGCCAACATGGCTGTGCCACCCAATTTTTGGGCAATTTTTTTTATTTTTTTTGAAAAATATCATCATGTATATTCACCCTAATATCCCTCCTATATGCCATTCAAATTTCGTTAGAAAACAGAGACTCCTACGACCTCCATCCAGACAGGGTCGATTTAAAAATTCCTGCGATCGTTAAAAAATGACGTCTGGATGGAGGCTGTAGGAGTCTCTGTTTTTGACAAAATTCGAATAACATATAGGAGGGATATAGGGATGAATAAACATGACAATATTTTTCAAAAATAATAAAAAAAATTTGCCAAAAAAAGGGGTGGGGACAACCCCATTTTTCCCTATAAATAATATTTACAAAATTATAAAAATATAAATTATAAAACTTATAAACAATAAATAAAATGAATATTTTCTTCGAGTATGTTATACAATAGGGGTCCAAAAGCTAACTTTCACTCCATAACTCCAAAAAATATTAAACTTCATTAAATGGCTTATTAAAAATTATATACAATTAAAGGTGATTTTGATAATTTTCAGTTTTTATTTGAGAGATATAGTTTGTGATGTTGGGATTTTGGTTTTTTATTCTGTGTATAAAATGTACGCTGTATATTATTTTTGTATGAAAATTATTTTTATTTTTCTATATATTATTATCTACAATTTTCATGTATAAATTTTCTTTATTTGAGGTATAAATAATAGAAAATAAAATAGGTCCCAAAAATAAATAAATGATGAATAAATAAATGGGATTTTTATTTTATTTTTCTCCCTTATCCCCCCTACTACTTGTCGACCTAGTCATCAAGATGCCTAGGTCTCAGGGTCTAGGGTCATAAAATACCTTTGGCATTTTTTGTCTTTTCTTTTCTTTATTCTATAATTTTGGCATTAAAAATAATATTTTATACAGTATTTATACAACAAAGATTGAATGTTAGTATGTACAAATTAATGGTATTTAAATTCATTAAATATGGTTTTTAAGGACAAAATGATAGAATAAAGGTGATGAAATGGAAATTCATCACCCCCCATACTTGCCTTTGCTAGTCCCTAGCAAATATATGCAATAAGTGCAAAAAATAAAAATAAAGAAAAGAAAAAGAAAGAAGGTAGATTGAATTTAATTCTCAAACTTGTCTTCACAAAATCAAAGTTTGGAGCTTAAGTCGGACCTTTTGAATTTTAGTGCGGTCGGACCGTATTGGGAATCGGATTTGAAATACAACAGCCTTCGAGAATCCCAAAATTCTGCTCAAGTCTCCTCAATAACTAGGTCAAGATATTTCAACTCACACGCAAGCCCTTACGACTATGAGTCTCACTTGTATAGTATATGTTATGTTGGCTCCCCTCAACTGAAATGATAAAGAGACTAACGTCTCCAGCATGACAACCCAATGATTCCCCAAGACAACAACTCTTCCTCGAGGAGCGGGGTATTCCCTTCTAAGTTCAAGTGACAACCAGACCAAGAGAAGGGGGTGAAGAGAAGAATGGACGGTAGCCATTGTAGCTACCTATCCTAGGATGCATGACTAGTGTAGTCAAGTCATCCAGCTGCAGGCTCACATGATATGACTTTGAAGCTCAAGCTTACTTATTGACTATTCAAATATGTACACTCCGACAGTAATTTTTATTTCAATCAAGCCTATCCAATTTTTTGGACAATTTTTTTTTGAAATACTATATACAGTAGCATTTACATAAGGAGTTTTTTCTCTTGAACCAGTAAACTATCCCTCTTTTAAAGCATTATTGCAACTCACACTCTCTTGTATTTATATGTCCATGCTATTGGATGAGTTGGGGTGCACTTACCTCTGTAGACGAGGACAAATGTTTCCACTTGTGTGCGTATCATATTGGCAAATCCAATTGATGACACGCCTGACAACTCGGGTTAAGCAAATAATAACCAATGGTCGTTGTGACCCAAATCACCAAGCGAGGTCAATCAAGAAAAATAAATAAACCACTTAAGAAAAGATAAATCAATAAAATTAAATGTAAGCGGTCTTCGCTATTCTTTTTACCTGGTGTAGCGACCAGGGTTGAACACAAGGAGCACGATTTAAAAACTCTATAGTCAAATTTCAAAGATATTTTTTTATTGTTTTTTGAATTTTTTTTATTTTTAAAACAAGCACAAATGAATAAAGAAAATGCACGACACCACATTTTATTTATATTTTTCTAAATGACAAAAAATGTACAGAAAATTAAAATGAAAATATTTTTGGGTTTTATATAGTTTAAAATATTTTGGTAATTTTTTTTCAAATTTTTATGATGTTTTTGTAATTTTCTAAAAAATGAAACAGTGGAAAATAAACAAATTATGCACAGTTAGGAGTATTTTTCAAGTTAAAAATCCTTTAATTGCTCAAAACTCCTGGAGATTATTTTTAATGTAAACTACAAAATAATATCTACAAATAGAGACCAAGATCAGAATTTTCGATTTTTTTTACAATTTGTTACAATTTTTTAAAGATTTTTCATTTTTCATACTTTTTGGGCTTTTATAAACCAACAATGCACAAAAATTGGATAGAAATTAAAGGACAGTAAAGTGCACCTACATTACTTTTTTGGAATTTTTAACAAATTTTTTGAATTTTTATGAATTTTTAAAGTGTAGGCAAGCAAAAAGACAATGTTTTTGATTTTTTAAATATATCAACTAAAGTCAAAATTCTATGAAAATTTTATACAATGTTAAAGCACATATCAGGAGCATACATGAATTTTTTGAGAAATTTCGCAAGCATAAAAATATTTATTCAAGAAAAAGAGCATGCAAATTTTAAGTTCTGCAGTACAGGGACCAAAATAGAATGTTTCAAAGTTTTTGCATGAAAATATATCAGAAATAAAATATGGGTGAAATAATGCAATTCACACAATTCCTTTTTTTAAAAATCCCAACTAAGGTTTTCTTGTAATCTTCGTTTCCAAAATAGAGAAGGGGGGCGCCGTCTTCTTCAAGCAGCAGAGGGAAGGGGGCCGCTCAAGGGCGGCGACCGTGGAGGAGATCGCCGGGGGATACAACGACGTGCTGGGGACGGATCTGGAGGGAAGAAGCAGGGCCGGTGCTGCTGGCTAGCGGCGCGCGGGCCGCGTGGGAGTGGCGGCGCCGCGCAGATGGCGTTTTCGTCGGGGCACGGATGGCGCGTTGGCTACTGCACTGCCAGGCGCGGAGGCAAGATGGAGATGGGCGTAGAGGTCACGGGCCGGTGCGCGACGGGAGCCTGCGCTTTGGGCAGATCGTGCGGTTGCAGGGCTCGGAGGTCGCGCGCGGGAGGTGTCGGCGATGGCGATGCCGCACGCACGGGGAAGGAGGGCCGGAAAGGTGGCAGCCTTGGGGCGTTTCTCGAGGGGACGGGAGGCGGCGCTGGGCTGCCGCGGAAGGCGTTGACACGGGGTAGTGCCGCGTTGGAGAGGCTGGGCGGCACGCTTGGTGATGGCAGAAGGACGCCACGAGGCAGCGATGGTGGATCGGCGCACGGGGAGGACGCGAGGGTGACGCGCGCGGATGCACGACGCCGCTGGAGTTGAGGGTGAGGCACAGGCCGCTGGTGGCGGCACCGTGCGTGGGGATGACGGGCGGCGGGGGGGGGGGGGGGGGTGATGTCCCCGCGGCTTGTTACAAAATTTTTTTATTTTTTTATTTTTTATTTTTTATATTTTTGTATGTACAGAAATAGTAATAAGGATTTTTTTTTGTTCTCCTGCAAAACAGTAGTTAGAGATAGAAACAAAATTTTTTATTGTTATTTTTTTACCTGCAAAATAGATGTTAGAGATAGAAAAAGAATAATTTTTTTATTTTTCCTGCAAAAATAATTATGAGATAAACAGGAAAAATAATTATATAAATTATTTATTTTTTTATTTATTTATGCACAAAATAAGATGGGTGAATTATTTGGATCCGTGATATGCGAGATGGATCCGTAACTCCGACCACCGTACATGGTCGGAGGTGATAGGTCATGCGAGGTAGAAAGTGAAATGAAAAGGGTCAGAAAATGAGATGGCAAATCGGTGTCGGATCGAAAAGTGTGAAATTGATTTTTTTAATCTAAAAACTAATCACTACATCTACGCAAAAATCTAAGCCTACGATTTACCTAGGAAAAGACAAGAAATAAATTGGATCTCACATCGGGGTTCGGACATGCCATGATGGCCTTGACAAGGACCGACACGCTGCCACCGTGTGGCTCGGAGGCTAGGCACCCTTCTTCAATAAGACGACGCTCAGAGATCGGGCTCCTCTCCGCCAAAGATCGATCAAGAGGAAATAAGGGAGGAGGAGCCCATTAAAAAGAGACAAAAAATCAAAAATGGAAAATATTCAAAAATAAGGAAAGCATTTATTGGTTAATTAAATAAAATAATTAAATAAATAAAATAATTAATTAATTTAGTTATTCGGAATTAAATTAATTAAATAAATAAAGTAATTTATGGAAATCAATTAACCACCTTAATGGTGGTCAATTAAGGTAATATACATGGTATGTTATAAAACCAAATAAATTAAATAAAATAAAATAATTAAATACAAATTTCGGAATTAAATTAAATTAATTAAATAATGTGAGATAATTAATTTTTTTGGTGATTTTTATTTAAGGATGTTAATTGTATACATATATTTTACACATATAATACGATGTACATAAGTACAAATAAGGAAATAATTTTTTTGGTGATTTTTTTTTATTTTAATTTTTTTATTTTATTTTTAATGAAAATAATATTTACAATTATATACATTATATAAAAATAAATATGAATAAACTATATGCAACAAAAATATGGGAAAGCTGCACAACACACCCTAGAAAACCGACTTTTTAATCGTAATGCAAAAAAATACGAAACCATAGCCATTTGAAAGATAATTTAATTTAGAGTATAATGGAAATGAGTTTGGTTCGATTTGAGCTCGTATAGAGCTGGAATTTGTGTTTCAATTATCGCTTTGCGGCTTTTTCTGGGTACGATTATTTGCAATATATACATTATTTTATTTTACACTTATTTTTATAATTTACAACACATGTTTATTTACAACTTTTGTTTACAAAAATAATTAATTTGAGGTCAAATTATGTATAAATAAAATAATGCAAGTTTTATACAAATATACATGAAGAATATTTATAAAATATTTTTGGTTTTTCTAACAGAAGACCCTATCTCCCCCTACTTTATTCCTGGTCGATGAGGTCAAGTCTTGACCTTCTCTCGGGGTTCGGGTTAGTCTGTATTTATTGCATAAACACATCCTTTTCTTTTTCTTTTCTTATTTATTCTTTTATTTATGTACAAAAAGTGTTAAAAATGTAATTTTAACAAATGCATGCAAAATGGTAATTTGATGGAATTATCGGTATTTACATGTATTTGACTAAGGAAAAGAGGCTAAAATAAAAGAATAAATGGATGAATCGTGGATTCATCATTCCCCTATACTTTACCTTTGCTAGTCCCTTAACAAACACTTATTTGGAAAATAAGTGAAAATGAAAATAAAGAAAAGAAAAAGGAAAGAAGTTAGAACAACATTGACTTTTAAACTTTTCTTCATAAAAATGTAGTATGGAGCTCTGTCAGACCATTAGATTATTAGTGTGTCTGAATCTTAATGGGAAATGGATTTAAAACCTAACAGCCTCTAAGTTCCATAAGACTACTATTCAGGTCTTCTCAACAGTCAGATCAAAACAAGTCTACATACACAAATTCGTATGACTATGAATTCTTACTTGTACGTGTAAGTGAAATATAGCTCCTCATCTCAAAAGTAGCAAAGAAACAAACTCTCTCAACAAGGTAACTCTAATCCCCCGGTCTGGCAACTCTTTCCTCGAGGAGCGGGGATATTCCCTTCTAAGTTCAAGTACAACCAGCTCAAGAAGAGGGGATGGAGAAGAGAATGGACGGTAACCAGTGTAGTTACCTATCCTTGGAAGCATGACCAGCGTAGCCATGTCACCCGCTGCAAGCTCACAAATATTTGACTTTGAAGCTCTTATTCTTTTTTTTCACTTGTATATACACTCCGGCAGGCATTTTATTTTTCTATCAGGCCTGTCCACTTTTGGAGATTTTGCATTTTTTTCTTTTTTTTTGACAATATATACAAGGTGCAACATGTACATAAGGAGTTTTTCCTCTTGAGCCAGTAGACTATCCCTCTTTTGAAGCATTATTGCAACCCCACAGCTCCTGTCTTTAGACCTCAACATCACCAAACCAGGTTGAGATACACTTCCCTCCCTAGAGGAGGATGAGAGGTTCCTCCTAGATGTACTACCCTCGTATGCTACCCGAAGCCAAAAGATTCTGCCCCCTCACTACCTCCTCCGTGAAGAGCTACGTGTAGAGTGCATTTCCAAGGTAAGCCACGATCTAAAAGAATCATGTGTGTGTTGTTAAATATTCTACTTAGACTCATCAAGATGACATGTTAACATAGTCTTATGGACCCAAAGAATTAAATCTCTAGGACCTGAAAAGTCTTAACTCCAAATCTTATAAGGTTCCTCTGAAATTAAGTGGATTAAGGTCCAACTAAGCTCCATTCTTCAAATTTATTCCAGACTTAGTTTAAATGTCAGAATCATCCTGAAAAATGCTCATGCTCATGCAAATGCAAGAAAATATGTACATGCAAGAAAAAGAAAAGAAATCAAAAATCTTTTTGTGAAACAATTTTCAAAATTTTTAAATTTTTACGGATTTTTGAAAAATTATGATGCACATGCACAAAGCTTTTTTTATGCAAATAGCTAGTAATATATACAAGTATATACACAAGAGTGAGTTAATGATTTTACAAGAATAAGATGCAAGAATTTACAACTTGAGTAATTTATACAGGTATATGCATAGTTGGATTTTTTAATTTTTATTTTATTCATTTTTTTTATTTTTGTGATGCATATATACCTCAAATTTATTTGAAAATAATTTTACAAATAATTTTGAAAACTATAGTCCAAAATAAATTTTCACACAATTTTACAAACATTTACACACATTTGAAAACTCTTTTGCAAACATTTTTCAAATAGTATATATAGATTTTGAAAATAAATTTTTCAACCATTTTTCAGAACATTTGCAAATAGTTTTTACAAAATAATTTTATTTTACACAAAGAGAACAAATTTTACAAACCAAAATATTTTTACAAAGGTTGAAAATATTTTTCAAACATTTTCCAAATAGTTTTCAAAAGATTTTTCAAATAAATTTTCAAACTACTTTCAAAATATTTTTCAAAATATTTTAACCTGATTTATTAATCAGTATATACAAAAAGAATTTTGAGGAAATTTCTGCATCTTTTTATTAGTTAGTTTAGTTTTTTTTAGTTTTTTTTGAGTATTTACACAGTGTTTATCCATAATAAAAAAATATGAAAGTACGAGTTATGAATAAAGTATATATACAATATATACGACACCCCCCTATACTTAGCTCGAACTATGTCCTCATAGTGATCAAAGAGCTGGAAATAAAGACATAACTCATGCTAAATATAGAAAAAAGAAAAGAATAGTATACTACAACGACGAATAAAAGAATATAATCAATAAGAGTCGGTGACCCCCCAATACATAGGATTAAGTAATCATAAGTATAGAAGATTGTATACAAAGGGAAAACCGAGGAGTAGAATGTACAGAGTCTACCTCCCCCATACTTAGGGTAAAATATCCCTAAGTATAGGCAACAAAACAGAGGTAAAAAGAATCAAAAGAATAATCACAATTCTGACACCCCCTATACTTAGGGTAAAGTACACCCTAAGTATGGAATAATCATGCGATGGATATGGGGTGTGAGAAAGAATGTATGATATGGGTAGATGATCTATACAACTGTGAGTAATGTTGAGGTGCCTCTCAACAAGCGCTAGAGTTTACGCCCCTAGCTGGGCGTAAATGTTAGGACAACGCATTATCGAGGTTCAGGACGGTATCTGTGAGGCGAATACCGTACTGTCGTCGCAATCTCGGCGGGAGAATAACGATGAAGTCAACAAAGTAAATGATAACACCCAGATAAACAATCAGGCGGGTGTTTGCTACCGGGTCAAGATATGGTAAGATGAAATCGAGCTCCTGTAGCACAAAAGAAATCGACGGCTCAAGATATGTATGGAGTGAAAGGGCAGAGCCGAAGAAGTCGAACGTAGAGAAGGAAGGATCTAGTAGTGAATCCTCCACGTTAATCACAGTCTCAAAAAGATAAGGAAGATCATGATCAGGAGACTCACTAGAAAGGTTGATATCCGATGCATATAATGTAGACAAATTAGTGAAATCATCAAATACCTCAAAGATCGGGTCATCCTCGCGAGGGTCGTCGAGGAGAGAAACATCAAACTTATTATCAGAAATATCAAAATACTCGGTCTCGTTATCCGAAAGATCAGATACACTCTCAGAAAGTGAAACCGAGTACATATGGTCCATGGCATCCTCCCGCAGATAACCCTCGGGGAGTAATGCCGAATCATTAGGAAATTAGGGATCAATGCTGTCAAATATCATGTCCTCCAAAAATATATCGACCTCATCAAATGGGAGGACACATGCCTCAAATATGGGACTATCAAGGTCTGTTGAATCAAAAATCGGTCGCTCATCAAGCTTTCTCTACTGAGATGAATCCAAGTATATCTCCAAATCTGAGAAGATCTTCTGAAGACAAGACATTGAATCAACTGGACATGGACACTGAAATGACACTAAGGATGGCTGAAATGTGGGCTCCTCCTCTATCTCTTGGGACTCTAGCAGATCTAGAATCGAAGAATCTTATATGTGACAGAGTGGGACTTGCTCAAAATCTGGCTGTAAATCCAATTGGTCCTCAACCAATGTCCGTCTCTGGGAACTCACAACAATAGGCAACACATCCATCAAATGAGAAGTAGTAGCATCCATATACTCTGATTTGTGTGTGCTATCAAGATTGGCATGGTGTGTCACGCACTCAACTGTTGTCATCTCTCCCTCATGTGTTGTCCCAAATAAATCATCTCGTGTATATGCAAGATTAGAAAGTGTATCCAAGATGGTCTCAAATAAATCTAGGTCGGGACAGTGGTGTGAACCACCACACGAAGTAATGACATATGTAATCTGCTCTGCGGTCCTCCCCCTCATGGCGATGTGGATAAGGTCATTCATCGAAAATCCATGATCCAGAAATCGCCTCAAAAGTTCTCATAATCTCAACCATGGATCTATTAGTGGCTTTTGGGGTTAACTGAAAAATCACGAATACAAGACCGCATCATCGCTGCTTTATGTTGGGGGTAAAATTTCTGAAAAAATAACGATCGTAAATATCCCCACATAGTAATCTTCCTTCCCAATTGTCTGTGCCAAATCGTGGCTCTACTCTGAAGTGTAAATGGGAAGGTAATCAGCATCATTTCCTCAGAAGTGATATTGGAATATGATCATGATCCACAAATATCATCAAAACTCATCGATATGCAAATATGGTTCCTCGTGCACTTCCCCAAAGAATTTCGGCAATATATCAATTAACTCTATATCCAGAATGAATGGTCTCAAAGTAGAAGCGGATTGGGCTTCATGATCTATGTATTCATCCATCATCCTAGGATAAAAGTCGTCTAATGCTCGCAACTGCCCCATTCGATCGCCTATGGGATGCACTCTCATCTCAGCAAGGTGAGCACCCGTGTCTCGTATATTGTCAATCTGAACTCTTCGGGTTTCACTCACAGCATGTCCCGAATGGGAGGGTGGGTAGGGAGAAGATGGGAAATCGGACGGGGTTCTGACCTCCCAAGAGAGTGGGCGGGAATGATGGGCATTAAAATAAAGAAGCCGTTAAATTCGGTTGGAATGGAAAGTGGCCCATCGTGATGAGAGGGAAATGAAGGGAGGGAGGGTGGGATAGAAGTAGAAGGTGAGAGATGGTGGGGGAGAGAGAGAGATAGAAGGGAGGGAAGGAAGGTGATTGCTAATGATTCATAGAAAGATTATAACTGCTAATGATAGAATGATCGTAACCGACTCACACCAAAGACATACAAAACACAAAGCAAACCCCCAGTTCACCAACTCAACACAAATCTGACCGTGAGATTCGGTCTTTATCTTTTCAATTTTAAGAGTTAGGTGATAAGTCAAAGTTGTACAAACACTTAGGAGGCTTGAATAGGATTTGGGCAATACTCCTTAGTGTGTACGCGAGAAATTAAAAGCGCAGACAATGAGGGGATTTCTCTTCCAATACAATGAGGAATCCGTTACGTTTAATTTTAGAGTCAAGTTCAATTAGCAGTCCCAATTTTTTTAATTTTAAATTTTCTATTTTTTTGGATTTTTTTCAAAGATAAACGCCTAACGAGCATTTTGATTTCCTCTTTGATTGATTTGCATCCAAAAATAGGGGGAGGAAGTCGAAAAAGCCAATGCACGGTCAAACACGATGATGCATGTAGAGATAGAAAATGCGTACCTTTCTCCAGTACTCTACATGCAATATGATCCGCGCATAAATTAAATACAGAATGTAAACTAACTATATGATGCACGTGGAAATCAGCCTTAGACAAGCAACTTCTATTGATCGTAAAGAACTTTTTAAATTTTAATTTTTAGTAAGGTCCAAACGTTCTATAGGAACATATAATCTATTAGGTGTTTGGCCTTAGAAATTTACGTCACAATCAATCAAAATTCCTTTGTCTTGGGGCTAAAACCATGAGAATCAAATAGCAAGTTATAGTGGTGAAATCAAAAACACGGAAAACAACGTTGAGGTCCCCAAGCACACCGGTGCTCGGTGATACAAACCTCAAAAAAATATCCAAGTCCACAGTTCTAAAGTTCCTAAATTATTACAGTAATAATTGTTCTCTCAAATATAAGAAAAATCTTCTTCTCCTCCCTGCTCTTCTTCTTGTGCGAGCCCTCCAAAAATTAAACTCCAAGTCGTCCAAGCAGTACCTCGCACAAAAATCAAAGAGAGAAGGTCAGAAAACAATTATGATATAGAGAGACAAAAATAGAAAAATGACTACGAAGCCGTGCTCCCCGGCAACAACGCCATTCTGATGACACGCCTGACAACTCGGGTTAAGAAAATAATAAACAATGGTCGTTGTGACCCAAATAACCAAGCGTGGTCAATCAAGAAAAATAAATAAACCACTTAAGAGAAGATAAATCAATAAAATTAAATGTAAGCGGTCTTCGCTCTTCTTTTTACCTGGTATAGCGACCATGGTCGAACAAAAGGAGCACGATTTAAAAACTCTAAAGTCAAATTTCAAAGATATTATTTTAGTGGTTTTTGAATTTTTTTATTTTTAAAACAAGCACAAATGAATAAAGAAAATGCACGATACCACACGCTTTTTATATTTTTCAAAATGACCAAAAATGTACAGAAAATAAAAAGAAAAATATTTTTGGGTTTTATATAGTTGAAAATATTTTTGATAATTTTTTTCCAATTTTTCTGATGTTTTTGTAATTTTCTAAAAAATAAAACAGTGGAAAATAAACAAATTACGCATAGTTAGGAGTATTTTTCAAGTACAAAATCCTTTAATTGCTCAAAACTCATGGAGATTATTTTTAATATAAACTACAAGACGATATGTACAAATAGAGACCAAGATCGGAATTTTCGAATATTTTTTACAATTTGTTACAATTTTTTAAAGATTTTTCATTTTTCGCACTTTTTGGGCTTTTATAAACCAATAATGCACAAAAATTGGATAGAAATTAAACGACACTAAAATGCACCTACATTAATTTTTTGGAATTCTTAACAATTTTTTTGAAATTTTATTAATTTTCAAAGTGTAGGCAAGCAAAAAGAAAATGTTTTTTGATTTTTAAATATATCAAATAAAGTCAAAATGCTATGAAAATATTATATAATGTTAAAGCACATATCAGGAGCATACATGAATTTTTTGAGAATTTTCACAAGCATAAAAATATTTATTCAATCAAAAAGAGCATGCAAATTTTAAGTTCTGCAGTATAGGGACAAAAATAGAATGTTTCAAAGTTTTTGCATGAAAATATATCAGAAATAAAATACGGGTGAAATAATGCAATTTACCCAATTCCTTTTTTTAAAATCCCAACTAGGGTTTTCTTGTAATCTTCGTTTCCAAAATAGAGAAGGGAGGCGCCGTCTTCTCCAAGCAGTAGAGGGAAGGGGGCCGTTCAAGGGCAGCGACCGTGGAAGAGATCACTGGGGGATACACCGGCACGCTGGGGACGGATCTGGAGGGAAGAAGCGGGGCCGGCGCCGCTGGTTAGCGGCGCGTGGGCCGCATGGGAGCGGCGGCGCTGCGCGGATGGCATTGTCGTCGGGGCGCGGATGGCGCGCTGGCTACTGCGCCGCCAGGCACGGAGGCAAGATGGAGATGGGCGTGGAGGTCGCAGGCCGATGCGCGACGGGAGCCCGTGCTTTGGGCAGATCGTGCGGTTGCAGGGCCCGGAGGTCACGTGCGAGAGGTGTCGGTGATGGCGATGCCACGCGCACGGGTAAGGAGGGCCGAAAAGGTGGCAGCCTTGGGGAGCTGCTCGAGGGGACGGGAGGCGGTGCTGGGCTGCTGCGGAAGGTGTTGACACGGGGTAGTGCCGCGTTGGAGAGGCTGGGCGGTACGCTTGGTGATGGCAGCAGGACGTCGCGAGGCGGAGATGGTGGATCGGCACGCGGGGAGGACGCCAGGGTGACGCGCACGGATGCACGATGCCACTGGAGTGGCGGGCGAGGCGCAGGCTGCAGGTTGTGGCACCGCGCGTGGGGATGACGGGCGGCGGGGGGTGATATCTCTGTGGCCTTTTACAAAAAAAATTTATTTTTTTTGTTTTTTTTATTTTCTAATTTTTTATATTTACAGAAACAGTAACAAGGAATTTTTTTATATTTTTTTTGTTCTCCTACAAAACAGTAGTTAGAGATAGAAACAAAATTTTTTATTGTTATTTTTTTACCTGCAAAACAGATGTTAGAGATAAAAAAAGAATATATTTTTTATTTTTCCTGCAAAAACAATTGTGAGATAAACAGGAAAAATAATTATATAAAATTTTTTATTTTTTTATTTATGCACAAAATAAGAAGGGTGAATGATTTGGATCCGTGATATGGGAGATGTATCCGTGACTCCGACCACCGTGCGTGGTCGGAGGTGATAGGTCGTACGAGGTAGAAAGTGAAATGAAAAGGGTCAGAAAATGAGATGGCAAATCGGTGTCGGATCGAAAAGAGTGAAATTGATTTTTTTAATCTAAAAACTAATCACTACATCTACGCAAAAGTCTAAGCCTACGATTTACCTAGGAAAAGACAAGAAATAAATTGGATCTCATCTCGAGGTTCGGACATGCCATGATGGCCTCGACAAGGACCGACGCGCTGTCACCTTGTAGCTCGGAGGCTAGGCACCCTTCTTCAACAAGACGACGCTCGGAGATCGGGCTCCTCTCTGCCAAAGATCGATCAAGAGAAATGAGGGAGGAGGAGCCCATTAAAAAGAGACAAAAAAATCAAAATTGGAAAATATTTACAAATAAGGAAAGCGTTTATTGGTTAATTAAAAAAATAATTAAATAAATAAAATAAATAAATAATTAATTTCAAAATTCAGAATTAAATAAATAAAACAAATAAAGTAATTTATGGAAATCAATTAACCACCTTAATGGTGGTCAATTAAGGTATAAAATCAAATCTAATATACATGGTATGTTATAAAACCAAATAAATTAAATAAAATCAAATAATTAAATTCAAATTTCGGAATTAAATTAAATTAATTAAATAATGTGTGATAATTAATTTTTTTGATGATTTTTATTTAAGGAAGTTAATTGTATACATATATTATACACAAATAATACGATGTAAATAAGTACAAATAAGGAAATAATTTTTATAAAAGATTTTTTTAATTTTATTATTTTATTTTATTTTTGATGAAAATAATATTTACAATTATATACATCATATAAAAATAAATATGAATAAAATATATGCAACAAAAAAAACGGGAAAACTGCACAACACACCCTAGAAAACTGACTTTTTAGCCGTAACTCCAAAAAATAAGAAACCATAGCCATTTGAAAGATAATTTAGTTTAGAGTATAATGGAAATGAGTTTGGTTCGATTTGAGCTCGTATGGAGCCGGAATTTATGTTTCAATTATCGCTTTGCGGCTTTTTCTAGGTATAATTATTTGCAATATATACACTATTTTATTTTACACTCATTTTTATTATTTACAACACATTTTTATTTACAAATTTTGTTTACAAAAATAATTAATTTGAGGTCAAATTATGTACAAATAAAAGAATGCAAGTTTTGTACAAATATACATGAAGAATATTTACAAAATATTTTTGGTTTTTCTAACAGAAGACCCTATCTCCCCCTACTTTATTCCTGGTCGATTAGGTCAAGTCTTGACCTTCTCTTGGGGTTCGGGTTAGTCTATATTTATTGCATAAACACATCCTTTTCTTTTCTTTTCTTCTTTATTCTTTTATTTATGTACAAAAAGTGTTAAAAATGTAATTTTAACAAATGCATGCAAAATGATAATTTGATGGAATTAGTGGTATTTACATGTATTTGACTAAGGAAAAGAGGCTAAAATAAAAGAATAAAGGCGATGAATCGTGGATTCATCACCAATCCTCTCACCACTCCGATTGAGTTGAGCCAAGTGAAAGGTGCAGGTGTCAAAGTTAGGTCATTATCAACAAGAGTCGTGCGTGTGTTCTGAAATACTCTACTTAAGCAGTCAAGAATACATTGAACCAATCATCATGATTCTCAAAGAATTAAGTCAACTACACATGAAGTACCTCAATTCCAGTTCCTATAAGGTTCATGTGATTAAGTAGATTTAAGGTTCAATCAAGCTCTAATCTATGGATTTTACCTATACTTGCTCAATTTTCAAACTCAATCCCAAAAATATGGAATGTTATGCAAATGTTGTGTACAATGCAATAAAAAGTATTTTTATGAATGCAATTTTCAAAGTTTGAACTATTTATGAATTTTTGAAAAAGGTTTTGCAAATGCTTTTGGTATTTTTGAAAATAAAAGATTTTGGATAAAAATATGTACAACTATTTACATGGGAATGCATCTTATAGTTACAATAGTTGGGTTTTTTTAAGAATTTATGAGGGATATCTTAGTTAATTTTATAGATATATTTATACAATTAATAAAGAATTTTGGTGTGATGTATATATTTCTCAAACTTATTTGAAAATTATTTTCCAACAATTTTGAAAACTATCATCCAAAATAATTTTTACAATAATTTTTATTAAAAGCATTTGAAAACTATTTTGCAAAGATTTTTCAAACAGTATGTATAGATTTTTTAAAATATTTTCACAACCATTTTCCAAATCATTTACGAATTGGTTTTCAAACATTTTTATTTCACACAAAGAAAAAGAGATTTTTAGAAGCAAAATATTTTACAAAGGTTGAACATATTTAACAAAACATTTTCCAAATAGTTTTCAAAAGATTTTTCAAAAAGATTTTCAAACTATTTTTCAAACATTTTGCAAAAAAAATATTTTTACCTGATTTATGAATCAGTAAATACAGAAAGAGTTTGATGAATAATCAACATCCTTTTATTAAGTGATTTTAATGCATTTAATAGTATATATAGTATTTTATACATGATTTTTAGCCATATTTATTATTAAAAATATTTAAGTACAAGTTATGGCTAAAGTATATACGCAGTATATACGACCCCCCTATACTTAGCTTGAGTTATGTCCTCATAGATCAGAAAGAAAAAGAGAAAACATAACTCGTACTGAGTATACAAAATTCTAACAAATAGCGAATGAAGGGATGCATGAATCAATGAGAAGTCGATCGCTACCCATATACTTAGGATCAAATAATCTTATGTATAGTAGACTGTACACAAGGCAGGGAGGGTCAACGGTGGGAATGAACAGATCGTACTCAGACTGTCTCCCCCTATACTTAGAGTAAGATATCCCTAAGTATAGACAAGAAGAGGAGACAGTGGAGAGGATCAACGAATAGAAGAACTCGAGGTGCACACCCCCCTATACTTAGGACAAAGTACATCCTAAATATATAACACTGACAAAAAGAGGCAACACCTTCTCGGTAGAAAAAGAAAAATGAAAATGAAAAGAAGAAAACATAGATGAAGATAAAAGAAGATATCAAAGAGAATGTACAAATCACTCCCCCTATACTTAGGGTAAAAGAATCCTAGGTATAGGCAACAACAAGAGTGATCAAACGGAATGAAGAAAGAACACTCGGCTTGTCCACCTGCCCATATTAAGGACAAAGTATGTCCTAAGCAAGGCACACTTGAAATGGGGTGGATGAGTGATACAGGTGATGGACGGAGGTAAACGAAAATGAATATACAAACGGTTGGATATACAAAGATCAAGAAGATATAAATCGGACCTTCTTGCAATATCATTGAGGAATGGATCTGAGAAGGTGTAGGTAAATATCGAAGTCCTCAGAAACCGATCGATTGGGATCAACCTGGGGAAGGTCCTCAGTGGTCTCAAAACGGAAAGGCACGAATAGGTCAGTGGAAGAAGTGTGGTCTAGTTAGGCCTCGGGTGTCTCAACTAGGTCAAACTGAAAAGGAACGAACTCATCTATGGAAGTAGTCAAGTCAGGTCCGTCCTGTGGAGTCTCATAGACATCGGGGTGAAATGGGACAAACTCATCATCGAAAGAAGTAAGGTCAAGTTCATTATATGAGGTCTCTACTATATCATCATCCCCATCAAAAGGGCTAAATTACTTTATGAAGCAACAAGATCAACTTCGGCCTCCGTAATCTCATCTAAGTCTACCCTCCACTAAAAGGTATCAATGGTGTAAATCCCGCAGATGTCATCGACACATCGCCAAGTACCAGAAGATGGGACTCCAAGGTCTATGCTTTCCGAGTCTTCCTCCTTGGAGAGGAATTCTCGGTTCTCAGTAGAATCCAACATACAACAAAAATTTCTAATAATCTCATCAAGGTCATAGTCATCGGGGTCAACTAAGATAGGTGTAGTCACATCAAATGCAGATCTCTGGCCGGCAATAGGTGCAGTGATGATCACATCGCTCGTGTCATCAGGACAAAAATGAATCTCTCCTAATCCATAATCAATATCAACTCTCGCAGAGGTAAGAAAGGGTCATCCCAAGATGATTGAAGAGTGCTCCGAGTAGAGGTCTCCATGGTCAATATGACAAAATCATAGTATAGCTCATGCCATGAATCCAAATGATGATGTTCTCTAGAATACCCTTCAACCTCTTGACAGATCCATCAGCAAATTGAATGATCATCCTGGTTTTCTTGAGAGCCCCTAAGTGAAGAGACTGTATCAATGGGAAGGGTATTATGTTAACTGAAGCACCACTGTCAAGTAGAGTGTGATCACATGAAAGTTCATAAATGTTACATCTAATGAATGGTGTAGCAGTGTTCCCTTTCCTAGAAGAATGGCTGTGGGCGATGGCGTGGGCAGTGGCCATGGTTAAGATATGATGCTCAGATCTGCTCCTTCACTTTCTCTTATTAGGTTGAGGAGCAGATAAATGGGTCATGGCCTGGAGAAGTGGGACATCAATGATATCATGAATAGCTGCCACCACTTTGGGTTCAGTCAACATTTTTTTTGAATTTTTGGTCCTCCTCCGAATCATCATCTACATAAGAACGACTAAGAGTTGTCTATACAGTGTCATCCTCGAGGTCAAAGGTGGGACAAGTTGTGACTGAATGTGTGGGCAAATGATCAGGTATGTCTGCCTTCTCCTCACAAGATGATTCAACAATGTGTCTCCCAAATTCTTTTTGGATTTTTAAATTTTTCTCATTTTTTGTATTTTAGGCGACTACAAGTTCTCATGATCGTCCTTAAGGGAATCCATATCCTCAAATAGTGAAGCATCATTCTGGCTCTTATTTATGATAAATAGATTGTTAATCCTTGAATTCATATGCTCCATCATTTGGTTCAAGGTCTCAAGTGTGGACATCATGAAAGGTGACTCCAAAATCTCATGATCATGTGAGTGGAATGAGGGTGGTAAATGTGGGTAAAAATCACATTCTGGATCAAGATTCTTGAAAAAGTGGATTGTCGAAATGTGAAGGTGATTGTGGTGGTAATGATGGGTGAAAATCAAAATCTGATACTTGAAATGATGGGTTAGGCGGGTATGTACAAAAAGGAAGATCAGGAGCAAGATCCTCCTGATAGCAGGGAGATTGATCAAACTCAAAATCTGCTTCCTAAAATAAAGGATTAGTCGGTTATGTACAAAAGTTAGGAGCAAAGTCCTCTTTTAAAAATGGAGGTAGATCAACTGAAGGATCCACAAAGTCCGGATAAAAAACACTCCAGTCGGCCATCTCGAAACAAGAGAAAAATGATTGGGAGAGCATGATGGTCAAATCAAGGGATGTGAGAAGAAAGGTGCAAATGCACAATGACGATCGAGTATGCACACAATCAATCACAAACAAGGCAAACACAACCCCTCCATTCACCTACTCAACTCGGTGAGGACCGCAAAAGTGCAGTATTTTTATCTTGTCTTTTTTAGAGTTAGGTGAGAATCACATATTTGTACAAACACTTAGGAAGGCTTATGGGATTTTGGCACTAGTCCTTAGTGTGTACGTGAGCAATTTAAAACGAATACAATAAGGGGATTAATCATTCAAAGACAATAATTTTTCTTTTTAGTTGATTTTTGGGTCGAGTAATTTTTGGAGTCTCACTTTTTTTTTGTTAATACTTTTTTGTATTTTTAATAACTATGCACGTGCATAGCGAGGAGTCAATTCTTTTAGCAACATAGGTGATCAAAATCAGAGGGAAAGAGTCGGAAAAGCAATGCGAGGTGAAATCAATGATGCATGCTAAAGCGTATATTCTTACGTTGCCTCCAGCTCTCTGCATGAAAGGATGCCAAGAAGAATTAAAATCTATCTATATGCAAATGCAAGATGATGAAATTACCCTAGATGAGGATATACTATTATCGTGAAGAACCAAAATGATAATTATCTAGAAATGAGACCAAGGTCTAATCTTCGATGTCGATCGATGCCCGCCACAACAAGTCCTGCAAGAGCTGTATACGACCTCTCTCAGCACACGGGCTCAAATCCAAATAATTAACTTTGTCTAAGTCCAAACGAGACTATAGGTACATGCAATGAATTTGTTGTTTGGCCTTAAGACTATCGATAAGCAAATCCTATGCTAGGGCTCAATCACATAAAATAAAAAAAGTGAAAAAATTGGAAAACATATAAAAGAAATGTGATGAAAACAAATGAAAACCGACGAGGCCCCCAAGGGAACAATCCCTTGGGCAATGGACCTTGTGAAGTGTGAAAGTTCATAGAGACACGAATTATTGCAATTATAATGTCTCTCTCTCTCTTAAATTTAGAAATTATATGAAATAAAATGCAATTATCTTCAAAAATGTCTCCAAGTCCTTCTTTGCTCCAAGTACTTTTTAACAACTAGGTCAAAAAAAAACGATACTCCCTCACGCGGGTGCATAGGTGCTAATAGAAGCGTGCCTCCCTCGATCTGCATTCCTCGCAGTAAATTCAAACAAGGGGATAGTTAGACAATACAACAATAAATATCAAATAAAAGAGCAAATAAATAAAGCACATATATAGATAAAGTAAACATAATTAAGTTAAACTAATCTATACGCAGTTTCTCCCCAGTAACAGCGCCATTTGAAAAGCCAAAAGTTCTATCTATCGTGTGATCCACACTAGGCAGCAGCACAATCGTCGAAGTGACCAACGAGAACCTCGAACTAATTCAATAAATAACCTTACAAATAAATCAAGCAATGAAATAGAAGTGTGGAGTTAAATTTATTTTATTTAACTCTACAAAAGACGGGTATAGTGCAAGTAGTGTAGAGTGTCGAACACATGGAGCACAAAGGATAGATCGGGCGATTACGCACAAAAATGATATGTGAGCTTCCTTGTCTATATTTTTTATGTGGGTTTTTAATTTTTTTTATATATTTTTATATTTTGTTTTTAATTTTATATTTTTATAGTTTCTTTTTATATTTTTAGATGTTTTATTTTCTTTTTCTTTTAAAAATATAATATAGGATATATAAGACTATATACACAAAAATAGATAATATAGATATAAATATTAAAAAAATAACTAAAAAATTATATTTTAGGTTTTAAATAATTTTTTTACTATTTTGGTGATTTTTTAATGAATTTTGCTAAATGTTATATATTTTTAAAGCCAAAAATATTTCAAATCAAGCATTAAATAAATACTTGAAATTGAAATGAAGCTTGAAAATAACGAAATAAGTCCAAAATTCTTTAAATAATTTTAATATATAGATAATAATATAGCAATAATTATAAAATAGAAAAAAATATTTTTGGTATTTTTGAGAATTTTTGAGATTTTTATAAAAGATTTTGGGGTCTTTTAATTTTTAAGAGTTTTTTTCATTTTTTTACATAAATAAACAAAATATATTTTGAGAAATTTTTCAAAATGATTTTATATTTTTTGGAATTTTCTAAGTCGAATAGGGGCTAATTACGCTCTTTTTAATTTTTAATAAATAGATAAAATACTTAAATTGCTAAATAAAAATATGATGTGGAACTAAAAGTAATCAAGAAACTACATGTATTTTTTTGTGATTTTTGGAGCGCAATAGCTATATTTAATAAATGGAGGAAATGCACAAAAATTGCTAAACTAGCAAGAGCATATATATATATATAAATAAAATAAAGTCCAGGGGCCTTGATACAATTTTCACAAAAATATATAAAGGAAATAAAAAAGTTTTAGGGCCAAATCGAAATACAATAAATCCCAGTTTTGCCTACAAAATGCCCACCTCATGTGGGACGGCACGTGAGGTGAGCTGGCACAGACTAACTTGTAAATATAGAAAATGTGAGGTTTTTGTGCAAAAAATACAAAACTAAATGAACAACAAATGAATGATTTTAAACTTATTAATAAATACAAAAATGTGTCGGGTCAAATTTGCAAAATACCCAACGCTTCGAGGGAATGAACGGTCTGATGGTATCCACTTGACTACGTGTAGGTTCCCCGTGGCACGATACCGGTTATGCCTTGGACAGATCAGATTAGATCACCCAAGGCATTCTGATGGCTCTAGTTTGTTGCATCCAATGGCTACTGGAAGTTCTGGAAGCAAGAGGAGATCGAATGACTGTGAGGATGCTTGGAAAAACATGGAAGAACTCCCGTTCTTTTGAACTTCGATCAACGATGAAACGGGCCTCCGATCACCTGGGGTACTCCGAGAAGGGCCAAAATGGAGCCCAAGTCCCTCCGTTCTATTGATGGCTTTAGAAGGCACGACGGAGCCGTGATGGCGTCAGACATGCTTGGTGCAGAATGAGGCTCCAAGTACCTTATCTCCTATCAAAATTGACTCCAGAAGGAGTCTTTCGACCCGCCAGCACCTGCAGGGAGAAAAACAAACAAAATGAAGGGGGCTAAGGCTTTATTAGTGACAATGGGTGAAGGATGAAGGGTGGCGGAGGTGCTCCGACGAGGTGCTGGAGGTTGAGCACCTGGACCTGATATGGGGGAGACCAGTTGGGCTGGAGGTTCGTGGGATGAAGGAAAATGTCAGGGGAAGAGAGTGAGAGCGGTGGCATGGTTGGAGAATAGGTGTAATGGAGCGGAAGATTCACCATAGATGAGATCTGGTGAACTACGAAGAGGTAGCTCGCATGATTAAAAGATAAAACTAAAGTGAGAATAAAACCTAGGGATTAAACTAAGCTAGAAAAGACAAGAAAACAAACCTCAAATGGTCGGATCCACGAGATGGAACTGCCTATAGCAGAGCTCCAGCAATGGTTGGGAACTGCCTCCTTGACTCTCCTCCGCACTGCTAATCGGTGAGGCGAGCATTTTTCCACATAACTTGAGCCTCAGAACAAGAAAAGGAGGGGAAGAATGGGCTAAAGGGGAACCAAAAATGAAAAGGGGCAGAGGAGATGCATATGTACAGGATGGTGGAGGCGCAACATTCGACACAAAATCTGGGGCGGATCGAAGGAGATCTGCCCTAGGAAACGTCTAGGTGTGGATCACAGATGAATAGTGGTCAAGATTTGTGAAGAGACCTAACATCCTCGAGCAATGTATCATTGCGTAGAAATTCGAGAAGATATGTCAAAAGCTGTTCTGACAAGGGCTAGGGGGCAGGTCAGGAAGTTGACCTAGTTCAACTATCAAAGCAACCTCGTTGGTCCACATGGACCAACCAGGAAAAACCAGCTCGAAAAGTTAATGTAAAGTCTATAATAATAAAAAAATGAATTTATTAATTTTAGGTTATAAAAAATGCTTATAATTTTTAAAAGTATTTATTATGATTTTTATTTATTTTTTTGAGGTATTTATTTACAAATTATTTTAGGGTTTTATTTATAGTTACATTTACCTATGTTTTGTATATTTTATTTTTTTTTATATTCTTAATTTTATTAGTTTATTTTCCAATTTTATAAAAGTATAACTTATTTTTATATACTTAAATAGTTTTTTAATATATTTTTACGATGTAATATATACATTTAAATAAATAGGGATAGTAAATATATAAGTATAAGTATAGGTATTTCATCTATGTAATTTTGTATTTTATTTTTTTTTAATATTTTAATTGTGGTTTTATTTTGGTTTTAATATGTAAATATGTTATAAATAATATTTACAAAATTATTAAAATATTAAATTATAAAATTGTAAAGAATAAATAAAATGATTATTTTATTTGGGTATATTGTATAATAGGGATACAAAACCTAACTTTCACTTCTTAACTCCAAAAAATATAAAACTACCTTCATTAAATAGCTTATTAAAAGTTACATATAATTAAATGTGATTTTATACATTTTGGTTTTTCTTTGAGAGATACGGGTCTGCGAAGTTGGGATTTTAACTTTTCATTCTGTGTATAAAATGTATACTATATATTATTTTTATATGAAATAAATTTTGTATTTTCTATACATTATTATCTACAACTTTCATGTATATAGTTTCTTTATTGAGGTATACAAAGTAGAAAATAAAATAGGTCCCAAAAATAAATAATTGGATTTTTATTATATTTTTTGCCCTTATCCCCCCAACTTTATTTTTTGTCGACCTAGTCATCAAGATGCCTAGGTCTCTGGGTATATGGACATAAAATACCTTTGGCATTTTATTCCTTTTCTTTTCTTTATTCTATAATTTTTAACATTAAAAATAGTATTTTATATAGTATTTATACAACAAAGAATGAATATAAATTTGTACAAATTAATGGTATTTAAATGCATTAGCTAGGGTTTTAAGGCCAAAATGATAGAATAAAGATGATGAAATGGAAATTCATCACCCTGTGAGCACGAGCGCACGTGGAGCGCATGGTTTTTCTGGACATTTTACTTTAAGGCCGTCATAAATTTCTGTGCGTGTTATTTTTAAGGCCCGGAAACTTAAAATATTTGTGTATTGGTCCCCTGTGCACTGTTTTAACTATTGTCTTTTCATTATTCATAATAAAGACTATTTTGGCCTTAAAAATTCTCCAAAAATACTTTTGGCTCCTGCTAACATGATCTTTGAGTGGTAAATTTGATGCGCCATTTTTTTTGTTCTTATATTATTAAAAATTCAAAAATAGTATAAAAAGTCCTTATCTATCATAAAATATATAAAAATTTGAAAAACCCTTGAAAAATTCTGTAAAATTTACTATAAGTGTCTTTCATCCTATTTTAGATCATATACAGATTATGTTTGAAAATACATTATCAAATCCTAAATATTTGCAAAAGACTGAAAAACTTAGAAAAATCGTATAAAAACAACAAAAACTTCAAAAATTGCATTCTCAGTTCCTATTTGTAGATATTTCTTGGTATTATTTCATAAAAATATTTCAGGTGTTTTGAGCATTTTATCTTTTTTTAAATTGAAAAATACTTCTGGTTGTGAAGTGTTTCATTATTTTCCTAGTGTTTGATTTTTAGAAAATTACAAAAACATTTGAAAAATCAATCAAAAATATGTATATAAAGTATAAAATATATAAAACCAAAAAATATTTTTACTTTATTTTTCTTAGCTTTTTTTGACATATTTAAAAATCCAAAAAAAAAAGTGTTGTGCATATTTTTCATCGTTGTTCTTATTTTTCCTTATTCGAAAAATTAAAAATTTTCAACATTAAAAACCACTAAAATGACAAAAAAATCTTCTGATTTTTGAATCAACTACTTTGTGTTTGATTGTGCTCATTGAGTTCGACCATTTTCGCTATACCGGGTTAATAAAACTAGCGAAGCCACTTGAGTTTCATTTGCTTGATTTGTTGGTGGTTTAAATAAATTTATCGTTGACAGATTTGATTTATTTGGAACAACGACATTTGCTTAATTATTCCCATCTGAGTTAGCCGAAAACCTCGTCACCAGGGAGCAGCCCCATTTTTCTCTTTTAAAATAGATGAAGATGTAATTATACATGACCCAATTCATCCATAATCAGAGACATTATTATATGAGTGGCAGAGAAATAAATCTACATTGGCCACACAATTACCGGTACGCTGTCAAACATCTGTACACTCCCCTTATAATGGTAGAACTTATTAATAGAAACCGGACACTTTTCTAACACGTCTTTTTCAAAGTATATCGGGAAACCAAACCATGCAGAAACAAGATAAAGTCGAACACAGGAAACCTCATTTCAAGCTCTATCACTGAACCGAGTGGAGAATGGGTGCATAGATTTTTACCAGTCGATGTATTTCTATACACATCTTGTCGCTCGTTCTTTGCCCAAAAGAACAATGCCATCACCATAATGGTACTTGATTTGGATTCACTGTGTCTCCTGACATGTATATATATTGCACCACAGCCACATATGCTGCTTGAAGAATTATGTGTTTTGAATGGCAAAGGACGGGGGAGAGGGACCAACGGGAGAGACCATTTTTCCAAGCCATGGAAAGAAGAGATCCACCACCAACCTCCACTGGGGTGTAGGGGCTGGGGGATAGAACTAATGCATGCGGCACAAGTCACGAGAAAGTTCTATTCATTCCTCAATCATCTCCTTCCGGTGATCCCATCTTTCACAAATCCAGATGCGCTCAGAAAAGGGAAAAGGCAGGAGCGGAAATTTTATATTTTTTCACGGAAAAGAAAGGAACAGGCTTCATAAAGAAAAAAAACACATGTACAAGATACGTACGTGACAGTAGCTGGAGCCTCAGTTGTTTCTTTCACCATTAGTGTAAAGAATTGTCATTAGGATTTCCATGATTACATTAGGCCCCTTAACCCTCATTATATAGAGAGGATTTAGGGTTAGGGTTTACAAAAGGGGGACACCATTTAAGCCAAATACCATAACTACCCTTTGTCCTTCAACACTCCCCTTCAAGCTGGAGCATATAAGTCATACATGCTCAGCTTGTTACAACATTTCTCGAACTGGATCCTTGGTAATGGCTTTGTAAATATATCTGCAGTCTGCTCTGCCGATGTAACACCCTGTGTGCGTAAGTGTCCCTTTTGTATGAGATCTCTTGTGTAATGACAATCGATCTCTACATGTTTCGTGCGTTCGTGAAACATGGGATTGTTTGCAATGTATACTGCTGCTTGGTTATCACACCTTAGTTCCATAATATCCTTAGACTTGACATGAATGTCAGTTAGCACAGACTTGACCCATACCAGTTTAGCTGTTGCTTGTGCCATGGCTCTATATTCGCTCTCAGCACTGGATCGTGATACTACTGCTTGCTTCTTGCTTTTCCATGTGACTAGGTTTCCTCCCAGATATGTGCAAAACCCTGTTATAGATTTTCTATCTTGCAAGCATCCTCCATAGTCTGCATCAGAGTAGGCCACAAGATTGAGGTTGTCGTCTTTGCGGAATAGTAGCCCTTTTCCAGGAGAATGCTTGATGTATCGAAGGACCATCATGCATGCCTCAAAGTGATTGATATTGGGAGAGTCCATAAACTGGCTAAGTCTTCCAACCGCCATAGCGATGTCGGGACGAGTAATAGTGAGATAGAGCAATTTACCCACTAGGCGTCTATATCTGCTAGCATCTTCTGGTGCTGCTTCATCGAAGATCCGCCCTTTAGGATCCATAGGAATGTGTGCTGGCTTGCAACCAAGCATTCCTGTTTCTGTCAATAGATCAGTGGCATATTTTTGTTGAGACATTACCAACCCATGCCTTGATCTAGCTATCTCAATCCCCAAGAAATATCGTACTTTTCCCAAATCTTTAATCACGAACTGTTCTGCAAGATGCATTTTTACTCTGGCAATTTCTTCATAGTCATTGCCTGTAAGAATGATGTCATCAACATATACCAGCATCGGTACTGTGCCCTTCGAACTTCTTTTCGTGAACAAGGAATGATCAGAAGACAATCTTTTGAAGCCAATCACATGTAATGCTTCTGATAATTTGTGAAACCAGGCTCTAGGACTTTGTTTCAATCCGTAAATTGCTTTGCGGAGAAGACATACCTTCTGACACTCCCCGTGTCGCTCGAATCCAGGGGGTTGTTTCATATAAAGCACTTCATGGAGATCACCATATAGGAAGACATTTTTGACATCGAGTTGATGTAACGGCCAATCAAGTTGAACCACGACAGCAATAAGGATACGTACCGTTGACAGACAAGCTAGTGGTGAGAAGGTGTCAAAGAAATCAATGCCATAGGATTGGGTAAACCCGTTGGCTACCAAACAAGCCTTGTAGCGTGCAATTGAACCATCTGGGTTGTGCTTGATAGTGAAGACCACTTGGAGCCAACGATATGACTATTTGCCGGTGAATCCACTAATTCCCAGGTATTTCTGGACTCCAAAGCTGTCATTTCTACTTGCATTGCTTGACGGCAACGTGAATCTTCTAGCGCATCAATGTGATTCTTCGGAATAACAGTGTCTGAGACAGCCTGCGCAAACTTCTTATAGGTTGGAGTAAGTCTGGAAAGAGATACTGCAACATTGATCAGGTGTTTAGTCCGGTAGACTGACGGACATTGTCGAGCTTGACGACGTTGAGCTATCGGGACCTCTATTTGGTTCCCTGTAACAACATTAGTCTCCAAATCTTGCGTTGGGGGACATACCCGAGGAGGTGGCATTGGCTCAGAAGGAGACGTGGGAGTTGGAATAGGTAATGGAAAGGTGAGGCTTTCGACGGAGGAATTTGAGGGGCGGCAGTTTATGGAAGGTGAGAAATAAGGTATTGACTCAAAAAAGGTGACATCAGCACTTACAAAGTGTTTTCGTGAGCGGGTGTCGAAACATCGGTATCCTTTCTGACTTGCAGCATACCCTAGAAAAATACATTTGATAGCACGTGCGGCAAGCTTGTCCCTGCCTGGTGCATGAAGATGGACAAATGCAGTGCACCCAAAAACCCGTGGTTGGATAGGAAAGATGGGTTTTCCAGGAAAAAGGATCTCCACCGGTATCTATTCTTTTAGAGTTGTAGACGGCAGTCGATTGATAAGAAATCTCGCTTTTAAGACGGCATCTCCCCAATAGAGTGATGGGACATGATAAGCAAGAAGTAATGTACGTGTGGTGTCTAGGATATGACAATGTTTACGTTCAGCAACACCGTTTTGCTGAGAAGTGTAGGGACAAGTGGTCTGGTGCGAAATGCCATGATTAAGAAGCAGGCTTTGCAAGTCATGAGAGAGAAATTCTTGTCCATTATCGGAACGAAGGTTTTAATAGTTCGTCCGAATTGTGTTTTTATATTTGCTATGTATCGAATAATGACGTTAGTAGCATCCGATTTATTTTTCAATAGGAACACCTATGATACTCGGGAGAAATCATCGATGAGGACAAGATAGTAACGATGGCCCAGTCGATCAGGATACCGACTAGGTCCCCAAATATCCATGTGAACTAGATCAAAAATTTCAGTGGAATGTTGGTTACCAGAAGAGGGAAATGTAGCTCGGTGATGTTTGCCAATTTAACAAGCCTCGCAGGTGATAGTAGTCATGGATGACATTTGTGGTAGAAGACGGATGACCTAAACGCTGATGCCAAAGAGTAGACTGGTTCATAGAATGGGTGGAATAGGCGACCATGGCATATGAGTTTTCAAGGTGGTAGACGCCTCCTTCTTCACGGCCCGTACCAATCGTCCTCCCAGTCAGTATGTCCTGAAAAACACAAGTAGAGGTGTCAAAGATTGCACGGCAACGAAGTTCTTTACATATCTGGCTGACCGAGAGTAAACTAAGTGGGAAGTCTGGGACTAAGAGAACATTATGCAGCTGAATCGTAGGGGTAAGGGGTACATCCCCAACTCCTGTAACTGGTGACGATCGTCCGTCAGCAACCTGAACAATCTTTCCCTTCGGTGCTGTTCTGAGCTTTCGGAAGAGTCGAGGGTTTCCGCACAAGTGGGTGGAGGGACCCGTATCAATAAGCCATTGTGAGTGAGTATGGTGCCTGGCGGAAGAAAAAACAGTACCTGTCTGGGCGATTGCTGCAACATCTCCGGAAGTGGTCGCCTCATTATGATTTATTTGTGATAACCGCTGCATAAGGTCTTCGAAATCCTTTCGCGGGATTTCGATCGAACCTCCTTCGACGTTTGTAGTAGCAACCCGGGCCGATGGTCCTGGACGTCCATGTTTGTTGTAGCACACATCTTCTATGTGTCCTAATTTGTGACAGAAGTTGCATTGTATGTGTGAGCGCCCCAGTCCTTGCAATCGACGACCGCGTCCTCTTCCCCTGTAGCCGCCTCTGAAACTCCGTCCGGATGCCGCTAGAGCCGTCGTTTGGCTCATAGTATCTGTGCTAGGGGTTGAAGCAGTCGAGAGACGACATAATGTGTTGTATGCTTCCTCCATAGTTGGAAGAGTAGGAGAAGTGATCATCTGATCCCGAGGGGCTGCAAAGACTGGATCTAATCCACCAAGAAAGATCATTCTTGCCATACTCTGTCGATGTAGCCGTTGTGTGGGGCATGTGCAGAGAGGGGCACATACATTGTAACCGGCAACTAGAGACTTGAGTGCGGAAAAATACTCCGATAAAGGGCGGCTATTCTGACGCATAGGCATCAAATCGTGAAAAGATTGATACATTTTGGTAGAATTTTTATCTTGCCCATAGGTGGCCAGCACTGATGTCCACATATCGTGTGCACTTTCATAGTAGACTAACTCCTGAGCAATCCTGCCGATGACACTAACCATAATCCACGAACTTACCATGGCGTTGTCTTTCACCCAAGTTGCATATTTTCCAACCTTGTTGGTTGGTTCTCCTTCGAGGAGGATATGTTCTTTATCATATCCTCAAACAATCATCAAGAAAAGACGAGACCATATGGAGTAGTTCGTGGCATCGAATTTTGGTATGGATCCAAAGGATGGCATTTTTGAATGTCCACCTCCGTCCATTTCTGATGTAGGTACCTCGGATGCCATGAAGGCGTCTTCCCTAGCTCTTGCCACCTATGTTGTAATATGGTGGTTATGCGGCTCTCCCTCGCTCTCTCTCCTTTTATATATTTCTTTTTATTTCATGTCAATACATATGCAAAGTACGTAATACATATGACAAGGAAAAAATACGCGGACGAAAGAGGCACATGAAGAAGCTTATGGAACTGGTCGTGAGACACTGAGGGGCCTGGTTGGCACGAGGCGATCTGGAGGGCGGCGTTCTGGACGCGTGGCGGCGCAGATCTGATGAGGAGCGGCGGAGTCGGGGCCGCAACGGCTTGAGCCCGCGCCAAGGGAGGCCCGCCAAGGGAGAGGCGCAGCCAAGGGTGGGAGGTCGCGCCAAGGGAGAGGCCCGCGCGAGCGGATCTGGTGGGGTGCAGGCGGCGCGACGAGGGAGGGAGGTCGCGATGAGGGGGCGTGATGAGGGAGGGAGGTCGCGATGAGGGGGTGCGATGAGGTCGCTGGCAGCGCGATGAGGGGGGGGAGGGGTGATGGCGCGATGAGGGCGCGATGAGGTCGCTAGGGGCGCGATGAGGGCGCGATGAGAAGGGGCGATGGCGTGATGGCGAGGGGGGTCTGGCGTCGACAACAGGGTGCGATGGGAAGGGGGGGCGATGGGAGGGGGGGCGCTGGTGGCGTGATGGGAAGGGGGGCCGACGGCGCGATGGTAGAAGGAAAGGGGAGAGGCGGCGCGAGATGGGAGAGGGTAGGGGGAGAGGCCGATGTTGGCGCAGATCCCTAGGGAAAACCTAGGGCTCTGATACCATGTAAAGAATTGTCATTAGGATTTCCATGATTACATTAGGCCCCTTAACCCTCATTATATAGAGAGGATTTAGGGTTAGGGTTTACAAAAGGGGGACACCATTTAAGCCAAATACCATAAATACCCTTTGTCCTTCAACAATTAGCTTCTGCATGAAAATTTGTGAAGTTTTTGATGGCCCAATAGAAGACGTAGAGAAAGAAAGAATGAAAGAAAGAGACTGAAAAGAACGGGAAGGTATTAGAAGGAGAAGATTAAATTGTTCCAGCAATACCTATGTTTAATTGTTCCAGCAAATATGGAAGCAATGTAGATGTTCTGCAGAATCTGAGAGACGGAGGTGGATGATAACTGCTGAGTAAACTAAATGGTTTCCGTTTATTGGATTGTATCATGAACTGGATGCTTTAGGTGTGCTTTAAGAAGGTAATGGGACCCAACTTTTATAGCAAAAGCTGAGGGTTCAGAAAAAATTTGATGGTGCCTTTTCCACATATCTTAATGGATGGGTAGTGATCTGAACTGCATCTGCTTCTTTCCATCCCAGTCTCGCTCACAGTCAAAAAAGAAGAAGATAAAAGAGCAGTGTGGTCTAAAAGATGTGTTCACAAAGTGCCATTCAAATAATTAGAAGTGTAAAAGCATGTATGCATTTGCCCTAAAAGGAGTGTTTGAAGGAAGGTGTTAATCGTTATGGGAGTTTAGGGGAGGAGAGAGAAGCGGAAGAGGGAACCCTAGCCAGTGTTGCTAAAACCGGACCGGTCCGGTTAAAACAAGTTTTTACGGGTTCGGTTCGAATAGTACTGATCTTGGTAAAATCATCGTTTCAATATTATTTGAGATCCGATTTAATTAAAAGTGAACCGTAATTCAAATTTATTTTAAAAATAGAGAAGTTGGTGGGAATTAAACCCATGACTTCTGAATAACCGGGAGTAAATCCCCCTTTTGTAATTCAAACTACAGGAGGGACTGCTGCTAGGGCTGCTAATTGAACTGAATCACTCGAATTCGATTAGGATTCGTTCGATAAAAATTCGAAAAAAGTTCGATTCGAAATCAAATGAATTGAATTTGAATTTAACTTGTGGATTCGATTACCAAATGAATCGAATCTGAATTAACCTGAATTCGTTCGATAATAATTCGATTCGATTTGGTATTTAAATACATACAAATTTGTATATTTGTGTCCATGTATTTACACACACACTACATACATATACATGCATATAATACATACATATTTACATACATACATATAACATTCACTCTGGTTCTTTTCTGAATATCCTTGTACAAGGAATTATAGCATACTTATATCAAAAGGGGACATGTGTAAGTAAATAGACACAGAAAAGAATATATTGATATGTATTAAAAAATTTACTACATTTAATTTACATTGAAAGATTTAGCATTTGCATTATATCACTAAACTTAACATGTGCAAGTAACTAAAGATACTCTCAAACCAGCTTACTACAATGTGATTTTCATACTCCTACACTACACCGACTTGACTTGTCAATGTGTGACGTGTATATGAAACATTAGCCCCCTTCCCCCTAATGAGATCCAATCTCTTTCCTTTTCTCTTTATAACTAAGTTCAAGTGGTTTGACTGCAAAATATGTTATGAGTTAAAGATGTGGCTCATTCATGCATCGATTATACAAAACATCCAAGTTCATGTTTTTACTTCTTATTTTAGCCTAATGACAGTAGCTCAAGTGTGAGTTACTTTGTATCAATCTTAGCATGTTATTCAGAAATTTTGAGACATTAAGTGAAAACAAAGCACTCTAAACCATACCCAATTTAATAGGCATA
Organism: Ottelia alismoides; assembly: GCA_037367405.1. Lineage (NCBI taxonomy): Eukaryota > Viridiplantae > Streptophyta > Magnoliopsida > Alismatales > Hydrocharitaceae > Ottelia > Ottelia alismoides. Next base: position 271,052 of record JAZKJV010003206.1, read on the forward strand.
TATGTATGTATAATCTTATTAGTTAAAGATTAAATATTGAATATAAAAAAGAGTAAAAAATATTAGTTATAAAATCTAATAGGAAAGATTATATATTTAACATTGTTATTCTAAATCCTCACCGGCTCACATATACATTTATTTTCATGTTCCCACATTCCTTACACTGCCTTTTCCATTTCCCCATTCATTATCTACCAAAGATCATAAAAACCCATGGTAGATTATGTGGTCTTTCTCCTAGCACGTGAAAATGATGGTTTTGTTATTTCGAGTTCCTTATTAACATTTGCCATGATTCGAAATTTATCTAGATATATCTCATTTGATTTTTTGTTGTTTTGATTTTCCTTGCATGGTAATCTATGATGATTATCATTGTAAGGCGAAATTTATCATCACATGATAATATACAAGTTCTTCTCCCCATAATGTAAGCTGTCCTTTGTGCATCAAAAATCCGTATATTCCATTTTCATGGCTTAGTTTTTTTGATATTGAAGATCATACACTTAATGAAGATGCTTTATCTGTCTACATTATTTTTTACGATTCTCATTATTTCAAATAATAATATTAATTTGTATCAACTTTCTATATAAGTTTGATCTTGTCTTGCTTTAACATGCAAGGGTAATTATAATGTGTTCAATTTTTTCGGCAATGATATTCTATCTCTTTGATAGGCTCATATGATTATATTGTATGTATACATTCCTTCATCATAGAAAAAAAGAGTATATTTAGATTGTAAATGACACATAATAATTGTAAAAATTATGTACTTTTATTCATTATTTTGTATTGGTTGATATTTTTCTTGATTTTATAGTCTTTTAAACTTAACTTAGTAATATACTTTCAAAATTAGAATAATACAATACAATAAAATATTATATTATATTATTATTCATAAAATATTATTTATATAAGCTCTAAAACATCAATTGACATTTCAAATTCGAAATAAAATGAATCGAATTTGAATATTCAAAACTCAAAATGAATTGAATCTGAATTTAAGATAGTAAATTCGTTTGAAATTCGATTCGAGTTCGGATTCGAAATTTTTATAATGAATTGAATCAAAATCCTAGTGGATTCGAAGGTATTCGATTCGATTAGCACCCCTAACTGTTGCACTACTTTTTTTTTTGCAATTTTCTTTTAAAAAGTCCAGCAACATTGATTGAATCTATGAATATTATTCAACGTACTCCGATATTCCTAACTATTTTATCTTAATGGTCAAAGGAGTCACTACTAAAGTCTGGGGTATTTTCGACATAGCATTCGCGACGGTTAGAATATCCGCCGCTAATAGATGACCATTTGCGGCGGTTGTTAGTTTAACCGCCGCAAAAACAACAGCTTATATTTGCGGCGGTCATTAAAGACCGCAGTAAATGAGCTTGTATCATATTTCCAGAACACCCGTCGCCCGCCTCTTTCTCCCTTTCCCCTCTCCCCCGCAAACCCTCGCCGCCCACCCCTCTCCCCCGCAAACCCTCGCTGCCCACCCCTCTCCCCCGCAAAACCTCGCCGCCACCTTTCCCCTCTCCCCCGCAAACCTTCGTTTCCCTTGGCACCTCGCCTAACACTCCGCCCCCTGTGCACCTCGCCATCCACGCTGCCCCCTCGACGAACCCTCGCTGCCCCCTGTGCACCTCGCCGCCCACGCTGCCGCCTCGTCTACGGTTTCGATCTCCGGCCCCTTCTGGAATCCGTCACAGGTATAATACCTCCCGATCTCTTTAACGTGTATAATGCAGAATTGTTTTGCATATTGAGATTTATCCGATTAATAAACACTTGCATATACCAATCTGAATATAATGTTGAATTGTTATGATAATTTTGGATCATATTTTCCACATGGTTTAATATTGTATATTGTGGTTCTTATACATCGAACGTGGTTTGAAAGGTACTGGCTAATACATTGCATGATGAGGAATTGTGATTAGTTTATAGATGGATAACATATACAAGTAGTTGGTTGTTTCATTTAGTAAAGATTATGGATATATTTTATTTTATGTCCCAATAATAACCTTGAATTCAGAGCAGACACTTGAAAATAGGGAGTATTGAATGAACATTACAAGCATTACTGGTATAGGAAGCATTCATTCAAAATGAACTATTTATAGACTAAAAATAGTATACTATACAAGACATATCTAGGATGAGTAAGGAGATAAAGAAAAACTCATCGTGTTGTGAGGATAAACAATGAGAAATTGTTTATCTTAATAAGGAGATTGATTGCATGGTATGTTTGTTGCAATGGCATCTTCTTGGTGCTCAGTAACAATTTGAGAGCGGGCGATGTCCCATAGAACATCTATCTTGCCTTATCCTTCTCCAACTTCTCGGGATCAGTATTCAGTGATGACTTACACAGACTTTTTTTGTTTTTGTTTTTCCCGATTAACATGAGTACACATTTAGTCATACACATTCAGAAAGATACGATCGGAATGAGGCTATCCGAAGGGATCTTACTTATTTGAATTTAAATACGAGAATGATCCAAAATAGATTTGAATGGAGACCAAAAATTCAAATAACTTAGTCTACTTACATCTCGAGGAAAGGCTTTGTTGTTGTTTTGGTAACACGAGTGATGCTCTATTGGTTGTGTCAGATTAAGCGGTGTTTGGGAGGGGGTGTTCAAGGGTTACACAATACACGATCTATCCATCTCGTGATGATGCGGTCAGGGATAGATATGTTCTATTCATTAACAATGATAGGATCAAGACTATTTAAGTTCCATCTATTACAAAGGAATTATCTAAAGTAACCACTGATCACGATCAACTACAGTCATTAATTCTTCATGTTATCTAGTCTACCTACACCTTCACTCGTCTAGCTCTTATTGGCCTTCACTCGTGCAGATGTTATTAGCTCTTACATCAGTCTCTAACAATTATTATTTCCTTGTAAGGTCTTAAGCATGGATAAGTCATGGTTAACGAAGCGAAGGACAGATTATCCTTCGTACAAAGCTGGAGTTCTGACATGGCTAGAGTGGGCATTTCACATTGACCGAAAGAGATTTCGGAAAGACGCAAACTATGAGATGATTCCTTGTCCGTGCAAGAAATGTTTGAATGGATACTTACAAGAAAGCTATACCTTTTAGAGCACATCATTATCAACGGCTGGTGGGACTTTTATATCAACTGGAAGGTTCAAGGTTCACGGTGAGGAATTTGCGGAGACATCCTCATCGGTAGATGGAGGTTTTCAATTATAAAGTAGTAGACAACCAAATGAAGCTGAAATCATGGAAGATGTTATTGATCGTGATCATGATCTTGTTGAATTGATAGAGGATAGTGGTCAATTCTTCACATTTTTGAAAGATGTAGAAGAACCAATAGTCTGGGGGAATAAGATGTCTAGATTGAAGTTCTTACTAGAATTATTCCGAATCAAGGCTAGGCACAGATTAACCTCAATTTGTATGAATGATATTCTTGAATTGATAAGACAATTATTGGAGGCAAAGGATGGTTTCCCTAATAGTTGGCGGGATGCAAAAAAGGAATTTCGGAAGTTAGGACTTCAATCCGAGAAGATTGATGCATGTCCGAATGATTGCATTCTTTTTCGAGATGCTTATAAGAATTTGGATAGTTGTCCGTATTGTGGTGTATCCAGATATAAATGTGATAAAGTTGGCGACTCGCGCTCAAAGCAAATACCAAGTAAGGTATTGCGGTACTTTCCTTTGATCCCAAGATTACAGAGATTATTCATGTCAAATAGAACCGCCAAATGGATGACTTGGCATCAGAAGAGTCATTCAAAGGAGGGTCTTATGCACCATCCAGCAGATTCAATTGAGTGGAAATCATTTAATGATCGCTTTCCTGATTTTGCTAGGGATGGACGGAATGTCCGGTTAGGACTTGCAAGTGATGGTTTCAATCCTTTTAAGACAATGTTTCCATCATAGTCTATATGGCCAGTGGTTGTTGTTACGTACAATTTGCCTCCATGGATGTGTATGAAGTCAAATTTTATGATGTTGACATTGTTGATTCCGGGGCCAAAAGCGCCAGGAAATGCAATAGATGTTTATTTACAGCCGCTCATTGACAAGTTGAAGTTATTGTGGGATCAAGGTGTGGAAACATTTGATGCACAATCGAAGCAATCATTTTTTTGCGAGGGGCGTTATTATGGACGATTAATGATTTTCCAGCGTATGGCAATCTTTCTGGATGGAGTACAAAAGGTAAGTTTGCGTGTCCTGTTTGCATGGAACATACGTACCATCTTCGCTTAAAAGAGAGTAAGAAAATATGTTACTTGGGACACCGTAGATTTCTTCCCGTATCGCATCGATGGAGGAACAATGTACATAAGGATGATTTCGATGGAAAGTCTTGTCGCCCATCAGCACGATCTCCAGATAGAGTTCTAAGAACAGATTCTATACGGCAATCAGGTCATACGGTCATGGAAAAGTTGCTACAGTTGAAAGATATCAGACTTGGGAAGACTATTAAAAAGGATTTGAAAGATTTACAGAATGTAGGATTCAGAAAGAAGAGCATATTTTACATGGAATTGCCTTATTGGAAAGAATTGAACATTCATCATAACTTGATGTAATGCACATTGAGAAGAATGTCATGGATAACATCTTGGATATGTTTAACCTCACTGACTCTCCAAAGGATACCACTAAAACACGAAAAGATCTACAACAACTTGGAAATCGTGAGCATTTGCATGTGAAACCTATGGAAAATAGAAAATTTGATATACCCGAATCGCTTTACCATCTTGACTCGAACAAGCGTGGATGTCTCCTCTATTTTCTAAAGGACATTGTTGTTCCAGATGGCTTCTGCTCAAATATATCAAGATGTATAAACGATGTGCAAAAGAAAATTAGTGGGCTCAAAAGTCATGATAGCCACGTGTACATGCAGGTCTTTCTTCCTCTCGCAATTCGTGGTTTGTTACCTCAATCTGTTGTTGAACCTATTACCGAGTTAAGTATGTATTTTAAGATAATATGTGCTAAGGCACTTGATGCAAACCTTTTGGAGAAGTGGAACGCTAGAGTTGTTGAGATGCTTTGTAAGTTGGAACGACTCTTTCAACTAGCTTTTTTTGATGTGATGGTGCACTTGGTCGTTCATTTGGCAGATGAAGCAAGACTTGGTGGTCCTGTACAATTCCGATGGATGTATCCTATTGAGAGGTTTCTTAAGAAATTGAAGGATTATGTTCTAAATCGATATAAGCTGGAAGGATCAATTGTAGAGGGATACCTTGTTGAAAAGTGCATAACCTTTTGTCTAATGTACATCGAAAGTGAGGATCATCGTTTCAAATGTCTTGAAATAAATGATGATCCTTACAATGAGTTTCATGATGATCGGCTTTCTATATTTGAGATTCAAGGACGAGCATTTAACAAGACAATCCTCCTACCTATGAATGATACAGATCGACGATTAGCCCACGTGTATGTGTTGAAACAAGTACCTGAAATCGATCCATTCTACAATGAGTGGAAACACTCACATAATAGAATAAAAAGGTGCGAAACTACTTTTATTGAATGGTTTGCAGAAAGAGTCGAGCGAATGAAAGGGGAAGATGATCCTCGTTGGATAACAGATTTTGATATGCTAGCAAAGAGACCTTTTAGTTATGCTTACAGGCACAGTGGGTATATAATAAATGGTTATAGATTTAAGAGCTTCTCAGAAACCAATAATAAGAAGGCAAATATTCTCTCTGGAGTGTTTGTAAAAAGCAATATATCATCAGGTTGTGATGGTTATTACGAGCAAATTAATGAGATAATTGAGATGAACTTCTAACATGATCGAAGAGTAGTACTATTCAAATGTGATTAGTATGATGTATTCAAAGATACTGCATTTAAGTTAGATCCAAACTATGGATATATAAGCCTTAACAAGAGTAGAACCATTCTCAATAAAGTAGAACCATTTGTGCTAGCATGCCAAGCAGACCAGGTTTTTTATGTTCCAGACAACACGAATCCTGGTTGGATTATTCCAATAAAGGTAACTCCTCGAGGATATCGAGTGCCTGTTGAAAATGAGAATTATGAAGAAGAGGACGCTTATCAAGAACACGTAGAGATATAAAGTACAACATTCTTCTTTTTTATTTGTTTAATTATTCCTTCTTGAATTTAAATTGTTGTTAATGAAGTTTATTGTAATACCTCATTTATAAATGTAGATGGTACGTACACGTTTTTCTAGACGACATGAGCCAAGCGAACTTGAAGAGAGAGTTGCAGAGGAGAATGCAGAGGAGAATGCAGAGGGGAATGAAGATATACATGACACACATGAGAATGAGGGCACTCAAGCTCCTTCTGATACTGCAGGACCATCATCATCAGGTATAAATGTGCATATCTATGTTTCTTACTTAAATTGACAGCGAATGTAATTTTTTTAAAAACAGCTCGTCAACATAAAGGAAGAGGTCCTGCCAAATGCAATCAATTAAATAAACTGAAGTCAGGTGAAAGAATAAAAGTTCAAGTGACCAAGGGTGGGCAAGCTATTGGAGATTACAGTGGTCCTTTTTCTAGTCGATTGGGAATCACTGCGAGGATGCATATCCCAATGAGTACCATCGATTTTAGAAAAGTCCCACCAGTAGTGAGAGCTGCTATAATCTCAGACATGAAGGTAAATGAAATTAAAGTTAAATAAATTAGTCATATCTTTTTACATGACTTGTGTGTTTTTTGTGTACTCAGAATATATTTGATTGGGGTGATGATGCTGACATCGAGGAGGGGATTCTGCAACGAGCAGGAAAAATACATCGGGACGTACGCACTAGAGGGAAGAAGGTGGGTAATAACTTAACCATTTGTTACATATGTTTGTGTAGCGTCTTGATTGCATGCTAACTATACAAAAAATGAAGATTTTCGACCAATTCACATCTGAGGCTGAAGCAAGAGCCAATCCACCTTTGGGCTGGCAACATGCAGAGTGGGAGGCTGTCATTGATTTTTAGACTAGTGAGGAGTTCAAGGTATAATCAACATAGATGTAAATATATTTAGTATTTTGAATCTTTCTTAAAAAATTTTATTACTTTCTTACGCACAGAATATATCTCAAAAAAACACGGCCAATAGAAGAAAAGCTCCTGGTCCCACACATACCTCGGGAAGGACAAGTTTAGATCAATTAAAACACATCCATGTAAGATCCATTTAGTTTTGTTGTATTGTAAATGCAATAGTTGCTGATGTATTCTATAATTATAGGCTGCATCAGGGGAGATGACGGATCGAGTGAGACTTTTTGAGAGAACACGGCAGTCGACAAACAAAGAAGGAAATAAGTTTTTTATCCATGAGAGTTATGCAGAAGCTCATGTAAGTCAAGCTTTCATTTTAATCCAACTTTTAAAAGGGAAGGGTATCTATAATTGGATGAATGACATTCAATTTGCAGCGTCGCATGGTACAGTTCATACAAAGTCAACCTTCATCAGACCATGCGACTCCAGAACAATTGGGTGAGGATGCTTTTCGCCACGTCTTTCCTCCTGCTGCCCAACATTCAGGACGGGTTCTACTTGGTGGTGCATCTTCCACCAAGACAAGTTGGTATGGACGAATGGGTGGCGGGCCATCACAGGAGGAGTTCGAGAAACTTAAGGAGACAGTAGTGGACTTGAGATATGATCTGGATAGGGCACATGAGAGGGAAGATCAACTGCGAGTTTTACTGCAACAGAATACCCAAACGATGCAACAAATGCATAGGCTGATTGAAGAGCTGAGTAGAACGAACCATGTAGTTCCGCATCGTGATAGTAACGATAGCCCTCCCCCTGGCGACAGTGATGCTGCACCTCATATTTAGCTAACTAGTATGTTATATATCTAGAATCCTGTAAAAATATATGTTCTGGAGAACATTTCCTTTGTTGAAGAACTTGTTAGAAAGTTGTAATATGTGTATGACTTGCTTCTTTTTGTTGTTTTTTTCCAACCTTGCATGATGTGCCTAATCAAATCTATATTATGTTGCAATATGTTATACTTGCTAGCGGATTTAGAGAAGTTCCAACACCAGAATTGCTAGCAGAGGATCTGTTCTGTTTTTTTTTTGCGGCGGTTCTTACTGACCGCCTCAAAAGATCTAGTATACTTGTTGCGGCGGTTTGTATAGGCGGCGGTTACTATACAACCGCCGCAAAAGGTATTTGCATCGGGGTTATTTGCGGCGCTTATTAGAAGCGGTTTTTGAATTATTTGCGACGTATATTAACCGCCGTAAATAGTCCTTCCTCTTGTAGTGAGTGATCCTTTTAAAATGAATTTTGTGTTCACTAAATATTGAGTTTTCCGTTGACCCTTAAGCTAAAATAGCTAAAAATGCCGGATTTAGAAGAGTATGCTAAAATAGCTAAAAATTTAACCATTTTTATGCCATAGATATAAATTTCGATAGTGCATGGGCAAAAATTAACTACTTTCTTCATACCGTAAGACATATGCATTGGCTCTGTATTTAATATTTGTTTCAACTCCATCCAAGTGTGCAATTTAAACATGTTATGATGCATTCCAAGTTGATTAGCTTATTCAACTACTTCTTGTCCACCGACTCGATTGAATCCGATTTTAAAAAATGATAATCCGATAAAATTGATTTGAGTACGTGGTCCAATCCAATCAGTACTTTTCATCAAGATTTACAGTCCAGTATTCCGTTAAGTTTTAAAAACATTGACCCTAACTGTTAGCACTATATGGTAGTTGGCGATTGGGTGGTGGGAAACAAAGGAACAAATACATCATGGATATGTGTGTAGTCAAAGCGAGAAAGGCAAAAGATAAAAGAGAAACAATACAAAATCTTGGTCCATCTTTTGCCCTTCTTTATGTCTCTTATAAAAAAAAATATCTTTTGCTTCCAAAGCATGAAGATCTGTTCTAAATCCAGATGTAGAGGACACTTTTCTTGCATATGCCGATCTTTCAAAACTGCGAAATATCTTAAAGCTAAGGGGTAATTAGGCAAAGCAGAATTGAAAAATAAAATGTGGCATTATGTGATCGAAAGCTACCCTGATTTTGATGCAACATAAGCATCTTCTGAGGGATTTCGATGCGTCACCACGTGATCAATGGCCTCGTCTACAAAATCTAAATACATCGGACTTTGGGAAAAGAGATTCGATCGACAAAAATTTAAAGATGGCTTTGGAATTGCGTATAACACACTGTGTATGGGATTGGGGCTCATACCACCACGTTCAGACTTGTTGTTTCGAAGGATTTTTGTATCAAATCCATTGAGAAAGGAAACATATATTAATTTATACTAGTAGGAACCCGTGTAAAAGCACGGGTAATTGAGTTCATAAAGCAATATATATCAACATAGTTGTCTTTTTATGATTTTAGTATCACAATTTTGCCAATATGATCACACCATTGATAACTTATCATAGAAAATTGTCTATGGTATGCCATTGAGCTAAAATGGCAAAACACTTTCTGGACATCCTCGTATAAACAGCACTCAATATGCATGCAATATACCATCGACAACTTTACATATTTTATTGATTTTTTGTTGTATTGTATCCATTTTGAAGCGAAATATAGATGTGCATTTTTTTTGACAGATATTGATGCGGACAAGATACAAACATTAATCAAGAGAGGTTTTCTAGATGGATAGTACAAGTATGATTTATGTAAGCTTGCACTTGTATATTTTAACTTTTTTTATGTTGAAGAATCCAAAAAAACTAAATATAATAAGAATGGGATATTTTATCCATATAGCGAATATCGATCTAAAAAATGTCAAAATATATAGGATTTATTCAAAGCCGATATATTTTAGTACTTCATTTCCATATTAATCTTGTAAGTATATCTCTGCCTTTGTTGTTTTAGGTTGCAAATAGCATTTCCAAGGTAACACCTTATTCTTAATAAAACTCTTTTCCCTCGAATGATGTTCCTATAAGATTTTGATATGCCTCCAATACAAAGCAGTCATCTCATAGAGGCTTTTAGGATGTGAATTTTACCACAAGACTTGTTGTCTGGGCAGACACTATTTTAGAAAGGGTATTAGGAGAGGATCTTGATCACTCATTCTCCATGATTTCTCTTGCGCAGTTTAAGCACATTTACTTCTATTACTCCCACCATTTGCACGGAGATCCCAGTCATTGCCACAAACTGCTGGTTGCTTGATGAATACTCATTCATCACTCTTTATTCTTATATTTTAGCTACAAAAACCTTTGCAAATACATGTAGATATGTGTAAATACAAATAATTACCAAAAGCATGCATTATGTAAAAACATATAATTAGCATGTTTTTGTACAAAAATAAAAGAATAAAGATTAAAAAGAAAAAGAGGGAAATATTTAGAATAAATATTGAGCAATCTAACCCAAGGGAGGGCTCAGCATGGGCCTGACCGCATAAAAGCCAAAGTAGAGAGAGATAGGGGCTCATGTGTAAATATTTATATAAATAAAAATATTTTCCTCACCAAAAATAGGCTTGTAAATATGTGTCTATTTATAAGTATAAAAACAAAAAGATAAAAATATAAAAATTAAAAAGGAAAAAAAAACATCACCTTCACCATGTACATGAACCACTCTTATAGATATTTAATTGACCTTGTAAATAAATAAAATCACTTTCCAACATTTTTAAATATTCTATGTTTTATAATGTAAATAAATAAAATAAGAACAATTAAAACAAAAACAAAATAAAAATAGCAAAATTAAAAATACAAAAATACATTGTACATATACCATGTATATAAATGTATATATGTATTTATTTTACCTATGTAAATAAATAATTAAAATAAAATAAAAATATCTTTTTATTCTTTATTTTATAATGAAAATAAATAAATATAAAATGGGGATAAAATTGCATAAAAATAACAATTACAAAAAATCAAAAATTAAAAACCCTAATAGTGTACATATACCTATATATTACATACTATGTATATACCTTATTTTTATTTCCAAAAATTAATTAAAAATCACAATAAAATAGAAAAAAAATAAAAGAAAAATATTTTGTGTTTTGAGTTTTTGCTAAATCAGCCCCTAGATACCCTTAAGTTGCACTTGAAGATCCAGCCACGTGGCATGTTTCTATTGCGTCCTAGGGATGTTGACCGCCCGGTCAAATACCCCCCCCCCCAGGACCACCTCCCGTGGATCGTGGACCCGATTTCTCAAATTTTTACCCGCTCGACCCGATCGCCATTCCACCTAACCCCGGGTCCTAATCCACCATTGTGCATCCCTGATCCACGCCCGGGGTGGGTTATGGGGATCCGTGCTCCGACAAGCACGCCCGGACCTCTCTTAGCCGGACCCCTAGCCATATATAGCCGTTGCTCCGCCACCTCATTTCTCCATCTTTGGCTCATTCGTTCCACTCCCAGTGACCTCCATCACATCGGCGAAAGTGACAGCTCGCCCCCCGTGGTGTCGCAGCGAGGAAAGAGGGCGAGACCATCGATCCAGCGAGCAAGCGCCGCCGTCGCTCCGCCATCAGCTGGAGCTTGAGCCTCGGAGGGAGACGCTCCTCGAGGCGACGACCAGGAGCTTCCCCAGCTCCTCCCCAGTCTCTTCGACCACCTAGGTAACCTTGTAGGTCCTTATCTTTCTTCGATTTCCATTTACGCCCAATTCGTATCGCCGCCGTCTCGAGCTGATTCCGACCATCCCCTCACTCCGTTCGATCATCGGAATCGTCCATCGCATCCGCCTCCCTTCGACACACCTTCTTCACCCCTCCATCCAACCCAGCTCGCACAGGAGCTAGGAGTCGAGCTCCTCCGTCTACCCCCTTCGCCGGAGCTCGCCATTCCGACCCACAGCTCACCGTCACCCCGCCTAACTGGGTCGAGGCACTTTGCCCTCGACCCGCGAGTCTGCTGGAGTGTTTTGTAGGGTCATCCGAGTCCATCTGAGGACTTGGACCGTTTGGACCAGCAGCTTGGTCTCCGCCGACCTCGCCTGGGCTCCTCGGAGCTCTGTCGAGCTATCAGAGGCCACTAGTCGACGCGGGAGCCCACAGAGCTTCTACTCCGATTTTCAGAGGCCCACGCGGAGGCCGGGAGCGCGCACAGCAGGCCGGCGAAGGTCGCCGGCCATCAGTTCTTCCACGACCTCCAGACACCGTCAGATCGACCTCGACGCTCCAGATTACATCACGTCCGTCCGTTCGTGGAGCTGCAGCCACTGCCAGATCTTCGAGGATCGATCTGGACCATCCGAGGCTCGAGGGTTAGCCATCCGCGCCTGACACCGTCCGATGCACCACGTGGACTAGCCCCAGCCGTTGGATCATCTCCAGGAGAGCAGCGTTGGATCCCCAGTCGCCCTTGACCGCTCGATCAGACGCGTGGCGTCCATCCAGCCGCTTCGAGTAATAAAGGGTAATTTACCCTTAGGCCCTCTTTCTTATTTTATTTCGCTTTAGTCCTGTAAATATTGTGTTTAGTTGTTTAGTTTTAGGGTTATTTGCATAGAGACCCGTGCGCCTGTTTTTATTTGCTGATATACCCCTGTACACAGTATGACACGTGCGTCGTCACGTGGTTTGTTGGGATATTTGCATCTTATGCCCTGTTGTTCTGGATGTTAACAGTTGAATGAAAGTTTCCACTTATTTGCATTTATACCCCTGTGCGTGATTTATTTCGACATGTGTGTGATATTTGTGGGTATTTTGCGGATAAGCCCTTGGACTTTTGGTACCTGTTACCAATAAGTCCTCGGGACTTATTTTTATTGCATTTGGGTCCCTGAGTGGCCCAGGCACGCGCGTGGCGCGTGTTTTGCTGGGATAATTGCACCAGACCCCCCGAACTTCTGGGTATTTGCACTTTGGTCCCTGTGCACAGTGCCCTCTCTTTATTTTTGGATAAAATAGCAAATTACCTCCAAATCCAACGAAAATTGGACACATGGCTCCTGCCATGGTGTAAAATTTTCGTGGATTTTTGAGGACATTTTTGTTTTCATTTGTCATTTTAAAAATTCAAAAACACTTAATTTTGCTACTGTCTAATTTAGAAAATCACAAAAAATTATTAAATAGTGTCTAAAAATTACAAAAAAATAGTTGACTGTCTATTTTGTTGTATTTGATTTTTTAGCCAATTTTGGCTATTTTTCATTATCTAAAACTCCTTAAAATTGAAAAACACCAAAAATCTTATAAAAATTCTAATAATTAAACCAAAAACCCAAAAACAATAAAATTGGTGCCTAAATTTTCCCCATTTTGTCTTCTTTACAGGAAAATTACCTCCCAGCCATTTTTGGGCTCTTAGATATTTTATCTAGGCCTTTTTGGCTCGGCTGGACAGTACCCATTGTTTGATCCACTTTTTGATTTTTAGAAAATGAAATAAACATCAGAAAATTCTCAAAAATTCACCAAAAACACAAAAAATATAAAACACATAAAAATATTTTTGTTTGAATTTTTGGTTGATTTTTAGTGCTTTAAATAAATTGTTGAAGTGTGTGTTTCCCTGCTTTTCTTATTTTCTTAATTAGCTAAAATTCCAAAAAAATTTAAAATAATTAAAAAACACTAAAAATATTTTGTTCTTTTATTTTATTCCTTTTTACTACTTCGTAGGCCAAGAGGCCAACCTGTGCTCCTTGAGTTCGACCCTGGTCTCTATACCAGGTTAATCCAATAGCAGGACCGCTATTTTGTGTTTTATCTGTTTTATCTCTATTAGTGGTTCATTTTTCTTGATCGAGTGCATCTGAGTGACCGAGGTCGCAACGACCATTTTTGTACCTTTACCTTAGTCGCTCGGATTTTTGCCTCATCAGAATGGCGCCGTTGCCGTGGAGCACGGCTTAGTAGTTTTATTTTTATTTTATTTTCGTTTTTGTTTTCGCGGCTTTTCGCGGCTCTTTCAGAGCTCGCGGCTTTTTCACGGCTTTTGTTTCCATTTTATTTTGTTTTCTTTTATTTTATTTTCTTTTTCCTTTATTTTTGTTTTTATTTTATTTTGAGTGTTTATTTTATTTTATATTTTTGCATATATACCCTCATTTTCTTTCATTTATTTTTCTTCTTATTATTTGATTATTTTGGTCTGACCACTTGTCTCTATCTCTTGCGAGGGCTCAAGGACCGCGGAGGCGACTTTCGAGGAGCCGGTGCAACCGAGGAACTTGGAGGCGGCTTCCTTCTCTATGAAGCCGCAGGAGAGAGCGAGAGAGAGAGTTGAGTGGGTGAGGTTAGATTAGGTTTTATTTTTATTATCATTATTGTAATAATACAGGGACACTCAGAGACTGGACACTTATGGACTCTTGGACTTAGCGGGTCTGTTTCGCCGAGCACCGGTGTGCTCGGGGGACCCTTAGAGTTTTTCGCGGCTTTTTACGTGGTTTTGTTTTCTTTTTATTTTGTCTTCCTTTTCCGATGTTTACGCGGTTTTCATCGAGCCTCTAGACCTAGGATTTTCTGCTTGCTTGTGTCGTAATTAGTAGGGTCCCCACACTTAACTATTTGCTTGTTCCTATAGAGCGCTAATTGGACTCACTAATAATCAATTAATAAAAATAATCGACTCATCTCCTTCGTAGCCTACGTGCCGCAGCTCACCCTGTAAAGCGCTTTCTCCTACCCCCGATTTGTCGGGCAGAGGAGGGGTGGGCCAAGACCGGACCCTTTGGCTTGGAGGTCGGTGGCCGATTAGACGGTTCTGCGAGTAGAAATTGCTGATCTAGGACTCGGTTTTTCTTGCTGCATCATTTAGGGTAGTTTACTTTTCTGTCTTTAAATTCTGCGCGGATCACTTGCATGTAGAGTGCTGGAGGTAAGGTACGCATTTCTGGCTCAGCATGCATCATTGATGTTGTCGCGCATCGGCTTTTTCGTCTTCTCCCCCTTGTTTTGGACTTAATAACCAGGAGAACCGAAAAATTCGTTAGGCCTTTGTTTTTATTTGAAAAATATTAAAAAGAAAAATCATAAAATTGGGACTGGTTAATACTATTGACCCTAAAAGACACTTCACCTAAAAATTTGTCTTGGGGAGAGCAACCCCCTCATTGTATGGTTTGATTGCGCGAGAGAGTGACCCGCACCCTAGGTAGAGCCCTCCGGTGTTATTCCCGACTGATTACCGACTTATCCGTGCGGGCCAGTCGGTTGGGGTAGCATCGGGTATCCTAACAGGTCACGTAAGCGCTCTGATATCTTGTGTGTTCACCTAATAAAGATTGACAAGATAATTTGACCGAACTTTCACGGTCTTCAGCTCGCGTTGCGTTGGTGAACCGGGGGTTTGTATTCTGATCATAGTTTCTCCAGATCTCATCCGCACTACTCGTCAGATCAAGATGATGGGTAGACGCTCTCTTAGGCAGCCTCTGGCTGCACCGCTCTCGGGCACGTCTACCCAATCATCTAGGTTGGCCTGCGAGAGCCGAGACCAGCTCTCCGAGCCCGAGTACGACTCCGCCCTGTTCCCCCTCGACCCCCTTTCTTTCAGACCTGAGCGACATGAGCCCGAGGAGAGATTGATAGATTTGACAGCACCTGAGTTGGGCTCATTTGATTTTGCAGCAGACATCATGGCCGGCAGTTCAGAGGACTGCTCCAGGACCGAGCACATCGTGATGGACCAGGGAGCGATCAACTCCACCCTGATCGCCTCGTTAGAGACCGTCCAGCAGCAGCTGATGGATCAGGGAGCATTCATGCTCGATATGAGGAGAGAGATGGAGCAGATGAGAGTAGAGCGAGAGCAGAGGAGAGAGGGACCGAGGATCCCAGATGATGCGGATGCAGCAGCCGCAGCAGCAGCCGCCGCAGCCGCGGCCGGAGGACCACCGAGACCGATGCGGGAGTTACATAACCCCGGATCGACGCTGACGCACCATTGAGTAGTACTTCCAGCGATCGTGGGGGACTTCAAGTTCCCCCCGAACACTTTGCAGCTACTCCCCCGCTTCCACGGACTTGCGACAGAGGAGCCCCATCTCCACCTCCAGGAGTTCTTGATGATATGCAGCACTATCCACGACCGTCAGGTGGACTAGGACACGATCAGGATGATCGCCTTCCCCTTCTCCTTAGCTGACAGAGCAGCCACCTGGCTGAAGCATTTGGGGAAGTTTGTCTACACCTGGGAGCAGCTCCGCACCGAGTACTTGAACAAGTACTATCCACTCGGGCGGACGAATGCAGCGAGGGCCCTTATCAGCAACTTCTCCATGCTCCCCAACGAGCAATTTCATAAGGCATGGGAGAGGTTCCGAGAGCTCACCGACAGATGCCCGCACCACGACATCTCGAAGCCGAACCTTGTTCAGAGCTTCTTCAGTGGGTTGACACCAGAGCTCCAGGGTCCTACTTCGCCAAGGACCACGACCAGGTCTGGGCCATCTACGAGGAGATGGCCGAGAATTACATGGTGATGTCCCAGACCCGGTTGTACACACAGGGAGACCCCAGCAGCAGCCAGGACCCGTGCAGTACCAGAGGATAGCACGGGTCGATGCAGGTCCATCCAGTTCATCCGCAGTTGCAGCAGCACAGGCAGAGTCATCCGCTGCGGATATGGGCATTATCAGCGAGAAGTTGGACCGCATGGAGCTGATCGAGAAGAAGCAGTGCCAGAGCATCACTTAGATGGAGCAGATGGCATAGACTCTGAGCGACATGAAGACCCAGCTCATGTGTCTTCAGGAGGCATAGACGGCTTCCCAGCCCCATCTTCAGTCGCGAGGTGACACCGGCGGCAGCAGCAGCTCGTCCCAGCGCTCCAGCTCCTTTCAGCAGCCTAGACAGGTTCACCTTGTACAGTCGGAGCCATACCAGCAGCAGCAGCCCTCTTACCAGTCCCCACCATCTCCAGACATGCAGATGGTGGTATACCAGCCGGATCAGCCTCTGGCAGTTCTCCCGCCAGCCCCATACGATGCAGAGCCGTTGATGGATGTCAACGGGATTTGGTATGACCGTCCCTAGCCTGGGATCCGACGAGACCATCCCGGATTCAGGTGGGGGAGTGGAGGTACCCAGCCCCAGTAGCAGTCATCCGGTCAGGGAGGGCAGTATGGTCAGCAGAGAGATCACTAGCAGCAGCAGCAACCCCCAGCCTATCAGTCACACCAGCAGTCGTCCTTCGTTCCTCGTCCCTATCAGCAGCAGGGACAGTCTTGGAGATGTGAGCAGCAGGCTCACCCACCATACCAGCAGCAACATCCTACCTCCTACCCCTCTCAGCACCAGCAGCACCAGTTCTAGCAGCCTCAGCACCAGAGAGGCTACCCGTCGGGCTCACACAAGAGCCCCGCCTTGGATGACATAGCCCGCCTCCTCACGGATCAGCAGGCTACTTTTCGACGGGAAATGGACGAGTTCCGCCAGGAGATGCGGGACTTGGTGAGAGGGAAGGCCGCCATCCCTGCACAGATAGAGCCGAACCCCAATAGCATCAAGAGGAAGTCTGAGCAGGTAGTTCACACTGAGCATGCCACTCCTAGTGATTCATTTGATGATATGTCTTCGGATCTATTTGATGCTGATTTTGTCACACTTAGGAGCGGTAGAGCACCAGCAGGCGGCGCCTCATCTGAGCGACGACTCGGGGATACACCCAGGGTGCCAGATGAGGAGGAGGAGAGCGGTACTGAGGCCGCACATGATGATGATGGTGGTACTGATGCCACCAAGGATGCTGATTCCACCGGCGGTACTGAGGCCGCCGCTTCACCAGTTCGAGGAGGTGGTGTTGATGCCACCAGATTAGCCGAGCCAGCCCGCGGTACTGAGGTCGCGAGACGTCCAGCAGCAGAGCCAGCCCATGGTGGTACTGAGGCCATCGGTGTTCATATAGATAGAAATGTTGTTTTTCCTCATGCTGATGTATCTCAGAACACTGTTATGAATAATGGAAAAGGTTTAGTTTCTTCTGGTCCTACTGTGGTGCTTGATGTATGTGCGGATCCGGCCGTCGAGCCGTTTAGGCCTTTTCCTAGTCCTTCATCTGCGAAGGACCCTGTGATCCCCTTCCCTAGAGCCCTTCAGGTGGGGAAGGGGAAGAAAAAAGAAAAAGACCCAAAAAAGAGAGAGCAGGAGGAATTCAGCCAGAGCATGATCGACAGATTTCACATCCAGCTGACCCTCCAGGAGGCTTTGCAGCACATCCCCCTTCTTCAGCGATCTTTGAGAGATAGGACCACAGTCAGGAGGAGGAGGAGGAACCACACTTCAGAGATTCATGTGCTGACGAAAGCCACGTGTTTCGCCATCCAGAACCGTCTGCCAGCCAAGAGACCAGATTCAGGGGCCCCGTATGTCAGATGCCAGATTAGTGAGCAGAGGTTCGAACGGACTCTATTGGATAGCATATCGTCGATCAACCTCCTTCCGGCAGCTTTTCTCGACCGCTTCGAGTTGGGCACTCTTAGACAGAGTAGGATAGTCCTTCAGTTTGCTGATCGATCTGTCAAGAGGCCGAAGGGGTTGTTGCGAGACGTTATCATCACGATTTAGGGCCTGAAATTCCCCGTGGACTTCGTAGTGTTGGACATGGAGATCCCTGATTCAGTGGCCGATACCCCCATCATCCTTCGTCGTCTGTTCTTGGCCACAGCCAAGGCGGTGACTGATCATGACAGCGGGAAGGTATACTTTCGCATCGAGGGCGAGAGTGTACAAATAGAGACGGTCGAGGACTACAGAGC
Source organism: Ottelia alismoides (assembly GCA_037367405.1). NCBI lineage: Eukaryota > Viridiplantae > Streptophyta > Magnoliopsida > Alismatales > Hydrocharitaceae > Ottelia > Ottelia alismoides. Next base: position 289,848 of record JAZKJV010003206.1, read on the forward strand.
CAGAGAGAGAGCACGCTTAGAGGCTAGCACAGATTCAGAGCAGATGACAGACGCCGAGCCAGACATCCACCAGGACTGTGATTTTGTGATCACATACGACGAGGTAGCATGGGCAGATCCTGCAGCACAGGCCATCCTCTCATTTTCAGATATAGCTGATGCCGAGATGATAGCAGAGGAGGGTCTGGAGAGCACAGCCCTGGTCCAGGATACCACAGAGGCAGCAGAGCCGGTTATTGACCGCGACACGGTTTTCAGTGATGGTGGTGCTGAGGCCACCTTGTGTGATGGTGGTACTGATGCCATCGTGTTTGATGCAGATCCCTCGGATTGAGAGTCTGATTGGGCATATTGTGATGATCAGATGCCAGACCTGAGTCCACCTGAGCCTACAGATGAGGAGGAGGTAGATGCAGAGCAGATCAGAGACAGCACAGTTGAGCAACCTCCCCCAGATCCAGTTTACGAGAGTTCACTTTCTTTCTCCCAGGCAGATTTGGCAGACTTAGCAGCATTGACACATCTTCTTCCGAGGCTAGATTTGCCAGCACCCAGCTGTCCAGAGCTGAAGCCGCTCCCTACTTCGCTGAAGTATCGGTTCCTTGCGGACGAGCCAGAGATGTACCCAGTCATCATCTCCGCCGATCTGACTGGAGAGCAAGAATCCCGTTTGATGGGGGTTCTTGAAAAGAACCGCAAGGCAATCGGATGGAGCGTAGCAAATCTCCATGGGGTTAGTCCATCAGTGTGCTCCCACCATATCTATCTCGAGGAGGGGGCGAAGCCGTCGCGTGAGTTCCAGCGGCGACTGAACCCCAACTTGAGAGAGGTCGTGATGAAGGAAATATCAAAATGGTGGAGTGCAGATTTCATTTATCCCATTTCCGACTCCAAGTGGGTCAGCCCCTTGCATGTGGTGCCCAAGAAGACGGGCATTACGACTGTGGTCAGTGAGTCGGGAGAGGAGATTGCTACACGAGTACCCACCTCTTGGAGGGTCTGTGTTGACTACAGGAGACTCAACCAGGCCACCAAGAAGGACCATTTCCCCCTGCCTTTTATTGACCAGATCATTGAGAGACTGGCAGGGAAGAGCCATTATTACTTCTTGGATGGGTACTCGGGCTACAACCAGGTGGCCATCGCTCCTGAGGATCAGGAGAAGACCACCTTTACCTGTCCCTTTGGTACATATGCCTTTCGACGCATGCCATTTGGGCTATGCAACACCCCTGCGACTTTTCAGAGGTGCATGCTGTCGATCTTCTCGGACATGGTAGGGGAGTGTTTGGAGGTCTTCATGGACGATTTCTCGGTCTACGGCGACGGATTCGACTCCTGTCTTGATTGCCTAGACCGAGTACTCTAGCGATGTATTGAGTACCATTTGGTTCTATCTTGGGAGAAGAGTCACTTCATGGTGACTCAAGGGACGGTGCTTGGCCACATCATCTCCAACAGGGGCATGGAGGTTGATCCGGCCAAGGTTGATGTCATTAGAAAACTCGCACCGCCGTCCAATTTGAGGCAGCTACGGTCATTCCTGGGGCACGTTGGATTTTATAGGAGATTTATTCAGGATTTCAGCAGGATTGCTCGGCCGTTGACTGACCTCTTGACGAAAGACACCGAGTTCCTTGTCGATGACAAGTGTCTTTCGTCCTTCGCGACTCTCCAGCAGTGTGTGATTGAGGCTCCTGTCCTCCAGCCGCCTGATTGGTCTCTCAATTCGAGATCATGACGGATGCCTCCGATTTTGCCGTAGGGGCAGTGCTGGGACAGAGGAGGGATGGAGTTCCCTTTGCTATCCACTACGCTAGCCGCACATTGGATTCCGCCCAGCGGAATTACACGGTCACAGAGAAGGAGATGCTAGCCGTAGTGTTCGCCCTAGATAAGTTTCGATCTTATATCATTGGATCTAGAGTGACTTTGTATACTGATCACACCGCCATCAGGTACCTCATGGAAAAGAAGGATGCCAAGGCCAGACTCACTAGATGGATCCTTCTACTCCAGGAATTCGATATTGAGATCAAAGACAAGACTGGAGTCAAGAATGTGGTGGCGGATCATCTCTCTCGTTTAGAGCAGCCTAAGGAGTCTGAGCAGATTAACCCCATTCGAGATACCTTCCCAGATGAGGCGATCCTTGCTATCGCCTCACTCCCGTGGTATGCCGATATTGTGAACTTTCTCGTTGCTGGGAAAGTCCCACAAGATTGGCCCAGACCGAGACTTGAGACCTTCCTTGTGAAGGTCAAGTCCTACCATTGGGAGGATCCCATCCTTTACCACGAAGGAGGGGATAGCGTCTGGCGTCGGTGTATTCCTCAGGAGGAACACCATAGCGTCCTCACTTACTGCCACAAGCTTGAGGCAGGAGGACATCATTCTGGGAGGAGAACGGCACAGAAAGTGCTCCAATCCGGTTTGTGGTGGCCTACCCTCTTCAAGGACTCAGACGAGTTCGTGAAGAGGTGTACTGACTGTCAGAGGATGGGCACTTGTGGACAGCGTGATATGATGCTTATGCATCCCATTCACTTCTGTGAGGTTTTTGACGCATGGGGCATCGATTTCATGGGTCCATTCCCTAAGAGTCAGGGATTTGAGTACATTCTGTTGGCCGTAGATTATGTTAGTCGTTGGGTTGAGGCTATCCCCGCCCGAGCCGCTGATGCGAGGACAGTTTGCAGATTTTTGAGGAAGCACATCATCATGCGGTTCGGGGTTCCACGAGTTCTGATTTCTGATGGGGGGTCTCATTTCATCAACGACCAGGTGAAGGCCCTTGCTAGCGAGTTCGGTATAGACCATCGTGTTGCTACACCTTACCATCCACAGACGAATGGTCTAGCCGAGGTGTCGAATAGGGAGATCAAGACTATATTGCAGAAAGTCGTCCGCCCTGACCGAAAGGAATGGTCACAGCTTTTGGACTCGGTCTTATGGGCGTATAGGACGTCTTTCAAGACACCATTAGGCACATCTCCCTTTCGCCTCGTATATGGCAAGCCGTGCCATTTACTTGTTGAGCTGAGGCACAAGTCACTTTGGGCAGTTACAGACATTCTTATGGATCCAGATGGTATGGGAGACCAGAGGAGGGCAGAGTTAGCCGCCCTGGAGGAGCTTAGAGATACAACATTCTCAAACAGCCTACATTATAAGGAGAAAGTGAAGGAGTGGCATGATTCTCATATCAGCCACAAGCATTTTGAGATTTGACAGAGAGTATGGATGTTTGATGCGAGGCTACGTTTATTTCCAGGGAAGCTACAGAGCAAATAGAAGGGACCCTATTTAGTCAGAAAGGTACACGACAACGGTAGCATTGATATATCCGAGTTGTCTTCTGAGAGCACCTTTCGAGTGAAAGGCCAGCGGCTCAAGCCATTTCTAGATCATGAGCCGGGGGTCATTGATATTGCCCCTATTCATTTTGCGTGAGATGTGGTCTTTTGACTCACATCTAATGCATCTCACGCCTGAGTTCCATTGATCTTCGGCCTTGTATAGATCCAGCTGTCTATATCACTACATTCTTTAGTCCCACATCCCTTTCTTCATCTTGTGATTATGCTATACTTAGGGTGTACTTTACCCTAAGTATAGGGGGGATGTGAGACCTTTTGGGTATACCTTTTATTGCTGTCTACCCTTGTTTTGCTGCCTATACTTAGGGATATCTTACCCTAAGTATAGGGGGGGTAGACCCTGTACATTCTCCACTCGGTTCTTCCCTTAGTATACAGCCTACTATACTTAGGATCACTTGATCCGAAGTATAGGGGGAAGACCCGAGACACTCTTGACTTTTCTATTTCATTCATTCATCTTTGTATATAGCCTTTCTTTTCACGTCCCTATACCTAGCACGAGTTATGTCTTCTTCATCGCTCTTGACACTGAGGACATCGTTCGAGCTAAGTATAGGGGGGTGTGTATATATTTCATATATACTTTAGCCATAACTCGTACTTTGTGTGAGTGTGTTAATAAATAAAATGGCTAAAAATCACAAAAATTAAAAAAATTTTCATGTACATAAACTTTTTTTATTTGCACATAAATAGCTAGTGTACAAATTATTTTCGTAAAAATGATTTCAAAAATCTTTTGTGTAAAGCTTGTGTAAATATTTTTGTATCAAAATTATGTATATAGTATAAAATTTTTCCAAAATGTTTTGAAAATCAAAAGTTTGCAAAAATCTTGTGTAAATTTGTGTAAATATCTTTTTGCAAAACTTGCACTTAATGCATCATTCATACATGATTTCAAAACATTTTTCAAAAATTTTGCATGTTTGAAAAACTTTGTGTAAATAAGCATCTTTTATACATATGTATATAGTTTTTCTGGATGATAGTTGACATTTAAACTAGCCTGGAATCAAATTGAGAAATGGAGCTTGATTAAGATCTTAATCCACCTAACATCTAAGAGGAACCTTATAGGGCTTAGGTTTAAGGCTTTTTAGGTCCATGGTGACTTAATTCTTTGAGTCCACTAGGCTATGATCACATGTCATCTCAATGAGACTAAGTAGAGCACTTAACAACAACACATGACTCATATAGACAATGGCTTTACATGGACACCACCACTATGCACCGAGCTCTCCACGGATGAGGTGGTGAGGAGGCAGTCTTCCTTGACTTGGGGTAGCATATGAGGGTAGTACTTCTAGGCGGAACCTCTCTTCTTCTTTTAGTGAAGGAAGTGCGTCTCAACTTGGTCTGGTTACCATGAGGTCTAACGACGGGAGTTGTGGGTTGCAATAAAGCTTCAAAAGAGGGATAGTCTACTGGCTCAAGAGGAAAAACTCCTTGTATATATGCTGCACATGTATATGTTGTACAGATGCACTCGAAAAGAAAAAAAATGTGCAAAAAGAAAATAACTCCAAAAAAGTGGTGGGTCTGATAGAAAATGATAATCCCACCGGAGTATGTATATAGAGTGCAATAAGCAAAGCTTGAGTTCATGATCCACCTGTTGTAGCTTGCAGCAGGGAGACTTGGCTACACTGGTCAAGCTCCCAAGGGTACTTGGCTACACTAGCCTTGACCCATTCTCTTCTTCCTCCTCTTCTTGAGCCGGTTGAACTTGAACTTAGAAGGGAATACCCCGCTCCTCGAGGAAAGAGTGGCCAGATTGAGGTCATAGAGTTACCTTGTTGGGGAGGGTTGTCAAGTTGCCATTTCTGAGGTGGAGAGCTTAGACCTCACTTTCACAGGACAAGAAAAGATTCATGGTCTTCAGGGTTTGTGATTGATGACTTATTCTGACCTGGAGCATTGAGGAGTCTTGATTATAGATTAGTGGAACTTAGAGGCTGTTGAGTTTTAGACTTAAGTCCAAATAAGGTTCCGACACACTAATAATCCAAAGATTTGATCGAGCTCCATACATTAATTTAATGAAGGCAAGTTTAATAATCAACCTTGATCCATGTACATCCTCTTTTTCTTTTTCTTTCTTCCTTTTTCACTTCTTTTTCAAATAAGTGTTTGCTAAGGGACTAGCAAAGTTAAGTTTAGGGGGGTGATGAATACTCATTCATCACTCTTTATTCTTATATTTTAGCTACAAAAACCTTTGCAAATACATGTAGATATGTGTAAATAAAAATAATTACCAAAAGCATGCATTGTGTAAAAACCTATAATTAGCAAGTTTTTGTGCAAAAATAAAAGAATAAAGATTAAAAAGAAAAGGAGGGAAATATTTAGAATAAATATTGAGCAACCTAACCCAAGGGAGGGCTCAGCATGGGCCTGACCGCATAAAAGCCAAAGTAGAAAGAGATAGGGGCTCATGTGTTAATATTTATATAAATAAAAATATTTTCTCACCAAAAATAGGCTTGTAAATATGTGTCTATTTATAAGTATAAAAACAAAAAGATAAAAATATAAAAATTAAAAAGGAAACAAAAACATCACCTTCACCATGTACATGAACCACTCTTATAGATATTTATTTGACCTTGTAAATAAATAAAATCACTTTCCAACATTTTTAAATATTCTATGTTTTATAATGTAATAAATAAAATAAGAACAATTAAAACAAAAACAAAATAAAAATAGCAAAATTAAAAATACAAAAATACATTGTACATATACCATGTATATAAATGTATATATGTATTTATTTTACCTATGTAAATAAATAATTAAAATAAAATAAAAATATCTTTTTATTCCTTATTTTATAATGAAAATAAATAAATATAAAATGGGGATAAAATTGCATAAAAATAACAATTAAAAAAATCAAAAATTAAAAACCCTAATAGTGTACATATACCTATATATTACATACTATGTATATACCTTATTTTTATTTCCAAAAATTAATTAAAAATCACTAAAAAATAGAAAAAATAAAAGAAAAATATTTTGTGTTTTGAGTTTTTGCTAAATCGGCCCCTAGCTACCCTTAAGTTGCACTTGAAGATCCAGCCACGTGGCCTGTTTCTATTGGGTCCTAGGGATGTTGACCGCCCGATCAACTACCCTCCCCCCCAGGACCACCTCCCGCGGATCTGGGTCGTGGACCCGATTTCTCAAATTTTTACCCGCTCGACCCGATCGCCATTCCACCTAACCCCGGGTCCTAATCCACCATTGTGCATCCCTGATCCACGCCCGGGGTGGGTTATGGGGATCCGTGCTCCGACAAGCACGCCCAGACCTCTCTTAGCCGGACCCCTAGCCATATATAGCCGTTGCTCCGCCACCTCATTTCCCCATCTTTGGCTCATTCGTTCCACTCCCAGTGACCTCCATCACATCGGCGAAAGTGACAGCTCGCCCCCCGTGGTGTCGCAGCGAGGAAAGAGGGCGAGACCATCGATCCGGCGAGCAAGCGCCGCCGTCGCTCCGCCATCAGCTGGAGCTTGAGCCTCGGAGGGACACGCTCCTCGAGGCGACGACCAGGAGCTTCCCCAGCTCCTCCCCAGTCTCTTCGACCACCCAGGTAACCTTGTAGGTCCTTATCTTTCTTCGATTTCCATTTACGCCCAATTCGTATCGCCACCGTCTCGAGCTGATTCCGACCATCCCCTCACTCCGTTCGATCATCGGAATCGTCCATCGCATCCGCCTCCCTTCGATGCACCTTCTTCACCCCTCCATCCTACCCAGCTCGCACAGGAGCTGGGAGTCGAGCTCCTCCGTCTACCCCCTTCGCCGGAGCTCGCCATTCCGACCCACAGCTCACCGTCACCCCGCCTAACTGGGTCGAGGCACTTTGCCCTCGACCTGCGAGTCTGCTGGAGTGTTTTGTAGGGTCATCCGAGTCCATCTGAGGACTTGGACCGTTTGGACCAGCAGCTTGGTCTCCGCCGACCTCGCCTGGGCTCCTTGGAGCTCTGTCGAGCTATCGGAGGCCACTAGTCGACGCGGGAGCCCACAGAGCTTCTACTCCGATCTTCAGAGGCCCGCGTGGAGGCCGGGAGCGCGCACAGCAGGCCGGCGAAGGTCGCCGGCCATCAGTTCTTCCACGACCTCCAGACACCGTCAGATCGACCTCGGCGCTCCAGATTACATCACGTCCGTCCGTTCGTGGAGCTGCAGCCACCGCCAGATCTTCGAGGATCGATCTGGACCATCCGAGGCTCGAGGGTTAGCCATCCGCGCCTGACACCGTCCGATGCACCACGTGGACTAGCCCCAGACGTTGGATCATCTCCAGGAGAGCAGCGTTGGATCCCCAGTCGCCCTTGACCGCTCGATCAGACGCATGGCGTCCATCCAGCCGCTCCGAGTAATAAAGGGTAATTTACCCTTGGGCCCTCTTTCTTATTTTATTTCGCTTTAGTCCTGTAAATATTGAGTTTAGTTGTTTAGTTTTAGGGTTATTTGCATAGAGACCCGTGCGCCTGTTTTTATTTGCTGATATACCCCTGTACACAGTCTGACACGTGCGTCGTCACGTGGTTTGTTGGGATATTTGCATCTTATGCCCTATTGTTCTGGATGTTAACAGTTGAATGAAAATTTCCACTTATTTGCATTTATACCCCTGTGTGTGATTTATTTCGACATGTGCGTGATATTTGTGGGTATTTTGCGGATAAGCACTTGGACTTTTTGTACCTGTTACCAATAAGTCCTCGGGACTTATTTTTATTGCATTTGGGTCCTTGAGTGGCCCAGGCACGCGCGTGGCGCGTGTTTTGCTGGGATAATTGCACCAGACCCCCCCGAACTTCTGGGTATTCGCACTTTGGTCCCTGTGCACAGTGCCCTCTCTTTATTTTTGGATAAAATAGCAAATTACCTCCAAATCCAACGAAAATTGGAAACATGGCTCCTGCCATGGTGTAAAATTTTCGTGGATTTTTGAGGACATTTTTGTTTTCATTTGTCATTTTTAAAAATTCAAAAACACTTAATTTTTCTACTGTCTAACTTAGAAAATCACAAAAAAATATTAAATAGTGTCTAAAAATTACAAAAAAATAGGTTACTGCCTATTTTGTTGTATTTGATTTTCTAGCCAATTTTGGCTATTTTTCATTATCTAAAACACCTAAAAATTGAAAAACACCTAAAATAACACCTAAAATCTTAAAAAAAATTCTAATAATTAAACCAAAAACCCAAATACAATAAAATTGGTGCCTAAAATTTTCCTCATTTTGTCTTCTTTACATGAAAATTACCTCCCAGCCATTTTGGGGCTCTTAGATATTTTATCTAGGCCTTTTTGGCTCGGCTGGACAGTACCCACTGTTTGATCCACTTTTTGATTTTTAGAAAACTAAATAAATATAAGAAAATTCTCAAAAATTCACCAAAAACACAAAAAAATATAAAACACATAAAAATATTTTTGTTTGAATTTTTGGTTGATTTTTAGTGCTTTAAATAAATTGTTGAAGTGTGTGTTTCCCTGCTTTTCTTATTTTCTTAATTAGCTAAAAATCCAAAAAAATATAAAATAATTAAAAACCACTAAAAATATTTTGTTCTTTTATTTTATTCCTTTTTACTACTTCGTAGGCCGAGAGGCCAACCCGTGCTCCTTGAGTTCGACCCTGGTCGCTATACCAGGTTAATCCAATAGCAGGACCGCTATTTTGTGTTTTATCTGTTTTATCTCTATTAGTGGTTCATTTTTCTTGATCGAGTGCATCTGAGTGACCGAGGTCGCAACGACCATTTTTGTACCTTTACCTTAGTCGCTCGGATTTTCGCCTCATCATTGCTCCGTTGTTGCGAACCCTCCTTAGCTGCATTCTAGCAAGAGGGGATCCTCTGTTGTAATCCAAGTTACAACAGAGATGATGTAACCCCATTTATTATTTGTTGTGAATTAAATCCCCAAAATCCACCATGTTGATTGAATCTTTGGTTAATCCTCTATGTATTTATCAAATTTCGTAAAAATTCAATATCATTTGCTATTTTATTTTAATGGTCAAACATACGATCAACATTTAAGCAACTTAAATCTCATTTAAAAAACAACTGAACCTTTGACTATTAAGATAAAATAGCAAATGATATCATTTTTTTGCAAAATTTGATAGATATATAGAGGATTAACAAAAGATTCAATCTATGCAGTTGGATTTTCAGGAATAAATTTGCAACAAAATTTAAATGGTATTAAAACAGCTTTGCTGTAACTTGGGTTACAACAAAGAATCCCCTCTCCATTCTGGCCACATGCTCCATCGTGCCAAACCTCAACCTAGCTTTGTCATATGCATCCTAGATCACCTTTGCACGCTTGCAGGTGCTGCCCATGTCTTTACCCTCGCAACACGCCTCTCAACTCCGTATACATACCACTGGCAACCCACATATTAGGGTTTGAACACCCTCTTGGAGAAGACGTAAACGCTAACTTTCTTAGCCCTCCTTTCCAAGGGATCACACGTAGGGGGCTTGAGGCCGATCATCATTTCTGCAGCCATCACTGACAACATTAGGGTGAGGAGGGGATGAGATGGAGAGGCAGGCTCGAAGGAGGGGAAGGGGATCATTGGAGGAGGCGGCTGTTAGGGTCCACCTTTAAATTTTGTCATGACATTTCTACCTATCATCTTCATCAGAAATTAATGACCTTGCCGGACTTTAAGAAATAGTAATAGAAATAAAGGACTTGATAAAAGAGAACAGAAATGAAAAAAGGCCAAAATTTCCCATTGTTTTCTTGCAAATGGTAAATCTTTGATAATGAATTATTTATCGAAATAGACTGTAAAAAAAATTGAAATGAACAGAATTCGAGGAGATTGTGAATCACAAATATCAGTCTAACTTAAACACCAGCATATGGATATCATTGGGAGGGGTAACTTCTTGTTAATATGCTTTATCAATGTATGACCAAAGAATATTATAAAATGAAACCAAGGCAAATTATCTTTCATGCGTCTAGACAATAGTATGTTCTTGATCTTATGTGAGAGCAAACATGCCATTTAATAACCATACTTTGTCCATTTTTTATAGAAGATTTATCCAATATAATAATGATTAATACAACTTCTAATAATGATTTCTGCAAGTAACAAAATTTAATGAACCATTGAAACAATTATGTGATAAACTCACGTTTCATCCAACTAAGTTGGAAAAAGTAAGCTTCAGTACTTTACGAATACATGCACTTGCATCATAAAATCACATTCTTGTTTCTCATAAATAAAAAACACTTTTTATCATTGAAAAATACATAAACATAATGAAATAAGAAAGTTAAAAGGAAAGAGAATAGGCTAGATTGTATATGCATGTAAATACAAGCTAGACAAGAAAGAGCAAAATAAATATGGTTCAAAAGTCTACTTGTGACTTTCACCAAAGACCAAGGTCCTAGACCTCGGTCATCTCAATAAAAGAAGGAAAAATAAGGAAACATGTGAAAAGAACTACGTAATGTACACAATACAACATTAATATATGAACATGATATACATTTTACTAACAAACTACCATTTCTATCTCTAGCTAATTCCATTGGTCTAATTCTATTTGCATTAATTCCATAAAATTATAGAAAAATGAAGAATATATCAAAAAATACGAACATAAAAATGAATAATGTTGAGTCATGTTCAACTCAATGATGCTCACCTTTAAAGATGTACAACAACAATAACGTTGAGTCATGTTCATCTCTAAAAAAATGGATTTCAGGACATACACTACAATTGTATGTATAACTTATATTTTTTATACTGAGTACTCATGAGCTCGTTTTCATTTGACTTCAATTTTATTGTATTCCCTTTTGTATTTGTTTCTTAAAATATGAAATAAAATAAAATTTGTAAAAAAAGATTTGAAAACTTGTTTCAAGAATAAATGTATATTTGAAATATTTTCCTAGTTTCCTCTTTTCTATTTATACTGTATTATAAAATAAAAAAATAATAAAAATACATCTAACTATCAATACTATGTATTATAATTAAAATAAAATGTTGACCTTCCCCAACAATAAAACTAAAGTAAAAAAGTAGAAAAAAAATCAAATTTCATGTATAAAATACCTATAAAGTGATCTTAGTTATCTCTCTTTCAAACCAAATAAATTTTGCAAGAATTTATCCTTCTTGAAAGTTGTAGGTCTTGAAATTCAAACAAGTTCTATGTTTTGATTATTTTGATCCTTGATCATTTATTAACTTTTAGAGATTTTACAAGAACTTTTCAATTTGAAATATTCAAAGGGTGCCACTTGTTAACGCCCTAATTGTATTCCTCCTCGTGCAAAGCATTAGAGATATTCTCCTATCTCCAACAATCCTCTCGCTCGCTAAACCACCTCATATAACCTGACCAACCTATCGACAACCCTTTTTTTGTCTCCCACACGCTACTTCCAATCTTTCCTAACCCTCATTTTTTTAAATCCCTAAAACTTTCACACCAATGTTTTAAAAACTGAACCAAACATCAAATAGAGCAGATATTGATTTTCAATTTTCTACAGTCAGACCAATGGGACTGATCGGTCAAACGGTGATGACATCAACAGTTCATAAAAATCGAAAAAGACTAAATTATTGTATTGTTGGTTTCGTTCGCATAGTTCAACCAAGTCGAACCAAGGTATACTGATATATAAAACAAATAAACATAAAAAATACTACTTCCTATCTTTAGAGGGTTTGTACACTCGTGTCCATCCATGTTTTCAATAATACTTATAGCCCTATTTTTTACAATTACATGTATGCCCCTATTAGTACACTTATGCTCAGTATTATACCAACATAAAGAAAATATTATGAATATTTGATTTTCATAGGAGCACAAGTAAATTGCAAAAAGTTAGGGGTATAATTGCTATTAGAAAACTCAAAAGGGCATAATAAAAAATATTTGTAAAATTCATATAAATACATATATATGTTATGTATAAAATTAATAATTTTAAAATGATTTCAACTCTAATTAGTGATAAGTATTTTAATTTACTGCTTCTTATAGTATGACTATGACAACATCTTCTTCATCTATTATTGTTGGAAGTAGACAATCTCATACACAATGTCGGAACAGAGTGGAAATACTTGTATGACAAGAAGGAAGAGTCGATCGTGATGAACCTCCATCTCATCACCTTTATTCTTTCATTTTGTCCTTAATCCTTGGCTAAATGCATGTATATAGGATTAATTTGTACAAAATAACACTTACAACTAACATAATAAATACCGTATAAATCTATATATTTAATTCAAAAAAAAAGAATGAAGGAAAGAAAAGAAAAAGAATGAAGTGTCAAAGACACTGAGTGACCCTAGACCACGAGACCAGGTCATCATGATGACTTGGATGACAAGGAATAAAGTAGGGGCGGATAGGGCAGAGAAATTGTACAAAATACACTCAAAAATTCCAAACATTAATAAATGACTATTGGAACCTATAATATTTTCCTATTTTCATACCTCAATAAAAAATCCTCAACATGAAAGTTTTACATAAAAATACAAAGGAAAAAAACAAATTTTACTTCACACAAAAATAATTCATAGTATGCTTGCGAGACACAAAATAAAAAGCTGCAAAGAAAACTTCACAAACCTATATCTTCTCCATTGATGAATCTCATTTCACAAACCTGTATATATCAGTAATATGTTAAAAATAAACATTCTTTAAGTTATACAAATACTGTATAAAAAATTTTGTATTTATTGCATTTAATTCTAAAATTAAAGAATAAAGGAAGAAAAGAAAAAGAAATGAGACACCATAGGTGTTGAGTGACCCTATCCTTTGTGACTCAGTCATCATGATGACTTAGTCGACAAGGAATAAAGTAAGGAGAGATGGGAAACCAATTATACAGATTACACAGTCTAAAAACCCTAAAAATAGAGTCCAATAAATGCCTTTTGACACCTATTTTTTTCTTTATTATTTACACCTTAAATCAATAAACTTTGTACATAAAAGTCGTAGATAAAAATACGTAGAAAAATACAAAACCTATTTCATGCAAAAATAACATACAATGCACATTCTACACCCAAATTAAAAATCCAAAACCCAACTTCACAGACCTATTTCTCCTCCATATGAACTCAAAATGCATCAATATCACTTTAATTGTATATAACTTTTTAGTAGCTAATTAACGAAGATAGTTTCACTTAATATTGAGTTAAGATGAAAAAGTTAGGTTTTGGACCCTTATTGTACAATAGACCTGAATAAAATATTCATTTTATTTATTCTTTATATTTTTAATTATTTTATATTTTTTTATGATTTTATAAACATTCTTTATAGTATTTGTACATATTTTGAATACAATGAAGCCATAAAAAAATATTAAAATAAAATAACAACTAAAAATACATAGATGAATATACTATACTTATACCTATATAATAAGTATACATATTTATTTAAGAGTACAAAATACATCTGAAAAATACAATAAAAATATATTTATGTGTATCTAAATAAGTTATAATTAATAAATTAAGTATATAAAATAATTAAATACAAAATAAAAATAAAAACAAAATACCTGATACATAGGTCAACATACCTATAAATGAACCCCCAAAAATAACTCATAATAAATAAACCCAAAAAATAAATAAAAATCAAATTAAAATACTACCGAAAATAATAAACATTTTCTATTTTATAACCTAAAATTATTAAATTCATTTATTATTATTTATCAATTTTACACATTATTTTTGGTTATCTTTTTGGACCAACCTGGGACCTCCGTTTATTGACCTAGGGTCAATTGTCCGACCCTCTTCTGATTTTTTTCAGAAGTCACAGACCACCCGACTTCACCACCTTCTCTACAGCTTCATTTGTCTCCTCCTTCCTCGAGCCACCCACCTCACTATAGCCTCGTCGTCCCTCACCTTCGCCCATCTCTGAATATTCACCTAACACCTCTTCTACTCACGCAATCATGACCCATCCTCCATCTATAAATAAACCATCCTCACCCTTTTATCAATTTGATCCCTCTTTAGCCAGTCTTAGCCCCTCAGATCGCTTCCCTAGAGTCGTGTTGGTATAGGAGCTTCACTCCTCGGTCTGTAGTGTGGTGGAAAGGTGGAGGAGGAGCATCCTCCCCATCACTGAAGCATCTCCAGTGGTATTGCCTCTTCGGCTTTCGAGTCGAATCGAGGCCATTTCCCTATCAACTTAGGTAATATTCTTAGTCTAGATTTTGATTTAGTACTTAGTTCCTAAAATAATACAATAGATTAGGTTAAATCCCAATGAGTACTTTGACATGGAGCTCAAGCTCCAGACCAGTTTCATCGTGATCCAACCTGTTCTCCGATCCATTTCCACCTCATCACCGTGCCCCGATGCCTTCTCCACCAAGCGCCCAGTTTTCCCTCTTGATTCCAACTTAGAGTCAAGCAAATTGAAGATCCATTCTATCGCGTCACCGGAGCTTCATCGCCCGCACCATCCACGAGGTGCTATCTCCCCCTACTTTGTTCCTTGTCGACTAATTCATTATGATGACTGAGTCTCAGGGGCTA
This sequence comes from Ottelia alismoides, assembly GCA_037367405.1. Classification (NCBI taxonomy): domain Eukaryota; kingdom Viridiplantae; phylum Streptophyta; class Magnoliopsida; order Alismatales; family Hydrocharitaceae; genus Ottelia; species Ottelia alismoides. The sequence continues at coordinate 304,870 of JAZKJV010003206.1, forward strand.
GGGTCGCTTCAGTGTCCTTGACACTTCACTCTTTTTCTTTTCTTTCCTTTATTCTTTTATTTTGGAAATCAATACTCTATACATACTGTATTTTATACGCTATTTGGTATAAATTAATGAACATTTATTTTGAGAAATTAATGAGATATTTATGCATTTTGCTAGGGTTCAAAGGCCAAAATGAAAGAATAAAGGTGATGAAATAGAGACTCATCACTCGCCACGAGATACTGCCTCCATACGCCGCTCCTTCCACAAGAGGCCGCCTTCGCGTATCGCTCCTTCCGCACGTCATCTCTGCCACCGCTCCTTCCACGTGTCACCTCCACCACTGCTCCTTCCATGCACCTCCTCTTCCACTGTTCCTCCTGTCGACGTCCTCCGCTCATAGAAAGAAGGGGTCCTAGGGACCCCTTCATAATTTTGGGTTCATGTGGGATTTTTAACATTTTGGACCTTTTGCAATTAGTTAAAACACTACATTATTTTATGTAATTTGCCCAATGTTTGTTATTTAATTTACTGTTAAATTACATTTCTTTATTCCTACTTTTCACAATTATATTTTTTTCCTTCTAGGACTTATCCTCAATTATCTAAACTCTATTATTTTCTCTGCAATTTCTCCAATTTTGTTTTTATATTCTTTGACATGTGGACTCCTCTATTAAGTTTCTTCTTAATTTCATTTCAATCCTCGATGGACATTTTTCCATAATTTTGTGTATTTTTTATTGTATATTCTTGCCCATTAAACAAATGGCTAGCAAAATTTTCATTTTGTCCAAGATTATTCTTGATTTCAATTACACCTTTACTATTTAGTTTTATTTCCATTCAGGTCCTTAGGTTTCTTGAAAATTACATAAATACCTATGTCATTTCCAAAAATCACCAAAAATATCAGAAAAATCCCAAAAATACGTGTAAGCCTTATGATATCTAGAAACTAGTGGCAGAGATTTCAACATATTTTAAGATCAGGAAGAAAAATAAAATAAGATTTTATTTGAGTCAATAAAGTCAAAAAATACCTTTGTAAATAGAATGAAAATTCACGTAAAAAATCCAAGTCCCTGTAGATCTATCCTCTACTTATCACATGCTTTATTTCATATCTCTTGGCTCTTAGTTGAATAAATTTTATCTGAATATCTCAGTTTTCATGTGTGTACAACGGTGCACTTATAAATATACACTTTTAGCTCACATAAAATTGTGGTTTCAAAGATATAAAATAGTAGTTAGATATGAATTAATGGAGGAGAGGAGAAATTTGGAATGGACTTTTATATATGTAGATTGATACTTTTTAAATATGGAATGGATTCGACTAGTTTGGCTAAAATACAACACAAAAATCTATATTTATATTTATTTTTTATTTGAGTTTGGGTCGGGTTTGAGTTCAGGTACCCACAAAGCAATCCCAATCCCATATTCATACATGCATGGATGGTAAATTTAAAATCCAAACGCATCTAAAAGTAAATGGGACTAGTTTCAGGTCCATAAATGGGACGCGTTCGAGGCGAGTACCTTGTGGATAGACCCTGATTGACATCCCTACTCCCATGATAAAGTTAATGATTATAACATTATCTAGAAAAATAGGAGGACTCGGTTGGGATATGAGCCGAATTTTTGAGGGTGATAAGATCCCACTGCACCTTTCATAGAATTAAAAGAGAAGTTCCCTCCAATGGGGAGGTTATTGATTAAAAAAGGGGTGGATATGAAACTTTGATCTCTTGAATAAACATTACATCAATATTATGTTTATTTAGTAAGCTTTCGATTATACTTATTGTCTCTCTTCCACTAAGACCTTTAACATTCCAAGATAATATGTTCTTATTCCCTGGGCGACATTAAGACCAATATCATAAAGGAAAGAGTCAGTAAATTTATCCCAAAAAGGATTAATTTTACTTGGAGTTTATGAAGAAGATGTGGAGTAAACTGCGACAGATTCATGAGAGATTGATTTGGCAGTGTAATTTTTTCACATCGTAAATTTTGGCTTGTTGGTTGCGGATAATAATCCATCCAAGCTCTTGGAATGGTAAGACTTACCAGACTTAACACTTCTTCGATGCACAAACCCGTGATAGCTTTGGTCAGGTGATGAATCAATGGTTCATCTACTTTATATAAGGATCTTAGTAAAATCTCCTTAATAAATCATCAAATAAACCTTTTAAATTGACTTAATTATCATTCAATAATTGTACAAGAAATTAGGGCTAAAATATGTGAATAGATAACCCTGATTTTTCATGATATTGATCATATTATATTACATAGAAATATTAAATATTTTATCCTATTTCTACTATATTAATCAAGTCATCTTCTAATTGGATATAAAGAATCAGAAGTCAAAAAATCACAAAACTTATAGAAAACAAAGGAGTATGAATGTGTATATTTTGTAAATACAACATCTTGTTTGACTTTATTTAAAAGTTTTCTAACCTTATTAAAAATCCATAAAAATTAGATCAATCAAGTATAAAATCTATTGTTTTGAATCTAATTAAAAATACAAAAAAATTACAAAACATAAAAATATAGGGATTAATTGCCAAGTTAATACCTATACAAAAATGTATTATGTACAAATGTTCTCTTTTGATTTTGAATCCTTCATGAATGTTGTAGATCTCAATGAGACCAACACCTTTCATAACGACCACTTTTTCATGTGATTTTTCCTTTTACTTCTTTATTTATTTTCTTCTCTTTTTAACTCTTGGTCAACAGTCAACTCGATCTGGCCATCCCATTGGTCCACCTAGCACCCCTGAAGTCCATCTCTCTCCTATTGGCTCACTCGCCCACAACCAACAGAGGATCGCCCCCCAATTGACCCAGTCAACATCACCTCCCACAGAACCATTACGTCGAAACCCGCGACCGTTCCCTCTTCTCCCTTGGATTCCAACATCTCATCTCCATCAGTCGTCGTCACTCCTCCATGCATGTAACCTTCGATCAACACTCATCTTTGCCGAGCCATTAAACTCTCCGTTAAAGCTATAACCCCCCTTTGATCACCTCCTATAAAAACATCCATCACCACTTCCCGAAACCCTAGCCACCAATTGCGAGCTCTTCCTCTCCATTCCGACACCCCTTGCATGTGACAGCAACCAAGGGCCCTCTCTCCGACGACGATGAAAGGAGGAGCAAGGTGTGATCCTTAGCTACATCTCGGCTGAGTAGCAGCTATGAGCTACAGGAGCTCAGGTCCCTCTTTGCCAGGGCATTTGAGTGAAGATTTATCGAGGAAACCCATCTCCTCGTTCTCCAGGCGAATCTCGATTCCACTCCGCCTCCAACCTCATCGCACTCCTCTATCGCTTCTGATACCTCTGCCATCTCTACCCTTTTCCAATTTCTCCATTTTCTTACGAATACCTCAATACCTCTACGACCCTCCTGAGGGTCCAACTAGCTCTACCCCACACCAATCATCTTCGCTAACCCATCTCCGATCACACTCCCATTCTCTACGACTTCCACGCAGCTCCGCCTCCAGGTCTTACATAGAACTAGAGCTTCGGTTTCCCCTTCCTCTTGCTCGACTCATGTCCTCCACTTCACCTGCAGGACATTCCTCGCTTCACTAATCAGACAGAGCGATAATACTCCGATCTCTCTCCCTCTGCCTCCGATGACTGCATATTGTCACATCGCCTCGAGCCTCACAGTAGCTCCACGAAGCATCCAACATCCTCGTTGTCACCTTCTCGAGCTTCCAGGTCCATCAACCTGTTAGACATGTGAGCCCGAGGCGAAGGAGTTAGATTGAGGACTCATTAAGCACCATCAAATGATTGTTAAGATATGATCTCCAGCCTGAGTAGGAGATGGCAATCCTTTCTCATATAGGCTGATATCTGATTGACCTCTTGATGCAGGTCCTCTGCATAGGTATAAAGATTCGGAGGTATCGGATTAGTTAGGTCAAAAGGTTGACTTAACGAGATCAAGATAACCAAAGTCCGATGTCGAATGCTGTCACGATATAGGCACACATCCTCTGACCAGAGACAGATCTGTTTCTATATGTCTGAGTATGTACATTTGGCAGACCAATAGGTTGATTGCCTAACCAAGGTCTATACACCGACGAGATGGTGTGCATGTAAGGGCATATGAGTGATACGATCTCTCAAAGGGATCATACAGGTTCAATTCTGAACTGGAAGACATGAGCTCACTCATGAGGTATTTGGACCGATCAAATTCCATGCATGGACATCGTGCTTTAGAAGCATGATAAGAATTTGAAGATATGACGTGCTTTTGGAAAGCATATGATCGATACCAAATCCCAATGACCAAGATTGAGAAACTTGATGATGAAACCCTTAAGATGCCAGTGTAAAATTGATCTATATGTTCGGGTTGATCACAGGTCTTCCAGTATGCATGTTGTACATGTATTAGGAATACCTGAGGGTGATATGATCATAATCAATTGTATAACCATGATGCTTTCATTCTAAGGGAGTGATGAAACAGGTCTGGATTTTAGTGATTCCTCTCTGTAGAGAAGTAAGTTGATCTTGGTCCAAGTGTGGGACATTGATCTGAATGAGATTCAGATGTAATGAGAAGATTAGATTTGCGGCCTTGATTAAATCAAGCATCTATGAGAGGTCTGTGAGATCTAGATTTGAGATGTGATCTCAATATCCAAGTCACTATGCGTGGAACAATACAATCACCCTGCCCTTATCTCCAAGTATCTGCGGAGAAAGCGCATTATTCTTGAAAGAGTTCAAGAATAATTCCATAGTTGAAATATATCTAAGCATTGAGGAATGGATAATTAAATGTGATTTAATTATCATGAATAATGTGAATTCGATTCACATTATCTGAATACATGAGAATGATTATCCATTGTAATTAAATGTGATTTAATTAATGTGGATATGGATAATGTGGATAGCGCTATCCAATTATCCATGTATATTATAAATACGATTTATTTGTCATTCAAAAAAAAAAAATAAATACGATTTATAATATATATTTGAGAGAGACTTATATGATTTATATTTGTTGATTAATTGTTACTGTGAATTAGATTCACATTTAATGATAAGTTGAAAATATAATTACATTTAGTTTTGGGTTGTGAATGAGATTCACATAATTTCAATGGCTTGGTTGATATTTTCCACAAGATAATTTGGAGTTATTTTTGTGAAAAAAATATTTACGACAAGAGTCATAGGAGATATCATGAGATAATGAGATCTCATGATATTTTGGGGAGATATACCCATTCCTCTCAAGAGGAGTGGATGGCTACAACTCTCCATGTGGAGAGGAGTAGCCAACCCCCCTCTTTTAGGGATGGAAGTTGGTCTTCTCATTATCCTATCTCTAGTCAATTGTGATTTAATTTGAGATTAACTATATTGATTTATCAATATAAGTTAATTAAATTAAATCACTTAATGTTGTGTTTTTACAACAACATCTTAGCCGTTAAAAGAAACACAAATCAGTCTCATCCATTGATTGTGTGTTCTCCATGGATTGGGATCCATGGACTCCCAAAACCCTATATAAGAAGAGGCATACCTTGCTCTTTGAGTTACACAATCTCGATGAAGTCTCTCTCTCTCTCCTTCTAATTCTCATGCATACTCCATCTCTTATCTCTTTGAGTGGCCGTCCACTCTCATAAAGAGAAGGTCGTCTTCGTCGTCGTGTCCGCTTCGACGACTAATAGGAGAAGGTCGTCTTCTTCTCTCTTTGGTGCATGGCGCTCATGAAGAAGGCGTTCGATCTCGTGGGACGAGATCAGGAGATCCATCGCTTGGATCAAGAACTTGGATTGCGAGAAGCACGTGACTCATCCCCACGCTCACAAGCATCTCCTCCGACGGATCGGACTTGAGACAGGAGGTCTCTTCGCTTAGAGGCTCGATCGCAACCACGCTCCAAGAGGTATTCCTATATCTTGTGTGTGTTAGATGGAAATGATCCGAGAAATGTTCTTGGATCATGTGATTTCATCGTAGAAAATTTTTAGAAATTCCACTGCACCGAGCAACTATTGCGACTAGTCGCTCTTCATCGTATACGATACGATGCACACGCTTCCGTGATGCGCTTGAGGATAATCCCATATCCTTCACATAGACCCCTTCGACTATTTAGAAATTACAGATAAGCCCCTCGTAGGACCTATTTGAATAGAAAACTTTATTTTATTTACAAATAGGCCTCTAGATTTTTAATTAAACGCAACTCTGTCATTTGAACTCCAATTTTAGTGCATAATATGCCATTTTGAAGTTATTTTTATTCTCTTTCAAATGATATGCTTGATAAACAGAACCAAGCTTAGTTGAATTAAATTATTATTGTAGAATATAATCTCTTATGCAGGCTTTGCATTAATGATTTTAGATAATAAAAATTTAGGAAAGTTGATATTTTTATAGGGGTTAATAGAGGAAGCTTAATTAATATTTCTTCCTCAACTATTTATAGTAATGATTATTTCTTGATGAATTAATATTATAGGGAATAAGAGCTATAAATTGTGATTAATTTGTGTAAGACTAACTTATTAATTGATCCTTTAAGCCAATGATTCTGGATATTAATTGACATATCTTTCTTGAAAATCATTTTGTATATATGAAGTTTATTTGAGGTTATTGAACAATTTCCTGAGGAATTAAAGATCTTTACTCGAAGTTTCACCCTCTCATTTTCTCTATGTTTCTTTTTATGTTTCATTTTATTTTCTTTGATGTATTTTTAAGTCTTTCTTTTATGCATCATTTTCTGACATAGAAATCAGTATTGAAATTAATTAATTACTTAGATTAATTTAAAACAACCCCTTAAATAATACATTGTTCCTTGAGTTTGACCTTAGTATACTTACCAAATTAAAAATCTCCATATATATATATATATATATATTCAATAGTATGGTTTTTGATAGATTAATTTCCACCTCCCATACTACAATTCAACATTCTTAAAGAGGTAAAAATTCGGCTCATCACCGGACTAGTATCATATTTAAGGATACCGCTTGCACTTCATACCACAAAGAACACCAATTATGTATTAACTCGAAGGTGCAAAGAGTCCTCAGGTCCATATCAGCGGATATAGTTGTGATTTGTGACATAGAAATTCTCGGTACTACGCTTGGGCCCTGATTATGGTGAGGAGGTGATGCACTCCGGGGATGTCGGGAACTCGAAAGATCGTAGAATCCTTCTATCATGCACGTTGGATATGTTGAAGTGCATATTTTTGAAAGGGAACCATATTTTCATCGGGAGCTTGTTGAAGTTTTTGGGATCTCAATGTAAATTCGAAAATTGGTGATATCCGTGTGAATATCAGGGATTTCATAGTCTAAAAATTTTATGAATCCTCTCAGTAAGAGAGAAAGCATCGCATGTACCTTGAGATGTAAAGGGGTACCATACACATGTAACTGAACATGTGCTACATGTTGGACATGCGAGCCCACGGCGAGCCATTATGCAATAAATGTTATTGCAATTCACTCCTTAATCTGAAATAAAGAGTAAATAATTTGCATAATAGGTCCCTTAGTACAATTAGGGTTATGTACCATAGCCATCTTAATGATCATACAGTTGTTGATTCAATTATTGAATCATAAAGGCTGGTGCTTAGATGAATATCTAATGAGTTAGATTGAGGACTCATCAAGCACCGTTAAATGATTGTTAAGAAGATATCTCCAGCCTGAGTAGGAGATGGCAATCCTATCTCAGTTAGGCTGATATCTGACCGACCTCTTGATGCGGGTCGTCTGCATAGGAATAGAGATTCGGAGGTGTCAGATGAGTTAGGTCAAAGGGTTGACTTAAAGAGATCGAGATAACCAAAGTCCTATATCATATGCTGTCATGATATAGGCACACATCCTCTGACCGGAGACAGATGTGTTACTATATGTCTGAGTATGTACATTTGGCAGACCAATAGGTTGATGACCTAATCAAGGTCTATACACCGGCGGGCTGGTGTGCATATAAGGGCATATGAGTAATACGATCTCTCAAAGGGATCATACAGGTTCAGTTACTAAACCGGAAGACATGAGCTCACTCATGAGATATTGGGAAGAATCAAATTCCATGCGCATGGTCGTCACGCTTTGGAAGCTTGACTGAATTTGTAGGTTTGATATATACTTTTGGAAAGTATATGATCAAGACCTAGGTATGATATATGCTTTTGGAATGTATATGATCGATACCGACTTCCAATAATCGAATGAGAAACTTACTGATAAAACCCTGAAGTAGACAGTGTAAAATTGATCTAATACTTCTGGTTTAATCTGAGTCCTCCAGTATGCAGGATGTACATGTATTGGGAATGCCTGAGGGTGATGTGATCATAAACGGTTGTATAACCATGACGCTTCCATTCCTAGGGAGTGATGAAACGGGTCTGGATTTTAGTGACTCCTCTCAGTAGAGAAGTAATCTGATCTTAGTCCAAATGTTGGACATTGATCTCAATGTGATTCAGATTCAATGAGAAGATTAGATTTGCGGTCTTGATTTAATCAAGCATCTATGGGAGGCCCGAGATCTGGATTTGAGATGTGATCTCAATATCCATGTCACTATACGTGGAACAATACAATTGGCATGTCCTTATCTCCAAGTATTCGCGGAGAAAGCGCATTATCCTTGAAATAGTTCATGGATATTTCTATTGTTGATATATGTATCCGAGCATTGAGAAAACGGATAATTAAATGTGATTTAATTATCATGAATAATATGAATTTGATTCGTATTATAAGGGGAGTTATCATAGATAATTAAATGTGATTTTATTATCAAAGATGTGAATAATGTGAATGTGATTCATATTAATTGGGCACATGAGAATAAGTTATCCAATATAATTAAATGTGATTTAATTATTATGGATAAGAATAATGTGGATAGTAATATCCAATTATTCATAATATATTATAAATGTGATTTATAATGTATTAGAGAGAGCTAATTATAATTTATATGTGTTGATTAATTATTATGTGTATTGGATACACATTGTGTAATTAATTGACAATATAAATTATATGTTGTTTTGGGTTGTGAATATGATTCACAATTTTTCAATGGCAAGATTGCAATATTCTCAAATATAATTGTGAATTATTTTTGAAGAATAAACCCCAACAAAAGTTGTTGGAAATAAATAAAAAGATTTCCATGGAGATATGCAATCTCATGACATGTCATGAGATTGCTCTCCTTATGGAAAGCTTGGGCGGCACCTAATTCCAAATAGGAATGGGTGGTCGTCCATATGGAATGTACATGGAGATGAAATCTCCATGTATATTCTCTCCTTATTTATTTGGTGTATTTTGGATTAATTTGTATTTGAATTTGTCAAATATATTTTGATCTAAATTTGTTGGTTTTACCAGCAACAATCTTAGCCATTGGATTGACACAAATCAATCTCATCCATTGATTTTATATGTCACATGGATTGAGATCCATGGATCCCAAAACCCTATAAATAGAGAGGCATACCATGCTCTCTATTTTACACACACAATGCTTGAGAAGCATCTCTCTCTCTTTTCTCTCTACTCGACAGCCCCCTCTCTCCCTCTCATGTGGCCGTCCACCATGGATGACCTAGAGAGGTTCTCCATCGTCGCGACATCGTCGTTATGCTGCCCATTCTTCTGCTCGTGGATCTCCGTCTCCTTCGGTGTGCCTTGCCCGTGAAGAAGACGTCGGATCTCGTGTGTCGAGATCAGGAGATCCGTCGCTTGGATCATCAACATGGATTGCGAGAAGCACGCGATTCATCTCCGCGCTCGCAAGCGTCTCCTCCGTCGGATCGGACTTGAGACAGGAGGTCTCTTCGTTTAGAGACTTGATCGCAACCACGCTTCAAGAGGTAATCCTATTACTTGTTTGTGGTTTAGACGAGACGATCCGAGAAGTGTTCTCGGATCATGTGGTCTCGTCGTAATAAATTTTTTTAAATTCCGCTGCATCGAGCAACTAGTGCGACTAGTCGCTCCTCGTCGTATTCGATACGACGCTCACGCTTCTGTGATGCGCTTGAGGATCTATCCATATCCTTCAAGTGGTATCAGAGCCTTAGGTCGATGGTTTCAAATATGATTCGTAAACCGAGGATGACTTGGGTTCGTCAAGGTCGTGAAATTTTTTATCGCATTTGATTTCGCAGATCTGTTTAGTAAATAAATTCGGCACTGTTTAACTTGTTTGAACACGAATTTATTACTTTGATTTTGTTTCCCATTAAATAAGGAAATCATAGGATCTGAGTTTGCGTAAATCGGATTTGGTTTGCTCTAGATATGGTTGTTTTAATGAACATGTATTCACTGTTACGGGAACTGTGAATCTTTACGTAATTAAAGAGTTAATTACTGTTTAGAGACGCCTCGAAATGCGTGCAAAACACATAGGTTCTGTTGTAAATCAAGCTAGCAAACTATGGAAACTTACTTTGCTTAATTTGGATTTAAATTGATTGAGATATGTTAATTTTAGTAAGTAGGGGTCACTGCTGAAATTACTTTCCTAATCAAGAACCATGTGATTGTCAATTAGTGAAATTAATTGTTAATTTCAAGAAATAATTATGGAAAATATTTGAGAAATATTGGAAGATGATTATTTCCTTAATTTACTTGACCTCAACCAATAAATTGATTAGATTTGATCTAGATCATAATTGGAAACACAATCATCAAACTCCTTACTTGAATAGGATTGAGAATTGTCTAGCAAATTTCCTTATAATAAAAATTATTTTGATTACTATATGGTATAATTTCGGTTGAACAACCGATGATCATCTCAAGTACAAATTAATCAATTTGGCATTATCCTTTCCCGAGGCGGATATGGTGTCTAGTCGGGGATCGCTGGGGTAGCGGGTTGCAACTTATGCGGTCAAACCCACTCTCGCCGGTACTGGCCATGACAGCGGGTAGGGCCGGGATAATGTCCAAGGGATTAAGTTGTATTTTTCTAATTATTAAAATACGAATTAATACGTACTTTGAGAATAATACCATTTATATTCAAGTAAGACAATCAAGTTTGATTGATTGAATTGGATTGATAATTTAATATGATTAAGTTAATTATGTCCAATTAAAATATTCTAATGTGATTAGAGTTAATAATTCCCTTGGAAGAATTAATTATATGAATGTGATTCATAGTAATTAATTAAATTTGAATAAGAGATGGAGGATCACATAAGCGACATCCATGGTCTCCCGTCAAGGTGAAGAGTTTCGTCGCTAGATATTATATGTAGGAGACGCCTGTCCGAAGTGACAGCTCCTGCATATGATCCATTTGGATCGGGCTCGTCGCTTCTTGAAAGAGTAAGGACGTATGTGTAGTGACCCCAATATCGGGTCCTCATATTATTGGGGTGATATTGGATTGCGCATAGCGAGTTGTATTCCTGTTGACGGTTGGTTCAATTAATGACGGGTCAACATCACCTTACGGGTGGTGGGCCTGGGTATTAAAGACCGAATTGGGAGATGCAAGTTGGACTTGCAAGGCGGAATGCGTTCCCGCTTCTTTTTATCCGAGTTGTTGGTTCTCATATTATTGGGATGCAACAAAAGATAAGGAAGGAGATCTCAGATCTTGCTTGAGATACAATGGTAAGTATATATCTTACATTGAAAGTTATTAAGGGAATGAACTTTCATTGTTGACATGGCAAGACAACTTTGATATAAAAAAAATTCCTAAATCAAAGTAAAATTATATATTTATATATATTTATGCAAATTTCTTATTTCAGATAATCCTTCATTAAACCCACTCAATATTATACTCAATAATAACCAGTAAAATATCATGGATTGGACTCATGATCCAGATATTGTACTTGCAATTGGACACATAATGTATGTGATTGCAATATGCAAGTTTCCTCATAATATTGAGGAATGATAATTAAATAAGACAATAGGACTAAGACCTGGGGTTTGTATATCTCTATATATCTTGATCTCATCGAATGTACTTTGGAAGTAACATGTCGATGATGATCGCAATTGTCAAATAATCCTTATAAAATCAATAAAGATATTCTGGCATACAAATGTGCTCTTGACATTTAATCATGAATGACATGGTTCTCTGTGTCATGTAGAATGGTAGCTCTATAAGAGATGATGTATTCAAAATGTTTGAGTACCTACCTGAAACTATGTTTTAAGAGTTTAGATGGATGTAGATGATGAGTGTAATCATTCTACTATCTATACTCTAGTCATTCATGAAGCTTCATAATATTCATATTGTATGAACTTAAATGAAGCTTGTATAAATGTTGAAATGCTCTTATATTGAAATTTTTTATTTTAACATAAGAGATCCTTGGTCTTGAGCAATAGTTGCTTATAGACAAAGGGAGCGCAGTGGAAGCATGGGTTGGACCAAGTAAAAAGTATAGTCAAAGAGTTGACTGTACTTCTGTGGCTTCCATATGACATCCAAAGAGTTGGATGAATGTCAATACTGCAATAAGTTGATGTGTTGATAGTATGACTGTCAAGTCTATCTAGAATCCTTAGAAAAAGGAATCGGATAGTACATCAGAATAATCTACATATAATCATTACTTGATAAGATAGAGTCTAATAATTGTATCTCAATCTTCTAATCACACTTGCAATTGGTTGCATATGTATTAGAAATTTGATCTTAAGGTTTATTGGTCATCCATGTTGAAAGTGATGCAAGTGTTGCAACAATTTCCATGAGATCTATATACTTCATATTTTCAGTGGGAGCCCTTAGTCTTAGAGAATGTCTCTATGACCTAGATATTAGAATACACTCATTGTTTATTTCTAATTGTTGGATATAAACATGAATTCTGTAATAAATCTATCATAAAGAGTTATGATGGAGATATTTCAGATAGTAATCTAAAATCTAGTGGACTCTATTAAATTAGAAAATTAACGAATGGTTCATTAAGATTTTTAATACTGAAAATTAAACCTTTAAAGATCAATAGGAGGATAAAGATCATTTGACAATGACCTGACATCAAATTTTGGACATATGTCTGTTGATGAGATCAATGGACTAGTAAGACATGAAACTTTAGATTGTCTAAAGATTCAAATCTCACATACTTGTGAATATTGTATTCAAAGTAAAAATGTCCAATACACCCTTCTTTGGGAAAGGTGTAAGATGTTAAGGTATTCAAGATCTCATACATAATGATGTATGTGAATCATCTATATCAGAATAAACATTATGGATATGTGATATCTATTAGTGATTATTTGTGATATGAAATTTCTTCTCTTCACTTAGAAAACTTTGAAATGTTCAAAGATTTCGCAATTTTGGTTTAGAACCAAAGTTAGAAGGAAGATGAAATGAATTTGATCTAACCAAGGTAGCCTGTACCTATTAGATGAATTCAAGAAATCCTTTATGGAGATATGAATATCATTCCTATCTCAATCCTCCTAATAAACCTTAACTCAATGGAGTTGTAGGGAGATACAATTGATCATGTGTGACATGATTTAATCAATGATTAATCCTAGCGTAATTATCTCTTAGTTTCCAAGGTATATATGTAGTAGAGACTACATTATATACTTAATAAACTTCCATGCATGTAAGCTGGAATCTAGCACTAGAGAGTGCTACTTCATTAGGAAAATAAAGGATGGTATTGTATACCTACTTTATGACCTTGAGATTCTTAAAGGATCTCATCTCTGAGAATGTGATTCTTAGATGATGACTCTCTTAAGAATCAAGATAAAATGAAGTGAAGGAACTCATTTAATCTTGAGAAGATAATGAGGCTCCTGAAATTGGAAACTAAAGGACAATTAAAGATGAAACACTAATACCTCTTCAAATGAGTTTGAGGATGTATTCCATGTGAAAATGATCAGACTTCATGTGATGAAGCTCCAGAGGATCATGACATGGAAAGATGGATGTTAGCAATAAAAATCTAATGTAGACTTCATATACAAGTGTTGTATATGGAACCTCGAGGATCCACCTATATGGGTAAGACCCATTAAGGTGTAAATAGATCTTCAAGAGAAAGAGGGAACCTGATGAGAAGGTAGAGACCTTCAAAGCACGGTTCGTAGTCATGAGCTACACACCGAAGAGAAGACATCGCTCGCGATGAGACTTGCTCTCCAGTGACCTTGCTTTAACCCATCAGAATATTGCTAATTGTAGCTACACAACTTGACTATGACTTCTCCATGATGTGAGTCAAGATTACATTCCTCTATGAATACCTCTCTAAGGATATTCATATGAAGTAGCCCCAGGGCTTCATTGTTGAGGAAAGCAAGGTGTGCAAGCTAAAGAACTCCATCTTTGTACTAAAATAACTTTCTTGTAGTTGGATCATAAGATCTGATGAAATTATAAATGTTATGATTTCAGATAGAATCTTGATGAACCATGTGAAGCTTAGTGGGAGTCCCATTGTGTTCATCGTACTAAATGTAGATATTACCCTGATCCTTTGGAATGATCTAAGGATGATAATAATAAGTGTTTTATAATTTGGTAATCCCATACCTCGAGATATGATCTCAAGGATACCTCTTAGATCTTAGTTCTGAAGTTGTTCAGAAGCAAAGACAAAAAGGATATTGGGACTGTCACATTTTGTAGTACACCTTGGATATATTCTATTCTTGGAAATACCAAGAAAGGCTTCCATCCCTTAAGATATGGTACTGACCTATCTAAAGGAGAGCACCTCAAAGAGTTGAGGAAGTAAATGCTAGAACTGCTTGCACTTGTGCATCAGTTATGAGAAGCTGGGTATATGCTAGATGTGTACAAGAGCCAGATGTCTGCCATGCAGTGTGAGTAGTAAACTGTTACTAATCCTACTCTGGAAATAAAACACTTAGTTGCAGTAATAACAAAATCTTCAAAGATGATGAAATTTAGAGATAGTGATCTCAATGTCTTATCTTCAAAAGTTTAAGACCTTGTAGATAGTGATCTATGAGGGTCTTAACTATAGATACCTTAAGAGATAGAGATCTCCAGGAATAAAGGTATTCTAATAAGGTTTATGGGAATACTGGTTATGATAATTAATAAGATGTAGTGTCAAGGACACTATAACCGACAAAATTATCGGTTGCATGAGATGCAACATTCGCATTGGATGCGAGCACTGTTACTAGGAGATATGCAAGTGTCATAAAAGGATTTGGCGTAGTCTCTTGGGAACAGAGTGACTGATCAGCTTACCTAGCTATTTTCTAAATAGTCTATGATTGTCACATGAGTGTGGGTTTAAATGATTAGCCCATTATTGGCTCTTTGGGCTAGTGGGAGATTGTTGGACATGCGAGCCCACGACAAGCCATTATGCAATAAATGTTATTGCAATTCACTCCTTAATCTGAAATAAAGAGTAAATAATTTGCATAATAGGTCCCTTAGTACAATTAGGGTTATGTACCATAGCCATCTTAATGATCATACAGTTGTTGATTCAATTATTGAATCATAGAGGCTGGTGCTTAGATGAATATCTAATGAGTTAGATTGAGGACTCATCAAGCACCGTTAAATGATTGTTAAGAAGATGATCTCCAGCCTGAGTAGGAGATGGAAATCCTATCTCAGTTAGGCTGATATCTGACCGACCTCTTGATGCGGGTCCTCTGCATAGGAATAGGATTCGGAGGTGTCAGATGAGTTAGGTCAAAGGGCTGAATTAACAAGATCGAGATAACCAAAGTCGTATATCGTATGCTGTCATGATATAGGCACACATACTCTGACCGGAGACAGATGTGTTACTATATGTCTGAGTATGTACATTTGGCATACCAATAGGTTGATGACCTAATCAAGGTCTATACACCGGCGCGCTGGTGTGCATATAAGGGCATACGAGTAATACGATCTCTCAAAGGGATCATACAGGTTCAGTTACTGAACCGGAAGACATGAGCTCACTCATGAGATATTGGGAAGAATCAAATTCCATGCGCATGGTCGTCACGCTTTGGAAGCTTGACTGAATTTGTAGGTTTGATATATACTTTTAGAAAGTATATGATCAAGACCTAGGTCTGATATATGCTTTTGGAAAGTATATGATCGATACCGACTGCCAATATTCGAATGAGAAACTTACTGATAAAACCATGAAGTAGACATTGTAAAATTGATCTAATACTTCTGGTTTAATCTGAGTCTTCCAGTATGCAGGATGTACAGATATTGGGAATGCCTGAGGGTGATGTGATCATAAACGGTTGTATAACCATGACGCTTCCATTCCTAGGGAGTGATGAAACGGGTCCGGATTTTAGTGACTCCTCTCAGTAGAGAAGTAATCTGATCTTAGTCCAAATGTTGGACATTGATCTGAATGTGATTCAGATTCAATGAGAAGATTAGATTTGCGGTCTTGATTTAGTCAAGCATCTATGGGAGGACTGAGATCTGGATTTGAGATGTGATCTCAATATCCATGTCACTATACGTGGAACAATACAATCGCCCTGTCCTTATCTCCAAGTATTCGCGGAGAAAGCACATTATCCTTGAAAGAGTTCATGGATAATTCTATTGTTGATATGTGTATCCGAGCATTGAGAAAACAGATAATTAAATGTGATTTAATTATCATGAATAATATGAATTTGATTGGTATTATAAGGAGAGTTATCTTAGATAATTAAATGTGATTTGATTAAAAATTGTGAATAGTGTGAATGTGATTCATATTATTTGGGCACATGAGAATAAGTTATCCAATATAATTAAATGTGATTTAATTATTATGGATAAGAATAATGTAGATAGTAATATCCAATTATTCATAATATATTATAAATGTGATTTATAATGTATTAGAGAGAGCTAATTATAATTTATATGTGTTGATTAATTATTATGTGTATTGGATACACATTGTGTAATTAATTGACAATGTAAATTATATGTTGTTTTGGGTTGTGAATATGATTCACAATTTTTCAATGGCAAGATTGCAATATTCTCAAATATAATTGTGAATTATTGTTGAAGAATAAAACTCAACAAAAGTTGTTGGAAATAAATAAAGAGATTTCCATGAAGATATGCAATCTCATGACATGTCATGAGATTGCTCTCCTCATGGAAAGCTTGGGCGGCACCCAATTCCAAATAGGAATGGGTGGCCGTCCATATTGAATGTACATGGAGATGAAATCTCCATGTATATTCTCTCCTTATTTATTTGGTGTATTTTGGATTCATTTGTATTTGATTTTGTCAAATATATTTTGATCTAAATTTGTTGGTTTTACCAACAACAATCTTAGCCATTGGATTGACACAAATCAATCTCATCCATTGATTTTATATGTCACATGGATTGAGATCCATGGATCCCAAAACCCTATAAATAGAGAGGCATACCATGCTCTCTATTTTACACACACAATGCTTGAGAAGCATCTCTCTCTCTTTTCTCTCTACTCGACAGCCCTCTCTCTCCCTCTCATGTGGCCGTCCACCATGGATGACCTAGAGAGGTTCTCCATCGTCGCGGCATCGTCGTTATGCTGCCCGTTCTTCTGCTCGTGGATCTCCATCTCCTTCGGTGCGCCTTGCTCGTGAAGAAGACGTCGGATCTCGTGTGTCGAGATCAGGAGATCCGTCGCTTGGATCATCAACATGGATTGCGAGAAGCACGCGGTTCATCCCCGCGCTCGCAAGCGTCTCCTCCGTCGGATCGGACTTGAGACAGGAGGTCTCTTCGTTTAGAGACTTGATCGCAACCACGCTTAAAGAGGTAATCCTATTACTTGTTTGTGGTTTAAACAAGACGATCCGAGAAGTGTTCTCGGATCATGTGGTTTCGTCGTAATAATTTTTTTAAATTCCACTGCATCGAGCAACTAGTGCGACTAGTAGCTCCTCGTCGTATTCGATACGACGCTCACGCTTCTGTGATGCGCTTGAGGATCTATCCATATCCTTCACTACATTCTTAATCATTGCTGCTCCAAATTCAGATTTCAAAGGGATGATCATTCTCTTGAATATAAGGGAAACGTGGAGTGATAGAGCCATTATCTCATGGTCAGCCGAGTCCTCAAGCTCCAACAAGTAATTTTGAGCACCCATGATAGAAAAGGATTCAAACTTTACGATGCTAAGATTGGTGCTGAGGTGATTCAAGGCCTCATCTGCGGGTCAGAGCATCCGAAGTGGAGTGTGAAGAAGACTTGAGAAATACTCGTTCTCCTTGATTTAGTGCTCAAGTCTCCAAGGCACAAAATATGGGACCGTATTGTCGATCACCCATATTGGAGGTCAAACATCCATCATTTTTAGGATTGGAAGTTTGAAGAGAGTATTTGCTGATATTGCTATGTGATACTCTCTCTCACATTGGAAGCACAGGATGTCAAAAAGATATCTTTTTCGGTAGTGGCCAAGTCAAACATTACCAAAATTATCATGTGATTGATAAAAAATTCGGGGACTGTCATCTCCCTTAAAAAGACGGGGAAAGAAATTATGTTAATCATGAGATCCGCAAGCCCCCCCGCAGCAACATAAAATTCCCTGGTTCACTACACTCCGTTCGTCCACTCCCGCCATCGCCACCACCATCGAAATGGAGCCTCTCCTTGCACTCCTTTTCTTCCTCCTCTCCATCTCCATCTCCATCTCCTCTTCCTCTGCCACCCCCACTCCCGTCTCCACCTCACCATCGGACACTCTCTCCCGCTTCCAGCAGTACCTCCGCATCGACACCTCTCAACCCAACCCGGACTACCCCGCCGCCATCTCCTTCCTCCTCTCCCAATCCCTCGATCTCCCCCTTCTCCCCTAAACCCTAGAGTTTGTTCCCGGAAAGCCCCTCCTCCTCCGCTGGCCAGGTCTCCGCCCCTCCCTCTCCTCCCTATTCCTCTACTCCCACACTGATGTCGTCCCTGCCGAGCCCCTCAAGTGGTCCTCACCCCCCTTCTCTGCCCACCTCGACCCCTCCTCCGATCGTGTCTACGCCCGTGGCTCCCAGGACATGAAGTCCATCGGCATGCAGCACCTTGAGGCTGTGCGCCGTCTCCACCGTGATGGCTTTCAGCCGCAACGCACTCTCTATGTCGTCCTCGCACCCGACGAGGAAATCTGGGGGAGGGATGGTGCTAAGAAACTGGTGGAGTCGGAGGAATTCCAGGGGATGAACGTCGGGTCGTGGTCGACGAAGGGCTGCCATCGGAGCAGGAGGAATATAGGGTGTTTTATGGGGAGCGGAGCCCTTGGTGGATGTCTATCACTGCACGGGGGGCTCCGGGACATGGCGCGAAGCTATATGATGGGAGTGTGATGGAGAATCTGATGAAAAGGGTGGAGGTGATAAGGAGGTTCAGAGCCTCACAATACGATATGGTGAAGGCGGGGCTGAAGGAGGAGGGCGAAGTGGTTTCGGTTAATATGGTTTACTTGAAGGCCGGGACGCAATCGGGGCCCTCTCTCACTGTGAGGCTTCTTTTATTTTGTTGTTTTAATACGGTTTACTTGAAGATCTGCTTTTTTCGTTTAAATCAGTTCTTAAGCGTAAATTTACACTGGGATGCGGAGGTATGATTTTTTTTTCGATAAAACGGTTCATAGTCATTCATCATAAAGAAAAACCGAGCAAGTTAAAGTTTAGTACATGCCAAACATAAAGAAGGGGGAATACATAGTGCCCCCAGTCGCTACCAAATACAGCCTTTAGCTAAAGTTCGAGGTAATATAAAGTTAAACAAACTAGAGTGATAGGCAAAAGCGGTATCCGTCAAAAAAAATCCATCCCTATGTTGTGGCCTTCAGCAGAGCGCCACCATCACGTCCAACGACCTCGTATCAACTTCCGCTAGGTGCGCTTGGAGGATCTGGTCCCTGGAGTCAGCGCAGAGCTATCTTTAGCTGGGCAATATCATAGTTATGATCAAGAAATACAGAGTTAGTTCATAATGTTATCAGGAGATGAATATAAGCATCTAATAGAAGTTGTGGGGTAAAGTTAATTTCTATTCTTGTCCTGAAGCTGTTAGCCTGGACCATATATCTCCCTCTTGCGTGCCCATCCTTGTCTCGCAGATGGTGTATGCCTCTAAGAGTAATTTATGTTTGTCTATAGGTATTTCCTTAAAGATGAGTCTGCATCGAGCTTTCCAAAGTTGCCACCAAACCGTAATCTTAAAACATAGAATTCTACCCTTTTTATTCGTGAAGTTCATGGTCTGGTTCCCGTACAGTATGTTGAGTAATTCCTTAAAGTTTGGTTCCATGTCACATAAGAGAAATATATCTCTAATTGTTTGACATTTGTCGAAAAGGTGTGTATAGTTTTCTAGCCCATTATTACATAGGTAGCATCTGTTTACCCACGGTATTTTCCATCTTTCGAAAGAGTCTTGTGTCGTAATCTTTATGTGCCATCATCCATATGAAATAGTAGGCTCTTGGCTCCAGAGGCCATTTTCAAAATAATGAGTGTATTAATGACCTTCTACCTCCGTTTGTAAGGAGGTAGTAAAGTTGTTTTGTTGTGGAGCTTCTTTTGTTGTGTGAGATAGTGGGAAAAATTGTTTTGTCTGTTTCGTCCCTTTGTAGATGGTCGAATACATTTGTCAGTGACTCCTTCAATCTAAGTCCTTCATGCGAAAGTGCCAAAGGTAGTTTATTTTGTAGTGCTTTAAACCAGTTGAATCTTGCTAGCCACGAGTTTAGCCCCTTCTTTACAGATATGAAGCGATTCTTGATATATGATAAGATGAGCGGATAAGTCTGTTCCAGTGCAAGGGAGTCTTCTAATTGGTCTTTCCACAATGATGAGAGAGTCCCGTCCCCGAGTTTTTTATGCATCACCGGTAGTAGTGATTTGAATCCCTTAATATGAGATTTCCAAATCAATGAGTGTGAACGCTTAGGGGTACACCACAGTGTTATTGGACCCCCTTTGAAGTGTGAGTAACTAATCGCCGATGACACCCAAGGTCTCACAAAATCTGCAATGCGAATTGCCGATTTTGTTAATAGTGCATTATTGAAAGCTTGTAGGTTAAGGATTCCCCAGCCATTGTTTAGATTAGGACTAGTTACTTTTGACCATGCCACCTTAGCCCTTGTTCTGAGGTCTTCATCATTCCCACATAAGAAGTTTCTTCTAAGTCTGTCGATCTTTTTAACAATACCCCCCGGCATCTTCAGACATGACATCTCGTGTATTTTGGTCGGTGTTATGGCTGAGTTTAGCAAATTTATCCTAGCCGGGAGCGGTAGAATCTTGGATTTCCATCCTTGAAGTTTTGCCGCAAATTTATCAATGGTGGATGTCCAATCTCTCATCATCCTCCTATGCTTCGTAATTTTGAAACCAAGGTACTCAATAGGGAAGTTTCCCTCGGACCAATTTAGAATGTCCCTGACCTTGTCATTTTCATCATCCGACAAGTTCATCGAGTAAAAGGCGCTTTTCTTTTCGCTGATGCGAAGGCCTGACATTTTACCAAAGATTTTTAGTGTGGTGATTACATTTTTGAGGCTCTCTTCTTGGTATTCCAGGAAAATGAGAAGATCATCTGCAAATTGGATATTAGTAATCTGGGTCTGCATTCTATCTCTCGGGAATCCCCTAAATTTCTCTCCTTTTACTAATTTGAGCAGCATCGCGTCAAGGATTGACATTGAGTGTATGAAGAGAAGAGGTGAGAGTGGGTCTCCTTGTCTGACTCCTCGTTTGGGGTGCAAGAATCCCGATGAAGTTTCATTGATTTTAAAGGAGATACCCGTCATTTTTAAAAGTGTCGTAATCCACTTGATGAAGGCTTTGGGATAATCTGCCACCCTCAGCATTTCTAGGATGAAGGGCCACTTTAAAGTATCAAATGCTTTCCTGAAGTCTATTTTTAACATTATTGCCTTAATCCTCCTTCTATTCCAATCATGGATAATCGAAGATGTAACAAGGAAGGCATCCGATGCAGATCTATTCCTTAAGAAGGCACATTGGGATGGTGGTATGTTGTTTGCAAGAAAGGATG
This sequence comes from Ottelia alismoides, assembly GCA_037367405.1. Classification (NCBI taxonomy): domain Eukaryota; kingdom Viridiplantae; phylum Streptophyta; class Magnoliopsida; order Alismatales; family Hydrocharitaceae; genus Ottelia; species Ottelia alismoides. The sequence goes on from JAZKJV010003206.1 coordinate 327,023, forward strand.
CCCATCTATTAGCTATTAATTTCGAGATTATGCGTATTGGTAGATTGATCAAGCTAATTGGTCTATAGTTTTCTATATTTTCCATTCCACCTTTCTTATAGATTAAAGAAACAAGGGTGTTGTTTAAGTGTCTGAAATCCGATGGCTTAAATCCTTCACTTTATATGTTTGATATCATGTCCATAAAATCATATTTCAGCAAGTGCCAACATTTCTTTACAAACTCAATTGTGAGTCCATCAGGTCCCGGTGCTTTGTTGTTTCTAAATGTTCTAATGGTGACCTGTACTTCCTTCAGAGATATTTGATCTGTAAAGATTGATGGGTCCTCTAATTTGATTACTAAATCCATAGGTATTTCCACCACGGGTCCTCTAGTCATCCCATCATCGTCATATTCAAATAATTTTGTATAGAAATCTACCACAACCCTTGTGATCTCTTCTCTACCCTGTACTATGTTCCCCCTTTCATCTTTCAAAGCCATGATTAAATTTCTGCCTGATTTCTTGGATGCCATTATTTTCATGAACTTAATATTCTCATTACCTTTTTGTATGTAATTTATCTTTGCTCTCTGTTCCCAAATCATTCTCTCATCATTTCTAAGTGATTCCAACATACGGTACAGTTCTTTTAGATTTTCAGCTGCTCCCATGTGACCTGAGTTTATTACATTCTCCTCCTTCCTTATGTCTTCCTCAATTATTGTTATTTCTTTATTTATATCCGGTATTTGTTGCCTGCTCCAGAACTTCATGTATCCACGCAATCTTTTCACCTTGACCGCCCATCTGTGGAAAGGATTGTCGGAGATAACCTCATTTGTCCATGAATCATTGACCATTGTCATAAAAGACTCTTTTAGTAGCCAGAAGTTTTCTATCCTAAAGATACGATTGGTTCGTCTATATGATCCTCCTCATAGTATAAGGGGTTATGATCAGAAAAAGCTTTAGGTAATCTCCTTGCTTGGGCGCAAGGGAAAACTGTGTGAAAGTGTAGGTTCATGAGGATCCGATCGAGAATGGCCCACGATTCGCAATATGGAGATCCAGACAAAGTGAATGTTGTCCCTCTCTCTTTTTGCTCAATAAGGTTTGAGGTGTTTATCCACCTATCAAATCTTTTGTCAAATATTTTGAGTGGTTTGTTCGATACACGATCTGTTCTATTTCTAAGCAGGTTGAAGTCACCGACCAATATCGATGGGATATCCACTAAATTTAGTAAGTCAAGAGAATCAAGGAATTCATTCTTTCTGTCATCTCTCGGCGGCCCATAAATGTTTATGAGTCGACAAATCACGTTATTTTGTATCAATTTGAATTTAAACAGTCTGAAAAAAGGGTGGTCTATTTGGTTTATCACAGAGATGTTTTGGCAATCCCATCCGGTCATAATTCCGCAAGTCTGCCTATGTCTGTTTGTATGCCAATGAAATCTTCCTATTGGTGAGTTCATTGGAAGTGTTGGAGTGGTAATTGTTTTTGTCTCTTGCAAGCAAATGACATGAATGTTGTGTTTAGACACCAGATTCTGCAATCTGGACATTTTCCTGTGTCCGCACAATCCCCTGATATTCCAACTCAGCACGGTGAATTCCATGTATAGTATTTGAGTGCTTCACAGTCTTTGATATCTTCTAGAGATGAATAATTTCTATTTCAATCTAAGTAATCTACCTATTCATTACATAGCTCTGTAATAAATTTCTTTTTTCCCTCATCGTTTTTAAACGTAAAACGAAAAAAATCTAGTAGGTTTCTAATTCTTTCTGCCTCCATAGTTGAATTTTGAAAAATTTCCAAAATATTTTCTGACGGTAAATATGAATTTTCCATACCTTTGCCTTTCGAAGTCATTTTGTCGGGTGTTTCCGATGGGCTTTCCTTTTGCCTCGGGGTGAGATCAACCACCAGATTTAAGGCGCTCTGTATATGCTTCTCCATTGTAAGATTGGCCGATTCCTGGACTTCCGAGGTTGGCAGATTTCTGATGTGTTCCCACATCAATGGGTTTATTGGTTGACCCTTTCGCTCCAACCAATTTAGTTCGCGCTCGAGATGCACTCTTGTAGGTTCTTCCACGTAGTTTGCATGATTTTCAGTAGATGGACCCCTGTGTGTTGGGAAAGGGACAACATTCAAGTTTATTCTCTCCCAATCATTTCCAGGGCAGAGATTAAACCTTTCATTGATAAGTTCTACTATTGGTACTGTTTGCTGATTTCTTCTCGACCATTTGTTTGACTTTCCCAGCATATCTTCCTCCAGATTGAATGCCCCGAGACCATTCTTGAGTGTGGTCGAATCCACCAGAGGAGTATTGTAGTGGATGAATTTTGTCGATCGAAACTGAGAGACCGGTGAAAAGGTTACCACAAAGACTCCGTCGACCGTGCTTACTTCAATTGCCCGCGGCACATTCGTAATGTTCGGGATGTCGACCAAAAGCTTCACTGCCTAGGCATCCCCGCAGTCTAGAGAAAGGTTTGGGCATTCATAGTCTAGCAGCCTTCCAAACTGCTTTACCATGTTTGCAAGGATGTAAGGGTATCGGTGGTGCAGCGGCAGACCCAGAGCATCTACCCAATATGTAGAAACCTCATTTACTCTTTTCGCTCCAAAGGAGGGGGACCATTTGAAGAACCATAACCAGTTTCCATCCAAGCAATGGATTGCGGAGTGGGCCAAGGTCTCAAAGATGCTAGAGGACTGGACTTCTCCCACAAGCTGACGCTCGGAGATTCGCCACAGGTGTCCAAAGGATGCCTTCGAAACTTCACTTGAAAGAACCTCCCTCGCATAATCGATGGATTCAAAGGAGGACGAATATTCAATGATAAGGCATTTTTGGAATTCCGAGCGTAGTCGCTAAGCGTCCTCACAAATTTCTGATTTCCAGAACGGGAGAACAGTCTTACCAAGGATATCAGCACGCATCTTTGCTGCCCTCGTGATTGGCCGAACAGCTGACTCCCTTGCACGATTATCCGTAGTAGGGTTTGGTTGGGTGTCGGGGATGTGAGTCTGCATCTCCGTCGCGGTGTTGCTAGAACTTCGTCCCTCGATGTTTGGCGACGATGAACGAACCCGTTTTTGAGGACGGTTGGGTGCCATTGTTTTTGGAGGGGGGGGTTCTTGTAGAGCAAAGCGGCAAGAGGCTGCAATATGACCTTGCCGAAAGCTTAGAAAGCATCGAATTTTCTTCGTACAAAACCTAATGGTGTGTCCCTTCTCGAGACATCGGAAGCATCGATTGTTGATTTGATGTGACTTTACGAAGCCCAGCGTCGCAGCCTTTGAGTTTCCGGAAGGGTGGTTTGTACTGCGCTTTGATTTGAAGAGGGCGGTTCCATTTTGTCCATTAGCTTCGAAATGATTCTGTGTGATATATGCTTCGTCTTTTTTGAGACGTGGGTCTTGGTTTGTCAGATATCGTAGCGCGGCAAATCTATTCTCATTAATGCCTGGGCGTACCCCCTGAGTTGCTAGCCTCTTTTGCGTCACCATATTTCTCCACTTTTTTGTCTTATACCCCTGTCTCTCTTGTTTCTTCGGTTGAACTAGATGCCAACCTTGTGAGTCGACGCTTCGATCATTTCTTTCCTTGGAATTTTCGAGGGTATGATCTGATCTTGTTGGTCTTGAGAGTCTATGCACAGTACTCCCCGCATGTCCCCTAGGCAATGGGCGTTTGGGGAAGGAGCCAAATTTCACGAAATCGTTTTGATTTTCAAACTTCTTGTACAAGCAATTTTTGGATTCGAAATTATCGTTGCCAATGTTATTTTCAAACATAATTAGGTTCAGTTTTTTTCTTCTATTTTCGGTTTTGTCGTGCCTTTTTCGGAGCACGAAATGAATTTCGAGTGGGCCTAGTCTAGAGCGTCGTCAATCTTAGAGGAGTCAATATACCATTTTGGCTTATTGAGACCTTTTTTGCCTAATCGATCATTTTGGTGGCATGTGTTTATTATCTGTAAGATATTGCCATTCAAGTTTGTGTCTCTGTGCAGAGCTTCTATTTGATTGTGTTGAGGACATATTCTTTGCAACTGTGAGCTCATCATTTGGTCCTTCCGAAACGCCTTTTGCGACTCAGCATGGATCCAACATGAGGCTATCTTTTTGTTTATCATTCTATATTCAATTTCCCATTGAAATTGTGTCTGTTTATCCGCTTCCGTAGTCGTGAATGACGTTACATTAATGGTCCAAGCCTCTTCTGGCCTTACCATCTTCGTATCGTTTTTTATTTGAAGCTCAGTCATTCCATCACGGATGGACCGATTTTTTTCCAATTTGTTACTATTGAAACTTCTGATATTCATCGACTGCTTGTCTACCTCGTCCGTGGATGTGTTGTTATTCACATCAGAGGTAAAGGAATTTTCCCTGCTCTCACTTCTTATTATGTTTTTGATCTTTTTTTTGAAAGTTGCACTCATCATGTCTTGCTCAACCTTGTGGTGTTTCTCACAGAGATAGTATTCTCTTGTCTTTTTTGTTGGCTTTGTCAACGATGACACTGCAGTTTGTGGGACTGGGACCGTGTTTTTGATCCCTGTGATCTTGTTGGATCGAAGGGTGATTTTCTTTTTGAAACCTTTGCAACCCATACCGTTTTCATCGTTGAATGTACTGACTTTCCGTCAGCTTTCCGATATGATTTGCCGGATTTTGTCGTCCCTTGTTTCCGGACTATATGCTAAGTAGTAAAAAGTGCTGAATTTAGAGTACCTGAAGGAGCTCTTGCTTGAAGAGAGAGAGCCACAACCTGTTCTCTGAAGACTGGAGATGTGTGTTGATTAGATGCTCTGTATCCCCGAGCTTTGATGGGGCGGCCGAGGTGGCAGAGATGAACGGTGGTGGTGGTTTTGACCTCCTAAGGGCTGATCGGCGGTCGATCTCTTAGAGGTAACCAGCTGGGGGAGAGGCACCCAGCTGGGGGAGAGGTATCCAGCTGGGAGAGGCTCCGAGAAAGAGCGGGCGAGAAGGAGCGAGAAGCACCGTGTTTGAAGGAGCGAGGAGGGCGAGAAGGAGCGAGAAGGACTGTTGAGAAGGGATGCCTCGATGTTGCTGTGTGTATATGTGCGACTTGTTGGAGTTTCGGCTGCAGTTGATTTTCAATTGGATGTTGATTTTGGGGATTTTGTAGACCTTCGATCATATCCATTATGAGACTATGAAAATTCACATAAAAACTGTCCAGAAAGTTAATTAAAGACAATTCCAATATCCACCCAATCCAATTTATATAAAACAACAAGACGTTCTGTAAAAATTTGCATGCACTTGATAGATTTGGTAAGGAGTTCTGTTGGGAAAAATAAAGAACCTGTTTATTCCACCAACCCTAGGCTCTTTTATATAGGAGAGTCGCCTATGGGTAAATTACATAAAGAGTACGACATGAACGGAAAATACTAAAAGAGTACATAAGTAGATAATATATGTTTACACTCCCCCTCAAGATGGAGCATAGATATCAATCATGCTCAGCTTGGACGCACACTTCTGAAATGGGCCTCCCAGTAACGCCTTGGTAAAAATATCTGCAGTTTGATTTTCTGAACTAACATGAGATGTAGCAATAAATCCCTTCCGAATCATGTCACGTATAAAGTGGCAATCAACTTCAATGTGCTTGGTTCGTTCATGGAATGCTGGATTGTTTGCAATGAACAAGGCCGCCTGATTGTCACATTCTAAAGGCATAGGAAGCGGGACTTGTATATGTAAATCTGTAAGCACAACTTTTACCCACATCATTTCTGTACTAACTTGGGACATAGCCCTATATTCAGATTCAGCACTAGACCTAGCTATCACTGTTTGTTTCTTGCTCCTCCATGAGATTAAGGAATCTCCAACTTACACAGCAAACCCAGAGGTGGACTTCCTATCCTTGGGACACCCTGCATAATCTGCATCTGCACAGGCTGAGATAGAGACCACCTTGCCTTTTTTGAATAGCAGACCCGCACATGGGGATGACTTGAGGTACCTGAGTATCATATGTATGGCATCCATGTGGACCTGACATGGTTGCTCTATGAACTGGCTCACTCGACTCACAGCAAAGGATATATCGGGCCTAATGATAGTGACATATAGAAGTTTGCCCACCAGTTCTCTGTATCTTCTCCTATCCACCTCCTCTGTATCATCATCATATAGCTTCATACTGGGGTCCATTGGTGTGGTAGCAGGTCGGCAACCAAGCATTCCTGTTTCACTCAACATGTCAGTGACATATTTTCCGTGAGACATTACCAACCCATACGGATTTCTGGCGAACTCCAGTCCCAGAAAATATCTAAGAACTCCAAGGTCCTTGGTGACTAATTCTCTACCCAGTATTTCTTTTGCCTTCTTTATCCCTTGTACGTCATCACCTGTAATTAAGATGTCATCTACATAGACCATGATTGCAATAATACCTCTGGAAGTCTTTTGTACAAACAAGGAATGATCAGCATTTGAATGTTTGTATCCCTGTTTTTCAAAGAGATCTGAGTGATTCTGAAACCACGCTCTGGGGCTCTGCTTAAGGCCATATATAGCCTTATGAAGTCTGCACACCTTGGAACACTCCCCCTCAACAGCAAAACCGGGTGGTTGTTGCATGTAGACTTCCTCCTGTAAGTCACCATATAAGAACACATTCTTCACATCCAACTGATATAGTGGCCACTCACAAGTAACCGCAACTGACAGCAAGATCCGTAGAGTGGAATGACGAGCTACTGGTGAGAATGTATCAAGATAGTCTACCCCATATGTCTGTGTAAAGCCACGAGCAACAAGACGAGCCTTGTATCTATCAATACTGCCATCTGCATTCTGCTTGACTGTAAATATCCACTTACAGCTCACTGGTGAAACATCTGCAGGTATAGGAACCAGAGTCCAAGTCCCTCTAGACTGAAGTGCTGCCATTTCTTCCTCCATTGCTAGACACCATCTACTATCCTTCAGAGCATCTTGGTAACTCCGTGGAATATCTACAGCTGACAAAGCGACCACAAAGTTCCTGAAATCTCTAGTTAGTCGTTCAAATGACACAGAAGCTGCTAAAGGATATGAAACGCAGCTCTGCTTCGACTTGCATATAGCAACAGGAACATCTAAATCAGTTGTGTCCTCGTCTGTCCTCTGTAACACATCCTGCTCGAAAACATCATTAGATCCATCAATAGTAACATCTTCAGAACATACCTTAGGCAAGCTAGGTGATGAGTCATGACCATGAGCTGGAGCAGGCCTGTAGATATAATGAAATGGTAGTGGTGAAACAGGTATAGTAATAGGAGGTGCATATGATGGTAAAATGAAACATCTGCACTAACAAGATACCTCCTGTGCAATGGATCATAGCACTTGTACCCCTTATGAGTTCTGGAGTACCCAACGAACACACACTTGACATCCCTAGGAGAGAGCTTGTCAGTACCAAGAGACAACTGGTGGACAAAGGCAACCGAACCAAATACACGAGGGGTAAGCGAGAATAGATCTTTACCAGGGAAGATAAGGGATAAAGGAATCTTTTCACCTAGAACAGATGACGACATACGATTGATTAGGTAACATTCTGTAAGAACCGCATCACCCTAGTAAGAATAAGGAGCTTGGCTCTGTATAAGAAGTGACCTGGTGACATCTAGTAAGTGGCGATGTTTCCTTTCAGCGATCCCATTCTGTTGGGAGGTATAGGTACAAGATGTCTAGTGGATAATCCCATGGGATGACAAATAACTGGTTAGGACATGAGTACACAATTCCAGGGCATTATCACTTCTCACAATTTTAACAGATGTGGAGAAAACATTACGAATCTCATTAAGAAAATTGATAATAATATTCCCTGCTTCAGATTTATTCTTTAACAAAAACACCCATGACACATGAGAGAAGTCATCCACAATAACTATATAAAACATGTGTCCCTGATGATCAGGAACACGACTCGGACCCCAGATATCAATGTGAAATAACTTAAACTTGGAGGTACTACTCCGACACTGACGACTGGGAAAGGTAGACCGATGATGCTTTCCCAACTGACAAGCCTCACATTGGATAGATGTATGAGGCAGACCCTGGGGTAACACACGACGCAACTTCTGAAGCGGTAGATGAAGCGCAGATGCCATAGCAGAGGGGATACAGGTCCAGTAGGTAGGGATGAGGTTCCAGCAAACGAAGTCTAACTGAGGCGATATAGGCCTCCTTGCTCATAGCCACGACCAATCACGTTGCCTGTAAGGATGTCCTGAAAAATATGAGAAGATGGATCAAAAATTGCCCGACATTGTAAATCCTTTGAATTTTGACTGATGGATAATAAATTCATTGAAAAATCAGGTGCGTGTAACACATTCTTGAGCTGCATAGATGATGTCAGTCTAATCTCCTCCTTACCAGTAATTGGGGAATGTGTGCCATTAGCAATGACCATTGTTCGACCTGGATTGTTTTTGTGTGTATCCTATAAGTAGACTTTGATCGCCACATAGATGATGTGTGGCTCCCGAGTCCATAATCCAAGCTAAAGTATCTGATCCACTACTAGTAAATACAAGTGTGCTACCTGATGCACTGGTAGAGGCAGAAGCGGATGTAGCAGCATCAGACTGGTTCTCAGTAGTGGGTGCTGGGCCAGATGGAGGAATAATGCCCCTTAGATGGGCAACAAGATCATCAAAGCGCTGATCCAAAGAGGCAGCATATGGAGGCTCTATCTGCTCAGCAACTCGTGCAGATGCAGGAAATCCATGCTTAGAGTAGCATGTGTCTTCAGTATGTCCGGTGCGATGGAAGTAGGTACATGTTGGTCGAATACGACCTCCTCTACCACGAGGGCCATGGCCTCGTGTCTGATGGTGAATTCCACGGCCTCTGTTGGCAGCCATAGCTGAAGCATTCTGATTCGTAGCTGTAGAGGGACAGTGATCCGGCTCAATCTGTGAAAAGCTTCCTCCATGGAAGGAATAGTAGAATCTGCCAAAATCTGAGACCGTGCTACCTCATACTCGGGATCAAGGGCAGCAAGAAAAACTCCCACCATAGTAGCATTCCGGTAGGTCTTCTGTTGCTCTGGTGTGGCTGTCAGGGGCATGAAGCTATACAGCTTCTCGAACATTCCTCGTAGAGATGTATACAATGAGTGTAGAGGACGTCCATTCTGCTTGATAGTGAATATGTCATGCTGGAGTTGCAGAATCTTTGTCTCGTTTTTCGCTTAAGAATATGTGGCAGCCAGAATACCCCACATTGCTTTGGTTGTGGGCTGATGAAGGATATCATTGGAAATCTCGATTGCTAGAGCTCCAGACAGCCATACTTTGGCATATGCATCATCGCCTCCCACGAGGCATTGACTCCAGTCTTCTCAGCAGGCTCTTCTTCAGTAAGAATGTGCTTCTTACCAGTTGATTTCATCATACTCATGAATTGCATAGCCCCCAGTTCATAGTTCGACCCATCCATCTTCACAATTAGCGCTGGACCTCGGAATGCACCTATGGATGGAATATCTGCCTTGCTTTTTGACAAATTGATAGCAGAAGACTGAAGTGTTAGACTGAAGATATGATCGTCTACACGGACATGAACGGGTTTAGTTGCATGAGTAGACTCAAGCAACCAAACCCATTACTTTGGAGATGCTCGCGCTTGACATAGGGTTCGTTCTGCACGAGATCTTCAGGCGGTTATGCACAGATCTAGGGCAGATCCAGAGCTAAGAACACACGTGCAGGAGCACGCAAGGTCCTGGCGCACAGCGCACTGCACGAGAGGGGAGGTGCACGCAAGGACAGGTGCACTGCGCGCTGAAGGCTGACTGCACGCTGGAGGCACGCTGCAAGCAGGTGCGCTAGAGGCACACAGAGAGCACGCGCACTGCACGCTGGGGAGATGCGCGTCGCACGCGCTGCGAAAAAGGCTGGAGGCACGCGGCACGTGCTGCACGGGAGGCTGGAGACGCGTGGGCTGCGTGCGAGAGGCGTAGGAGGCGGCGCAAGACCGGTGCAAGACCGGCGACGCGAGACCGGCGACGCGAGCCCGGCGATGCGAAACCGGTGGAGAGAGAGAGGCTTGACGGTGGGGCTAGGGCTAGGGTTACGGTTTTGAGAACTCCGGTCTAGGATCGTCGCTCTGATACCATTTTGGGAAAAATAAAGAATCTGTTTATTCCACCAGCCCTAGGCTCTCTTATCTAGAGAGTAGCCTATGGGTAAATTACATAAAGAGTACGACAAGAACGGAAAATACTAAAAGACTACATAAGAGATAATATATGTTTACAAGTTCTAATACCCCGTTGGATTGTACTTGTTTTAGAAGCCAATAAATGGACATGCTATGTGGGATACCATCCATGTTTATAAAAATTAAATCAAAAATCAAAACAGATATAATGTTTAAGCACACCATCCACTCTCTGCTCACTATGCCTTGCACTAGCAAATGCCCATGACACATGCAGCGTATTCACACTATGCATTGCATTTTCTTCATAATATCTCCCACCCTTGAAGATCATCGAGTTTGCTTGTTCTAAATGTGTCAGCGCCCACCTCTTGTCGTGGTGTCTTCTATACACGATCTCCCGAGCCTGCCACCCATCCTGAAGCTTGCACAAAAAACCTCATCTTTACTCTAGTTGATTCATGAGATCTTTAATGGTATCCAAACCATTATGACAAGGGGTACGTGAAGAACAGTGATTAACATCCACCTTCCCTGTTGAAGCCTATGCCACACTTGTTCTTTAGCAACATGATATCTCTACTTATGAGTGCTAGGTAGTTGTTGTCATTATAGTGATGACTGAACTTATTTTTATATAAGCTATTAGGATAATTAGATTATCTTAAGTATTTGATATAATACAATAACTGAATGTTGTTAAAAATTACTTTCTTTTTTCCTTCTTGATAATACTTTCTGGTTTATGTTTGAAGGGAGGTTTAACCTCACGCATTACGGAAAACACATAATAAATTGATCAAATTCAAATAAAAAACAAGTGTTCATGATACAAGCGATATCTGAAGGATATGGTTAGATCCTCAAGCGCATCACGGAAGAGTGAGCGTCGTATCGAATACGACGAGGAGCGACTAGTCGCACTAGTCGCTCGATGCAGTGGAATTTAAAAAAATTTCTTACGACGAAACCACATGATCCAAGAACACTTCTCGGATCATTTCGTATAAACCACAAACAAGTAATTAGGATTACCTCTTTAAGCATGGTTGCGATCAAGTCTCTGAACGAAGAGACCTCCTGTCTCAAGTCTGATCCGACGGAGGAGACGCTTGCGAGCGCGGGGATGAACCGCGTGCTTCTCGCAATCCATGTTGATGATCCAAGCGACGGATCTCCTGATCTCGACACACGAGATCCGACATCTTCTTCACGAGCGAGGCCCACCAAAGGAGATGGAGATCCACGAGCAGAAGAACGGGCAGCATAACGACGATGCCGCGACGATGGAGAACCACTCTTAGGTCATCCATGGTGGACGACCACATGAGAGGGAGAGAGAGGGCTGTTGAGTAGAGACAAGAGAGAGAGAGATGCTTCTCAAGCATTGTGTGTAAAATAGAGACCATGGTATGCTTCTCTATTTATAGGGTTTTGGGATCCATGGATCTCAATCCATGTGACATATAAAATCAATGGATGACATTGATTTATGTCAATCCAATGGCCAATATTGTTGTTGGTAAAACCAACAAATTTAGATTAAAATATATTTGACAAAATCAAATATAAATTAGTCGTAAATCAACCCAATAAATAAGGAGAGAATGTGCATGGAGATTTCATCTCCATGCACCTTCAATGTGGACTGCCACCCTTTCCTATTTGGAATAGGGTGCCGCCCACTATTTCCATGGGGAGAGCAATCTCATGGAAATCCATGAGATCGCATATCTCCTTGAAAATCTCCTTTATTTATTTCCAACAACTTTTGTTGGCTTTTTATTCTTCAAAAATGATTCACAATTATATTTGAGAATATTGCAATCTTGCCATGGAAAAATTGTGAATCATATTCACAACCCAAAACAACGTATAATTTACATTGTCAATTAATTACACAATGTGTATCCAATACACATAATAATTAATCAACACATATACATTATAATTAGATCTCTCTAATACATTATAAATCACATTTATAATATATTATGAATAATTGGATATTACTATCCACATTATTCTTATCCATAATAATTAAATCACATTTAATTATATTGGATTACTTATTCTCATGTGCTCAAATAATATGAATCACCTTCACATTATTTACATCTTTGATAATCAAATCATATTTAACTATCTAAGATAACTCCCTTATAAAATGAATCAAATTCATATTATTCATGATAACTAAATCACATTTAATTATCCATTTTCTCAATGCTCGGATACATATATCATCAACAGAATTATCCATGAATTCTTTCAAGGATAATGCGCTTTCTCCGCGAATACTTGGAGATAAGGACATGGCGATTGTATTGTTCCACGTATAGTGACATGGATATTGAGATCATATCTCAAATCCAGATCGCAGGCCTCCCATAGATGCTTGATTAAATCAAGATCGCAAATCTAATCTTCTCATTGCATCTGAATCACATTCAGATCAATGTCCAACATTTGGACTAAGATCAGATTAATTCTCTACTGAGAGGAGTCACTAAAATCCAGACCCGTTTCATAACTCCCTGAAGGAATGGAAGCGTCATGGTTATATAATCATTTATGATCACATCACCCTCAGGTATTCCTAATACCTGTACATCCTGCATACTGGAAGACTCATAATAAACCCGAAGTATTTAGATCAACTTTACACTGTCTACTTCAAGGTTCTATCAGTAAGTTTCTCATTCGATCATTGGGAGTCGGTATCGATCATATACTTTCCAAAAGCATATATCATACCTAGGTCTTGATCATATACTTTCCAAAAGTATATATCAAACCTACAAATTCAGTCAAGCTTCCAAAGCGAGACGACCATGCGCATGGAATTTGATTCTTCCCAATATCTCATGAGTGAGCTCATGTCTTCCGGTTCAGTAACTGAACCTGTATGATCCCTTTGAGAGATCATATTACTCATATGCTCTTATATGCACACCAGCGCGCCGAGTATAAACCTTGATTAGGTCATCAACGTATTGGTCTGCCAAATGTACATACTCAAACATATAGTAACACATCTGTCTCCGGTCAGAGGATGTATGCCTGTATCGTGACAACATACGATATAGGACTTTGGTTATCTCGATCTCGTTAAGTCAACTCTTTGACCTAACTCATCTGATACCTCCAAATCTCTATTCCTATGCAGAGGACCTGCATCAAGAGGTCGGTCAGATATCAGTCTAACTGAGATAGGATTGCCATTTCCTACTCTGGCTGGAGATCATCTCTTAACAATCATTTGACGGTGCTTGATGAGTCCTTAATCTAACTCTTTAGATATTCATTCAAGCACCAGCCTCTATGATTCAATAATTGAATCAACAGCTGTATGATCATCAAGATGGCCATGGTACATAACCCTAATTGTACTAAGGGACCTATTATGCAAATTATATACTCTTTATTTCATATTAAGGAGCGAATTGCAATAACATTTATTGCATAATGGCTCGCCGTGGGCTCGCATTTCCAACAATCTCCCACTAGCCCAAAGAGCCATTAATGGGCTAATCATTTAAACCCACACTCATGTGAGAATCATAGGCTATTTAGAAAATATCTAGGTAAGCTGATCAGTCACTCTGTTCCCAAGAGACTACGCCAAGTCCTTTTACGACACTTGCATATCTCCTAGTAACAGTGCTCGCATCCAATGCGAATGTTGCATCCTATGCAACAATACTCTATTTTATCGGTTATAGTGTCCTTGACACTACTTCTTATTAATTATCATAACCAGTATTCCCATAATCCTTATTAGAATACCTTCATTCCTGGAGATCTCTATCTACTAAGGTATCTACAGTTAAGACCCTTAGAGATCACTATCTACAAGGTCTTAAACTTTTGAAGATAAGACTTTGAGATCACTATCTCTAAGTTTCATCATCTTTGAAGATATTGTTATTACTGCAATCAAGTGTTTTATCTCCATAGTAGGATTAGTAACAGTTTACTACTCCCACTGCATGGTAGACATCTGGTTCTTTTACACATCTAGCATACATTCAGCTTCTTATATCTGATGCACAAGTGCAAGTAGTTCTAGCATTCACTTCCTCAACTCTTTGAGGTGCTATTCTTCAGATCGGTCAGTACCATATCTTAAGGGAAAGAAGCCTTTCTTGGAATTTTCCAGAAAATGGAATATGTCCAAGGTGTACTAATAATGTGACGGTTCCAATATCCTCTTCTCTTTGCTTCTGAACGACTTCAGAACTAAGATTTAAAAGGTATCCTTGAGATCGTATCTCAAGGTATGGAACAACCAAATTATAAAACACTTATTATTATTTTTATATCATTCTAAATGATTAGAATAATATCTACATTTAGCACGATGAACACAATGACACTCCCACTAAGATTCACATGGTTGATCAAGATTTTATCTGAAATCACAACGTTTATAATTTCATCAACTCTTATGTTCCAACTACGAGAAAATTTATTGGAGTCCAAAGATGGACTTCTTCAGCTAGCACATCTTGCTTTCCTCAACCATGAAGCCCTGGGGCTACTTCATATGAATGTACTCAAAGAGGTATTCATAGAGGAATGCAATCTTGACTCACATCATGAAGATGTCATAGTCAAGTTGTGTAGCTACTGTTAGCAATATTCTGATGGGTTAAAGCAAGGTCGCTGGAGAGCAAGTTTCATCGCGAGTGATGTCTTCTCTTCGGTGTGTAGCTCATGTCTACGAACCGTGCTTTGAAGGTCTCTACCTTCTCATCAGGTTCCCTCTTTCTCTTGAAGATCTATTTACACCTTAATGGGTCTTACCCATATAGGTGGATCCTCGAGGGTCCATATACAACACTTATATATGAAGTCTACATTAGACTTTTATTGCTAACATCCATCTTTCCATGTCATGATCCTCTGGAGCTTCATCACATGAAGTCTGATCATTTTCACATGGAATACATCCTCAAACTCATTTGAAGAGGTATTTAATTGTCCTTTTAGTTTCCAATTTCAAGAGCCTCATTATCTTCTCAAGATTAAATGAGTTCCTTCACTTCATTTTATCTTGATTCGTAAGAGAGTCATCATCTAAGAATCACATTCTCAGAGATGAGATCCTTTAAGAATCTCAAGGTCATAAAGTAGGTATACAATACCATCCTTTATTTTCCTAATGAAGCAGTACTCTCTAGTGCTAGATTTCAGCTTACATGCATGGAAGCTTATTAAGTATATAATGTAGTCTCTACTATACATATACCTTGGAAACTAAGAGATAATTATGCTAGGATTAATCATTGATTAAATCATGTCACACATGATCAATTGTATCTCCCTACAACTCCATTGAGTTAAGGTTCATTAGGAGGATTGAGATAGGAATGATATTCATATCTCCATAAAGTATTTCTTGAATTCATCTAATAGGTACAGGCTACCTTGGTTAGATCAAATTCATTTCATCTTCCTTCGAACTTTGGTTCTAAACCAAAACTGCGAAATCTTTGAACATTTCAAAGTTTTCTAAGTGAAGAGAAGAAATTTCATATCACAAATAATCACTAATAGATATCACATATCCATAATGTTTATTCTGATATAGATGATTCACATACATCAATATGTATGTGATCTTGAATACCTTAACATCTTACACCTTTCCCAAGGAAGGGAGTATTGGATATTTTACTTTGAATACAATATTCACAGGTATGTGAGATTTGAATCTTTAGACAATCTAAAGTTTACTAGTCCATTGATTTCATCAACAGACATATGTCCAAAACTTGTTGCCAGATCATTGTCAAATGATCTTTTATCCTCCTATTGATCTTTAAAGGTTTAAATTTCAGTATTAGAAATCTTAATGAACCATTCATTAATTTTCTAATTTAGTAGAGTCCATTAGATTTTAGATTACTATCTGAAATATCTCCATCATAACTCTTTATGATAGATTTATTACAGAATTCATGTTTATATCCAACAATTAGAAATAAACAATGAGTGTATTCTAATATCTAGGTCATAGAGACATTCTCTAAGACTAAGGGCTCCCACTGAAAATATGAAGTCTATTGATCCAATGGAAATTGTTGCAACACTTGCATCACTTTCAACATGGATGACCAATAAACCTTAAGATCAAATTTCTAATATCTAATACATATGCAACCAATTGCAAGTGTTATTAGAAGATTGAGATACAATTATTAGACTTTACCTTATCAAATAAGTAAGTCAATTTCAATGATTATATGTAGGTTATTCTGATGTATTATCAGATTCCTTCTCTAAGGATTCTAGATAGATTTGATAGTCATACTATCAACACATCAACATATTATAGTATTGGCATTCATCCAACTCTTTGGATGTCATATGGAAGTCACAGAAGTACAGTCAACTATTTGATTATACTTCTTGCTTGGGTCCAACCCATGCTTCCACTGCGCTCCCTTTATCTATAAACAACCATTGCTTAATATTAAGGACCTCTTATGTTAAATTCAAAAGAATTTAATGTAAGAGCATTTCGACATTTATACATGCTTAACCCAATTCATACAATATGAATATTATGAAGCTTCATGAATGACTAGATTATAGACAGTAGAATGATGACACTCATCATCTACATCCATCTAAACTCTTAAAACATAGGTTCAGGTAGGTACTCAAACAATTTGAATACATCATGAGCTACCATTCTACATGATGCAGAGAACCATGTCATTCATGATTAAATGTCAAGAGCACATATGTATGCCAGAATATCTTCATTGATTTCATAAGGATTATTTGACTATTGCGATCATCATCGACATGTTACTTCCAAAGTACATTCGATGAGATCAAGATATATAGAGACATACAAACCCTAGGGTTTTAGTCCTATTGTCTTATTTAATTATCATTCCTCATTATTATGAGGAAACTTGCACATTGCAACCATATACATTATGTGTCCAACTGCAAATACAATATCTGGATCATGAGTCCAATCCATGATATTTTACTGGTTATTAACGAGTATAACATTGAGTGGGTTTAATGAAGGATTATCTTAAATAAGAAATTTGCATAAACATATATAAATATATAATTTACTTTGATTTAGGAATTTTTTTATGTCAAAGTTGCCTTTCCATGTCAACAATGAAAGTTCATTCCCTTAATCACTTTCAATGTAAGAGATATACTTATCATTATATCTCAAGCAAGATCTGGGATCTCCTTCCTTATCTTTGTTGCATCCCAATAATATGAGAACCTACAACTCGGATAAAAAGAAGCAGGAACACATTCCGCCTTGCAAGTCCAACTTGCATCATCCAATTCGGTCTTTAATACCCGGGCCCACCACCCCTAAGGTGATGTTGACCCGTCATTAATTGAATCAACCGTCAACAGGAATACAACTCGCTATGCGCAATCCAATATCGCCCCAATAATATGAGGACCCGATATTGGGGTCACTACGCATACGTCCTTACTCTTTCGAGAAGCGACGAGCCCGATCCAAATGGATCATATGCAGGAGCTGTTACTTCGGACAGGCGTCTCCCACATACAATTTCTGGCGACGGAACCCTTCGCCTTGACGGGAGACCATGGATGTCACTTATGTGATCCTCCACCTCTTATTCAAATTTAATTAATTATCATGAATCACATTCATACAATTAATTCTTCCAAGGGAATTATTAACTCTAATCATATTAGAGTATAATTGGAGATAATCAATTCAATCATATTAAATTAATTATCAATCCAATTCAATCAATCAAACTTGATTATTATGCTTGAATATATATGGTATTATTCTCAAAGTACGTATTAATTCATATTTTAATAATTAGAAAAATACAACCGTATCCCTCGGACATTATCCAGGCCCTACCCGCTGTCATGGCCAGTACCGGCGGGAGTGGGACGGACCGCATACGTTGCAACCCATTACCCCAGCGATCCTCGACTAGACACCATATCCCCCTCGGGAAAGGATAATGCCAAATTGATTAATTTGTACTTGAGATGATCATCGGTTCTTCAACCGAAATTATACCATATAGTAATCAAAACAATTTTGATTATAAGGAAATTTGCTAGACATTCCCAATCCTATTCAAGCAAGAAGTTTGATGATTGTGTTTCCAATTATGATCTAGATCAAATCTAATCAATTAATTGGTTGAGGCCAAGTCAATTAAGGAAATAATCATCTTCCAATATTTCTCAAATATTTTCCATAATTATTTCTCGAAATTAACAATTAATTTCATTAATTGACAATCACATGATTCTTGATTAGGAAAGTAATTTCAGAAGTGACCCCTACTTACAAAAATTAGCATATCTCAATCAATTTAAATCCAAATTAAGCAAAACAAGTTTCCATAGTTTGCTAACTTGAATTAGAACCTATGTGTTTTGCACACATTTCGAGGCATCTCTAAACAGTAATTAACTCCTTAATTACGTTAAGATTTACAGTTCCCGTAACAGTGAATACATGTTCATTAAAACAACCATATCTAGAGCAAACGAAATCCGATTTACGCAAACTCAGATCCTATGATTTCCTTATTTAAGGGGAACAAAATCCAAGTAATAAATTCGTGTTTAAACAATTTAAAAAGTGCTGAATTTATTAACTAAACAGATCTGCGAAATCAAATGCGATAAAAAATTTCGCGACCTTAACAAACCCAAGTCGTCCTCGGTTTGCGAATCATATTCGAAACCATCGACCTAAGGCTCTGATTACACTTGAAGGATATGGTTAGATCCTCAAGCGCATCACGGAAGCGTGAGCGTCGTATCGAATACGACGAGGAGCGACTAGTCGCACTAGTTGCTCGATGCAGCGGAATTTAAAAAAAAATCTTACGACGAAACCACATGATCCAAGAACACTTCTCGGATCATTTCATCTAAACCACAAACAAGTAATTAGGATTAATTCTTGAAGCATGGTTGCGATCAAGTCTCTGAACGAAGAGACCTCCTGTCTCAAGTCCGATCCGACGGAGGAGACGCTTGCGAGCGCGGGGATGAACCGCGTGCTTCTCGCAATCCATGTTGATGATCCAAGCGACGGATCTCCTGATCTCGACACACGAGATCCTACATCTTCTTCACGAGTGAGGCACACCGAAGGAGATGGAGATCCACGAGCAGAAGAACGGGCAGCATAACGACGATGCCGCGACGATGGAGAACCACTCTTAGGTCATCCATGGTGGACGACCACATGAGAGGGACAGAGAGGGCTGTTGAGTAGAGAGAAGAGAGAGAGAGAGATGCTTCTCAAGCATTGTGTGTAAAATAGAGACCATGATATGCTTCTCTATTTATAGGGTTTTGGGATCCATGGATCTCAATCCATGTGACATATAAAATCAATGGATGAGATTGATTTATGTCAATCCAATGGCCAAGATTGTTGTTGGTAAAACCAACAAATTTAGATTAAAATATATTTGACAAAATCAAATATAAATTAGTCCTAAATCAACCCAATAAATAAGGAGAGAATGTGCATGGAGATTTCATCTCCATGCACCTTCAATGTGGACTGCCACCCTTTCCTATTTGGAATAGGGTGCCGCCCACTATTTCCATGGGGAGAGCAATCTCATGGAAATCCATGAGATCGCATATCTCCTTGAAAATCTCCTTTATTTATTTCCAACAACATTTGTTGGCTTTTTATTCTTCAAAAATGATTCACAATTATATTTGAGAATATTGGAAAAATTGTGAATCATATTCACAACCCAAAATAACATATAATTTACATTGTCAATTAATTACACAATGTGTATCCAATACACATAATAATTAATCAACACATATACATTATAATTAGCTCTCTCTAATACATTATAAATCACATTTATAATATATTATGAATAATTGGATATTACTATCCACATTATTCTTATCCATAATAATTAAATCACATTTAATTACATTGGATTACTTATTCTCATGTGTTCAAATAATATGAATCACATTCACATTATTTACATCTTTGATAATCAAATCATATTTAACTATCTAAGATAACTCTCCTTGTAATATGAATCAAATTCATATTATTCATGATAATTAAATCACATTTAATTATACATTTTCTCAATGCTCGGATACATATATAAACAACAGAATTATCCATGAACTCTTTCAAGGATAATGCGCTTTCTCCGCGAATACTTGGAGATAAGGACAGGGCGATTGTATTGTTCCACGTATAGTGACATGGATATTGAGATCATATCTCAAATCCAGATCGCGGGCCTCCCATAGATGCATGATTAAATCAAGACCGCAAATCTAATCTTCTCATTGCATCTGAATCACATTCAAATCAATGTCCAACATTTGAACTAAGATCAGATTACTTCTCTACTGAGAGGAGTCACTAAAATCCAGACCCGTTTCATCACTCCCTAGGAATGGAAGCATCATGGTTATGTAATCGTTTATGATCACATCACCCTCAGGTATTCCTAATACCTGTACATCCTGCATACTAGAAGACTCATAATAAACCCGAAGTATTTAGATCAACTTTACACTATCTACTTCAAGGTTCTATCAGTAAGTTGCTCATTCGATCATTGGGAGTCGGTATCGATCATATACTTTCCAAAAGCATATATCATACCTAGGTCTTGATCATATACTTTCCAAAAGTATATATCAAACCTACAAATTCAGTCAAGCTTCCAAAGCGAGACGACCATGCGCATGGAATTTGATTCTTCCCAATATCTCATGAGTGATCTCATGTCTTCCGGTTCAGTAACTGAACCTGTATGATCCCTTTGAGAGATCGTATTACTCATATGCTCTTATATGCACACCAGCGCGCCGGTGTATAGACCTTGATTAGGTCATCAACCTATTGGTCTGCCAAATGTACATACTCAAACATATAGTAACACATCTGTCTCCGGTCAGAGGATGTGTGCCTGTATCGTGACAGCATACGATATAGGACTTTGGTTATCTCGATCTCGTTAAGTCAACTCTTTGACCTAACTCATCTGATACCTCCGAATCTCTATTCCTATGCAGAGGACCTGCATCAAGAGGTCGGTCAGATATTAGCCTAACTGAGATAGGATTGCCATCTCCTACTCTGGCTGGAGATCATCTCTTAACAATCATTTGACGGTGCTTGATGAGTCCTTAATCTAACTCTTTAGATATTCATTCAAGCACCAGCCTCTATGATTCAATAATTGAATCAATAGCTGTATGGTCATCAAGATGGCCATGGTACAAAACCCTAATTGTACTAAGGGACCTATTATGCAAATTATATACTCTTTATTTCTGATTAAGTAGTGAATTGCAATAACATTTATTGCATAATGGCTCGTCGTGGGCTCGCATTTCCAACAATATCAACATAGAAATTTTTTCTGCTGCGCTGTAAAACCACATGGATACGGAAACAATTTCTATGCCATTTCATAAACCATATGAATAAGGGATCATTACCTTTGATGTATGTAATTTCTAAGGTAAGAGACCCTTGAATCAAGTCTGATATGCGAGTGAATCACGATGGAGGGGGATGAATGGCATGAATCACACGTGTTGAAGAGAGATGATGTTAGTTCATGCATAAGAGTGTAGATTATTAGTGCATGAGCATGTATATTTTGATGATAACAAATTTGTGCTGAAAGACAAATCGATGTATAAAGTTTCTTTTTTTAGGCTAAGAAAGGGGAACACGCTATGGTGTCCGTCCTATTAAATAATTATTAAAAAGGAAGAAGGTCTTACAGAGGCCAAGACTCGAGGAGAGTCCTGGAATGAACAAGAACATTTTCACAATAGAAACACTACAAAGAAAAGAGCACATTTCTAGCTAGCCAAATAGTCCAAATAAGTGCCAACGGTACGAGTAGTTCTTCTCTTAGTCTGTCTTCCGCCTCCACCAACGAGCTCCAAAATGACTCCGAATTCTTAGTATTGACCCATCTCGAACTGGAGTCACTCCAAATGGGCGAAGTTATCGAGCAATGGAAGATAATCTATAGTTTCAATTTGGGTTACATATAGAGGGCATATATTCGACATATGCACAAAGAGTCTTGCACATCGATCTCTTATCATGATTCGCTTCCTTCTGAAGAGCCACATAAAAAACTGATTCTTTTAGGCAGCTTGAGTTTCCAAATTAGGTTGCAGTCCCTAACCACGTTGTCTGTCTTCTATGGGGGCGACCTACAAATTGCCCCGTACGCCTTCTTGATTGAAAAAGAGTTGTCTCTCCACCACCAAGTGATCACGCCTGTCAAAGGGCCTATCCAATTGGTCGAAGAAGTTCGTAAGCCATCCAAGTACCATTAATCCAACTGTCAACAACACATGCATCACAATCTGCTGCCAAGGCAAAGAGGCACGGGAATCTGCTAGAGAGTGGTCCTTCTCCCATCCTATTATCGGTCCAGAAAGCAAAGAAATTTCCACTACCAAGAACGGGCCGAAAAAGCTCATGGAAATGAGGTAAAACCCATAAGATTCCCCTCCAAAAAAGCCGAGGTCTGCGAACTAGGGCGTCGAACTATACGGTCCGGCCGATCGATGTCGTAGATGCTTGATGACCGAATGATCAGAACTCTCACTATCGGGCCAAGGTAAAAGTGTTCGGTGTCATTGCGACCTGAATAGAGAGGCTCGGTCAATCGAGAAAATTATAGAACCACCAAATCGAAAGATAAAAGAATAAAATCAAAAAGCGGTCCTTGCTAATTTATTAACCTGGTATAGCGACCAGGGTCGGACTCAGGAAGCAAGAGATGGCCGAGACGGTCTACGAAGTAGTTAAAATCGAAAATAAAGAATAAAATATTTTTGGGTGGATTTTTTAAATATTTTTATTTTTTTTGGATTTTTAATTATAAAGGAATTATAAAAATCAAGGAAAAGGCCTACAAACAAATATTTATAAAACACTCAAAATAAAGTCAAAAATTCAAATAATTTTTTTATGTTTTTTTTATATTTTTAAGTGTTTTTGGTGAATTTTTCATAATTTTCAATTTTTAGTTGATTTTATAAAAATCAAGAAAGAGGAAAACAATGGATCAATGTGCAGCCAGACTTGAAAGGGCAACTAAAAATATCTAATTGGCTATAAAAATCTGGAGACAATTTTTATGTAAAACATAAACAAAAACTAAGCTACAGAAAAAGAGTTTGCATTTTTTGAATTTTATAGAATTTTTAAGGATTTTTATAAGATTTTTAGGTTTTTTTTAATTTTTATGGGTTTTATAAATCCAAATGAGCTAAAAATTGGACAGAAGGTAGAAAACAACAAAACTAACTATCCTTAATTTTTTTAGAATTTTTAGCAAAGTTTTATATTTTTCTTTGATTTTCTTTTTCAAACAGTAGCAAAAAGATGTGTTTGTGAATTTTTAAAAATAACGAAAAGCAATAAAAATATCCCAAAAAATTAGGGACATTTTTTCACAGTGGTAGGAGCCACGTATCCAAATTTCACCTAATTTGGAGTTTATTTGCTATTTTATCCAACACGTAAAATAGCTACAGCACACAGGGACCTAAAAGTAAGAAAACATAGTTCCAGAGGCTGACATGTAATACGTGCGAAAACCATAGGGTTGAAAGTGTAAAAATCCCAAACAATCAACATATGTTCAATTAAAACCACGCGTAGGGGTATAACTGCAAATTTGGAAATTAAAATTTCATTTCATAACATAACAGGATCCCAAGCCCATACATGCAATTTGTCCAACATATCACATGATGAAGCACGTGTCTCACACAGGTAGGGACGAAAATGCAAATAAAATAAACTAAGGGTCCTAGATGCAAATTATCCAAAATAAAAACAACGCATTAAAATATTTACAAGACTGGTCTATAAATGCAGGAAAAGGAGGGGCCTAAGTGAAATTACCCCTTTATTAATGATCGACGGCTGAGAGTGAGCCACGTGTAGGATCTGACGTCTGAGATGCGTGGGCTCCTTTTCGCTGATGTGCGGCCTGGATCGGATCCTCAGATGTATCAACGGCTGAGGGCCTCTCGCAAACAGGCGGGTGAGATCAAAACTGGACGAGAGGCTCCATCGAACGGTATCTGGAGCTCCTCCAAGAACAAGCCACCGACGAAGTTCGCTAGCCTAATCCGCGCGGTGGAGGGCTCTGATGAGGCTGTTGAGATGGGGAAGAGAACGCTGAGGCTAGTCCGCAGCTCCTGGGATGCTCTGATGAGGCTGAGAAGCTCTGGAGAGCTCCGGCGACGAAGGTGGGTCGGAGCAGCTGTGCCCGAATGAGTCGACCTTTAGATGAGGTTGATTCGACCTACAATCTACATAGCAAGAAACCTTGGTCAAGGGCAAAGTTCCTTGCCAGTTAGCGGGTGAAGAGGTCGTCGGAATGAGGTGGCGCGAAGGTCTCCAGCGACGCGACGGCGATGGGGGCCTGAGTTCCTGCTCCGGGGCGAGCCAGGATGATTGGATGGGTGCAGAACGTGGGTAGAGGACTCGTGGATATGAATCTAAGGTCGGTCGATCAAATGGCTGGATGTATCAACGTGAATCAGCCGGCGAAGGCCGGCGGTGTGAATTGGGCGAAAACGGAAATTAAGCGAACCTAAGGTGAATCGGGAATACCTGATGGCTGCAATCGACTGGGCTGGGGCTAAGGAAGCTCCTGGGGTCGTTGCCGCGATGGCTCGTCGGGGCCAGAGGCTCAACTCGCTCGGTGGCGGAGCACGGCGGCGCAAGTCGCCGGATCAGTGGCTGGGGCCGCCTTCTCCTCATTGCGACACTCTCCTCTGGTAGCTGTCACTCTAGAGAGGGGAATGGAGGTCCTAGGATAAAAGACGGAGGCCAAAGATGGATTGAAATGCCAGCCGGAGCTGAGACTTTATACAAGTAAGGGTCCGACAAGAAGGAGTCGGGCAAGGCGCTATGGTGCACGGATCCCTAGAATTATCCCCGGGCGAGGGTCTCGGATGAAGGATCTGTAAATGGAGCTCGGGGTTTTGGGAAATGGCGATCGGATCAGGTCGTGAAAATTTGGAGAAGTCGGGTCGACGAACACGGATCCGGGTCGAGTGGTCCAGGGGGAGTTGACCGGGGGTCAACATACTCCGTAGACCAATTAGGAGCTGCCATTTATTAAATACTTGTAAATTCATTTTAAATTAGTAAATTATTTTATTTCGAAAAAGTTTGAACATGAAAAATGTTTATTATTTTTCAAATTATTTTTTTGTGATATTTATTTTTTTTTTAAAAAAAATAAATTAGGTATTTACATTAGATTATTATTATATATAGGTATATATACATATGTATTTTTTTATTTTTAATTATTTATTTTTGTACAATTATTCCAATTTTATATTTTATTTATTTACAACATAAAATTTGGAATAAAAGGTATTTTTATTTTATTTTTATGATTTATTTACATTAGCTAAATAAATAGGTTTATCTACATATGTAAATGGCATATATACAAAGTGGAAAATGATTTTTATTATTTTTCTTTTTATTTTTATTTTTCTAAATTGTATTTTTATAAATATGTACAAACTATGAGAAACACTTTTTATTTTTATTTTGAGGAAAATAAAATTATTTATATACATAGGGTTATGTACAATGTATTGAGCCACCCTATCTCTCTCTACTTGGTTTCTTTTACGGACAGGCCCATGCTTAGCCCTCCCTTGGGATTAGGTCACTCAATATTTATTCTAAATATTTCCCTCTTTTTCTTTTATTTCTTTATTCTTTTATTTATGCACAAAAACATGCTAATTATTGCTATTTACACAATGCATGTATTTTGGTAATTTATTCTATTTACACATATCTACATGGTGTTTTGCACATGTTTTTAGCTAAAATAAAAGAATAAAGAGTGATGAATGAGGATTCATCACCCCCTATACTTAACTTTGTTAGTCCCTTAGCAAACACTTAGTTGAAAAAGAAGTGAAAAAGAAAGAAAAAAGAAAAAGAGGAGAAATGCATGAATCAATGTTGATTATTAAACTTGCCTTCATTAAATTGAAATATGGAGCTCTCAGATCTTTGGATTATTAATGTGTCGGAACCTTATTTGGACTTAGATTTAAAACTCAAAAGCCTCTAAGATCCACTAATCTATAGTCAAGACTCCTCAATAATCCAGATCAGAACAAGTCTACATACACAAACCCTGAAGACCATGAATCTTTCCTTGTACAGTGTAAGTGAGGTATAGCTCTCCACCTCAGAAGTGGCAAAATGACAACCCTCCCCAACAAGGTAACTCTATGACCCTGGTCTGGCCACTCTTTCCTCGAGGAGCGGGGTATTCCCTTCTAAGTTCAAGTTCAACCGGCTCAAGAAGAGGGGGAAGAAGAGAATGGACCATGGCCAGTGTAGCCATGTATCCTTGGGAGCTCAACCAGTGTAGCTAAGACTCCCTGCTGCAAGCTATATAAGATGGAACATGAGTCTCAATCTTTGCTTATTTCATTATATACACTATGGTGGGATTATCACTTTCTCTCAGACCCACCACTTTTTTGGAGTTCTTTTCTTTTTGCATTTTTTTTGATGTGCATCTGTACAACATATCTAAAAAGTGCAGCATATATACATAAGGAGTTTTTCCTCTTGAGCCAGTAGACTATCCCTCTTTTGAAGCATTATTGCAACCCACAACTACTGTCATTAGACCTCATGGCAACCAGACCAAGTTGAGACGCACTTCCTTCACTATAAGAAGAAGAGAGATTTAGCCTAGAAGTACTACCCTCATATGCTACCCCAAGTCAAGGAAGACTGCCTCCTCACCGCCTCATCCGTAGAGAGCTCGGTGTAAAGCGCGGGTCCAAGTCAAGACATTGTCTATATGAGTCATGTGTGTGTTGTTAAGTGCTCTACTTAGGCTCATCGATATGACATATGATCATAGCCTAGTGGACTCAAAGAATTAAGTCACCATGGACCTGAAAAGTCTCAACCCTAAGCCCTATAAGGTTGCTCTTATAATTAGGTGGATTAAAATCTTAACCAAGCTCCATTTTCCAATTAAATTCCAGGCTAGTTTAAATGTCAACTTTGATCCAGGAAAAACTGTACAAATATTTACAAATATGCTATTTACAAACTACTTACACATTTGCAAAATTTTTGAAAAATGTTTTGAAAACATGGATGTATGCATGAATACAAGTTTTGCTAAATATGTACAAAAATTTACACAAGGTTTTTGCAAACTTTTGATTTTCAAAACATTTTACAAAAATTTTGTACTATATACATAATTTTGATATGAAAATCTTTACAAGCTATTTACATAAAAAGTTTTTACAGACATTTTAAAAAAAATATTTTGTACAACTAGTTATGTATGTGCAATAAAAGAATTTTTTATTTACAAGGAAAAATCTTAATTTTGTGGATTTTTGGGTTTTTAGCGATTTTATTTATTAACATACTCACACAAAGTATGAGTTATGGATAAAGTATATATGGAATATCTACACACCCTCCTATACTTAGCTCGAACGATGTCCTCAGAGTCAAGAGCGATGAAGAAGACATAACTCGTGCTTAGTATAGGGAAGTGAAAAGGAATGGTATATACAAAGATGAATCAAAGAATAGAAATGCAAGAGATCTCAGGGTTTCCCCCTATACTTAGGATCAAGTAATCCTAAGTATAGCAAGCTGTACATGAAGGGAAATCCTAGTGGAAGGATGTACAGGGTCTACCCCCCTATACTTAGGGTAAAATATACCTAAGTATAAGTAGTAACACAGAGGTAGAAAGAATCAATAGAATACCCGAGAGTCCTACAACCCCCCTATACTTAGAGTAAAGTACACCCTAAATATAGCATAATCATAAGATGAGCAAAGGGGTGTGGGACTAAAGAATAGAGTGATATGGACAACTGGATCTGTACAAGTCGGAAGAACAGTGATAATCAGGCGTGAGATGCAATAGATGTGAGTCAAGAGACCACATCTGACGCAAAGTGAATCGGGGCAACATCAACGACCCGCGGCTCATGATCTAGATATGGCTTGAGCCGATGGCCGTTCACTCGAAAGGTAACATCAGAAGACAAATCAGATATATCAATACTCCCATTGTCATGTACTTTCTAACCGAATACGGTCCCTTCCATTTGCTCTGTAGATTCCCTGGAAATAATCAAAGCCTAGCATCAAACAACCATACTCTTTGTCTTCGCTCAAACTTCTTGTGGCTGATATGAGAATCATTCCACTCCTTCACACTCTCCTTGTAATGTAGGCTGTTTGAAAAGGCAGTATCACGAAGCTCTTCCAGGGCTGCTAACTCTACCCGTCTCTGATCTCCTACACTCTCTGGATCCAAAAGTATATCTGTAATAGCCCAAAGTGACCTATGTCTCAGCTTAACAGGTAAATGGCAGGGCTTGCCATAAACGAGGCGAAAGGGAGATGTACCCAAAGGAGTCTTGAAAGACGTCCTATATACCCACAAGACCGAGTCCAAAAGCTGTGACCAATCCTTTCGGTAGGGCGGACCACTTTCTGCAATATAGTCTTGATCTCCCTGTTCGACACTTCAGCAAGACCATTCGTCTGAGGGTGGTATGGAGTGGCTACTCGATGGTCTATGCTGAACTCGCTATCAAGGGCCTTTACCTTATCGTTGATGAAATGAGACCCCCCGCCAGATATCAACACTCGAGGGACCCCGAACCGTGAAATGATATTCTTCCTCAAAAATCTGCAAACAGTCCTAACATCTGCGGTTCGGGCAGGGATGGCCTCAACCCAACGACTCACATAATCCACGGCCAACAGAATATACTCGAATCCCTGACTCCTAGGGAATGGACCCATGAAATCGATGCCCCATGCGTCAAAAACCTCACAGAAGTGTATGGGCTGCATCGCATCATATCACGCTATCCACAAGTGCCCATCCTCTGACAGTCAGTACATCTTTTCACGAACTCATCAGAGTCCTTGAAGAGAGTAGGCCACCATAGGCTGGATTGGAGCACTTTCTTTGTCGTTCTCCTCCCAGAGTTATGACCCCTGCCTCAAGCTTGTGGAAGTAAGTGAGGACGCTGTGGTGCTCCTCTTGAGGAATGCACCTACGCCAAATGCTATCCCCTCCTTCATGATAAAGGATGGGATCCTCCCAGTGGTAGAACTTGGCCTTCGCGAGGAAGGTCTCAAGTCTCTGCCTGGGCCAATCCTGTGGGACTTTCTTGGCAACAAGAAAGTTCATAATATCAGCGTACCACGGGAGAGAGGCGATAGCAAGGATCGCCTCATCTGGGAAGGTCTCATAAATAGGCTCAGTCTGCTCAAAATCCTCAAGATGCTCTAATCGGGAGAGATGATCCGCCACCACATTATTGACTCCAGGCTTATCCTTAATCTCTATATCAAACTCCTGGAGTAGAAGGATCCATCTGGTCAAACTAGCTTTGGCATCCTTCTTTGCCATGAGGTACCTGATGGCGGTATGATCAGTAAAGATGGTCACTCTAGATCCAATGATGTAAGATCCGAACTTATCTAGGGTGAAAACTACGGCTAGCATCTCCTTCTCAGTGACTGTATAGTTTTGCTGCGCAGCATCCAATGTACGGCTAGCGTAGTGAATAGCAAATGGGACTCCATCCCTCCTCTATCCCAGCACGGCCCCTACGGCAAAATCGGAGGCATCTGTCATGATCTCGAATGGGAGAGACCAATCGGGTAGCTGGAGAACATGAGCCTCTACAACACAGCTCTTGAGAGTCTCAAACGACGATAGACACTTATCATCAACAAGGAACTCGGTGTCTTTCGTCAGCAGGTAAGTCAACGGTCGGGCAATCCTACTAAAATCATGAATGAAGCACTTGTAGAAACCGACGTGCCCCAGAAAAGACTGTAACTGCCGCAAGTTGGACGGTGGATTGAGTTTTCTAATGACATCCACCTTGGCCGGATCAACCTCCATGCCCCTGTTGGAGATGATATGGCCAAGCATCGTCTCCTGAGTCACCGTGAAGTGACTCTTCTCCCAAGACAACATAAGGTGAACCTCAATGCATCGCTGAAGGACCCGGTCTAGGCAGTCAAGATAAGAATCGAATCTGTCGCCGTAGACCGAGAAATCATCCATGAAGACCTCGAAGCACTCCCCCACCATGTCCGAAAAGATGGACCGCATGCATCTCTGGAACGTCGCCGGAGCATTACACAATCCAAATGGCATGCGTCTGAAAGCATATGTCCCGAAGGGATAGGTGAAGGTGGTCTTGTCCTGATCTTCGAGCGCGATGGCCACCTGACTAAAGCCGGAGTACCCATCCAAGAAACAATAATGGCTCTTCCATGCCAGTCTCTCAATAATCTGATCAATAATGGGCACGGGGAAATGATCCTTCTTGGTGGGTTGGTTCAATCGTCTGTAGTCCACACAGACCCGCCAAGAAGTGGGTACCCGGGTAGCGATCTCCTCTCCAGACTCACTGACAACTGTGGTGATGCCCGTCTTCGTGGGCACCACAGGCAATGGACTGATCCACTTGGAGTCGTAGATGGGGTAGATAAAATCGATGCTCCACCATTTTGAGATCTCCTTCATGACAACATCTCTAAGATTCGGGTTCAGCCGCCGCTGGAACTCATGTGACGGCTTTTCCTCCTCCTTGAGATAGATATGGTGGGAGCACAGGGCCGGATTTATCCCCTGGAGATCAGCTACAATCCATCCTATCACCTTACAGTTATTTTCAAGAACCCCCATCAGACGGGATTCTTGCTCAGATCAGTGGAGATAATGACTAGGTACATCTCATGCTCGCCCGCAAGGAACCTATACTTCAGCGATGGCGGTAGCGGCTTCAGCTCTGGACAAGTAGGTACTGGCGGATCTGGCCTCTGAATGGTCTGAGTGAATGCTGCCAAATCTGCATGGGAGAATGAGAACTCTCGCTCACAATATGTATCTGGAGAAGGCTGCTCTGCTGTACTGTCTCTGCTCTACAAGGAATCAACCTCCTCCCTAGCAGTAGGCTCAATGGAAGTCAGACACGGTATCTAATCATCAAACTCTGCCCAATCAATTTCTGACACTGTGGGATCTGTATCAGACTCACAAAAATCTGTCTCGCGGTCAAGAACCGAGTCTGCTACCTGAAATGTATCCCGGACTAAGAATGCGCTCTCCAAGCTCTCCTCTGCTCGCATCTCTGCATTAGTGAACTCTGAAGGTGAGAGGATGGCTTGTGCGACTGGATCTGCCCAAACTGCCTCATCATCTGTAATCACAAAATCACAATCTTGGTGGGTGTCTCGCCCTACCTTTGTCATCTGCTCTGAATCAGAAGTTGGCTCTGAGCAAGTTGAATCTCTGGCTCTACTCTCCTCAACCATCTCTATTTGTATACTCTCGCCCTCGACGCGAAAGTACACCTTCCCGCTATCATGGTCGGACACTGTCTTCGCTGTGGTCAAGAACGGGTGTCCTAAAATGATGGTGGTATCGATCACAGACTCAGGGATCTCCATGTCCAACACAATGAAGTCCACGGGGAATTTCAGGCCCTGAATTGTGACGACAATGTCCTTCAGCAACCCCTTCGGCCTCTTGACAGATCGATCAGCAAACTGAAGGACCATCCGGCTCTGTCGGAGAGTGCCCAACTCGAAGCAGTCGAGAATGGCTGCCGGAAGTAGATTGATCGAAGAACTGATGTCTAATAGAGTGCGGTCGAACCTCTGATCCTGGATGTGGCATCTGACATACGGGGCTCCTGCATCTGGCCTCTTGGCTGGCAGACGGTTCTGTATCGTGAAACACGTGGTACGAGTAAGCACATGGATCTCAGATTGATGGTTCCTCCTCTTCCCCCTAACTGTGGTCATGTCTCTGAGTGATCTCTGGAGTAGAGGTATGTGCTCCAAGGCCTCCTGAAGAGTCAGCTGTATATGGATTCTATCTATCATCTGCTGGCTGAACTCTATCTGATGATTCTTTTTCTGATTTTCAGTTTTCTTCCCCTTTTCCATGTGAAGTGCTCGTGGAAAGGGGATCACAGGGTCCTTCTCAGATGAAGGACTAGGAGAGGGCTTGGCATGCTCGTGAACAGCAGAATCCACTCAAACATCATCAAGCAACAGATGTGGATCCGAAAATAACAAATCCTTTCCTTTATTTCCAGAAACGTTCTGAGATACATGTACAGACGGAAAGACAACAAGACTAACAGAAGTAGTAATGGTGGCCTCAGTACCACCCTCGACATGTCGACTTGCAGCCTCAGTACCGCGCTCTGGCTCAGCAACTGTGGTGGCGTCAGTACCACCTCCTCCAACTGGTGAAGCGACGACCTCAGTACCGTCGGCTGGATCAACATCCATGGTGGCGTCAACACCACCGTCATCATCTCTCGCGGCATAAGTACCGCGCTCCTCCTCGTCTGGCTCTCTGGAAGTGGCATGGAATTGTCGCTCAGACGAGGTGACTCCTGCTGGTATCCTACCGCTCCTAAGTGTAACAAAATCAGCATCAAACATGTATGCAGACAAATCACCAAATGAATCACTAGGAGTGGTAATCTCTGTGAACTCTACCTGCTCATACTTCCTCTTCAGATTGTTCGGGTTTGGCTCAATCTGGGCAGGGATGGCGGCCTTCCCTCTCACGATCTCCTACATCTCCTGGCGGAACTCATCCATCTCCCGCCTAAAGGTAGCCTGCTGCTCAGTCATGAGGTGGGCTAGGTCGTCTAAGGTGGGGTTCTCATAGGCTGGCCCATGAGAACCTGATGGGTGGCCTCTCTGGTAGTGAGGCTGCTGCTGGTGGTGCGGATGAGAGGGGTACTGCTGTGGATGATACTGCTGGGGCTGCTCTCGCCTCCAAGGTTGTCCCTGCTGATAGGGATGAGGACCGTACTGTTGGTGTGGCTGGGATGACTGTTGTTGGGGTACTGGGGGCTGCTAGTGCTGCTCTCGCTGATGGTCGTACTGGCCACCCTGAACTGGAGGCTGCTTCTTGGAACTGGTGCCTCCGGCTGACCAGCGGAATCCGAGATGGTCTCGTCGGATACTGGGTTGGGTTCAGTCGTACCAAATCCCGTTAACATCCATCAACGGCCCCGGCTCGTAAGTGGGTGGGGGGAGTACTTCCAGGGGCTGATCCGGCTAGTAAACCACCATCTGAGTGTCTGGGGATGGTGGTGACTAGTAGTATGGCTGTGGCTGCTGATACAGCTCCGCCTGTATAAGGTGAACCTGTCTAGGCTGACTGGAGCGCTGGGACGAGCTACTACTGCTACTCGGATCTCCTCGTGTCTGAAGACAGGGCTGAGAAGCCGTCTGTGCCTCCTAGAGACACATGAGATGTGTCTTCAAGTCACTCAGCGTCTGTGCCAACTGATCCATCTGAGATATGCCCTGGCACTGCTTCTTCTCTATTAGCTAGATCTGATCCAGCTTCTCACTGATAATGCCCATGTCTGCGGCTGTGGACTCGGTCTGTGCCGCTACCGCGGACGAAGTGGAAGGACCGACATCGACCCGTGCTATCCTCTGGTACTGCACGGACTGTGGCTGGGGGCATCCTTGAGTGTAGAGTCGGGTCTGGGACATAACTATGTAGTTCTCGGCCATCTCCTCGTAGATGTCCCAGACCTGATCCTCATCCTTGGCGAAGTAGGAACCGCCACAAGAAGCGTTCACCAGGCCCTGCATCTCTGGTGTCAACCCGCAGAAGAAGCTCTGAACTAGGTTCGACTTCGTGATATCATGGTGCGGGCATCTGTTAGTGAGCTCTCGGAACCTCTCCCATGCCTCGTGGAACTGCTCGTTGGGGAGCATGGAGAAGTTGTTGATCATGGCCCTCGCTGCATTGGTCCGTTTGAGTGGATAGTACTTGTTCAAGTACTCGGTGCGGAGCTGCTCCCAGGTGTATACGAATCTCCCCAAGTGCTTCAGCCAGTTGGCTGCTCTGTCTGCCAGGGAGAAAGGAAAAGCAATCATCCTGATGGTGTCCTCGTCCACATGACGATCATGGACTGTGCTGCAGATCATCTCGAACTCCTGGAAATGAAGATGGGGCTCCTCAGTGGCGAGCCCGCGTTAGCGGGGGAGTAGCTGAAGTGTGTTCGGCGGGAACTTGAAGTCCCCCACGATCGCCGGAAGAACCACCCACCAGTGCGTCGGTGTCGATCCGGGATTGTGCAACTCCCACGTCGGTCTCGGCTCTGCTGCTGCTGCTGTCGGCTGGTCTGGCTGCTCTGGCTGATCTGGGCCTCTCCGATCCTCGGCTCGCGGCTGGTCTGTTGCTGCTCTCAGTCTCTCCATCTCTTTCCTCATCTCCACCATGAAGCTCCCTGATCACGTATTTGTCGCTGCATAGTCTCAAGGGAGGCTAACATGGTGGTGTTGATCGCAACCTGGTCCAAAAGGTATGTGGTCGTCTCTGGACTCGGACCATCAGTGCGCTCCTCGCTGCTCGCCATGATCTTTGCAAAGGCAAAAGACCTAAACTCAGGTGCCGAAATATCATCTGTCTGTTATCTCGCATCTAGCACTGCTAACTCAGGAATAGAAGATGGGTGGTCAAGAGGGAACATGGCAGAATCGAACTCGGGTTTGGAGAGCGGGTTTGGGCTCTCATGAACCAACCTAGATGAACGTGCTGGAGTGCTAAAAAGCGATGCAGCCAGAGGCTTCCTAAGAGACCTCCTGCCCATCATCTTGATCTGGCGAGTCGGACGGATGAGATCTGGAAAACAAATAAGATGAGCAAACAAACCCCGAGTTAACCTACTCCACATTGAGCTGAAGACCGTAAGAGCTCGGTCGATTATCTTGTTGATTTAGTTAGGTGATCATGTCAGGATATCAGAGCGGTTACATGACCTAATAGTAATCCAATCCACCTACCAGACTGTCCCGTATAAAAGGCCGGTAGTCTTTCCGGGGCTCGGATGTGGCTCTAGCCTAGTGTGCGGGTCACTCTCTCGCGCATCCAAACCAGACAATGAGGGGGTTGCTCTCCCCAAGACAGATTTTTAGGTGAGGTGTCTTTTAGTATCGAGTTTGTTTAGCAGTCCCAAATTTTATAGTTTTTGTTTTTGTTTTTTTAGGTATTTTTCAGGTCAAACAACGCCTAACGTATTTTTCGATTCTCCTGATTATTTTAAGTCCAAAAATAAGGGGAGAAGACGAAAAAGCCGATGCACGAGAAATCAATGATGCATGCAGAGTAAGAAATGCGTACCTGACTCCAGCAGTCTACATGCAAAATGATCCGCGCATAAAATAAAGACAGAATATAAACTACCTATATGATGCACGAGAATCTGGCCCTAACGAAGCAATTTCTACACGTAAAGAACCGTTGACTAATGGGTCAACAAGAGGGGTTGGTGTCCGATCTCGAATGTCGATCGGTGCCCACCACAACGGGTCTTGCCAGCACTATATACGACCTCTAGTGGCTCGGGACCCCTCAAGTGACCAGGTTATCCTTTTCTTTATTAATTTTAATTAGGTCCAATTACGCTCTAATAGGTATAGGCAACTAATTAGGTATTTGGATCCTAATTAATTACGTCACAATCACAGAAAATCCTAAGCTAGGGCTAAAAAATGCGTAAATAAAATAAGCAGTAAATAAACAGTCAGAAATCATAACCAACAAAAACCGCGGTGAGGTCCCCCAAGTACACTGGTGCTCGGCAAAACAGACCCCGATATCACCCAAGTATCCTTGTCTCTGAGTCCTGTATTATTAAAAATTAATAATTCTGCAAAAAAGTAAACTACGCTAATCTACGGCTATTCTACAGTTATTTCGCGGCTATTCCGCAGCTCCCGCACTTTGGCTCTCCTCCTCGCGCTCTCCTGCAGCTCCGTAAAGAAGAGAGCCGCCTCTGAATCCCGCAGTTGCTTCGGCTTCCGAAAAAGCTGCCTCGGTCCTCGGGCCCTTGCAAGAAACAGAAACAGAAGTGTGTCAGTCCATAAAAATATGTAAATAAAGCGGAGAAACTATATCTACAAATATCTACAAAAAGCCGCGAAAAAGAAAGCCACGAAAAATCGAGAAAGACTACTAAGCCATGCTCCCCGGCAACAATGCCATTCTGATGACCGAATGATCAGAACTCTCACTATAGATCCAAGGTAAAAGTGTTCGGTGTCGTCGCGACCCGAATAGAGAGGCTCGGTCAATCGAGAAAATTATAGAACCACCAAATCGAAAGATAAAATAATAAAATCAAAAATCAGCCCTTGTTAATTTATTAACCTGGCATAGCGACCAGGGTCGGACTTAGGGAGCACGAGATAGCCGACACGGCCTAAGAAGTAGTCAAAATCGAAAATAAAGAATAAAATATTTTTTTGGTAGATTTTTTTAAATATTAATTAAATTTTTTTGCATTTTTAATTATAAAGGAATTATAAAAATCATGGAAAAGGCACACAAACAAATATTTATAAAACACTAAAAATAAAGTCAAAAATTCAAATAAAAATTGTTTTTATGTTTTTTTATATTTTTAAGTGTTTTTGGTGAATTTTTCAGAATTTTTCAATTTTTAGTTGATTTTATAAAAATCAAGAAAGAGGAAAATAGTGGATAATGGAGCAGCCAGACTCGAAAGGCCAATTAAAAATATCTTTTTAGCTATAAAAATCTGGAAATAATTTTTATGAAAAATATAAACAAACACTAAGCTACAGAAAAAGAGTTTTATTTTTTGAATTTTATAGAAATTTTAAGGATTTTTATAAGATTTTAAGGTTTTTTTAAAATTTTATGGGTTTTATAAATCCAAATGAGTTACAAATTGGGCAGAAGGTAGAAAAAAATAAAACTAACTATCCCTAATTTTTTTAGAATTTTTAGCAAAGTTTTTAAATTTTTCTTTGATTTTCTTTTTCAAACAGTAGCAAAAAGACGTGTTTTTTGACTTTTTAAAAATAACAAAAAGCAATAAAAATGTCCCAAAAATTTAGGGACATTTTTACACAATGGCAGGAGCCACGTGTCCAAATTTCACCTAATTTGGAGTTTATTTGCTATTTTATCCAACACGTAAAATAGCTACAGCACACAGGGACCTAGAAGTAAGAAAACATAGTTCCAGGGGCTGACATGCAACACGTGCGAAAACCTTAGGGTTGAAAGTGTAAAAATCTCAAACAATCAGCACATGTTCAATTAAAACCACACGCAGGGGTATAACTGCAAATTTGGAAATTAAAATTTCATTAATAACATAATAGAAACCCACGGCCATACATGCAATTTGTCCAACATATCACGTGACGAAGCATGTGTCTCACACAAGCAGGGACAAAAATGCAAATAAAATAAACTAAGGGTCCTAGATGCAAATTATCCAAAATAAAAACAACGCATTAAAATATTTACAAGACTGGTCTATAAATGCAGGAAAAGGAGGGGCCTAAGTGAAATTACCCCTTTATTAATGATCGACGGCTGAGAGTGAGCCACGTGTAGGATCTGACGTATGAGATGCGCAGGATCCTTTTTGTTGATGTGTGGCCTGGATCAGATCCTCAGATGGATCAACGGCTGAGGGACTCTCGCAAACGGGCTGCTGAGATTAAAACTGGACGAGAGGCTCCATCGAAAGGTATCTGGAGCTCCTCCAAGAACAAGCCACCGACGAAGTTCACTGGACTAATCCGCATGGTGGAGGGCTCCGATGAGGCTGGTGAGATGGGGAAGAGAACGTCGAGGCTGGTCCGCAGCTCCTGGGATGCTCCGATGAGGCTGAGAAGCGCTAGAGAGCTCCGGCGACGAAGGTGGGTCAGAGCAGCTGTGCCCGAATGAATCATCCTCCAGATGAGGTCGATTCGACCTGCAAGCTGCACAGCAAGAAACCTGGGTCAAGGGCAAAGTGCCTCGACCAATTAGCGGGCGAAGAGGTAGTCGGAATCAGGCGACGCGGAGGTCTCCGGCGAGGCGACGACGATGGGTACCTGAGTTCCTGCTCCGAGGCATGCTGGGATGATCGGATGGGTGCAGAATGTGGGTAGAGGACTCGTGGATATGAATCAAAGGTCGGTCGATCAAATGGGTGGACGGATCAGCGTGAATCAGTCGGCGAAGGCCGGCGGTGCGAATTGGGTGAAAATGGAAATTAAGCGAACCTAATGTGAATCGGGAACACCTGATGGCTGCAATCGACTGGGCTGGGGCTAAGGAAGCTCCTGGGGTCGTTGCTTCGATGGCTCGTCGGGGCTAGAGGCTCAGCTCGCTCGGTGGCAGAGCACGGCGGCGCAAGTCACCGAATCAGTGACTTGGGCTGCCTTCTCCTCACTGCGACACTCTCCTCTCGTAGCTGTCACTCTAGAGAGGGGAATGGAGGTCCTGGGATGAAAGACGGAGGCCAAAGATGGATTTAAATGTCGGTCGGATCTGGGACTTTATACAAGTAAGGGTCCGACAAGAAGGAGTCAGGCAAGGCGCTATGGTGCACGGATCCCTAGAATTATCCCCGGGTGAGGGTCTCGGGTGAAGGATCTGTAAATGGAGCCCAGGATTTTGGGAAATGGCGATGGGATCAGCTCATGAAAATTTGGAGAAGTCAGGTCGGCGAACACGGATCCGGGTCGAGTGGTCCAGGGGGGGATTTAACCGGGGGTCAACATCCCCCGTGGACCAATCAGGAGCTGCCATTTATTAAATACTTGTAAATTCATTGTAAATTAGTAAATGATTTTATTTCGAAAAAGTTTGAACATGAAAAATGTTTATTATTTTTCAAATTATTTTTTTGTGATATTTATTTATTTTTTTGAAAACAATTAGGTATATACATTATATTATTATTATATATATGTATATATACATATGTATTTTTTATTTTTATTTTTAGTTATTTATTTTTGTACAATTATTCCAATTTTATATTTTATTTATTTACAAATAAAATTTGGAATAAAAAGGTATTTCTATTTTATTTTTATTATTTATTTACATTAGCTAAATAAATAGGTTTATCTACATATGTACATGGTATATATACAAAGTGGAAAATGATTTTTATTATTTTTCTTTTCATTTTTATTTTTCTAAATTTTATATTTTATAAATATGTACAAAATATGAGAAACACTTTTTATTTTTATTTTGAGGAAAATAAAATTATTATATACATAGGGTTATGTACAATGTATTGAGCCACCCTATCTCTCTCTACTTGGTTTCTTTTGCGGTCAGGCCCATGCTGAGCCCTCCCTTGGGATTAGGTCACTCAATATTTATTCTAAATATTTCCCTCTTTTTCTTTTATTTCTTTATTCTTTTATTTTTGCACAAAAACAAGCTAATTATTGATATTTACAGAATGCATGCATTTTGGTAATTTATTCTTTTTACACATATCTACATGGTGTTTTGCACAAGTTTTTAGCTAAAATAAAAGAATAAAGAGTGATGAATGAGGATTCATCAATGCTACGCAAGAGTCTGCAACAAATATCTTCATTTCTCCCCCATAATCTTCCTACTCACTTAAGTAACAGTGCTTGTTCATGGTTTCCAGACGTTTGATTCCAAGGCCACCATCAACTTTTGGTAAAGTTACTGTCTCCCAGTCAAATGAACCCTAGGACCCTCCTGACTGGACTTGTACCCGGGGTAACATCACATTAACTTCTCTATGCGCTTCCTGATCCCAACGGGTAACAATTGCGACAACATGAAGAAAATCATAATAGCAGCCAGAACTTTTTCACCAACACCATTCGACCACCTAGGGAGAGAATTGTTGCATTCCGACGTGATAACTTCTCAATCTTCTCGACCACCGGCAACTGGTCTGACAACTTGATTATGCTGTCAGTCAGAGAGAGCCCAGAGTAGCGCAATGGGAGAGAACCACAAGTTGTGCCCAGCACCTCACTGCACGAACGAGCCTCCTTCGAAAAACCAAAAGGAATTAAAGTAGACTTGCTGTGATTAAGGGACCAACCCAGACATCTCCCCAAAAATCTCAAGAGTGGTTGCCACTCCGTTAGCCTCACCCTCATTCCTACCCCCTTCAATAAAGAAGATTGTGTCATTCGTATATTGTAGTAGATGGATAGATATATCATTGATAGAATAGTCCACTGTGATTCCATTATGTTGGACCCGATCCACCATACACGCTAGAACATCTGCAACGATGACAAATAACAAGGTGATAAGGGGGTACCCCTTTTTCGACCCCTCTCTGTGGCTAAAAAAATGATGCAAACGGAAAAATTTCATAAACGGAGAAAATAAATTTTGGGGGAAGAAATTTAGAGAAGAGAGGGAGAAAGAGAATAACGCCCCAGTTGCGCGGGGTTTTGGAGAAGACTCGCGAAGATCACACTTAGAAAGAGATAGAGAGAGAGACAGAGATGAACTCAATTTTCATATATTCTGAACTATCCCTTACAATAGGTTATCATCCCCTTTATATAGGAGGGGAGGAATTACAAAACTAGAAAGAAATTCGAATTCAAATAACATCCTAATCGATCCTAATGGACTCTAACTGATTCTAATTTACTCTTAACTAATTTTATCTACCAAAAAAGTTGAGATTACAATCTCAATTTATTTAAATAAACTAAGCAACTAATTTAAAATAACTAATTATGGATGGAAAATCCCTAAATTGAAAAATCTCCAGATCAGCCATGTTCTTCAATTTGATTTGCCCTACCAATTTGGGAACGATTGCATCAATTCTCCTCCGCTTGAAAAATTCGTCTTCTGATGAATTGCTCGATCTTTGTTCCGTCGGTGGAGAATTCCATCTGGATTGGTTGAGCAGACATCCTCAATTTTTTATCCTTTCCCATGTTACGTTTATAATTTCTTTCCACCAAGGGGTATGGCTGCAAATGTTCTACCCCTTCACTTAAAATATCACACCTTAAGTTACCTTCCACTTTACCCTTTAGACAAAAAGTTTTAGGTGGAGGTAATTTGCTACAAAATTCCCATTTCAACCTCATATCCCTAAAATCGAGGGATTCGGATCCCCTTAGGAAGAAACCTACAATACTCACGGCTAGGGTTCTTCTCTTTTTCAAATAGCAGCGACGACTGCGTTGGAATGGGAGCTGCTGGCAGTGCGGGCATCGCATGGATAGACGATGGCAAGTTCAACTCGCGGTGCTGGCGCGTGGGGCTGGGAGGAGCCTTGCGTAACTCGTGGTGCTGTGGATGGGTCGTCGGAGGCGTTGGCGACATGGGAGGGTATCAAGGCATTGGCGATGGCGGACTGAGAAGAGAGGACCCAGGTAGCGGCGACCTGGGTCAGAACGCGGGTGGAGGGTGATGTAAATAAAGGCGGTGCGGATGTGGAAGCCGTCGGCGGCGCGAGCATCGCGTGGAGCGACGAAGACGAACTCGACCTGCAGTGATGGCGCATGGGACTGGGAGGAGACGTGCGCATAAACCTGGAGGTCACCGACGACAACGGTGCTTGTTACGTACGTAGGGACTCCCCCGACTGCGGCTGCTGGTTTGAGTCCCTCGAACTCGAGGGTGCTGCTTTGCACTTTGAAGGTCCC
This sequence comes from Ottelia alismoides, assembly GCA_037367405.1. Taxonomy (NCBI): domain Eukaryota; kingdom Viridiplantae; phylum Streptophyta; class Magnoliopsida; order Alismatales; family Hydrocharitaceae; genus Ottelia; species Ottelia alismoides. The sequence continues at coordinate 368,852 of JAZKJV010003206.1, forward strand.
AACAATGGTGGGTTGGGGTTTCAACCCCCGCCGGAACCTTATAGATGGGTTCTCTTGTCGTGTAGACTCTAACCGTGATAGAGGAGGCCCCCGGGACTGTAACTTCGGCCTCTAAAAGCTCGACGATTTCATATTCTTCCCCCATAGGATCTTCATCAAATATGGGCCATAAATCTTCCTTTTCTTCTTGATTTCAAATTGTACCAATAAAAATCTTTATTTGAATGAAAATATATTCGTTTTCTAGGTCGAAATCGGATGCAATGCTCTGATTTTTGTAGTGGACGGATGAATCTTCATTGAATGTCGTGTCCAACCATGCTTGTACCTTGACGCTTGATATATGTCGATGCTTGAACTTCTTTGATTGTGAATGTGAATGTGAGCCATGGGAGAGACGACTCAAATCGAACTGCATCCTCCAATATGCGACCAGATCATTGAATCGTAAGAACGATTCGGTTGCCATGCTCTGATACCAAATGATGCAAACAGAAAAATTTCGTAAATGGAGGAAACAAATTTTGGTGGAAGAAATTTAGAGAAGAGAGGGAGAAAGAGAATAACGTGCCAGTTACGCGGGATTTTGGAGAAGACTCGCAAAGATCGCACTTAGAAAGAGATAGAGAGAGGTAGAGATAAACTCAATTTTTATATATTCTGAACCATCCCTTACAATAGGCTACCATCCTCTGTATATAGGAAGGGAGTAATTACAAAATTAGAAAGAAATTCGAATTCAAATAACATCCTCATCGATCCTAATTGATTCTAACTGATTCTAATTGACTCTTAACTAATTTTATCTACCAAAAAAGTTGTGATTACAATTTCAATTTATTTAGATAAAATAAGCAACTAATTTAAAATAATTAGTTATTGATGGAAATCCCTAAATTGAAAAATCTCCAGATCATACATGTTCTTCAATTCGATTTGTCCTACCAATTTGGGAACGTTTGCTTCAAAAAATCACCTTCCGGACTGCCATTGACTAAGATCGAGTATGAAGCTGTGGTGACACATCGCTTCATCCATGAAATGCATGAGTTCGGGAATCCCCATCTGTACATTCCTGCCCAAAGAAAACGTCAATCCACCATGTCATAAGCCTTTGAGAATTCGATCTTCCAAAGAAGACCCCTCGTCTTTCTTCTCTTCCAATCCACAATAATCTCTGTGACCATCACCAAACAATCTGAAATCTACCTTCCTAGAACAAATGCTGATTGTAAAGGAGAAATAATGTTCTCCAATACCCTGTTAAGTCTAGTGGCAAAAACCTTTGCTACAATCAAGTAGATGGCATTGGAGAGGGAAATCAGCCTAAAGTCCTCCACTCTCTCAGAAACATCACACTTGGGTAATAGAAATATAAGAGCCTTGTTTAGTCTCTCAAAACCTGCATTGCACCTGCAACACTCCTCTACCACCTCCAAAATCTCAACCCCCACTAGTGACCAGAACTCCTTGTAGAAAAAAAACCAGGAACCCGTATGGACCTAGGGCTCCATCCACATGCAAGTTCCATACCGCTTTCTTCACCTCCTCCATGGTGACACTTTGCACAAGATGATTTGCACGGGCACTAGAAATCTAGGAAGCCCCCAGACCATTCCACCTCCACGTCCTGTTAGCAGCTCTACCGGAGTGTTCACGGAAATGATTCACAATCGCATGCCCCATATCTCTATCTCCCTCCACCCTGCTCCCATCAACTATCACCGAATGAATGTAGATACGGCGACGCCTCCCAGTAGCCACCTATGAAAGAAGGTGGTATTTGCATCGCCTTCCTTGAGCTAGTTGTTTCGTGATCTCTGGTTCCATTCAGCAACCTGCTTCTTATCTTCCTTTTTTAAGCCCAACAAGGGGGAAACACTTAGAGGTGCCCACCCTATAAACGCATTAATAAAAATAAGAAACTATTACAGAGCTAGTAACTATTAAATCCACAAGTCTAACAAACTCGACGCCTGGATACAAACACTCTCCTTATAAAACCTTTGTCCCGAGAACAACATGGAATTCCAAGCCAACCATATAGCCCAGACAATGGCCAAAGGGTGAAGTAGGACTGTCCTCGGATGATGACTGGCCTCCACTATGGAATCACCGAAAGAGGCAAGGCTCCCCATACTGACCCAGTCCAGATCTGTCCCATCCCAAAGAGGCATCCATCCCTGAAATATGAAGAAGAGATGTTCCACAGACTCAATTCCAGTCCCACAAAGAAGGCATCTGTCAGAAACTATCCAAAGCAGCCTAGCATAACCGTCTCACGTCATCAATCTCTTTCTCCTGAATAGCCACATGAAAAAACCAATCTTCTCGGGGAGGCAAAGTCCCCAGAAAAAACTACAGTCCCTCGTCAGATCAGTCGACTACGAAGGACGTGGCCTGCATATAGCCATATATGCCTTCCTTACCGAGAAAGAGTTCCCATGCCACACCTAGTGGTCCCGTTCTCCAGAAGGACCATAAAAAACCCTCAGGGAGTTAGGCAGGAGGAGAAAATCCTCCAAGCGCTGGTCCAAGAAGTTAGCACAAAACAACGACATCCAGTTTCCATCAGTCCAGCAAGAGGCAACTCGCACTTCCCAATCCGCAGTCAAAGCAAATAAGCGAGGAAAACGATCACAGAGCACTCCACCATCCGTCCAGTCATCGTTACAGAAAGCATAGGTCTCTCTGTTCCCCAGAACCGGTCTAAAGAGAGTACAGAGATGAGGGATGACTGCCAACCCTCCAAAAAGGGGAGGGCATCCGCCCACGGTCGCTGTTCTCCGATGCAGTACCAGACACTGTGTAAATCTAATGAATAAGAGCAGTACAAAGATCATCAATGCTCCCCTAGATCCGGCCCATCCACTTCAGTAAGAGGGCCTCATTCATCACATCAAGTTGCCTGACCCCAAGACTGCCCTCACTCTTAGGAAGATAGTTCATGCCCGAAAATCCCTTGCGATCCGAGTAAGGGTATAAATCAGGTTTGTTGCGACCCGAATCGTGAGGCTAGGTCAACAAGAAAAATCGAATACCACCAAATCAAAAATCAAGACAAGTAACTCAAATATCGGTCTCGCTATTTTATTTAACCTGGTATAGTGACTAGGGTCGAACTCAAGGAGCACAGACTGGAGAACGTCCTATGAAGTACTCGAGAATCAAAAAAAATAAAATGTTTTTGGTGGATTTTTAGATTTTTAAATTTTTTATTATTTTTAATTATAAAGAAAATATAAAAGAATGCGAAAAAGGCACAAACAACAATTTATTTAACACCTCAAAAAGAATCAGAAATCAAAATAAAATTGTTTTTGGGTTTTATGATTTTTCAAGTGTTTTTGGTAATTTTCTCAGATTTTTATGATTTTTAGTTGATTTTATAAAAATGAAAGAAAGCCAAAAATGAAAGCTACTTTGCATCTAGACTCTAAAGGCTATTTAAAAATAGAAAAATAGCCTATAAAAATCTCGCAACAATTTTATAAAAAACTACAAATAAAAACCTAACTACAGAAAAAGAAATTATATTTTTTGATTTTTTTCTGATTTTTTAGTGATTTTTATAAGTTTTTTAGTGTTTTTAGATTTTTAGGGTATTTATAAATCCAAAAATGACAAAAATTAGACAGAAATAAAAACAACACAAAGCAGAATTTTTTTAGAATTTTTGGGGGCTTTTTAGAATTTTTTAGTTGAGTTTTCAATTTTGAAAGTAGTAAAAATAGGGGTTTTTGAATTTTTAAAAATAGAAAATCAAAACAAAAATGCTCCAAAAATTCATTGAAATTTTTACACAGTGGCAGGGGCCACGAATCCAAATTTCACGAGATTTGGAGTCAATTTGCTATTTTATTCACCTAATCAAAGGCAGTCAACACACATGGACTAAATCGCAAAGAAAACTAACTTCCAGGACCAAACAGTAACACGCAAAAAAAGTGCAGGTCTGACAAAGCAAAAAGCCCAAAATGGCACGAGGAAGGCATGTGATCCGCACTCATAGGGGTAGAACTGTCATTCCTATTTATAAAAATGCAATCAATAACAACAGTAAATTATAGGAGAAAATATGCAATTAACCCACAAAATCCCGTGTCGACGCACGTGATCCCATACAAACAGGACAAAAGTGTAAATCAGACAAACAGTACGGGCTCACATGCAAAATGTCCACAGTGTGCTAGTTATTTAATAGACTAAACTAGAACATAAAAGAACTGCAGGGGGTATGGCGCAAATTACCCATCCAGGATGCGTACGGGTCACGTTATGGATAGGTGGAAAGCGGTCAGTGGCTGCGGGCGTGCGGTGGAGATGCTGACACCTGGTAGATCGGACGGTCCTGGCGAGATGGAAGACATGGGGCGCACGTGGACATTAGATCTGGTATCTAATGGCCTGTCAGTAGCAGGACACGGACGACTTGGATGGCGTCTGGCGAATGGGCTCAATTCGATGGTGGAGAAGCGGTCTGGAGGAACTCCTCCCTGGCGAGGTTCGCTGGCGAAATGAAGGAGATCCGAGCGTTCGATGGATGTTCAGAGAGAGGGGTTCGACTCGCCTCGTCCCTCCACGTCTGGTGGCGATGGCTGATGGAGTCGTCAATGACCAGATATTCGAGAAGGGGTAGTGCGACCTGGGACGTCTCCAGCGAGGGTGATGAACGCGAGCTGGGGGCAATCTGACGCTTATGGACCTGCACATGAAAGCTTTCGCTCAGAGGGGAACTCCGGCGGGGGTTATTGGACAAACAACAATGAGAAGCAGCGTGGAATTGTGGAGGACGTCTCCGACGAAGGCGGAGGAAGGAGCCTAGCTCAATCCGGGCTCGACAAACCAAGCTCGAGGTGGTTAGATGATGGGAGAAGGATGACGGTGGCATAGGGGTTCGATCTGAGCGGCTAGAGATGATAGGTGGAGCTCCGACCACTAGGTCAGAGCCGGCGGAGCGAAATATGAAGAATCGAGGAAAAACGGAACTCAGGACGATGAAATGTCTACCTGATGATCGAAGGTCGATCCTGAGCTTCAGGAGGGTGCGGCGAAGGGGGTCGTCTCCTTGATCAAGCTGCGGCGGGTTGGGAGGCTCTTACGTGGCAGCGCTCCGGCCACGTTTGTCGAGCATCAGCTACAGGCATCTAATCCGGCCACCAAAGAGTGGTTCTGGTCGCTGTCACCGAGAGGAGGCTCTCTAGGGTGGATTTAGGGCTTGCGGCGTGAGCTCGAAGGAAGGAGGTGAAATGAAGAGCTTTATATACGTCCGAGGAGACAAGAAAGAACGGGCACGGGCATGTAATCTGAGGTCGATACGATCCCTCCTAGGGATCCGCGAATGAGTGTGATCCAAGGAGAACAGGCGGGTGAAGAAATCGGGGCAGAAGAGTCTCAGATCCGTTCTGCAATAATTGGAGAAATCGGGCAAGTGGAACGGGTCCGCGAAGAAGCGGTTCAGGGGGGAGTTGACTAGGGGTCAACAATCCCCCGTGGACCAATCAGATAATTCCAAGTCAAAATTATTTGTAAATTAAAAATAAAATAGCAAATGATTTTATTTGAAAATATTTACAAAATAAAAAATGTTTATTTATTTTCAAACTATTTTTTTAGTGATTTTTCTTTATTTTTTTGAAAAATAAATTATGTTATATACATAATATTAGTTTATATATCAATATAAAATACCTATGTAGTTTATACTTTTATTTTTATTATTTTATTTTTGTAGAAAAACCCCAAATTTATATTTTATTTATTTACAACATAAAATTTGGGATATAAAATAATTTTTATTTTATTTTTATTAATTATTTACACAAATGAAATAAATAGATATAGGTACATATGTACATGGTATATACATGGGTGTGAGAGAGAATTTATTTGATTTTTATTTTGATTTTATTTTTCTTATTTTTATTTATTTTTAGAAATATATACAAATTATGAGAAACACATTTTTATTTTTGTTTTTATATACACATAAGAAGGAATATATACATGGATGAATGGCCCTACCTCTCTCTACTTATTTTATTTTGCGATCAGACCCATATTGAGCCCTCTCTTGGATTCAGGTCGCTCAATATTTATTCTAAATATTTCCCTCTTTTTCTTTATTTCTTTATTCTTTTATTTTTGCACAAAAACATGATAATTATTGATATTTACACAAAGCATGCCTCTTGATAATTTATTTTATTTACAAGTATCTACATGGTGTTTTGCAAAGATTTTTAGCTAAAATAAAAGAATAAAGAGTGATGAATGAGGATTCATCACCCCCTATAGTTTACTTTTGCTAGTCCCTTAGCAAACACTTATTTGAAAAAGAAGTAAAAAGAAGAAAAAGGAAAAGAAAAAGGAGGGGAAAAGAATGAATCAATGTTGATTATTAAACTGGTCTTCATTAAATTGAAATATGGAGCTTAGTCAGATCTTTGGATTATTAATTTGTCGGAACCTTATTTGGACTTAGGTTTAAAACTTAACATCCTCTAAGTTCCACTAATCTATAGTCAATACTCCTCAACAATCCAGATCAGAACAAGTCTACATACACAAACTCTGATGACCATGAATCTTTTCTTGTACTGTGTAAGTGATATAGCTCTCCACCTCAGAAATGGCAAAACGACAACCTTCCCAAACAAGGTAACTCTAATACCTTAGTCTGGAAACTCTTTCCTCGAGGAGTGGGGTATTCCCTTCTAAGTTCAAGTTTAACCGGCTCAAGAAGAGGAGTAAGAAGAGAATGGACCATGGCCAGTGTAGCCATGTATCCTTGGGAGCTCAACCAGTGTAGCTAAGTCTCCCTGCTGCAAGCTTCATGAGATGGGCATGGATAACATAAGCTTTGCTTTATTTGACTATATGCACTCCAGTGGGATTATCATTTTCTCTCAGACCCACCGCTTTTTTGGAGTTATTCTTTTCTTTTTGCATTTTTTTGACATATGTACAACATATCTACAAAGTATAGCATATATACGTAAGGAGTTTTTCCGCTTGAGCCAGTAGACTATCCCTCTTTTGAAGCGTTATTGCAACCCACAACTCCTGTCGTTAGACCTCACGGCTACAAGACCAAGTTGAGACGTACTTCCTTCACTTGAAGAAGAAGAGAGGTTCCACCTACAAGTACTACCCTTATATGCTACCCCAAGTCAAAGAAGACTGCCTCCTCAACACCTCATCCATGAAGAGCTCGATATAAAGTGTTGGTCCAAGTAAAGCCATTGTCTGTAAGAGTCATGTGTGCGTTGTTAAGTTCTCTACTTAGGCTCATCGAGATGACACATGATCATAGCCTAGTGGACTCAAAGAATTAAGTCACCATGGACCTGAAAAGTCTCAATCCTAAGCCCTATAAGGTTCCTCTTAGAATTAGGTGGATTAAGATCTTAACCAAGCTCCATTTTTCAATTAAATTATAGGCTAGTTTAAATGTCAACTATGATTCAAGAAAAACTATACAAGTATTTACAAAGATGCAATTTTTACAATTTTTTTTTTGAAAATGTGCAAAATTTTTGGAAAATGTTTGAAAACATGGATGTATGCATGAAGGCAGAAGTTTTGCAAAATATTTACACACATTTACACAAGGTTTTTGCAAACTTTTTGTTTTTCAAAACATTTTACAAAAATTTTGTACTAGATACCTAATTTTGATATGAAATTTTTTTTCACACAATTTACACAAAATATTTTTACAAACATTTTTACGAAAATAATTTCGTACATAGCTATGTATGTGCAATAAACAATTTTATTTACATGAAATTTTTTAATTTTTATGGATTTTAAGGGTTTTTAGCCATTTTTATTTATTAACACACTCACACAAAGTACGAGTTATGACTAAAGTATATATTAAATATATATGATACCCCCTATACTTAGCTCGAACGATGTCCTCAGAGTGAATTAAGAGCGATAAAGAAGACATAACTCATGCTTAGTATAGGGAAGTGAAAAGGAAGGCTATATACAAAGACGAATGAAAGAATAGAAATGAAAAGATCTCAGGGTTTCCCCCTATACTTAAGATCAAGTAATCGTAAGTATAGAAGGCTCTGCACAAAGGGAAATCCAAGTGGAGAATGTACAGGGTCTACCTCTCCTATACTTAGGGTAAAATATCCCTAAGTATAGGCAGCAGAACAGAGGTAAAAAGGAATCAAAAGAAACTCAAAAGTCTCACCCCTCCTATACTTAGGGTAAAGTGCACCCTAAGTATAGCATAATCAAAGATGCAACTGTGGTGTTGGACTGAAGAATAGTGTGATATGGACATCTGGATCTATACAAGTCGGAAGAACAGTAACAATCAGGCGTGAGATGCAATAGATGTGATTCAAAAGACCACATCTCATGCAAAATGAATAGGGGTAATGTCAATGACCAGCGGCTCATGATCTAGATATGGTTTGAGCAGTTGCCCGTTGACTCGAAAGGTAGCCTCAGATGACAACTCAGATATGTCGATGCTTCCGTTGTCGTGTACCTTTCAAAACAAATAGGGTCCCTTCCATTTGCTCTGTACCTTCCCTGGAAATAAACGAAGCTTGGCATCGAACAACCATACTCATTGTCCTGGCTCAAACTGCCTGTGGCTGATATGAGAATCATGCCACTCCTTCACTCTCTCCTTATATTGTAGGCTACTCGAAAAGGTTGTATCTCTAAGCTCCTCTAGGGCTGCTAACTCTGCCCTCCTCTGATCTCCTACACTCATTGGATCCATAAGTATATCAGTGACTGCCCAAAGTGACCTATGTCTCAGCTCAACAAGTAAATGGCAAGGCTTGCCATAAACGAGGCGAAAGGGAGATGTACCCAAAGGTGTCTTGAAGGACGTCCAATATGCCCACAAGACCGAGTGTAAAAGTTGTGACCAATCCTTTCGATCAGGGCACACGACCTTCTGCAGAATAGTCTTGATCTCTCTGTTTGACACTTCAGCAAGACCATTGGTCTGAGGATGATACGGTGTGGCTACTCGATGGTCTATGCTGAACTCACTAGCAAGGGCCTTTACCTTGTCGTTGACGAAATGAGACCTCCCGTCAGATATCAAAACTCTAGGCACCCCGAACCATGAAATGATATTCTTCCTAAAAAGTCGGCAAACAGTCCTAGCATCTGCGGTTCGGGCGGGGATGGCCTCAACCCAGCGACTCACATAATCAACGGCCAATAGAATGTACTCAAATCCCTGACTCTTAGGGAATGGACTCATAAAATCGATGCCTCATGCGCCAAAAACCTTACAGAAATGAATGGGCTGCATCGTCATCATATCACGTTGTCCACAAGTGCTCATCCTCTGACAGTCAGTACACCTCTTCACGAACTCGTCAGAGTCCTTGAAGAGAGTAGGCCACCATAGGCCGGGTTGTAGCACTTTCTGTGTCGTTCTCGTCCCAGAGTGATGTTCTCCTGCCTCAAGCTTGTGGCTGTAAGTTAGGACGCTGTGGTGCTCCTCCTGAGGAATGCACCTACGCCAGACGCTATTCCCTCCTTCATGATAAAGGACGGGATCCTCCCAATGGTAGAACTTGGCCTTCGCGAGGAAGGTCTCAAGTTGCTGCCTGGGCCAATATTATGGAACTTTCATGGCAATAAGATAGTTCACAATATAGGCGTACCATGGGAGAGAGGAGATAGCAAGGATCGCCTCATCTGGGAAGGTCTCACAAATAGTCTCAATCTGCTCAGAATCCTCAAGAAACTACAATCGGGAGAGATGATCTTCCACCACATTCTCGACTACAGGTTTGTCCTTAATCTCTATGTCAAACTCCTGGAGTAGAAGGATCCATTTGGTCAATCTGGCTTTGGCATCCTTCTTTGCCATGAGGTACCTGATGGTGGTATGATCAGTAAAGATGGTCACCTTAGATCCAATGATGTACGATCTGAACTTATCTAGGGTGAATACTACTGCTAGTATCTCCTTCTCAGTGACGGTGTAGTTCTGCGGAGCAGCATCCAAAGTCCGGCTAGCGTAGTGAATAGCAAAGGGGACTCCATCCCTCCTCTGTCCCAGCACTGCCCCTACAACACAATCGGAGACATCCGTCATGATCTCGAATGGGAGAGACCAATCAGGCGGCTAGAGGACAGGAGCCTCAACAACTAGACTCTTGAGAGTCTCAAATGATGCTAGACACTAATCATCCACAATGAACTCGATGTCTTTCGTCAACAGATCAGTCAACGGTCTGGCAATCCTGTTGAAATCATGAATGAATCAACGGTAGAAACCGAGGTGCCCCATAAAAGACCGTAACTGCCGTAGGTTGGACGGTGGACTGAGTTTCCTAATGATATCCACCTTGGCCGGATCAACCTCCAAGCCCCTGTTGGAGATGACATGACCAAGCATCGTCCCTTGAGTCACCATGAAGTGACTCTTCTCCCAAGAAAGCACAAGGTGAACCTCAATACATCACTGAAGGACGTGGTCTAGGCAGTCAACACAAGCATCAAACCCGTCGCCGTAGACAGAAAAGTCGTCCATGAAGACCTCCAAGCACTCCCCCACCATGTCCGAAAAGATGGACAACATGCACCTCTGGAATGTCGCCGGGGTGTTACACAATCCAAAGGGCATCCGTATGAAAGCATATGTCCCAGAGGGAAAGGTGAAGGTGGTCTTGTCTTGGTCCTCGGGCGCAATGGCCACCTGATTCTATACGGAGTACCCGTCCAAGAAACAGTAATGGCTCTTCCCGGCTAGCCTCTCTATAATCTGATCAATAAAAAGCAACGGGAAATGATCCTTCTTGGTGGCCTGGTTCAATCATCTGTAGTCCACACAGACCCGCCACGAAGTGGGTATCCAAGTAGTGATTTCCTCTCCAGACTCACTAACAACTGTTGTGATGCCTGTCTTCTTGGGCACCACATGCAATGGACTGACCCACTTGGAGTTGGAGATGGGGTAGATAAAATCGGTGCTCCACCAATTCGAGATCTCCTTCATGACAACATCTTGAAGGTCCGGGTTTAGCCGTCATTGGAAATCACACGATGGCTTCACGTCCTCCTCGAGATAGATATCGTGGGAGCACATGGCCGAACTTATCCCCTGGAGATCAGGTACGCTCCATCCAATCACCTTGCGATTCTTTTCAAGAACCCCCATCAGACGGGATTCTTTCTCTCCAATGAAATCCACTGAGATAATGACTGGGTACATCTCATGCTCACCTGTAAGGAACCTATACTTCAGCGATGAAGGCAAAGGCTTCAGCTCTGGACAACTCGATGCTTGCGGATCTGGCCTCTGAAAAGTCTGAGTGAACGCGACCAAATCTGCATGGGAGAATGAGAACTCTCGCTGACAATCTGAATCTGGTGAAGGCTGCTCTGCTGGTGTATGTATGCTCTGCTCGGGATCAGTCTTCACCCTAGCTGATGGCTCTGTGGAAGTCAAACAAGGAATCAAATCATCAAACTCAGCCCAATCTATATCTGACTCCGAGGGATCTGAATCTGAATCAAAACAAGAAATTGCCTCACGATCGGGAACCTGCTCTGCTGCCTGAAATGTTTCCTGGACCAGGAATGTGCTCTCCAAGCTCTCCTCTGCTGGTATCTGTGCATCAACGAACTTTGAAGGTGAGAGGATGGCATGTGCTGCTGGATCTGCCCAAACTGCCTCATCGTCTGTAATCACAAAATCACAGTCCTGGTGGATGTCTCGTTCTGCCTCTGTCATCTGCTCTGAATCTGAAGGCTGGTCTGAGCAAGTGGAATCTCTGGCTCTAGTCTCCTCGATCGTCTCTATTTGTATACTCTCGCCCTCAAAGCGAAAGTATACCTTCCCGCTATCATGATCGGACACTGCCTTGGCTGTGGCCAAGAACGGACGTCCTAAAATGATGGGGGTATCAGTCACGGACTTAGGGATCTCCATGTCCAACACTACAAAGTCCACGGGAATTTCAGGCCTTGAATCGTGACGACAATGTCCTTCAGCAACCCCTTCGGCCTCTTGACAGATCGATCGGCAAACTGAAGGATTGTCCTGCTATGTTGTAGAGGGACCAACTCGAATCGGTCGAGTAGGGCTGCCGGAAGTAGGTTGATCGAAGACTTGCTGTCTAATAGAGTCCGATTGAATCTCTACTCATGGATGTGTCATCTGACATACGGGGCTCCTGCATCTGGCATCTTGGCTGGCAGATGGTTCTGGATCGCAAAGCAAGTGGTGCGAGTGAGCACATGGATCTCTGACTGGTGGTTCCTCCTCTTCCTCCGAACTGTAGTCCCGTCTCTGAGGGATCTCTGGAAGAGTGGTATGTGCTCCAATGCCTCCTGTAGAGTCAGTTGTATATGAAATCGGTCCATCATCTGCCGGCTGAACTCTAGGTGGTGCAATTTTTTTGGATTTTCTATGGTCCCCTTAGCCGAGCGGAGTTCTTGGGGAAAGGGGACTGCTGGGTCCTTCTCAGATGAAAGACTAGGATCGGGTCTATGCTGCTCAGGCATAGTAGAATCCACACACAAATCATCAATCAACGCAGGGTGATCCGAAAATAATAAACCCTTTCCTTTATTCACAGAAGTGTCCCGAGTTACATGAATAGCAAGAAAAACAACAAGAATAAAAGAACTGGAAATCGTGGCCTCATCACCACCCTCGACATCTGGTATCGCAGCGGTAGTACCGCGCTCTGGCTCAGCAACTAGTATGGTGGCATGAGTACCACCTCCTCCATCTGGTGAAGCGACGGCCTCAGTACCGTCGGTGGGATCAATGTCCTTGGTGGCATCAGCACCATCGTCATCATCATGTGTATGAGCGGCATCAGCACCGCTCTCCTCCTCGTCTGGCGCTCCTGAAGTGGCATGGGGTCTTCGCTCAGACGAGGCACTGTCTGCTGGCATCCTACCGCTCCTAAGTGTAACAAAATCAGCATCAAACATATATGTAGTAATATCACCAAGGGAATCACTAGGAGTGGTGGTCTCTGTGAACTCTACCTGCTCAGACTTCCTCTTCAGGTTGTTCGAGTTCGGCTCGATCTTGGCAGGAATGGCGGCCTTCACCTTCACGATCTCTCTCATGTCCTATCTGAGCTCATCCATCTCCCATCTAAAAGTGGCCTGCTGCTCGGAGATGAGGCGGGCTAAGTCATCCAAGGCGGGGTTCTCATAGGCGGGCCCATGAGAACCTGACGTGTGGCCTCGATGGTAATGAGGCTGCTGCTGCTGGTGATAGAGATAAGGGGGCTGATACTGTTGGGAATGATACTGCTGAGGCTGCTGAGGTTGCCTCCAAGACTGTCCCTGCTGGTAGGGACGAGAACCATGCTGCTGCTGCTGTGATAGCTGCTGGTGTGACGGGAACTGGGGTTGCTGGTGAATCTCTCGCTGTTGGCTGTACTGTCCACCCTGAACTGGAGGCTGCTGTTGGAAAATGGTGCCTCCAACCGACCAACAGAATTCGGGATGGTCTCGTCCGATACTAGGGTGGGGACGGTCGTACCATATCCCGTTGACTTCCACCAACAGCTCCTGCTCGTATGGGTGGGGGGAGTACTGCCAGGGGTTGGTCAGGCTGTTACACCACCATCTGGTTGTCCTGAGATGGTGGAGACTACACGTACTGCTGCTGCGGCTGCTGCTGATATGGCTCCACCTGAACATAATAGACTTGTTGGTACTGGGTGGAGGGCTGGGTCATGCTGTTGCTGCTGCTTCCTGGGTCTGCCCGTGACCTAAGACGGGGTTGAGAAGTTGTCTGTGCCTCCTGGAGACACATGATTTGTGTCTTTAGGTCACTCAGCGTTTGTGCCATCTGGTCTTTCTGAGACATGCCCTGGCACTGCTTCCTCTATCAACTCGATCCGGTCCAGCTTCTCGTTGATGATGCCCATGTCGACGGCTGTCGACTCTACCTGTGTTGTTGCAGCTGACGAAGTAGAGGGATCGGCATCGACCCGTGCTATCCTCTGATAGGACACAGCCTATGGCTGGGGCTTCCCCTATGTATAGAGGCAGGTCTGTGACATGACAGTGTAGTTCTCGGCCATCTCCTCGTAGATGGCCCAGACCTGGTCCTCATCTTTGGCGAAATACGATCCTTCACATGATGCATTCACCAACCCCTGCAGCTCTGGTGTAAGCTCACAGAAAAAACTCTGAACAAGGTTCGGCTTCGAGATATCATGGTGCGGGCATCTGTCGGTAAGCTCCCTGAAGCGATCCCATGCCTCGTGAAACTGCTCGTTGGGGAGCATGGAGAAGTTTCTAATCAGGGCCCTCGCTACATTGGTCCAGCCAAGTGGATAATACTTGTTGAGGTACTCGTTCCGGAGCTGCTCCCATGTCATCACAAATCTCCCTAAGTGCTTCAGCCAGTTGGCTGCTCTGTCAACGAGGGAGAAGGGAAATTCCATCATCTTAATGGTGTCCTCGTCCACCTGGCGGTCGTGGATGGTACTGCAGATCATCTCGAACTCCTGGAGATGAAGATGTGGCTCCTCGTTGGCGAGTCCGTGAAAACGAGGAAGGAGCTGAATCGTCTGTGGCGGGAACTTGAAGTCTCTTGCTATAGTCGGCAACACGATTCATCTGTGTGTCAGAGTTGCACCAGGGTTGTGCAACTCTCTCATCAGGCTTGCTTCTACTGCTGGCTGGGCTGGCTGCTCTCCCTCAGGAATGTCTCCTCCACCAGGTCGGTGCTGCTCTCTATCTGCTCTCATGTGCTCCATCTCCCGGCACATCTCGACCATGAAAGCTCCCTGATCTCTGATCTGGCGTTGCATCGTCTCTAAGGAAGCTAACAGGGTGTTGTTGATCGCACCCTGGTCCAAAACATATGTCTTCTCGGCTCTGGGTCCCTCGGTGCGGTTCTCACTGCTGGCCATGGTCTCTACAAAGGCAAAAGACCCGAACTCAGGTGCCGATAAATCAACTGGCTGCTGCTCTCTCTGATCTCTCTGATTGAGCACCTCAGGACTGGTAGTAGAAGGGTCATGGGGGGGGAAGATGATGGAATCGAACTCGGGCTCGGAGAGCGGGTCTCGACTCTCGCGAGCAACCTAGGTGAGAGGGATAGAGTGCTCGAAAGCAGTGCAGCCAAAGGCTGCCTAAGGGACCTCCGACACATCATCTCTATCTTGCGAGTAAGGCAGATGAGATCTGGTAAGCAAACCGGATCAGGCGAGCAATACCCCTAATTCACCAAAGCAACACAGAGCTGATGACCGTAAGAATTCGGTCTTTATCTTGTCTTTTTTTTATTTTGGTCATAAGACAGTCTAGCAGAGCGATTAGCGAGCTGTTAGGAATACAACGCCCCCAGGGACTGTCCCGATCCCAAACTAGATCTTTCCCAACCAGTACAAGCTGCGGACCGTTTACCGACTACCCGATCAGCTCGCTCTGTTAAGGATATCGCGGCCCGCTTTCCCGGAGACCGGAGCGATCCTCACTGGAGAACAACTAGCTCAAAACTAGTAATCTGAAGAGGGGTCAGATGTGGCTCTAGCCTAGTATGCATGTCACTCTCTCACCCAATCAAACCATCCAATGAGGGGATTACTCTCCCAATACAATTTTTTGAGGTAGTTTTTATGTCCAGTTTGCTTAAACCGTCCCAATTTTATGATTTTCACTTTTTAGGTATTTTTCAAAATAAAAACAATCGCCTAACGAATTTTTCGATTCTCCTGATGATTATTAAATCCAGAAAATGGGGTGAGAAGGTGAAAAAGCCGATGCGTGATGAAATCAATTATGCATGCTGAGTAAGAATACGTACCTTTCCTCCAGCTCTCTGTATGCAAAATGATCCGCGCATAATTGAAAGATAGAAAGTAAACTAATCTCATTGATGCAGCGAGGAAAACAGCCTTAACAGGAATTTCTACACGTGAAGCACATGAGCTAACGGGTCAACGGGAGGGGTCGGAGTCCGGTCTCTAATGCCGATTAGTGTCCACCACAACGGATCCTTCCAGTGCTGTATACGAACTCTAGCGGTACGTGACCCCTCGAGTGATCAGGTTAGCCTTTTATTAATTAATTAAGATCCAATTAAACGATCTATAGAAACAAGCAATCTAATTAGGCTTGGGCCCTAATCAATTATGTCACAGAGCAATAAAAATTCCTAAACTAAGGCGAAATTCTCGAGAAACAAAATAAAATAAAAAGCCGTAAAAACTGGAAACCGATGAAAAACCGTGGAGAGGTCCCCAGAGCACACCGGTGCCCGGCGAAATAGACCTTGGCAATCACCACAAGTCTGAATGTCCTGTCTGAGTGTCCTTGTATTATTACAATAATCAAATGAGATGAAAGTTAATCTAAGCTAAACTAAGCTACTCTCTCCTGCTCGACTCCGTCACGCTCTCCTACGGCTCTATGCAGAAAAGAGCTGCCTCTGACTCCCGCGGTTGCGTCGGCATACCGAAGAAAGCCGCCTCGGTCCTTGGGCCCTCGTAAGAAAGTAAAAAAGAGATGTCAGACCATAATTATTATAATAATGCAAATAAAGTAAAATAAAATAAAATGACAAATATATGCAAAAATAAAAATAAAAAGAAATAAAATAAAATAAAAATAAATAAAAACAAAGAAAAAGAAAAAGAAAAAGAAAACAAATAAAGAAAAATAAAAGAAAAGAAAATAAAAAGAAAAAGCCGCAAAAACCGCGAAAGAAAGAAAAACTGCGAAAAAGCCACGAAACGAAAACCGAAAAAGAAAACGACTACTAAGACGTGCTCCCCAGCAATGGCACCATTCTGATGACCCGAAAATCCCTTGCGATTCGAGTGAGGGTATAAATCAGGGTCGTTGCGACCCGAAACGTGAGGCTAGTTCAACAAGAAAAATCGAAGACCACCAAATCAAAATTAAGACAAGTAACTCAAATAGCGGTCTCGCTATTTTATTTAACTTGATATAGCGACCAGGGTCGAACTCAAGGAGCACGGACTGGAACACGTCGTACAAAGTAGTCGAGGATCAAAATAAAAGAAATGAAATGCTTTTGGTGGATTTTTAGATTTTTAAATCTTTTTGTTATTTTTAATTATAAAGAAAATATAAAAGAATGTGAAAAAGGCACAAACAATTTATTTAACACCTTAAAAAGATTCAGAAAATCAAAATAAAATTATTTTTGGGTTTTATGATTTTTCAAGTATTTTTATTAATTTTCTCAGATTTTTATGATTTTTAGAGGATTTTATAAAAAATGAAAGCAAACCAAAAATGAAAGCTACTGTGCAGCCAGACTCTAAAGGCTATTTAAAAATAGAAAAATAGCTTTTAAAAATCTAGCAATAATTTTATAAAAAACTACAAATAAAAGCCTAACTACAGAAAAAGAAATTGTATTTTTTTGATTTTTTCTGAATTTTTAATGATTTTTATAAATTTTTTAGTATTTTTAAATTTTTAGGGTTTTTATAAATCCAAAAATGACAAGAATTGGATAGAAATAAAAACATCACAAATGCAACACAAGATAATTTTTTTTGAATTTTTTGGGGGCTTTTTAATATTTTTAGTTGAGTTTTCAATTTAGACAATAGCAAAAATAGGGGTTCTTGAATTTTTAAAAATAGAAAATCAAAACAAAAATGTTCCAAAAATTCACTGAATTTTTTACACAGTGGTAAGGGCCACATATCCAAATTTCACAAGATTTGTACTCAATTTGCTATTTTATTCACGCAATCAAAGATAGACAGCACACATGGATTAAATGGTAAAGAGAACTAACTTCCAGGACCAAACAATAACACGCAAGAAAAGTGCAGGGATGGAAATGCAAAAAGCCCAAAATGGCACGAGGAAGGCACGTGATCCGCACTCACAGGGGTACAACTGTCATTCCTATTTATAAAAATGCAATCAATAACAGCAGTAAATTATAGGAGAAAATATGCAATTAACCCACAAAATCACGTGTCGACGCACGTGATCCCATACAAACAGGACGAAAGTGTAAATCAGACAAATAGTAGGGGCTCACATGCAAAATATCCACAGTATGCTAATTATTTGATAGACTGAACTTGAACATAATAAAAGAACTGCAGGGGGTATGGCGCAAATTAACCAGACAGGATGTGTGCGGGTCACGTGATGGACAGGTGGCAGGCGGTCAGTGGCTGCGGGCGTCGGTGGAGATGCTGATGCCTGGTAGATTGGACGGTCCTGACAAGGTGGCAGACGTGGGGCGCACGTGGCCGTTAGATCTGGTATCTAACGGCCTGTCAGTAGCAGGACACGAACAACTCAGATGACGTCTGGTGAATGGGCTCAATCCGACGGTGGAGAAGAGGTCTAGAGGAACTCCTCCCTGGCGAGGTTCGTCGGCGAACTGAAGGAGATCCGAGCGTCCGATGGATGATCAGAGAGAGGGGTTCGACTCACCTCATCCCTCCGCATCTGGTGGCGACGGTTGATGGAGTCGTCAACAGCCTGATATCCGAGAAGGGGTATTTCGACCTGGGACGTCTCCGGCGAGGGTGATGAACGCGAGCTGGGGGGAAATCTGACGCTTATGGACCTGCAGATGAAAGCTTTCGCTCGGAGGGGAACTCCAGCGGGGGTTATTGGAAAAACAGCAACGAGAAGCAGCGTGGAATGGCGGAGGACGGCTCCGGCGAACGCAGAGGAAGGAGCCTAGCTCAATCCTAGCTCGACTAGCCAAGCTCGAGGTGGTCAGATGATGGGAGAAGGATGACAGTGCCACAAGGGTTTGATCTGAGCAGCTAGAGATGATAGGTGGAGCTCCGACCACTAGGTCGGAGCCGACGGAGCGAAATATGAAGAATCGAGGATAAACGGAACTCAGGATGATGAAATAACAACCTAATGATCGAAGGTCGATCTTGAGATCCAAGAGGGTGCGACGAAGGGGGTTGTCACCTCGACCGAGCTGCGGCGGGCTGGGAGGCTCTTACGTGGTGGCGCTCCGGCCATGTTCGTCGACTGTCGGCTAGAGGTGCCTAATCCGACCACCAAAGAGTGAATCCGGTCGCTGTCACCGAGAGGAGGCTATCTAGGGTGGATTTAGGGCTTGCGGCGCGAGCTCGAAGGCTGGGGGGTGAAATGAAGAGCTTTAGATGCGTCCCAGGTGACAAGAAAGAATAGGCACGGTCGTGTAATCCGAGGTCGATCCGATCCCTCCTAGGGATCCACGAAGAAGTGTGATCCAAGGAGAACAAGCGGGTGAAGAAATCGGGGCAGAAGAGTCTCAGATCCGTTCTGCAATAATTGGAGACAACATAAAATTTGGGATAAAAATAATTTTTATTTTATTTTTATTAATTATTTACACAAATGAAATAAATAGATATTGGTACATATGTACATGGTATATACAAGGGTGAGAGAGAGAATTTATTTGACTTTTTTTTTAATTTTATTTTTCTCATTTTTATTTTATTTTTAGAAATATATATAAATTATGAGAAACACATTTTTATTTTTGTTTTTATGAAAATAAAATATACACATAAGAAGGAATATATACATGGATGAATGACCTACCTCTCTCTACTTATTTTATTTTGCGTTCAGACCCATATTGGGCCCTCTCTTGGGTTCAGGTCACTTAATATTTATTCTAAATATTTCCCTTTTTTCTTTATTTTTTTATTCTTTTATTTTTGCACAAAAACATGCTAATTATTGATATTTACACAAAGCATGCCACTTGATAATTTATTGTATTTACAAGTATCTACATGGTGTTTTGCAAAGATTTTTAGCTAAAATAAAAGAATAACGAGTGATGAATGAGGATTCATCAATAGTCTCCCAATCGACTAGGTGAATGCCGGAAGCCTCCTGACCGCTCTTTCCCCATAGGAAATGTCGCATCAGCCCCTCCAATCACCTTCTAATACCAGCTGGCATGAGTCTCATAGACATGAAGTATATCGGAATAGCAGATAGCACCGCCTTCAAAAGCACCAAGCGTCCTCCCTTAGAAAGGATCGAGGACTTCCACCCTGCAAGCCTCCTCTCCAGCTTCTCGACAAGCAGTAACCAATCTGTCAGTTTTGTCCTGCCAACGGCCAGAGGAATCCCCAGATAGTGAATGGGGAGAGGGGCACATTCCGTTCCCAGCTCATGACTGCAAAGACGCGCCTCATCGTCAGATAAGGCAAAAGGGACCATCTTGGACTTGCCGGCATTCTGAGCCAACCTCGACATCTCACCAAACAGCTCGAGAGTGATCGCCATGCCACTGGCCTCACCACCGCCTCCCTATCAATGAAGAAAATGGTGTCATCAACGTACTGAAGGAGCAAGACCCTCAAACCATCCCTCGAGTAGCCACAAGTGATCCCATTGTCCTGCACCCGGGCTACCATGCAAGCAAGTATGTCAGAAACAATGATGAAGATCAAAGGAGCTTGAGGACAACCCTGCCTTACGCCCCTGTGTGGTTGAAAAAAACCACCTTGCGGACGTCCATTCATGACGACCGGCATAGACATGGTTGTCACGCATCGCTACATCCAGGAAATCCAGAGCTTCGGGAATCCCCTCCTATGTAATGCAGCCCAAAGAAACTACCAGTCTAAAGTATCGTAAGACTTCGCAAATTCCACCTTCCAGAGCAATGCCCTCTTTCCCACACCTCTTCCAATTAGCAATAATCTCAGATGCCATAACCAAGAACTTCGTGATCTGTCTCCCAGGAACGAAGGCAGACTGCAAAGGGGAGATAATGTATTCAAGCACCCTACTCAATGTGATAGCGAAGACCTTTGCCAAAATCAAATACAATGCATTGGAAAGCTCGATTGGCCTAAAGTCTTCAATCCTATCAATCCCCTTGCTTTTAGGGAGGAGGACAATCAGAACCTTATTGAGACGATCAAAACCCGCGATGTAGCGGCAATACTCTAACGCGACCTCTAGCACTCCTCTCCCACTAGATCCCAGAAGTCCTTGTAGAAGGAGACCGGGAACCCATCCGACCCTGGTGCGCCGTCCCCGTTCAAACACCAAACCGTTGCCTTCAGCTCCTCCAAGGTTATCACTTGAATCAAGCTAGAAGCATGGGAGGCTGATAACTGCGTGGCGCTCGACCTCGTCCACCTCCACCGCCTGCTTGAGCCCCTCTTGGAGAACTCGTGAAAATGGTCCGTAATCGCCCTTCCCATCTCCCTGTTGCCATCCACCCTGACACCGCTTACAATCATCGACCTGATGGCGTTACCACGATGTCTCCCACTAGCCACTCTGTGAAAGGTTGTATTTGCATCACCCTCCCTGATTCAGTTGTGTCTGGATCTATGTTTCCACTCAACCACTCTCTTCCTGTCCTCTTCAATTATCCTCCTTTGGGCCTCCGCTCTCTGAACCAACTCGACCTTAGTCGGAGGTCTGCCGTCCTCCAGAACATCAAGTCTACTTACCTCCTCTTCAGTCGCATTCTGACCGTACAACATGCCTCCCTAGAATCTTTCTTGAATGTGCACAACCGAGCCAAGGTTGCCCGCAACCGTAACCCGAGAGACAACTGATCCTCTGCTTTCGCGCGAAAGGAGCATGAGATCCGCATGAAGGATCTGAAACCAAGATCCCACGCCCGACAAAGGCGAAGGGAGAAAAGTTGCCCAAGGTCCTCCCACAATATTGCCAGGAAGCGCGATCGTCACGAGAGAGACACAGACACCATGGCATCGTGAAGAGCTCTTGACGCCTCATGTCTTATGCTTCGGCAGACCCGAAGCTAGGCAGGTTCGCAGTCGACCGATCCTTTCCCAAAAGAGGAGTGGAAACATCACGTCCGACTCCCAGCCAGACTGGCGGTGGCGGGGGAGCAATAAATCGAACTTGAAGGTGGAAGGAAAAGAGACCAACGGCCAGAATCACCTCGGAGACCGAAATCACATCATAGGGGCACTCCATTAGAATGAAATAAACCTCTGGGTCAGTGCCAGGAGTTGTACCATCCTCCAAGACTCGGACCACCGTACCCAAATACATCAACGACAACCCCAAGGTTCAGACATTACGAGAAAGGAAAGGAGCCCCTTGGACTTGCGCAACCCGCACGACAGAGCGATCGACAGAGCCATCGGCAAACCGAGGCTGCCTCCAGTCAACGACACCTCCTCCCTTAGAACCCAGCAAGGTCTCATTCTGCTGCCTCGACAAACCGTGGAAACAGCACCGCCTGGCTCCAAAAAAGACGACGTCTCCCATGAAATCTTCCCCTAACTGGCGTGAGAGCTTTGCTTCAATCGATGGCGCAGGTGCTGAGCCCTCCACCCAGGAGCCCACCAAGAGACCGACCAAACCTCCCGCCACGGAAGAAGCATCCCCCAAGGCAGAGCCCACTTCCACCTAACCAGAGCTTGGAAAAGGGCCCATCTGCTTCCCCCCACAGGAGGCTGAGTTGCCGCAGCTGGCCTTTTGGGGACTGGCCGCCCACCCTGCACCGCACAGGAGCTGTGACGGTGCCCAGCGCGTCCGCAAGAGATGCATCTGGGAGGGAAAGCACATGCCGACACGAGGTGGCCCCACCCTCCGCATCTGAAGCATCTTCTCCTGGGATTCCTATGAGAAACGACTATACAAACCTTGTCTTCGTCCCCACCCTCTCCTTGATGCTTACGAATCACGCTCTTTTGAATCCCCTCCCGCTCGCCCCTCTGGGTCTCCCATCGAATGCACTCCCTCCGAACACTCTCTCGCCTATGCCTCACTCCCCTCGCCATCCCCCTCTCTACAACGAACACTCTCTCCACCGACCTGCTTCTTATCTTCTTTTAGGATTGTTTTTTGCACCATCGCTCTTTGGTACAACTCCATTGCTTCTAGTTGTCTCTCATCCTCAATCCCACCAAGTAAAGCGATCTCAGTTTCAGCAGCCGCCCGCTAAGCCAATCTTGCCTCTCTAGTCTTCTTCTTATAAATACACAACCGCTTATGCAGCGAAATAAGCTTCTGTGCCAAGCGAGAAGCTGTAGATCTTGATACCATAAAAGAAGCAAAAGACTCGAGACCATATCTCTAAAGGACTCCTCCTGCAACCAAGCCCTCTCAAATATGAAGAACCCCCTCTTTGGGTGCGATTTGGAAGATCGACTATGCCAAGGCCTACGATTGTGACAGTTGGAAATTCTTGTGGACAACGTAAGAGAAAAAGGGATTCCCACCTCTTTGGGTGGATTAGGTTAAGAGGTGTGTCACTACGTGCTCCTGCTCGGTTTTGGTTAAGGGGAGACATGAGCGTCGCTAGTTCCAACCGCAAAGGAGGGTGCGTCAGGGCTGGCCCCTTGCTCCCCTTCTTTTTGTGTTGGTGGTGGATTGTCTTGCGGTCTTATTTTAGCGGGCGATTGAGGAAAGATGGTGTGAGGGGTTAACAATGGAGGACATCTCCGTCCTGGTGTTGCAATATGCGGACGACAAACTGATCTTCTTGGCAGGCCAGACCCGATTTTGCCTTTCTGGAGTGGGTTGATGCTTGACCCGATTGTTTCATCCCCAGTCTGGAAGGCAACCGATCCCCTGTACCGGTCTGACTCTAAAGATCCAGAACCCCCGTGCGCTAGAGACTCTACATCATCTGTTGTTGCCACACAACCGGATATCCCTGTGTCTCCGACCTTCTCTGATTGCGCTGGTCCTCGTCCTGGTCCCGTGCATGCGAGCTCAGGTGAGGTTCTCGCTTTGTCTTGTGTTGAGGGGTCTGCAGTGGCCTGGCACGTTGGTGCAGATGTAGACTCGGGTGCTGTGGCCAATAAAAGGTCCGCGAAAATGTACAGGAGAAGGCAGTGAGCTTGGGCACAGCATGTGGAACCTTCACATATCTCCGAGCTGAAAGCTAAAATTGCAGAGTTGGCGGGAGCGGTGCGGATTGGGGGATTCATCGTTGGTTCTAAATGAAGATTCTTTCCTAGAACGTGAGGGGTCTGGGTAACACGGAAAAGAGGCATATTCTAGGGTCGAGATTCGTAGAGTGGGGTTGTGATATTGTCTTTCTGCAGGAAACAAAGTTGGATTCTGTCTTGAATGTGACTTGGTGTTCTTTTGATGCGGGATCGCTCTCTGAGTTCAGCATGATCGGGGCAATGGGATCTGCGGGCAGTTTGCTAGAAGAGTTCAGCTTTTGTGCTATGGGCGGAATTGAAAAGCATTCATGTCCTTACAGTGCTTTTGGAGTGCCTTGGCTCTAGTTCCTTGCTTGCCCTTTCATGAGTGTATGGGTCATGTCAGCCCTCCACGCGGCACCAGTTGTGGACAGATTTGTGGTCTCCTAGGGCTGCTTCCCATTGTTGCGCTTGGTTGATTGGAGGAGGCTTTAATGTTATGATGCTCTCTTCGGATAGGCCGAGGATGTGTGGCGGGCAGGACCCTGGCTCTGCGGATTTTGTGGAGGTTGTGGATTCCTTGGAGCTGGAGGTGTTGGACACAGCAGACACAACGTTTACCTGGAGGAACTCTGGCTCTCGCTCCCGTCTTGACCGGTTCCTGGCCTCAGTGGAACTATTGGAGCTCTTTCCCATGTCCTTTGTTGCTAGCAGACCGAGAACGAGATCGGATCACACTCCGATTCTTTGGGACTCTGGTGATCTCTCGCCCCCACGGGGTTTCTTCCGTTACAAGAAGGCTTAGTTGTTGGAGGACTCTTCCAGGGACCTGGTGTTGTCCCATTGGTCCTATGTGTCTACTTATGGTTCTGTTGCCTCGAGGTTTGTTCAGAAGAGGAAGTCCGATTGGGACTTTGTTCTTCGGAGATTGGAGGAGCGGTTGGAGGGGTGGAAGGCTATCACCTTGTCTAAGGGCGGGAAGCTTACCTTGCTCAAGCATGTCCTTTCTGCCATTCCGATTTTTTTCTTTTCAACCCGATTGATGCATGTTGGGGTTAGAAAGAAGGTGGAGGCATTGATGAGTTTTCTCTTTTGGTCTAGTGGGAGGCAGGATAAGAAGGGGTTGCACTGGGTGGATTGGAGGGATCTTGCTGTACCCGTTTCAGAGGGTGGTTTGGGAGTCAGGGATGTGGAATGTATGAACAGGGCCTTGCTTGCCAAATGGGTGGTGCACATATGGGGTTCATCAGACTTGCTGGTGTTGCGGCTGTTGCAGAAGATTTATGGGGTCTCGGGCGAGCTGGTGGTGGCAAGACAACGTCATGAGTCTTCCCTGTGGAGCGGGATCCGTGCGGTGCTACCGAGCATGAGGCCTTTCCTTCGGCCGCGATCGGGAAGTGGTCTTCTTTTCAGATTTTGGCATGATGACTGGACGGGAGAGGGGACGTTGGCGCACTGATTCCCTAGGTTGATGGCGCTGGCCATGGACAAGGGGGCGTGGGTGGCGGAGGTGGTGGACTCTGGGACTTGGGCCCCGAGGTTCATTGCGGTTCTCTCGGAGCAGAGGATGCAGGAGTTTTTGCGGCTACTTGCGTAGATTCCCCCGGTAGGGGAGATGTCGGGGGAGTCGGACCGTTTTGAGTGGGTGGAGGGTAAGTTCTCGGTCAAGAAGGCATACCGAAAGTTGTGTGGTAGTGTGGTGGAGCGAGACGAGGATCTATGCGCGGATCTGAAGATGATTTGGGCGGCAAAGATCCCTACTCGGGTTAAAGTGTTCCTATGGTGCCTGAGGAGAGGTCGTCTATGTGACAAGGTCAGAAGGGGTAGATTGCTAGGTGTGACGAACGTCACTTGTGACAGGTGCATGGATGGCATGGAAGATGCGAATCACATCTTCTTTAGTTGCAGGCTGTCAGTAAACGTGTGGGAATCTTTGGGGCTGCCATGGGTGCAGTCATCCTGTGCGGATCTTTTTTGGGGATCTATTCGTGCGATGGGGGTCGGGTCCTCCGGTGATGTTTCCAGAGTTTTTGCGGTGCTTTGGGCTATTTAGCTTGGTAGGAATGATGCCACTTTCAAGGGCAGTGATTTTACTATGAAAATGTTGTGGCGCACTGTAACGCCTTTGTACAATTTCTGGGTATCCAACTGATGTAACTTCTTGATAATCAATAAGATTTTTGGTGTGGTGACTCCCAACTTGGGAGTGCTCCCCATCGTTCTTACTCAAAAAAAATATATGAAGAACTCCCACACAAGTGACAGATCACCTGAATCCCACATTAATAGGGTATGGTCTGATCTCATACGCGGCCTGGTAGAAGGTAATGAAAGCGGGTACACATCCGAGAGCTCTGGTGAAGCCAAAAAACGGTCAATTTAGGAACGAGAAGCAGAGCTCCTTTAAGTGTACTTTGTGTCAGTTGCGTCAACAACCTCAAGCTCCAAATCATCAATCAGTTCTGCAAACTCCGCTGAACTTGGCTCCTTACCCCTACTTAAACAAGGCGTATTCGAAGAAAACAAAGAGGCATTAAAGTTTCCCCCACAAGCCGGGCATACCCCAGGTAGGAACTTCTAGATGCTCTCAAATCTGCCCAAAGCTTAGGTCTGCAAGCCTGTAAACAAGGCCCATCGACACGCGAAATAACAAATAAAGAACCTGTCACGACATTATCCAGGAGAACCGTAAGGACATGAGTTCTCTTCAGCTCAGAACGAAACGAGAATAAAGAGTTCCTCCAAGCCATCAACGACCCTCCCATCGTGCCTGACACGTCCACTCATGAAACAAGAAAGCGCACCAACACCAAAAGATCCCCAAAGAAAACTGGAGCAAGAGCTAAGCTTGGTTTCTTGGATAAGAATGACATCATAGCTCCACTCCGTGAACATAGATCTCAATGTTCTTCTCTTTTCTGGGTCATCCAAACCCCTCACATTCCAGGTTAGAACCTTCATTGATGAACAAATGATGAGCCTGAGGAACACACAACACCTGCCACTAAGGCAATTTCAGCTTTGCGCTCTGAAACCACCTTGTTTAACGGCTTGGGATGCCGCCTACTCATGTATCTCTTCGCTATCCTTCTCTCTTCTCTTACCACTATTGCCTAATTAGAGGAAGCCATGGACCCTCCTCGCAGCCCTCCCTCCACGTCGTATCAGCCACAGTGCCATGCGCTAACACAACTCTGCTCAATGTGCTCATGCCAGGTGACCTGTTTGCCTCAACTGCTTGAGATGAAGCCACTCGATGATCTGAAAGAGGTGACCCGCTGTCTTCAGGATCTCATCCTCAAGATGCAACAACTCCAAAACAATAGGAGGGTTGGGTCCCATTAGGGCAAGATTTCGGGTTGGATACTCCAAGCGGCACACTGCCTCCTCATAAGCAGCGCCAAGAAAGACTCAGAATACGGGTCGGGTTGGGACATAGCTGCCAACCAAAGGGTCCAATTGCATCGATCCACTAAAAAGGATCACTATAGGATCCAAGAAGCCCCTAATGGTTTCACTCGAGTAGCCGAATTGAGAGCCCAATTTAAGTGCTTCAAGAATCGCATAGAGAATAAGCTGGAAAGAGTCGGGAGCCCTAGCAAAATGCACCTCCGACTCCTCGTTTTCACTAACCTCCTCAAAAGGTAAGTTTCCTAAATGATTATTAACATGTCCCATCGAATCCTCTATCTCATATAATTCCTCCTCGAAGGTCGCATCTTCCAAGTTTGACTCCTGAGAAAAAGGTCGGACCTCCTCCGGCCGCGGTGCCTGGTTCTTCGACGAAGATCTTGCAGACACACCAAGGTTCAGGAAAGCGGTATGCGTATGCGTTTGGACTGGGCACTGAACAACGCTTAAGCGGTATGCGGGGGCATATGCGGGGTATATGCGGTTCTACGCGATTTTCTATTTTTTATTTAAAAAAATAAATAAATACAAAAGTGACTACAATAGAACTAAATTTATGTATAATTATGGTCCAACAGAAGATCTAAGAAAAATAGCTTTCATATAGAGTTCAAAACAATATATATCAATCAAATATCAATACTTCAATAGAACGATTAGCACACAAAATAAATGACAACAATCAATAAAATAGAAAAGTTAGCACACAAAATGTCTCTATTGTTGAATATAATGTCATTTATCTCTGTCGTTATATTTATAACTGATCCTCCATCAAAAGTACCAAACTTTACATATAATATATTGCATTCATAATAACTATTAGTTTACTAAATTAGTTTGCTAAATTATAAGTACATTACTCTTTTTCTTCCTTACGTGTTTACTCCAATCTCGCGGTACAACTACTTTGACAATGGATTTAAATGGTCATGGAATGCTTGGTTGGCATACATGCAAAAGCAAGGAAAACATGGCACAAAACACAATAAAAATGTGGCATAAATTTAAAAATAAAAAATAAATAAAAAAAGTATATGCTGCCGCACAGACAGCATATGCGGCCGCACAACCCGCATAAGTGGCCCGCATAAGTGCACAGGGTGCATAATGGGGGGCTTCATGAAAGCAGTGCGCTGAGGGCACTGCATACGCATATGCGTCTGCACGGGCCGCTTTCGTGAACATTGTCTCTCTGGGAAGTAAGGCGGCGACAACAAAAACTAGACAAGGAGGTTGAACGCAACTCGCCCAACCAAAAGGGTGTTAGACAACTGTAAAGGTGGGGTTCTAGGGCACTCCATCAGAACCAAAGTGGTGAAAGGATCTGACCTGCTGCATCACCGCCCCGAAAGTCCCCAGCGCTGGTCCCAACACCTCCATGGACCATGATAAAAAAGTAAATCCAACCCCCGCGCAACCCTTCCTACTTTCTCATATTCTTCCCCGTCTGCAAACCTTGGAAGTCTCCATATCACAGCATCATACATCGCAGGAATCATCAAACAATCAACATGAGGGGGGTTAGACCCCGGGCATAGCATTTCTTCACTCCAATACTGACAGCATCACCCACAAATCCTTCGCCAAGCAGGCGAATAAGACCATTCAATATCGTATCTATCGAACACCCTTCCTTCTTCTAAGACCCAATAAGCAAATCATGACATTATTCCTTAAGCTTTGCCTCGGAGAATACAACAACATAGGAGCGATCAGTTCGAACAGAGCTCGATCCCTGCTCCATCGCTCATTTTTTCTTTACCGAGCCTTCTGAGGATTGTCGTAGAATTGCAACAGGTCGGTAACACGAGCTTTGTCGATGCCCTTCTCTCCCATACGAGAAACAACACGGAGGGAGTGTGCAAAACGACACTCGGTGGCCGAACTGCCCGCACCTAAAGCAACGATGCCCATACTTTTTGTGAGAGACAAGCATCCGTCCTGCAGCTTCACTCTTTCTGCTCTTTTTGGTGGCTTTCGTCCTCACAACCTCAAACCCAACGACTCCTCCCCCACACCTCTCTTCCTTGTCGACCCTCTCCCATGCTCGCTTATTGCTTCTCACCATTCAATGGAGTGACTTTCTGTTCCGTCGGACGCTTTCCATCCTATCTTCCCTCTTACATCACTTTGTGAGAGAGAGATAGGAGAGACTTTGCACGACTCTATTCTAAGCATGTGTAAAGTTTCTAACTAGGTCAGGAGAAGAAAAACTACTAGACTAGGAAGAAGATCAAGCCTGAGGAGCTCAAGCTTAAGTGAAGAAGAAGCTAAGAAGCTAAAAGGAGTTCAAAGCTAAGGAGATTCGACTCCAGCTAAAGTAAGGATCTAAAGCTCAAGAAGAAGATAAAGTCTTTTCTTTTATTGAATTCTGCATTTTGTAATTATTTTAGACTGTAAAAGACCTCAATTCATGCATATTGCATTTCAGCCTGTTGACCTTGACTTTGAATTTCAGGTTAAAAAATCAAGTTGATCGATTAATCATTCTACATTGATCAATCAACCTTAATTCCTGATCGATCAATATTTTAATTATAACGGTTATATTATGATAGAACATCTTTTGAATCTGAGCGATCACCTAAATCCATCGATCATTTGAATCTGGTCAATCATCATGTATCATGATCGATCATATTCTATTTCAGGAAGACTTTTGAAAGTGAATTCATTCATGATTTGTTTACAATGGTTACTTTTCATACCCAACGATTATGGGGACTCTGGCCCTATAAAAGTAAGACTCCATACCTCATTCTACAATACACAACAAAAGTAACGAGTTTTCTTCTTTCTGCTTTCCAATCTATACTCGGAGAGAAAGATTCAAGAGCTATTTTTTGCTCCGTTCTTCACGCTTACAACTCTAAAGCTCTTTGATTAATCTTACGAGCCTGCTTCTCGTTCTGTAAGATTGTTTTGATTTTACGTCATATTATTCTTTGCATATTTACTTTAATATTGAGGTTATAGGGTTTATTACTTAACTGTAATACGATTCTCAGTTGTACGGAACAAATTGTTGTAATATGGTTGGGTTGCCCGCGTAAGCAACTCAGTTTAGTGGAAGCACCGTATGAGTCAGGTTGAAAGCCCCAATCAGGATACTTAGATCGTGGTTCGTACCTAGACGGGTTTCCACGTTCATGTGATTGTAAATGATATGTAACGATGACGCTTTTTGAGTTTATTACTTGCAGTGATCTAGGTCATACTGCCCAATCCACTCGCACCCGTATCCAAGAAAACCAGCAGGTACTTCTCTCTTCTTTTCTTATGCATGTGTAGGCTAATCTCTTCTTGATCACCGTGGTCTCCTCCAGCAGTCCTCATCGTGGTTGCACGAGGTTGCCATCTTCTCCATGAGCATGATGATTAAAAGAAGATGATTGTCTTCTTCTACTTTGGATGGCCATAAATGTTGAGAGAATAAGAAGAGGGGGGCGAGCCACCACATAAGGAGGGAAAGAGAAGGGAGTTGATAAGGCTTGAGGATGTGAGAGAGTCTTCTCTCTTTCTATTGTTATTTCTCTTGTGAAGAGAAGGGAATTTTGTGTTGTAAAAGAGAGCCAATGCCCTCTTTATATATACGTGGGGCACGCCCAAATGAGAGGAGAGAGGCTCTCTCTTCTCTTTTTCCTATCAGGATTTGGTGGAGATATTTTTATTTCAATTATCTCTTTATGGAAAGAGCCACCAATATCTCTTTGAGGAAATAATGTAGATTCTCTCCTATAACATGAATGACATTCATACACCATAAACATAATAAATTGTAATGCCTATTCATATTTAATTAATGATGAATGTGAATCATTTCCACATTAGCATTAATATATTTATGTGAATTATATTCACATATAACCTAATATAAATATGAGAATCCTTTCTCATGCTAACATTATTCTTAGTATTTTTAATGAGAATTCTATTCTCAATATTTCCAACATTGTTATGAGAATTTCATTCTAATGATTTCCAACTTATGCAAATCTTATTCTCTGCGCTCTTTATATAATGTGAATCATATTCATATTATTCCTCAAATTAAATGTATATCATATCCACAGTAATTCTATTAAATGTGAATAATATTCACACTATTCCTCATATAAAGTGTAGATAATATCTACATAGAAACACCTTTTCCTACATTAAATAGGGTCAGCTACATAGATTCTTTACCTCCATTCAGATCTCCCTTGGGTCATTCTTGGGCTTAGATCCAAAAAACTAAGATCCCTTCGGATAGTCTCATTCCAACACTTCTTGGGCCTTCCTCGCCCTCTCTTAGCTGGATCAACATCCCAACACTAGCATCTCCTAATTAATGTCACCCATCCACCTTTGTAAATGGCCAAATCACCTTAAGAGGTTTTCTCGCATCTTATCCTTGATCGGAGCTACACCCACTTTTCTTCTGATTGCATCATTTCAAATCCGATCTTTACGTGTATGTCCGCACGTCCACCTTAGCATTTTCATTTCTGCAACTGACATTCTCTGCACATGTCTATGGTTCACATGCCAACATTCAGATCCATAAAGCATAGCAATT
Source organism: Ottelia alismoides (assembly GCA_037367405.1). NCBI lineage: Eukaryota > Viridiplantae > Streptophyta > Magnoliopsida > Alismatales > Hydrocharitaceae > Ottelia > Ottelia alismoides. The sequence goes on from JAZKJV010003206.1 coordinate 400,652, forward strand.
CCCACAGCTGCTTTGTAAAACTTTCCTTTGATTTTCATAAGGATTTTCTTATCACATAGAACAATAGAGACTCATCTTCACTTTAGACAACCTGCATTTATTCTATGAGTAACATCTTTATTTCCCCGTATATCCCTCCTTATAATTCTGACCGTCCGTGCGAAATGGTGTAAAAGTTGCAAGAAGCCTCTGCAGCTCTCTAGGTATCCAGATCCACTCAAGAACATTTTCAATATTACATTCAGGTCCCCACACGGGGACCTGAGTGTAAGATTCATATATTTTTCTTAAAATTAGGTTCCTGACTAAGGACCTAATTGAGAGAACCTTTATTTTTCGTTTTATATTCTTTTATAGTGATACCCCTGTACATTGTGGTTATTTTGGACACTATATAGACATTATTCATTGATGATTTTCTTGGGGTAGTTACATAACTACCCTAGTTTTCTTTTGAGTCAATTTTCAAAGATTTTTATCGCAATTTTATTGAGATTTAATTCTTCGACTTCCGACTTTGTTTTGTGTTGTTCTTCGAGCCCGTTGCTCGAGTCATTTTTGTTGTGGATCTGCTATATAGTATCACACTATATTTTCTACCACATATTATTATATTGTACATTACATTTATTTGAAAAATACCCCCTTTGAAAAGTTAAATAAAAATTAGCAAATTAAAAATCAAATAAAAAAATATAAAACTAAAATCGATAAAAATATTTTCTCAGAGAAGAAATAAAGAAAAAATCACAAAAATATTTTCTCCCACAAAAATTGAAGCACGATTTTCTTCCTCCTTGTGTTCGACCCAAGAACACTTTCCTGGTAAAATAATTAATGTAACAACAAATTTAGGAGAGAGCAGCCTATAGTCTCTCTCTCTCTCCTGATTTGTTGTCTTTTGTTTGATAAATAGATTTCTCTCAGTGGTTACTACCGACATTATTTAACCGCTAGGCAAATCTATGTTATCAATCACTGTAAGGATGTCCAATATTGCCTTCGTTATGGGTTGATTCAAGATATCATTGGCTATTTCGATATAAACATTACCAGATAGCCAAATTTTTGCATAAGCATCACCGGCCTTCCATGAGGCATTGGTCCCAATCTTGTTTGTCGGCTCATATTGTATCAGAATATGCTTCTTACCATGGCTTTGCAAGAGATTCATGAATTACATCGCACACATCTCGTAGTTTTTGCCATCCATCTTGCCAATACGTGCCATACCCTTAAAGGCACATGTGGATGGAATATCAACTCTATTTTATGATATAGTACTGGATTGGTACAAGACTGGGACCGTAGACATGTGATAGGATGTCTACACATACATCAAGAGGAGTAGTTGCAGGTGTATGCTCATACTACAACTAATCTTAAGCAAACTCATCTGTGGTATGGGTAGCACCTGGGCGGCGTTGGGTAGTGCCTGGGCAACGTTGGGTAGCGCCTGGGTCGATTGGGTAGCACTTGGGTAGTACCTATACCCAGCGCCGGACTCTCCTCCCTAACCAAACATGAATCTTATGATTCATTTGTCTCTCACAGTCAACTATTTAATTTATGGGCAATCCCATAGATAAATATTTTTAGGGATATTTACCCAGCAGACCCTGAAATCTTTCGAAATTACCTCTACGACCTTTGAAACATCATAATTCCTCCCACGACCCCGTAATCTTGCTCCGTCTTACCCCACGAACCCTGTCGTTTAATTGACACATCTTGAGTTAACTCGGGTAGGTTAAAACTGAGTTAATCAAACCATATAAAATCTAACGGTTGGATTTTTTTCTCTCATCCATGTTCCTTCTTCTATCATCTTCTTCATCTTCCCTTCCCTTGCCCAATCCACCACTGAGAATGAACCTGAAAACACAGCAACTTCGAGGGCATTTCTCGGCCTGGGAGCAGTTCGTCGGCCTGGGTGCAGCGGCGCGCCGAGGAGGGGGGAGGGTACAGCAGCGAGAGGGGGGTCGATCTGGGCGGTGGGGGCGGAGGGGGTGGGGTGCAGCGGCGCGCCGGGGAGGGGGGAGGGTGCAGCGACGGGAGGGGGGTCGATCTGGGCGGTGGGGGGGAGGGGGTGGGGTGCAGTGGCGCGCTGGGGAGGGGGGAGGGTGCAGCGGCGGGAGGGGGTCGATCTGGGCGGTGGGGGCGGAGGGGGTGGGGTGCAGCGGCGCGCCGGGGAGGGGGGAGGGTGCAGCGGCGGGAGGGGGTCGATCTGGGCGGTGGGGGCGGAGGGGGTGGGGTGCAGCGGTGCGCCGGGGAGGGGGGAGGGTGCAACGGAGGGAGGGGGTCGATCTGGGCGGTGGGGGCGGAGGGGGTGGGGTGCAGCGGTGCGTCGGGGAGGGGGGAGGGTGCAGCGGCGGGAGGGGGGTCGATCTGGGCGGTGGGGGTGGAGGGGGTGGGGTGCAGCGGTGCGCCGGGGAGGGGGGAGGGTGCAGCGGTGGGAGGGGGGTCGATCTGGGCGGTGGGGGCGGAGGGGGGTGGGGTGCAGCGGCGCACAAGGGAGGGGGGAGGGTGCTGGGCACGGGGCTCGTTGGCGGGGAGCTGTTCGTCGGCCGGAGGGGAGAACGATGGAGGAGCTGTTCGCGGGGGGGTGGCGCTAGCGGGGGAGGGGATCAACTCCTTTGGGATGGGATGATGAGTGGCATTAAATGTAAATTTGATAAACAAATTGGGTATAATATAAATGAACATAACAGAATCAGGTTAATTTTAACGGGTAAATGAACGGGAGTTAACCACAGGGTCTGTAGGGTAAGGGTTAGCAAGATTACGGGGTCGTGGGAGGAATTATGATGTTTTCAAAGGTCGTAGAGGTAATTTCGAAAGATTTCAAGGTCTGGTGGGTAAATATCCCATATTTTTAATGCAATGAGTTCTCTCTTTTATGTTTGCATTTTTAAAGATCGACTAAGGAAAGTTATCCAAATTTATATAAGGACTATCTCGAGAACTCTTCTGGCCAGACAAAAAATCCGTAATTGTCAGCATAGTTATTTCTTTTTTTAATTCTTTCTTATTTTTTATCTTAATTTTACTGATTTATTAATTATTTATTCAAATCCAAAAATGTTAATTTATATGAGACTATCCGAAGGCATCTTGGTTATTTGGATTTAAGCCTGAAAATAACCCAAAACAGATCTGAATGGAGACAAATAATCCATGTAGCTGACCCTATTTAATTATAGGAAAAAACTTTACTGTTTGCCAAAAAATGTTATTTTATACTTGGGTTGTCCGTTTAGCATTGTACAAAAAAAGTGTATTCCTTCTTTTGTAGAAAACAGTTCAAACGATTTGGATTGGTCATTCATGGGGTATATTGGCTTTGGCTTGGAGATGGGATGTTGGGAATTTGAGGATTATGGGAAAGGGTGTTTTTAATGGGGAAGATACTTATGTTTCAGTTTGGTGGGAAAGGAAAACGGAATGGGGGCCTTAACAGTAGGGACAATAGGGACAGAATGGAGGTGCAGGGATATGGATTGCAGGTTTGTGCTGTCCTCTGTGGGAGTAAGGTGCATATCCCCATATCAAAATTGCAGGCTGCAGTAAATGGGTCGTCGCTAACCTTAGTTGCAGAACTCATCTTGATGTCCTTTGGTGTTCTACCCCCCAGAACGATTGCAGTGGAGATTGAGTTGGGTTCACCGGAATATGAGTATTGCTAACTACAGAAGTTTCATTGGTCTTTCATTGGTGATCATGAAACTTTTGCCTTCTCGTGTTCAAAAGGAATATATTATCATCAAAAGAGGAGAAAAAGGGGAGGGAGAAAAATAGTTTGATACATGCTAGAGTTACAACTGATAGGAAAGGACTAAAGGGTGAGGAACTGCAGCTGTAAAAAAAGCCTTACGGGGAGAATAGCAGTCCAGAATGACATTAAGTAGGCCAAAACCGCGAGAGAATCACCCACATCGGCAAGATAGTCACCAGCAATGAGAGTCACCTGTACCAGCAATTATTAAGAGGGAAAATATTCATGACATGGGAGATAGAATAGATAGATTGTGCCAATGAAGATTTATGTAAAGAAGACCATTCTTTGAATTTGTTAGAAAACGAAGAATGCGGAAGCGTAATAAGAGATAATGAATAAATAAGGAAAGGACAACGAGATTTTACGTGGAACCCTACTCCATGAGGAGCGGGATGAAACCACAAGAGAACACCAATAAGGATTGATTCTTCTATTGAAGTTTCTCATATGTTACATTGGTTCTGGAATTTCTTGTATAGCATCCACTGATCTTCCCAGTCCCACGACTGGTAGATGTGGGACTAAACTATTGGATGTGGTAATTAGATCCTGAAGTGATCCAATTAGCATCTACACAAGAGTGACACATATACTCCACACTCCCCCTCAAGCTGGAGCATGCAATGCTCAACTTGGACACGTAGAAAGAAATCTCAAACTCACAATAAAAGGCACTACATACAATATCAACTCAACGCATACACAACTGTCATTTGCCGTTGAGGGCATTGCTTCTCATGTCGTGCAGGTAAGGATGAACAAATGTGTTGGAGTGTGAGTCGAATCGGGTCTCCTTGTCGGAGAACATGTGCACTGTACTGCGCCTGTCAGAGTCACATAATCTGGAAAGAGTCTTCTCGTCGGAGTACTCTGGTTCGCCACATGTGGAAACTGAATCATGTGAACAACTGCTCCATCTCTGAAGGGCCGAACTTAAAAAGTCGTGGAAACATCTTCGTCGGAGTCCACGGTCGCCGGAGAATGGAGTCTGAAAGGCTCCTCATCGGAGAACTGGATCTCTACCATATTGGCTCAGTGAATGGGATCTCTACCCTAGAGTCCCTATGAAACCACATGAAAACCTTAGTACACAATGGCATAGAGAATGGGATCTCTACTCTGGAGTTCCTATGGATTACATGAAAACTCTGAGACCAAAACAAAGATGGAGATTACAAAACTGGTGATCGCAAACTTGTGCAAATCGGACCGGAGTCGGCACCAATCTGAACGTCGAGTCTGAATCTGAACAATTGTTGAGTCTGGAATCTGGTTTGGAGAATCTGAAATAGACATGTAACTCTATACAATACTCCCCCTTTCTCCCATACTTGTCGGAATACAAATGACATCGATAAAGTTGAGTGAAGACAAGAAAATATGGAAAACAAAAGCCAATAAGCCGATCTCAAAATTTTTTGGCTTTTCTTTTCATTTTTTTTCAAATAATCTTTTTTCGTACAGATTCTTTTTGTACGATCATTTTTTTCCTTGGCTATTTCCTCTTTTTTTATAGTTGTCTCACGCATTTTTTCTGCATATGATTTTTTTATAGGCAAAATTTTCAATTTTTTAATTGGCTTTCCTATTTTTAATTGGCCTTTTCTCCTTTTTTTAACGGTACAACCCAATTGGGCCTAAATTCAGATACTATAGAAGCCCCTCTTTTCCCCCTTCCTTCTTTTCTTTTAAAAATAGCAATTGGGGCCCCTTTCAATGTATGGGTATCGGGGCCTTAGGGTTCCCTGGAACCCGATGCTGCCCTTGGAGTTCGGCGCCGGCATAGTTGGATGGTGTCCACAAGGAGATGTTGGAGCGCCGCCATCACCCCTGCCACTCCTCTCCAGTGCCACCACCATCATATGAGAATAGCGTAAGGGAGGTATCACGCGTGGAGGAAGGTTGGCAGCGTTGCTGCACGTATTGACGGCGTTGGAGATCGTATGGGTGGTGCCGCCTGTAGGGTTTCTTTGAACCTTGAAGCCACCTATGACTAAAATCAACGCCCTACCACTGCTTACAGTTGATGGGGACTCCGTCTGGAGGTTACAATCTGGGTGTTGCTGTAAGTTGGATGCGGAAGCCTCGTGCGAGGAGGCGTCACGTAGAGCCACTGGAGCTCAGGATTTGCGTCGAGGAAGGAATTTGGAGCTTAGAGGTGGCAGTGCCGCCTGGATTGCGAGGAGATGGTGGTGCCGCCTAAATGGCTGGAGCATCTATCTAGGACTTGGAGAGACATCGCTTGGACTGCTTGGTTTCCAGCGCCGCTACTGGAGCTTCATCGCCCTGTTGCCTTGAGATAACTTGCTAGGGTTTGCTGCCTCAATGTTGAAAGGACCATCGCCTGGAGTTGAGATGAATTGCGAAGGTGTCGAGACCCCTTCTCGCTCGGAGTTTGATGTGTCTAATAGACATGATCAATGGCACCTTCATCTCTTCTTCTTCCTCAAACATGCATGAAGCCACTGAAACCCTATTTTGTTGCCTGTAGAAATCGAACCATCTTCAGGAATAAAATAGAATGTATGGTGTGTGGCTGCAGCCTTCTTATAGTAGAGAATTAGGGTTTCAAAATATAACCCTAGAATTTCTTGACTACGAACAGATCTTCAGCCAATATATGAACATGAATAAATCTTCAAAATAATCTTTCATGAATAATCAAGAATTGATCTGCTCCTGTTCATCGAATCCCGAACAAATAGTGAATTAGGGTTTCAATCGAAATCTTAGAATCAAATCTCGAATCTCAAACATAAATAAAGAATCATAAAATCCTCAAGAATCGAACCGCTCTGATACCATGTTAGAAAATGAAGAATGCGGAAGCGTAATCAGAGATAATGAATAAACATGGAAAGAATAACGTCATTTTACGTGGAAGCCTACTTCGTGAGGAGCGGGTTGGATGAAATCACGAGAGAACACCACTAAGGGTTGATTCTTCTATTGAAGTTTCTCATCTGTTAAAATGGGTCTGGGGCTTCTTATATAGCCTCCATTGACCCTCCTAGTCCTACAACTGATAGATGTGGGACTAAACCACTGGATGTTGTAATTGGATCCTTTACCCATCTACACAAGAGTGACACGTATACTCCAACAGAATTTATTAGAGAACACTACGAAACATCTCTCTTTCTAGCAAATCCAAATGGGACACAAACCCAAAGCAAACAATCTAGGATTACAAGAAGTAGTGAGAATGTGGGTCATTTTAATTCGTAAATGCCAGCCTGATTTAATGACCACTAATAATTTGCGAGAAGGATAGTGCTTTACCAAGTCAACATAAAAAACAAAGCGAGCCTCTACCGACAATAAATAACCCTCTATACATAGGATAATTAAGTGTAAATTTTATCATCAAGCAACACCCAGGTTACAAAGGGAAGTTTTGGAGGAAAAATTTGGACCAACAAATGTGAGAATTTGGATCAGATAGAATTGTATATTCCTTCAACTGAGAAACAACTCGTTGCGTGATCTTTCTTGCTCAGGTTTATATTAAGAAAACACTTCCAGAAGCAAGCCCCCCGGAGAAAGCTTCTGACCAAAAGGACTTTAATTTTTAAAGCTATACTGTAGTACATTTAGCTTTACGAGGGAGAGACACACATAAAGCAAATTATATATTTTTATTGTTGGTCAGGAAGAAAGCCAAGGGCTGCTCAACCACCAGATAACAATTAGGACTAGGGTTCACATGAATCGGATTGGATCAGATTTTGACTTAATTCGTGTCCACTTCACACTTACCGGATTTTTTATTTTTCCAGTCCAATCCAATCCATTAAACATGTAAATCCAATCCAATCCAATCCAATCTATCTGATTACATATTGGATCGGATTTTTAATGCTCACCTATGATATGATTAAGTTTGTCACACACTAGACCTTGACATTTGAATCATGGTTCTAAAATTGAGATTATGTATAAATGTAAAGAAAATGGTAGTTTTTTGAAAGAAAAAATAAATGCTTGTTATGGATTTAGTACGAACCATCATTATATTCCTAAATCTAATTTACATGGTCGTAATCCGTAGAACCATATAAGCATCACGTTGATTTTGAATAAATTTGGAAATTTATATATATCGAATTCGAAGTACAACTAACCTGCAACTAACCAGCAATTAACCGGCTTGGCTACACGGTGCGAGAGGGAGGGTTGTACAACAAGGGAGGTTTAAGATAAGGATCATGCACGACTGCACAGTGCGGGAGGGAGGTACCCGAAGTTCCTGGTTGCGCATGCGCAAGGAAGGTTTGGGAGTGTCGAAGATGAGGTCTAGTTGTGCCTGCACGAGGGAGGTCTAGCTACGTGTGTGGATGGCGGGGACGAGGAGGACACGACTAAAGGATGAGACAACAACTGTCTGGGGATGAGATCTGGCTGCACATGTGCAAGCAAGGTCCGAGATAGCCGAGGATGAGGTCTAACTGTGTGTGTGCGAGGGAGATCTAGTTGTGCACGTGTGCAACGGGGAATGATGATGGCGTCCGACAAAGCTGTGTGGTCTGAGGGTGGAGATGTGTGCGACGTGGGTGGGTGTGTTGTTTGGAAAGGTCCCAAGGATGGTTTAGGTATTTTTTTAAAGAAGGGTGTTTCGTTTGGAAAACTAAAAGGGCACGAAGGACATTACGGGTAGCTATTACTTTTTTCTAAACCAACCGGTGGCAGTGGGATGAGGTAAAGGGGTTTCTAGCAAGTGGTGTGGGATAAAGCTTGAGTTGGAATGGGTTAAAACTATAAAAAGAATAGCTTGGATCTTTACGCATATCTTTCAAATAAAATTAAATATAATATACTTTAATGACAATAAATAAATTATTATATATTAATTATTAATTAATGGATTGGATCAGATCAGATTTTGACAATAATCCGATCCAATCTATAAATGAACGGATTTGTAAAATTTCAATCTGATTCGATCTATTAGACTTGTATATCCAAACCGATCAAATCCAATGACGATGGATTGGATCGGATTACGGATTTCATCCGATCCATGTATACCCCTAAATAGGATCCCTTCTTGAGTACCAGAAGTAGGCATCTCTTCTCATTTCATTTATTTTTTATTGATTGGCTCAAAAATATTTTTTTGTTGACACATCTCCAACTTCAGCGTAAATTGTGTCAAAATTTTCATGTTTAGCTTGAGCTTTGATTTATCTGGAACATCACTTCGGTTTTGTCTTTTTGCAGGGGTTTGTGATTAATCTACAGCCTTCTGAGGCAGAAGCAGGCTTTGATGTAAGAGTGCCCCCTCATGCCAATGCTGAAGCTATGGAGAAACGCATTGCAGAGGAATGGGCACCTTCATCTCGCAACATGACATTTGAGGTGAATTTTTTCTCTATATAGAAAGGGAGGGATTGTTGCTCAACCATATTATTAAGGGATATTTATCCAGCAGACCCTGAAATCTTTCGAAATTACCTCTACGACCTTTGAAACATCATAATTCCTCCCACGACCCCGTAATCTTGCTCCGTCTTACCCAACAAACCCTCCCGTCAATTTTAACTACATTTGAGTCAGTTACTTGAGTTAGTCGTGAGTTAATCTAACCGATTAAACATCGAACGGTTACGATTAGCCAAAAAAAGTCCAGCAGTAGACCGGCGGGGAGAGAGCAAGGATGCAGCATCCCCGGAGGGCTCCATCACCAGGGGTGAGCAGGAAGCTTGGTAGGGGGCGGTGAGCAGCGGCGCGACCAGGGAGCTTGGGAGGGAGCGGCGTAAGGAGCAGCGGCACGGCAAGGGTGCAGCGGCATGACCAGGGAGCTTGAGAGGGGCGGAGCGGGCTAGCGTGCAGAGCGCCGCACGCGGGGAGGGAGGGGATGCAGCAGCGCGCGGGGGGGGGGGGGGGGGGGCTGCAGCGCCACGCGCGGGGGGAGGGGGTGGGCTGCAGCGGCGTGCGCGGGGGAGGGGAGGTGCAGTGGCGCGCGGCAGGGTGGGAGGGGGGGGGCTACAGCGCCGCGCGCGGGGGGAGGGGGTGGGCTGCAGCGGCGCGTGCGGGGGAGGGGAGGTGCAGCGGCGCGCGGCGGGGTGGGAGGGGGGGGGGGCTGCAGCGCCGCGCGCGGGGAGGGAGGGGTTGCAGCGGTGCGCGTGGTGGGAGGGAGGGGGTGTTTGATCGGCGCACGGGGAGGGGGGGGGGGTTTGCAGCGCCGCGCGCGGGGGGAGGGGGGCTGGGTTGCAGCGGCGCGCGGGGGTTGCAGCGCCACGCGCGGGTGGAGGTGGTGGGTTGCAGAGGCGCGCGCAGGTAGGGGGGTTGCAGCGCCACGCACAGGGAGAGGGTGGTTGCAGCGCCGCCCCGGGAGGTTGCAGCACCGCGCGCGGGCGGAGGGGGGTGGGTTGCAGCGCCGCGCGCGGGCGGAAGGAGCTGAGCACGGTGCTCGTCCGCGACGGGTTCAGGGAAGATCACCTCTTCTGAGATGATATAGTGGCATTAAATGTAAATTTGATAAACAAATTGGGTATAATATAAATGAACATAACGGAATCAGGTTAATTTTAACGGGTAAATGAACGGGAGTTAACCGCAGGGTCTGTAGGGTAAGGGTTAGCAAGATTACGGGGTCGTGGGAGGAATTATGATGTTTCAAAGGTCGTAGAGATAATTTTGAAAGATTTCAGGGTCTGCTGGCTAAATATCCCTATTATTAACCAAAAATGAAAAGTAATTGTCAACACATCAATTTACCACCGGAGATCAAATAAAGCAGTGGCATTCTGCAACATATGTTATCAGCATATGAACATTCTCTTCTACAAACTACATTTCTTTCTAATTAATCACTAATCTGATGTGTACTACAAAGCTTCTATCAAAATCTGTGTATAGGCATAACATTTAGTTATTTCAAAGTCACAAGTGCTTTGCTATTCCAGTTACGCAATGCAGGGATTGTCCAGTATTCTGGCATGTTTTCTAAGTGAACAGCGTATGCAAATGACCCACTAAGTCATCCCTCTATATTATTATGGAGGTTCCTGCCACTGCTTGCATTAAGTTAATGTTTTCATTTTCTGTCTTTTTTTTTTGAAAGTCTTTTATGCTTTTCTTTCTCCAAGGAGTTCCTAAACAATCACTTGGCAAGTTTTTGTATTAACAATTCACTTTGTATGGGAGCATGTACTTCATATATGTTAATTTTAAATTCTCCAGTAACTTCCGAGTCTGTTGTATATTGCTAAAGGCCCTCTATCTAATCCTGAATTATATGGAGTCTATGAATTTATCTTAGCTGCGAAGAAGGAAAGGAGAGACTAATCTTTATTACCCAAGTATCCGATCCACTTTAATGTGCTCCCATATGCCGGTTATTCGATAGTATAAATCTCTGACATGATTTTATCTTGGACAGTACAAACAGAAGGTTCCTGTATATGACAAGTTTGGGAAGCCAGCTCTAGTGCCGACTCTTCTAACCCATGGTGGCTGCTGCTTGAGGGTGCTGTGCAAAAAGCTGGTGGGGGAGACTCAGCAAGCCAGAGATATTTCCAGCATCTACGGATGCTCGCTATTTCCGTGAAATAGGATTACCAGCTTTTGGATTCTCCCAAATAGCAAATACTCCTAGTCTGCTCCATGACCATAATGAGGCTTGTACTCAGGCATTTGGCTCTCGTCCAGTTTTCGATGTTGATTATTGTGCATTATCTTTCTTTCTTGGTAAAGATGGAAATCAACATATCTTGATTGTACTGTCGATTTTTCCCTGGAATTTACTATGGAAAACCATCAGCATTTATTCCTGTGCTGTTTAGAGTTGCACATGACTGATCTAAAACATCTGCTATTACCCTCTTTTTTTGCATAAAGACGAGTACTTGAAAGGTATTGAAATGTATATCTCGATCATCAGAGAATTGACCTCGTTCATTGGAGATGCTACAACAAAAGATAATAAAGACGAGTTATAAAGGTGGCGAGCATCTTCCCTTGACAGGAGTATGACATGGTATGCTTATTTATCTGTTTGCAGTACTGTAAAATAGTGTTGTAATAATGCCTCTACGGAAAGGAATTTTGACTTCAAACCAATACATGATTCTGTTGAATTCAGATTTCATCGGAAACTTCTCCCGTGTCTTTGTTTTTGTTCAATAGCGAAATAATCCTTGAACCTGCTGTTTTTGTTATAGATTCTTGGGATTCACATAAATACCCCTATGAAAATGATTATTCCTGCAATCTTCGTATTTGAAAATACCCCTCTGTTTTACAAAAAAAAACTCTCTTATATCTACGAGAAGACCCATGTAAAATGTTGTGAAACCTAGAAATTTGAAGCTGTTTATTAATGTATTATTTCAAGTACAGAGTATATATGTAAACGACAATTAGATTCTTTCTAGTATTTGGTTATTGAAGCGTAAAATGTTGGCCTGGTTAGAATCCTTCATTTTCGAGAGCTTCGTAGCATTGAATTAGTCAAAATTTGAATGACAACATCATGGCAATAGGTGATCTAGATCCCCCAAGAGTTTTTAGAAAATACCAAGAATTTTTTTTAATAAGTGTAGGAGTAGCCAAGTTAGCTGCTCACTGGTAGCATATGCATTTTACCCATATATGCCGATACACATTTTTTGACATTTGAAAATAATATAGAATTTCGATGATTTTTGAGCATTTGGCGTCCCTAGTATCGAATGCCTTTTGCAATCGTATTTGTGTTTCATAGTATCCTCTGCGGTAGTAATATTTGCTTGGATAAAGAAGGATTGCTTCTATTTTTGCGTGCATAAGGAAAGACCAGAATGTAGTGGTACGGAATTGATAGATATCAGTGTAGGATCATTTCCATTGCTGTCCGAGGGATGATTAGAACTGTTTATCGGTTTGGGATTTTTGTGCTATTTGTACGACTGCATAGAGTTGGTCAGCAATGATCAAATTAATGGTAAATGCGTGTGCAAATTAGTTGGCCCTATTTCCTTGCTCGTGGACGATTAAAATCAAGGGATTCATACACTTATGTCCTTTTGAGTTTTTCCAATTAACTTATGCCCCTACTTTTTTTATGATTATACTCAGGCTCTTATATTCTTCCAAAATTCATAGTTATGCTCCTCCATTGTTACATATGTGCCCCTATATTACACTGGTAGGAGCAACACTACTGTGAATTTGGTAAGAATATAGGGGTGCACACGTAAAAAATGGTGAAATCTTCCCCCACTATAAGTAGGGTCGACTACATGAATTCTTGCTCAAATCAATGTTAAAAGATTTAATTAATTTTTACTTGTTTGTTGACTACCTAACGTAACCCCCACAATGAGGGATTTGAACGTTGGTCTTTTGGATAGTACCACATGCGTGCAAGCGTAATGTAAAAAAGGTAGAGGCTTAATTATAATTGGAAATTACTTGGAAAAGCACACGAGTAAAAATATCTAAAATTAAATACAGGGTCCAATATTCATTTAAAGATGGGTTTAACTTGTTTTAGTTGCCCTTACTATTCACGGGCAATAATTTCTATGTAGAGGGTTGTGTTTGGACTCAGGCCATATCTGTGATTGAAAATGAGTCCAACGAATTGGATCCTTTGGATTATGGATCAGGACTCAGGCTCAACCCAAACCATATTCCTTCCATGGGCTTTGGGTTGGTTAGTGGATTAAATATCTTCCATGTAGTAGCTCAACCAAACAACCCATGCTATCACTGTGGGCATGTTTGGTAACCATATTCATGTGAATAGTAGTTGTTTGGATGGTTAGGAAGGTTGGAGAGGGTTGGAGATGTCACATTGATTATGTGTTATATTTTCTCTTTCTAATATGTTTTTTATGTTAATTCTTTTATTTGAATGTGGTTAAAAAATATTATAATAAAGAAATAATGTAGTTCATACAACTAATTCCAACCCAAAAATGCAGGGTAAAGCTGGGGGTAAGATAGGTTACCCTAACCTGACAACCAAATGAGCCCTATGGGTGAACTATAATTTGGACTTACCCATACCAACAAATATAGATCTATATACTATTTACAGTTCTTACCCCAAATATTTCTCAAGTTTTCTACTCTAATTCACTAATCCAGACTTTCAATCTACTAATAACCTTGTCTCCTTGCATCTCATACAAATCTCTTTTATACATGTGTGTGACTCCCTGCAGTTTTCTCAAGTGATTCCAACCTAATTATGTAATTGGTGCATCATAGCTTATAAACCCTCACGACAATTCAAGTCATCGCTTGATTACCTTGGAGCTCATCTCTTTGTCCAATCACTATGTTCCAACTCCAATATAATTTAATCACATTTCCACTCTAATGTTCGCCAATCTTCTCACTCGATTGGCATTCAATTAACGTTTTTGTCTAAGTACCTAGTGTAATATAATTAGGGATGAAAATGGTCGGATACATATATGAATATAGGTATAATCATATCTTGATCCATTTTAGAATATGAATACGAATGCGGTTACGAACATTGACTGATACGAAAAATATGTTACCATATCTATAGAACGAATATTAATATAAAACAAATACGACTATGATATAAATAAAAATTGAAATATTTAATAGATTAACTAAAATACACTTGTTTAGGATGGTTTATACATAAAATAGATATATCAAATATATTTATTTTGTAACGATTATATCGACAATGATGAACACAATCATAAAATATTATCACACACAATTATAGATAAATCTATGGCCATATTTATATTCTAAAATAGATATACAAATACAAATGCGAATATTAGCGAATTTCAAAGTGATATCCATATTTTCATCGACCTTAAAATAAATACGAATACGAATATCAAAATCTGTACAACGAATATGATAGCAGATTGGAATACATTCTTTTAATCCTTAAATATAATCCGTAAAATTTGGTGTCCCGACTAATCCCACATGATCTACTAATATCACCATGCATAAATACATGTTTTCTGTCACAATTCATGATTTATTGCCTGGTCAATATGCATATCCCCGAGCCATGATTAACCCAACATGGCACCATGGCCCACACCCACACCCACCAACACACCCACCCACCCACACACACATGCACGCACGCACGCACGCACGCACGGGGTTGGGGAGTATGCACCAATGCACATATAAGTCTACATGCATTGATGCCACAAACATCCATTTTTTTGATTTTTTGAAATGAATCATTGGAGAATTTCCTTAGAATATCGAGTGGATTATGTGTTGCAAAATCCATGTAAAACAGATATTCCAAACATGTCCATTTGAAAGGTTGATTCCAACAATTCTGACAGTAAAAATTTACTGTCTTGATGGATAAGATAGAAGTCTCGAATTAAGTAGAAATTTAAATGGTGTCACCTTGATATATCGTGATCTAAAACCCTCGGGGATTCATGTCATAAAAATAAAAAATAGACGTCTGTGGCACTAGTGCATGTAGGCTTACATGCACCATGGTGCATACTCCCCAACCCCATATATATATGGATAAAATGTATATGCTACCATGTAGTAGCTAACTTGGCTACTCATGCTCCTTTTTTAAATTTTTTCATGGTGTTTTTTAAAAATTCATGGGGATTTTGATCACCTATTGTCATAATGTTGTCATTCAAATTCGTAAAAAATAAACACTACTAACATGTCCATCGGGAAGGGAGCAATTTCAGTAATTTTGAGACCAAATTTTAGCAAGTTTGATGAATGGGCACATACACACATACGCAGACACACACATAGATACACACAGACACAGATACAGACGCAGACATGCACGCATGCAATACATACATACATACATACATACATACATACATACATACATACATGCATACATGCATACACGCATACACGCACGCACACACATACGTTCGTATTGTAAAAAATCGTTAGATATAAATATGTCAGCTACATGTAACTTGATTAGTGAAATAGTCTCTCTCTCCAAAAATATATTTTCTTTTATCGACATACGTACGTAGATACATACGTACGTACATACCTACGTACGTACATATCTACATACGTACGTACGCACATACATACATACATACGTACAAACATACATACATACATCCATGCATGCATGCATGCATGTACGTACGTACGTACTTACATACATACATACCTACATATGTACGTACCTACGTACGTACCTACATACATACGTATGTACATACATACCTACATACATACGTACATACCTACATACATACCTACGTACATACATACGTACATACATACCTACGTACATACATACGTACCTACATACGTACATACGTACGTACGTACTTACCTACGTACCTACATACGTACCTTCATACCTACGTACGTACATACCTACGTACCTACGTACATACCTACATGCGTACCTACGTACGTACACACGTACATACATACGTACATACGTACCTACATACATACGTACCTACATACCTACATACGTACCTACATACCTACATACGTACATACATACATACATACATATGTACATACATACATACATACGTATGTACGTACGTACCTATATACGTATGTACCTACGTACATACATACGTACATACTTACATACCTATATACGTACATACCTACATACCTACATACGTACATACCTACATACGTACATACCTACATATGTACATACCTCCATACGTACATACCTCCATACCTGCATACATACATACCTACATACATACATACCTACATACTTACTGTTGTTAGCGAAGTCTCGAGGATCGGAAATTATTGATAAAAATTGTCGTTGCTATCTCCAAAATCCCATGACAAACAAATTTTTTTGCTACTTATAAACCTGTATAGTGGACAGGGTCGAACGTAGGGAGACTACAAATCCTGAGGGTTATTCAATTAATCAAGAATTTATTAAGAGAAGACAAGAATCTCGAAGGATAACTATCCTTGATTTTTGTGATTTTTTATCTTTTTAAGAAATTTTTAATAATTTTTTTTTAAATTTTCAAATTTTTAGTGATTTTGATTTTACATTTTTTTTTATTTTCAAAAATCACATGTAGCAATATTCACAAGATTAAAAATACGCACACCAACTCCTTTTGTAATTTTCAATTTATAAAAAATGCTCAGAAAAATTCAAAAAATATTTTTAGGATTTGAAAGTTTTGCAATATTTTTGAGAATTTTTGTGGAATTTCAGATATTTTTTGTATTTTTCTAAAAATCGAACGGTGATAAAAATGAGAAACAGTGCAAAGCCTGGAGTAATTTGACTCTTAAAAATATTTTAATTGCCAAAAACTCCTAGCAATTATTTTCATGACAAAATAGAAGCAATTATCTACAAATAGGAACTAAAATCACTATTTTTGAATTTAGTAGAATTTTTTGTGATTTTTATAAGAATTTTGGTATTTTCCATTTGTGGGGGTTTTATAAACAATTAATGCACGAAAATTGTTTAGAAATTAAAAGACAACAAAATATACCAATACTATTTTTTTGGAATTTTTAAGCAATTTTTCGAATTTTTATGAATTTTCAAAGTTTGGGCAGGCACAAAGACACTGTTTTTGATTTTTTCAAAATATCAAATGTCAATAAAAATTGATGAAAATATTATACAATGATAAAGACTACAGCAGGAGCATACCCAATTTTTTTTGAGAATTTTTAGATCAACAAAAATATTTATTTCATTCAAAAAGAGCAAGTAAGATATTGTTCTGGAAATGCAGGGACCAAAATGCAATTATTCAAAAGTTTTTGCAGAAAAGGAACAATAATTAAATTGCAGGATAAATATCACAAATTCCCCAATGAAAGCATGCTATGCACGTGCATGTACTGAGCGGGGACGTCTTTACGAATAATGAAAAGTTCCAGGGGTAGATCCACAATTATTCCATTTTTTAAAACCAAACCCAGCTAGGGTTCTCAAGAAAAGGAAAGGGGAGACACGGGCTGCCACCCCTTCTTCCTCCTCTTTCCAATGGCAGCAGTTCGGCCGGGGGCCGAGGCGCGATTCGACGACGTCAGCGAGAGGAAGCGCTGGGCTGAAGGAGGCATGTGGATCAGGCATGCGCGGAAGAGTGGAAGGCGGTTGGGACCGGGCGTCGATGGGCGACGTGCGGGCGGAGCACTGCACCGGTCGTTGGAGGGGAAGGCATGCCTCCTGCGTACGACGCTTGCGACGGGGGCCTCGGCCGATGGTGGAAGCGCGACGATGAGGGCGCGTGGTCGCGGCTTGCGGCGGGAGGTGTCGTCGGTCCTGGAGGGAAGAGTCGGGGAGGCAGGCGCACGGTGGGCACTGAGCACGGGCGATGGCGCTGGAGCGAGAAGCACGGCGGGGCGTTGCGGTGCTGGCGGTTCGGCCGCGTGGCAGCACTACCGCTTGTAGGAGGAGGCGGAGGGCGCGCAGGAGGGCCGTGCGACCTGCGTTTTTATTTTTTTTTATTTTATTTTTTTACTGTAATCAGAGAATGATTAAAAAATATTTTTTTTTATATTTTTTTAAAACAAGAAATACAATCAGGAATAAAAATAGTTTTTTTATTTTTTATTTTGTTTTACTGAACCTGCAAAACAAAAGTTAGAGAAAACATATATATATATATATATTGTTTATTCACAATTCAAACTTCGGAGGCGAGCATGATGACTCGATCCCAAAATTAAAAAATGGACTTTGTGAATGATGATTCAGCGATAAATGAGAGAATCGAATCAGGTTCTCCAGCCACTGTATATGGTCGGAGTTGATAGATCGTGGAAGATAGAAATTGAATGCGGAGAGATTAAGAACATGAGATGGAAAATCGAGTCGAAGCGGATCAAATCATGATGGAATTTTTTTAAGATCTAGAAAGACAAAATGACTACGAAGAACAACTACGAGAAAATAAAAATATGATTAGTCTAGGATAAAATAAGAAAAAAATGATGACGGATCTCACCTTGTTAGCGAAAATTGATCGTGATGGCCTCGACGAAGGCTGACTCGCTGTCATCGGACGGCTCGGAGGCTAGACACCTTTCTCGATAAGAAGACTCTCGGAGATCAGGCTCCTCTCACCAAAGATTGATCAAGTTGGAATGAGGGAGAAGGATCCATATAAATAGAAAAGATGGAGAATGAAATTTGAATTTTTGAATTTTTGGTTGAAGAGATAAGAGGGATGAAAATTAAAATGAGATAAAGATAAAGAGAAATAAAGCTACTTACAAAATTAACTATTTTTTTAATTTTCATCACTTTATTTATTTGAATTAAAAATGTTATTTTTTTATTTTTTATGGTGGTTAATTGAGAATATCAACTATATACATATACTATACACATATATGACAATATATACATGGGTAAATGGGGAAATTAGCTTTTTTGTTTTGTTTTAAAATTTTTAATTTTTTATTTTTATTTTAAATAATTAGTAAAAATATTTACAAATATATACAAATACAATATGTACAAAATACATGGGAAATTTGCATAAACCACCCTAAAAAATCAACTTTTTACTCGTAACTCCAAAAATTATGAAAATACAGCCATTTTAAAGATAATTTAATTTAGAATCCAATGGAAGTGAGATTGGTTCAATTTGAGTTCATATGGAGCCGGAATTAGTTTTTCAATTAGTAATTAGTGGCTTTTTCCAAGTATGGTTGCTTTTATTCTGTACATGATTTAATTGTGCAACTATTTTTATTAATTAGAACACATTTTTATTTACAACTTTGGTTTTGAAAGTTATTTGATTTGAGGTCAATTAAGGTACAAATAAAATAGTGAAGTATACAAATATACACAGCACACAATTTTTTTGGATTTTCTAATTGAGGACCCTATCTCCCCCTACTTTAAACATGGTCGATCAGGTCAAATCTTGACCTTCTCTCAGGGTTCGGGTCAGCCTGTATACAGTCTTCCTTTTTTTATTTTCTTTTCTTTATTTTTCCTTTCTTTCTTTATTTATTTTAGGTTAAAATAATATACAAATATATAATATTTACACACAAATACAAGTTAGTAAGAAAATGGAGTTAGTGTTATGTACATGTGTTTTATAAGAGATTTTAAGCTAAAATAAATGAATAAAGATGACGAATCGCAGATTCATCATCCCCCTATGCTTTACATTTGCTAGTCATTTAGCAAACACTTATTTGAAAGAATAAGTGAAGAAAAAGAAAAAGAAAGGAAAAATAAAAAAATAAAGAAAGTAGGACAATATTGAGTATTAAACTTATCTTCATAAAATTGTAGTTTGGAGCTCTATCGGGCCTTTGGATTATTAGTTTGTCGGAACTTCTGTGAGACTTAGAATTTTAAAATCGACAACCTTCAAGTTCTACACATCATTGTTACAGTTTCGGCTCAGAAGTCATCTTAGATCAATTCTCTTCCCAAAGCATACCCTATGAACATTGAACAATCGACTCATGTGTGTGAAAGGTTTTAGCTCTTCCCATCCAAAAAGTAGGACTACCATGCAAATATCCTCTCCAGTAACCCGTCCTCAGGGAGTCAGGTATTTCCTTCTAAGGTCTGTCGCGCTGTGTTCACAATCGAATTGGGGGAGAAGTTAGAAGAAGGAGAAAAGAACAGGAGGGTGTCCAGTGTAATCATCTCTCCTTGTGAAGCTGGCTAGTGTAGCCGAGTCTCCACCAAGATCTGCAGGTTTTCTTGAAGCTTGGACCTTTTTGGTCAGATATTTATTTTGTAGTGGCTTCTTTGTATTTAGATTTTTGGTGGTTCTGCTTGGATCTTGTTGTGCCCCTACGGATATAGAATCTTTTTGTTTCGATACATGTTTTGGGGTCTTAGAAAAAATTGTGCTCAGCCATCCATCCCTTTTCCGAAGCTTTATTTCAACCCGTACTCTGGTCTTTAGATTTCCACGCTACCAGAGAAGAAACTCACATAGTCTTCCAACATCCCATCTGAGTTGAGCAAAGTGCATGGTGCGAGAGTACAAATTAATTCCCTATTCCAGAGTTGTATCCAGAATGAAGAGACTAGGTTAGACACTAAGAGTTAAATGCTGCACATTGTAATGTGGAACTCAAAGAATTAAGTCGAAGGCCTGAAGCTTCTAAAATCCTATTTCTCGGTGAAGTTCCTCTGAGAATTAGGTGGATTAAGGACCAACTAAGCTCCATTATTTAATTTTATTCCAGACACAGTTTAAATGTCATTACTATCCTGAAAAATGCACATGCAAATGCAAGAAAATATGAACAATGCAAAGGTTTTTTTTGAAAAGAAATGATGCACATGTGAAAAGAACATTTTTTAAATAATTTTCTAATTTTGAACTTTTTATGAATTTTTGGAGAAAAATGCAGATGTAAAAGAAAAGTTTTTTTTGAATTATGCAAGTTTTTATAGATTTTTGGTTTTATATTTTTTAAAGAAAAAGGGTTAGTAAAATATATACAAGTTGATGAGCGCGAAATCCACCTCTTTAATATCGATGAATTGTAGTATAGGAAGTGAATTTCGGTCGTCAAAATACCACAATCTTCGAATGTTGTGGAATATTTTACTTGGCAAGTTTACCAAGGTCGAACACAGGGAACGATGATTTTTAGTTGCGTTGTTTTTAAATCAAATTAAATAATTAATTAATGCTTGATTAATTTCTGTGTTTGCAAAAATATACAATGCGAAGATGCGAATGTTATGCACAGAAAATGAATGGGAATACTAATTCAGCTCAGGATCTTGTGATTTTGCTCGATTTAAATCCTCAATTAACAACTTCAATTAATCATCAAATATTATCACAGATCGAATAAAATTAACACCCAGAAAGATCTATCAAATCCAAATTGCAGGTAAAGAGCTAAACCAATGGATATTTATGTCAAAAATTCACTGGAAGTTGTCTTCTCCAAGTCAATAGTTCATCAACCAAATAAAGAGTCAAATATCCTGATCTTTGATCTAACTCTTTCCTAATAATAAAATTGTGGGAATTATCGACAATGAGCATAAGAGGTTAATCACTGTAAAGTCCTCAACTGAACTCCTGCAAAAGAAATCATCAAATTATCCAAGGTGATTGTGGCACAAATATGTCAAAATAAGCCTACACATGTCAACAGATTTACTCAATAAATATTATCAATAAACAACCTCAAATCTGTCCACAAATGATGCTAAGTTGTAGAGCACGGAATTAGCTTCGAAACGACATAATATAGGCTAAAATCGGAGTTCAGATGGAGAAGATATGCTAAAATGAAGTTTCAGGGACTAAAATGTAAATAAAATAAACTTTTCTTTTTCAAAAAGGTCCCTGCAGGGCTTATCAGTAATTTAGAAAGTCCGGAGGGGCTCCGCTGCAATTTACCCCAGGCGGGGGCCTTCTTGTAATTTCGGAGACCTTCGGGGGCGCTTTTGCAATTTTTCCCGAGCGCACGTGCACAGCACGTGCGCCAGGAGGCTTGGAGTGAGGCGTAGGCTTGGGCGAGGCTCGGAGATCCCGAGCCTGTGGTTCGGACCCGGCATGAGGCTCGGAGATCCCGAACCTCAGGCGTGGAGGGCGGCTTGGGACGTCCACGTGGCAGTGCTGGAGCCGTTGGATCAGGGGCCTCCTGCCCGATCCAACGGCGCCAGTGCGTCGTGGTGGGGCTGGCGGCGAAAGGAGGCGGTGGAGGGTGAGCGGGCGGAGCTGTTGGGCGAGGGCGGAGGCGCGGTCGTGGTGAGGCGGAGGCGCGGTCGTGGTGAGGCGGAGGGAGCGAGCTGGAGGCGGAGGGTGAACGGGCGGAGGTGCCGGAGCGTGGCCCTTGCTGGGGCGGAGCCTAGCGAGGCGCGAGGAGCTGGGCACAGGCGGCCTTGGTCCGCTGGCCTGCCGCACCGGCTGGGTGCGCGGAGGTTGGCAGAGCCGGCGATGAAGGCGAAGGGGGCGAGGTGGCCGACGCGCGTGGGCGCGGCAGTGCTGAGGAGGAGCGGCGAGGTCGCGGGAGGTGCGTGGCGGAGGTGTACCTGCAACAACGAGAACAGATATGGAAAAAATAAAAAAATGGAGATGATGTGCGTGGAGGGTTCGCCTGGAAAGGAGGAGAAGCAGTGGCTCTCTTCTCCGGTGATTGCCTCAGAGGGCGGCGAAGCTCCTCGAAGCTGTGCTGCTCACGGAGGAACGGCTGCACAGGGACCAGCCCCGTGGATCATGCCTACGCTGCCGCTGTCACCGGCTCTTCAGGGATATGGCGGATCCTTTGCAAGGCCAGCGATGGGGTTCTTTATAGGAGGGCGAAGGTAACGGCTGGAGACGAGGAGGAGGCGGCGGCATGCGTTATGGAGGAGGAACGACTGGGGGGGGGGGCGAAACGGCTGGATGGAGAAGATGAAGGAGGGTCACGGGGTGCGGCTGTAGAGAGGAAACAGCGGGGTGCCACGTGGCACGCCCTGGAGCTGCCACGTGGCACCAAAAAAATTTCAGATTTTAAAGTGGGAAAAAGAGATAGAAGATGACCTCGGATCGAAAAATTTTCATCACGAAAGTTGTTTGTCTCGTCGAGATCTACAACTTTCATGAAGGGCCTGGGAGCAAAAGAGGTCACCTGTGAGAAGTGGTATTTTTGGTGGCTTTCCATGTGTACGAAAAACCACAATTTTGAGATATGTAATTTTTTTGTTGGTTTTAGAGGGGATAAAAAATCTAGAAAAAATACGATAAATAAGAAGAAAATTATTTACACATTAATCTAATTTTTTTGGATTTTTAAAGGATAAGAACTTAGGAAAATAAAATAAAAGTAAGAAACGAACAACTTTTGTACAGACCGACAACGGACACTCGGACTTGGTCAGTTTCTTTGATTTCAGTTTCGATCTGGATTTGGATTTTCACGTCACTTAATAAAACTTTCATCAAAGAACATAAATGAAAAAGAAACAAAATTAAAAGAGTTAAATAAGCACATAAAATCGCAGGTCAAAATTAGCAAGAAGTTAAAATGCGCAAAAGAGGCCCAAAATCCAACTTTCACATATGTGCTCCGAATTTTATGAAATTGGTCTTGTTTTGAAGGTATTTGAAATGGAGTACTTTAAAAGTGAGTAGACCAAAATCGGACACTGTATGAGGGAGATATGCTCGTTTTAGTCCGTCAGATGTGAAATTTGACTTTGAGATTATTTGACACTTATTGGAGTCAGTAATTTTTTTGTATTTTTTATTTAATAAGATTAGTGATATCTACACAATGGAAGTGGTTTGGGGTCAATCGGAGTTAGGATGAATTAACTAAAAATGTAAGAAGTTAGCGGCTTTTTGGGCTAATTTACACAAGGGATTTTTAATGCAATTTATGCATGATGAAATGCGGATATTATTTACACATGCATGATGGCTAATAATGCTCTTTTAATGATTAATTACAAGAGGATGATGGGGGACAGAGCCTAAATGACCAATTTTAGCATGATGAATACGAGATTCATCATACCCCTATACTTAGACCATGCTCGTCACCGAGCATGAATGAATGAATAACTTAGTTGAATACATCCCTGACTGTGTAAGTGAATTTACAAGGCTTAATTCATAGAAGACCCTTAATTTGAGTGATCCTAAACTTCTGGCTCAACCAAGCTTTAATCAAAAGGAACCCAACTTCTCTAATTTTCAGACTCTCTGTTTGTACATATAATATAAGGATATGATTTTAAGTGTACTGCATTTCATGAGAGTCGAGTCGGGGCATCACTCAAAGTTCCAATCCAAGAGACTCTCCTCTAGACCTGACCCTCAACCCTAGGGAATAAGTCTATTCTTGCTTCAGTCAACCGTCTCATTAGTTTGTCAGACTTGAAAGTGTAGATGGACGGCCAGTTGATGGAGGGCATAGGATTGTGTCTGATTTTCTCTCTCTTTCATTGGAACAAGGTGCCTCTCGAGTGCCTTATTACTCAACACAAGTATATTTTATTTTCTTGATCAATGTGTCCGTCAAGAGAATTTGGAGTCGTCTGCACTTGTTTTTCTGGGAGTACACCGGGGTGTGTCTCTTTTGAGTATCTAAGATACCTTCGACACCCAGACTTGTATCGCTTACGATGCAGAGCCCTTTTATGGTGTCAGTCCGACTCCTTGGTCCTAATTAGCGCTTGGTCCAAGTGGACACTTTGAAAATGTTTGGGAGCGCTCGCCATTGGTGGAAGCTCATTTAGAATTTGACTTTGGATGATAGAGCTTTTCTTTGACATTTCTTTTTTTTTTGTTGGCTAGCTCCACTGCTTTTACCAAAAGTTGGCGCACACTGATCAACAATTTTCATTAAGTTTCATCACACCCTGGCACTTAGGTCAATATTAAAAATATAGCATATGAACTTGTTCACATACTGGCTGAGTTTTCTGCTGACACTCAGGTTTTCTGCAGCCTTCATTAACTTTATCCCATCCTCGAATATCATCAGATCGGGTCTAAACTCAAATCTCTAGTCCTAGTTCCTCAAGTGATATCTCAACTCATCTCATCAATCATGCAGTTGTGAAAGTGATTGTGCTGATCATATTCTTTTTGAATGTTAGAGATGAAGAGTGCAATATAGCGCTCAAATCTTTCAGACTAGGGAAGTGTGGATTATTAAGTTCAAAACCCTAATGACTAAGGCAGGCTAACGCAGAATCTCAAGATCTCAGAAATCAAGTGTCCTCAAAAGTCCTCAAGCCTTGAGTGATAGTGAATGTGCCAGGAATATATCAACCAAGGAATGTATGAAATGCTTGATGAAATGCAAGACCATGAGTGATGTTTTTTTTAATGCAAAAGTTTTTTTTTGTTGTTTTTTTTTTTTGATTTTTTTTGGAAAACATGTATTATACACACTACTCGTACCCACCCCCGATGTTAGATAAAAACGATTAAAGTACGAGCTATGGATAAAGTAGATAAAATATATGCAAACACCCCCCCATACTTAGCTTGTGCTATGCCCTCATGGCACAAAGTGAAATGTTGGCATAGCTCGTACTAAATATAGAAGGATTAAAAACAAAAGAAGAGAAGTGATGTAAAAACAATGGATGCGGTCCCCCTATACTTAGGCTCAGGTCAGCCTAAGTATATTCGGATAAATACAGATGGGGAACCGGGTAGATTTGCAGATGTACAAGATCAAGGAGGTTTGCGACAGACCTTCTTGCGGGAGTGTGGAGGGAGATAGTATGGAGATGTGGAGTGTGATGAAGAGGGGGCCGATGAAGAAGACCAGCCATCGTCGGAGTCATCCTCGGGAGAATAGTAGTTGTCTGCAGAGGATCTCCAACTTTTGTCGATCAGAGGTAAGTGCCCTTGGATCAGAGCTGTACCTATTGCACTTATCTGATGAACCACATCATGATCGGACGAGGACTCGTCAGAAATCACCTGATGTCTAAGGTCAAAGGTAACTTTCTTGGTCGGTTTGTTTCCTTGAGAAGTATTGGGAGGAAGTTGGACAGTCTTCATCTCCCTGTCTTGAGTAACCGATGTGGCATTTGTGAGTTCCTCATCAGATGAATCCCCATAAAAGTCGACCAATTCTTGAAGGGTCATGCACTGCTTTGGTCGAGGGAGAGTGTTCCTGCGGATCTTGTGGTTTATGGCTGGGGGTGTTGATGTCACTTCGGAATGATCATGAGTTTTGGTGACATCAGATGTTTCTGTAGTCGGTTCCTTATATGGTTCAAGTATCTCATGAATTACTGCCGACTCAAAGATTGGACCACTCAAATAATCGTGTTGATCTTCAATAATATGGTCCAATTCCTAATAAGCTCCAAAATCTTGATTTTTCCTAGGAGAAGTAATAAGGTGGTGAGAATCCGAAGTTTGTCCAACAATCAGTCCTTTAGGTGACTCCCCTAGGATTCGTCTCAGTGTATCATGCGGAGATGTCTGATATTGTGAAATATAACTGTCGGTTTCAAGTTGATTTTCCTCAGAGCAGGATGTGTCATTGGGGTCATGTTCATTGTGGTCCGAGTTCGGGAACTTGATTTCCTGAGTCTCGCAATCAACAATCGCCTTAGCGGAGGCTAAGAACGGCTTTCCTAAAATAATAGGAGATTCAGACATCCTTCCGGGGTGCTCAATGTCAAGGACAATAAAGTCCACTTTGTGTTTTTCCCTCGGAAATTTACGATGACAGAAACGATCCCCCGCGGTCTTTTGGTAGATCGATCGGGTAATTGAACGATCACCCTAGTCTTTTTGAATTGTCCGAGTTTGAGTTGGTCAAAGACGGACTTGGGGAGGATGTTTAATGTAGAGTCGTCGTCTAACCGAACATGAGTGAATATAGAATCCTCAATTTCACATGTGACCCGAGTCAACCGCTTGACTTTACGGCTTTTGAGTTTATGATTCATCACCAAAGAACTAGCCATAGATATGACATGATATTCAGTCCTGGATCGTTTCTTGCCCGTCTTTTTGGGTATCAGCCGACTCTTCACAAATCTCTTAAGATCGGGCACATATTCTATGGCTTTGATTAATGGAAGCTCTAAGATCAGACTCTTGCAAAATGCTTCCATTTCAGAATTGTCCAATTTTTTTGAATTTTCAATTTTTTCAATTTTTTTGGTATTTTCTGTAATATGGTCAGTCGGGGGGTCAGAGGTCAGTGGTTGTGTCTGATTATGATGATCCAGTGGTTCGCATGGTGGTGGCCTCACTTCTTCTGAATTTTGCATTGACTGGATGAGATCATATATTCTCATAGTTAAAGTGTCTGCTCTATGATTAATCCGAGCAATCTCATCCTCAAACATCTCATGACTAGTGATTGTATAATCAGTCTCCATGTGTCGTGATTCGGGCATGTATCCTCGAGGAGAGTATTGATTGTTCATAAACATTATGGGCTGGTCATGAGTTGTATTTCCTTGACTTTGGTTTTCTCGTGGAGTGTCGAAGGAAAATTGATTATACTCAAGAGGATATTCATCCTGAGTAGAGGATGGTTCAAGAGGTTGTGAGATCCTAGTGACCGGAAATTGTGTTCTTCTATCAATAGCGGTCACTCTATTGTTCATCCTCGATTCTGGTCTCTCTCTCGTATCCATAAAATTGTCAGAATGTGAGAGATGACTATTCCAAGAAGAAGAGTGGTCATAGGGTGGGATGTATGGGCGGGAAGAGAATGATGGCTGAGGGGAAGAAGAATATCGGGACATGGTTGTGGAGATCGGGAAAGAAGACCACTGTGCCGACATCTTGTCAAGAGGGATGGACTGATCAACGAACCACGATTACGAATTTGCTTGCAATTGCAAGGTCTTTGACGCACACAAATCAAACACAAAACAAACACGTTGATTCACCCACTCAACACTGGTGAAGGCACGTTAGGGTTCGGCCGCTTATCTTTTCAATTTTAATTTAATGACAAAACAATCTTGCAGATAAGCGGAGTTGTTAGGTGCCGAAATATTTCACAAAGACTGTCCCAAGTCCATACAACTAGTTGCACCCTACTCTCAGCCAGTATAGTGTAAGTACGGACCGTAAACGGCTACCCGTGTTACTTGAGGACGGTGCCTTCCGCGGTGTCCTCTAAACCACCTACTCTGCTAAGGGAAGTCGGACCGTAAACGGCTACCCGAGACCCTCACTGAAAAGTAGCTAATTGTTTTGAAAATCAGTAGTTCTGATAAAGCACTTCGATTTTTGGTTCTACCTAAGGTGTGCGATCTTGTCCTTACAAACAATGAGTGGTTCCTCTCCACCAAACACAGATTAATTTTATGTCAATTTATTTACAATCACCTTGATTAGCAGTCCCAGTTTTAAGTTAAGGTTATCACTGTGATTTATGTGAGCACAAAAATTCACGCCTAATGAGCAGTCCCAATTCCTTTGAATCCTTAATTTGTAAAACTTGAGAAGGAGAATCGGAAAAGCCAATGCAAACGTAAATCAATGATGCATGCTTAAGAGAAAGACTTAAAGTGACTCCTCGCGTTCTTCATGCGGGATGCAGTACAAGGAGTTAAAAATTACACTAAATGATATGCACAGATGAAAAACGCCCTAGACAGATAGTTCTATTAGCAGGAAGAATTGATTGAAATTTTTGGCTAATGTTGAACGATCTACAGTGCGTTTAATTAGTGAAAAGTGTGGCCTAAAAATTACGAGCACAATCAAATAATTCTAATCTAGCGTATGTGCTCCTAAATTCTACGTCAAGCCACAGAGAGTCAGTCCTGAATATTACAATTTGACAGGGTACAAGGAGAGAGGGACCACTGTGAATAATGCAGAAATTTAAACTTATGCTAACTCTCGCTCACAAAATTAAAATACAAATCTTCATCGCAGGATCCTTGATTTAATATCTGTAAATTCCGCTCCAGTAGTCTGCAAAGAGAGAGAGTGCGGTTAGTATAAAAAAATCAAAAAGAAAAAAAATGCAAAAGAAGGAAAAAAATGACACAAAAATTAGTTTCACAAAAATCAATTACAGAAAATGATTTAAAACCCAAAAAATACGCCGTTCCCCGGCAACGGCGCCATTTGATGAGCGCGAAATCCACCTCTTTAATATCTATGAATTGTAGTATAGGAAGTGAATTTCGGTCGTCAAAATACCACAATCTTCGAATGTTTTGGAATATTTTACTTGGCAAGTTTTACCAAGGTCCAACACAGGGAACGGTGATTTTAGTTGCGTGGTTTTTAAATCAAATTAAATAATTAATTAATGCTTGATTAATTTCTGTGTTTGCAAAAATATACATGCGAAGATGCGAATGTTATGCACAGAAAATGAATGGGAATACTAATTCAGCTCAGGATCTTGTGATTTTGCTCGATTTAAATCCTCAATAACAACTTCAATTAATCATCAAATATTATCACAGATCGAATAAAATTAACACCCAGAAAGATCTATCAAATCCAAATTGCAGGAAAAGAGCTAAACCCAATGGATATTTATGTCAAAAATTCACTGGAAGTTGTCTTCTCCAAGTCAATAGTTCATCAACCAAATAAAGAGACAAATATCCTGATCTTTGATCTAACTCTTTCCTAATAATAAAATTGTGGGAATTATCGACAATGAGCATAAGAGGTTAATCAATGTAAAGTCCTCAACTGAACTCCTGCAAAAGAAATCATCATATTATCCAAGGTGATTGTGGCACAAATATGTCAAAATAAGCCTACACATGTCAACAGATTTACTCAATAAATATTATCAATAAACAACCTCAAATCTGTCCACAAATGATGCTAAGTTGTAGAGCACGGAATTATCTTCGAAACGAAATATTATAGGCTAAAAATCGGAGTTCAGATGGAGAAGATATGCTAAAATGAAGTTTCAGGGACTAAAATGTAAATAAATAAACTTTTCTTTTTCAAAAAGGTCCTTGCAGGGCTTATCTGTAATTTAGAAAGTCCGGAGGGGCTCGCTGCAATTTACCCCAGGCGGGGGGCCTTCTTGTAATTTCGGAGACTTCGGGGGCGCTTTTGCAATTTTTCCCGAACGCACGTGCACATCACGTGCGCCAGGAGGCTTGGAGTGAGTGTGTAGGCTTGGGCGAAGCTCGGAGATCCCGAGCCTGTGGTTCGGACCCGGCCTGAGGCTCGGAGATCCCGAACCTCAGGCGTGGAGGGCGGCTTGGGCCGTCCACGTGGCAGTGCTGGAGCCGTGGAATCAGGGGCTCTGCCCGATCCAACGGCGCCTGTGCGTCGTGGTGGGGCTGGCGGCGAAAGGAGGCGGTGGAGGGTGAGCGGGCAGAGCTGTTGGGCGAGGGCGGAGGCGCGGTCGTGGTGAGGCGGAGGCGCGGTCGTGGTGAGGCGGAGGGAGCGAGCTGGAGGCGGAGGGTGAACGGGCGGAGGTGCCGGAGCGGTGGCCCTTGCTGGGGCGGAGCCTGGCGAGGCGCGAGGAGCTGGGCGCAGGCGGCCTTGGTCCACTGGCTTGCCGCACCGACTGGGCGCGCGGAGGTTGGCAGAGCCGACGATGAAGGCGAAGGGGGCGAGGTGGCCGACGCGCGTGGGCGCGGCAGTGCTGCTGAGGAGCGGCGAGGTCGCGGGAGGTGCGTGGCGGAGGTGTACCTGCAACAACGAGAACAGATCTGGAAAAAATAAAAAATGGAGGTGATGTGCGTGGAGGGTTCGCCTGGAAAGGAGGAGAAGCAGTGGCCTCTCTTCTCCGGTGATTGCCTCAGAGGGCGGCGAAGCTCCTCGAAGCTGTGCTGCTCACGGAGGAACGGCTGCACAGGGACCAGCCCCGTGGATCACGCCTACACTGCCGCTGTCACCGGCTCTTCAGGGATATGGCGGATCCTTTTCAAGGTCAGCGATGGGGTTCTTTATAGGAGGGTGAAGGTAACGGCTGGGAGACGAGGAGGAGGCGGCGGCAAGCGTTATGGAGAGGAACGGCTGGGGGGGGGGGGCGGAACGGCTGGATGGAGAAGATGAAGGAGGGTCACGTGCTTGGCACGTGACCCGGGGGTGCGGCTGGAGAGAGGGAAACAGCGGGGTGCCACGTGGCACGCCCTGGAGCTGCCACGTGGCACCAAAAAAAATTTCAGATTTTAAAGTGGGAAAAAGAGATGAAAGGTGACCTCGGATCGAAAAATTTTCTTCACGAAAGTTGTTCGTCTCGTCGAGATCTACAACTTTTATAAAGGGCCCAGGAGCAAAAGAGGTCACCTGTGAGAAGTGGTATTTTTTGGTGGCTTTCCATGTGTACGAAAAACCGCAATTTTGAGATATGTAATTTTTTTGTTGGTTTTAGAGGGGATAAAAAATCTAGAAAAAAAACAAATAAATAAGAAGAAAATTATTTTACATATTAATATAATTTTTTTTGATTTTTAAAGGATAAGAACTTAGGAAAATAAAATAAAAGTAAGAAACGGACAACTTTTGTACAGACCGACAACGGACACTCGGACTTGGTCAGTTTCTTTGATTTCAGTTTTCGATCTGGATTTGGATTTTCACGTCGCTTAATAAAACTTTCATCAAAGAACATAAATGAAAAAGAAACAAAATTAAAAGAGTTAAATAAGCACATAAAATCGCAGGTCAAAATTAGCAAGAGTTAAAATGCGCAAAAGAGGCCCAAAACCCAACTTTCACATATGTGCTCCGAATTTTATGAAATTGGTCTTGTTTTGAAGGTATTTGAAAATGGAGTACTTTAAAAGTGAGTAGACCAAAATCGGACACTGTATGAGGGAGATATGCTCGTTTTAGTCCGTCAGATGTGAAATTTGACTTTGAGATATTTGACACTTATGGAGTCAGTAATTTTTTGTATTTTTTATTTAATAAGATTAGTGATATCTACACAATGGAAGTGGTTTGGGGTCAATCGGAGTTAGGATGAATTAACTAAAAATGTAAGAAGTTAGCGGCTTTTTGGGCTAATTTACACAAGGGATTTTTAATGCAATTTATGCACGATGAAATGCGGATATTATTTACACATGCATGATGGCTAATAATGCTCTTTTAATGATTAAATACAAGAGGATGATGGGGGGACAGAGCCTAAATGACCAATTTTAGCATGATGAATACGAGATTCATCACAAGTATATACAAGATTTTTTTGGTTGTTTTTGTTTTTTGTTTGCTTTTTTTACACACGTGGATTTTACAAAATTATATACAGAACCCCCAAATAAACGTATTTAAAAGTACGAGTTATGTCTAAAGTATATATACAATATATACGACATCCCCTATACTTAGCTCGAGCTATGTCCTCATAGTGATCAGGGAGCAAAAAAGGAAGACATAACTCCTGCTTAAGTATAGAAAAGTGAAAAGACTCCTATGCTACAACGACTCAAAGAAAGATAAAAAGAAGAGAAGTTGGTGATCCCCCTAACTTAGGATCAAGTAATCCTAAGTATAGTAGAGTGTACAAAAGGGGAAAATCGATGAAGAGAATGTACATACTCAAAATAAATAGACACGATATGAACAACATCACCCCCTATACTTAGGGTAGAGTATCCTAAATATAGGCAATAACAAGAGTGATGAACATGACGAATATGAACAACACAAATCATTCACCCCTCCTATACTTAGGATAAAGCACATCCTAAGTATAGCATATATACATACACGGAAAAGGGTGGGTGATAAAATAGGAGAAGAAAGAGTGAAAACGAAAGGAATATACAAGAGGAGTGGATGATCATGTATCAGACGCAGAAGATGGAATCAAAAGATCATCATCTGATACCACAGATATCGAATCAACGATGGACGGGAATGTATCATGATCTAGATATGGCTTTAGTAACTGTCCGTTCACAACAAATAGCTGTGCGTCTGATGACAACCCATATATGACAATACTCCCATTGTCACGCACTGCTCTCACGATGAACTGTCCTGACCTCTTGCTTTTCAATTTTCCTGGAAACAACTTCAACTTAGCATCAATTAACCAAACTTTCTGATCAGGGGAGACAATTTTCTTCGGACGTGTTTATCATGCCAGCGCTTGACTTTCTCCTTATACATAAGTGAGTTATCATATGCAAAGTCTCCGGAATTGCAGTAATTTTTTCAAATCCAACTTCCTGTTTCTATCCTGCCTTCTCATAATCTAAATTGCATACATGAATGCCTATAAAGATTTGTGAATTAATTCACTGGCAGGTGGCAAGGCTTTCTCTATACCAATATGTAGGGAGACATACCTAAAGGAGACTTGTACGCCATCCGATAAGCCCATAGAACTGAATCAAACCTCTGGGGCAAGTTCTTCCTATCTGGACGTACAAGTTTTTGCAATATCATCTTGATCTTCTTATTTGAAATTTCTGCCAAGCCATTAGTCTGAGGGTGGTAAGGAGTCGCAACTCTGTGCTGAATGGCGTACTCCTTCACAAGCTTCTTTACTTCTCTATTAATGAAATGGCTTCCCCCATCTGAAATCAGTATTTTGGGAATATCAAACCATGCAATAATATGGTCCTTGAGAAAGAAACACATTGTACGACTATCTGCGACTCGGTTTGGGATATCCTCCACCCATAGACTAACATAATCCACAACAAGAAGGATGTACTGAAATCCCTGACTGACAGAAATGGGCCCATGAAGTCTATGCCCCAAGCATCAAAAACATCAGAAATCTATATATATCTTAGGAGCATGGTATTTTTGGAACCAACAGTTCCTCCCATTTTCAGACAATCAGTACAACCTCGAACATACTCTGTAGCATCCTTAAACAATGTGGGCCACCATAGACCACTCTGTAAAACCTTTGCTGCCATGCGTTTTCCCCGAATGAGGCCTACCAGATTCTAGTTTTAATAGTGCTCAAGTACACTGGTGTGTTCCTCCTGAGGAATGCACCTTCTCCAGATACAATCCGTACCCTCGCGAAATAGGTACAGATCCTCCCCCGTGTAATAATGAATCTCTGACAGAAATCTATCTACCTTGTACTTCAGCCAATCTTTGTGGAACATTCTTGGAGACAAGATAGTTCACAATATCAACATACCATGGAGTGAGTCCACAGACAAAATGGCCTCATCTGGAAAAGGTTTCGGAAATAGGAATCATGTTCTGCTCAGAGGTGTCTATGCCTGTGATACGGGAAAGGTGATCTGCCACAACGTTTTTCACTCTAGGTTTATCTTGAATTTCTAAATCAAATTCCCGGGAGAAGAAGGATCCATCTGATAAGGCGTGTTTGCATCCTTATTTGCCTATAAGTATTGTATGGTAGTGTGGTCCGTGTACACAATAACGTGTGAACCGATGAGGTAAGATCTGAACTTTTCTAGCCCAAACACAACTGCTAGCATCCCCTTCTCTGTAACTGTATAATTTCGCTGTGCTTCATCCAGAGTCTTGCTAGTATAGTGTATAGAAAATGGTATCCCATCCCTTCTCTGTCCTAAAACCGCTCCAACTGTGAAATTTGATGCATCTGTCATGATCTCAAAAGGAAGAGACCAATCAGGTGGCTGTAAGACAGGAGCACTAGTAACCATTTCTTTCATCTGATTGAATGCAACGAGAACTTTCTCATCGATAACAAAATCAGTCTCCTTACACAGAAGCCCAGTCAAAGGTCTGGCGATTTTGCTGAAGTCCTTTATGAATCGCCTATAGAATCCTACATGTCCCAAAAATGACCTCCAACTGCTTCAAATTCTATGATGGCTCTAACTTGGAGATCACATCAATCTTAACCGGGTCAACCTCCATACCATATTTGGAGATGACATGGCCCAATACAATCCCATTAGTCACCATAATGTGACTCTTCTCCCACGAGAGCATTAGGTTTTACCTCGCAACACGCTGAAGAACTCGGTCTAAATGAGCAAGACAGCAAATCCAGAATTATCCACGTAGACAGAAATCATCCATGAAGACTTCAAGAAATTGCCCGCCATGTCAGCAAAACGGCCAATATACACCTTTCAAATGTAGCGGGGGTGTTACACAGTCCAAAGGGCATCCGTCTAAATGCACAAGTACCAAACAGACAAGTGAAAGTAGTTTTCTCCTGATCCTCAGGAGCGATAGCAACTTGGTTGTATCCTGAGTACCCATCCAAGAAGCAAAAGAACTCTTTCCCTACCAACCTCTCAATAAACAGATCAATAAAGGGCAGTGGAAAGTGATCCTTCTTTGGTAGCTGAGTTCAGGCATCGGTAATCTACACAAACACACCATCAAGCAGGTACCCGGGTCGGAATCTCCTCACCGCGGTCATTCTTTACGATCGTAATCCCAGATTTCTTTGGGACCACATGTAAAGGGATGACCCATTTGGAATTTGAAATGGGATATAATAAATCCAACATCACACTATTTCTTGATCTCCTTCATGATAACCTCCCTTAGGTTTGGATTTAGACGGCACTGGCATTCACAGGAGGGTTTACGGTCATCCTCTAGGTAGATATGATGCGAGCACAATGCTGGATTGATCCCACGGAGATCCGAGATATTCCATCCTATGACTTGCGGTTTCTCTCAAGAACCTCTAGCACGCGAGATTCTTGTTCATTGGTCAACTGCGAGCTGAGGATGACTGGAAACATATGGGAGGGACCCGCAAGGAAGGAATATTTCAACGTTGATGGTAAAACCTTGAGTTCAGGTGGGGTCTAAGTCGGCTCTATGATAACCTCTGCTACTGTACTGGTAGACGGTATATGATTTGTGCTCCGTAGACTATCCACCTTGGGCTATTGACGGCTCATCAAATAGAATATCTGATAGATCTGTAATGAATGATCTTTGCTCAAAAAGGAATGGCTCATCAGGATGTTCAATATTCTTATCAATGAATGGCTCAGATATCTCAGTAATAATCTCAGAAAGACGTCTCTCATCTGTGCATAAATCAAGAAATTCAACGAATGGCTCAGATATCTAGACCTCAGAACTCTGCTCAAACTGCTCATCGGCAACTATCTCAATTGGACCACTAAGGGAACTCATGTCGACTGTACTTTCCAGAGAGTTCTTTTGGGACAGGAACTCCTGGGGAATCTATAAAATCCATGAAAAGATCTGTCTCTCTGAATTCAACAAGAAAATCACAGTCATCTGGCTCTGATATAACTCTCTCCAGTATCATCTGCTGCTAGTGGCGGTGATGGTCTAGGATCAGAGATCATCTCAATTTTCACCTTGTCACTACAAGAGTGAAAGATGATCTCTCCAGTACCATAATCAATTGATAATTTTGCCGTTCGGAGGAACGGTCGACCTAGTATGATCAAGGTATGGAGTAACGGTACAGGTGTGTCCATATCCATGATAACAAAATCAACAGGGAATTTCATTCCCTGCACCGTTACAATAACGTCCTCTAAAATGCCTCTTGGCCTCTTAATCAATCTATCAACAAACTGAAGTATCATTCTGGTTGTTCTAAGAAGCTCTAACTGGAATTCAGTTAATAAAGAGGACGACATGAGATTAATGGAGGAACCGCTATCGAGAAGAGTACGATCAAATTCTTGATCAAAGATATGGCAATGGATGTGAGGTGCTCCCTTGTCTTTCTTTTTAGGCGGAAGGTTACTGATGGCATGAACTGTGGCCATGGTCAAGATGTGTTATCTGTTTCCTTTTGTCTGTTCTTCCTTGGTTGACGCTTTTGGGTACATGCCTCTTTCATTCTCTTTTTTACTGTAGGCATGTATTCCATGGCCTTAAGGAGTGGAATCGTTAAAAAGACGTTCTGTAAGATCTCAACCACTCCAGGATCAGATAGTGATGTTTTAGTTTTTGAATTTTTTAGCTTTGAGAGCAGAAGGAAATGGCACAGAATCAGAATAAACATGCAAACGTTCATTTCCTTTATTCAAAGTAGAATCATCATGTACAAGAGGATGATGAATACCCATTCATCACTCTTTATTCTTTTATTTTAGCTACAAAACCCATGCAAAACACATGTATATTTCTGTAAATATCAATAATTGTCAAGAAGCATGCATTGTGTAAAAATGAATAATTAGCATGTTTTTTTGCATAAATAAAAAAAAATAAAGAAATAAAAGAAAAAGAGGGAGATATTTAGAATAAATATTGAGCGACCTAATCCCAAGGGAGGGCTCAGCATAGGCCTGACCGCATAAAAACCCAAGTAGAGAGAGATAAGGAAGCTCACATCACTACAGGAATTGCCCTATTTAGGGACGACAACTAGCGACAGTTTTTGATTGACCGTCCCTAATGCCTCTTTTAGGGACGGTCATCAAACAACCGTCCCTAATAAACACATAATGGGAGACAGTATGTGGACTATCATCCCTTCTGTAATAACTTAATAGGGACAGTCATTAATGACCATCCCCTCTGCCATGACCAGGCCACTGGACATTTTCGACCCTTCTGGAAGGGCTTTGGGACGGTCCTGACCGTCCCCATTGTTCCTCTGTTGGCGTCGCCTCTGACGAATGGACTAAAGTGGTCGACCAGAGGGGATGGTCATAAGTGACCGTCCCCTCTGCCTTGACCAGGCCACTGGATGTTTTCGACCCTTCTGGCAGGGCTTTGGGGACGGTCCTGACTGTCCCCATTGTTCCTCTGTTGGCATCACCTCTGACGAATGGACTAAAGTGGTCGACCAGAGGGGACGGTCATAAGTGACCGTCCCCTTCTGCATTGACCAGGCAACTGGACTTTTTGCATCCTTCTGGAAGGGTATTGGGGACGGTCCTGACCGTCCCCATTGTTCCTCTGTTGGCGTCACCTCTGACGAATGGACCAAAGTGGTCGACCAGAGGGGACGGTCATAAGTGACCGTCCCCTCTGCCTTGACCAGGTCACTGGACGATTTCCACCCTTCTAGAAGGCCTTTGGGGACGGTTCTGACCGTCCCCATTGCGCCTCTGTTGGCGTCGCCTCTGACGAATGTACCAAAGTGGTCAACCAGAGGGGACAGTCATTAGTGACCGTCCCCTCTGCCATGAGCAAGCCACTGGACGATTTCCACCCTTCTTGAAGGCCTTAGGGGACGGTTCTGACCGTCCCCATTGCGCCTCTGTTGGCGTCGCCTCCAGCCCATGGATGAAAGTTGTTGACCAGAGGGGACGGTCATATGACCGTCCCCTCTGCCTTGACCAAAGGGGACGGTTACTGAAGACCGTCTCTTATGCCTTCCAAAGGAGACGGTCTTTAGTTAACCGTCGCCGATCGTCTCCAATGGGGACGGTCTTTACGACCGTCCCCATTGGTCAGATCGAAAAACCCCCTTCGACCTGCGTTTCTAATCACTTTCACAACTTCAAGCCGCCGCCCCACCATCGCCCCTGCCGCCCCAGCGTCGCCTCCGGCTCCTCCTTGCTTGCCGACCTCGTCAATCTTCATTTCCGGTATCTATCAACACTCCTTTGCTTTTATTCTTGTTTATTTTACTTGATAATCTTGTTAGAGTTGTTTTCCCATATGAATTAGTTGTTTGTGATGATATGCCTAGGTTTGCTTGATTTGTTTAATATAATAGGTTTTTTCCTCATGTTAGGGCTGCTTGATTTGTGTATAGTGACGCGTGTATACAATAGATATACTAGGGTTGTGTATACAATAGATATCCCCATAATGATTTGTGTATACAATAGATCATCCCCATAATGATAGTGAAATGATACAATAGATATCCCCATAATGATTTGTGTATACAATAGATATCCCCATGATGAATAGTGATTTGTGTATACAATAGATATCCCCATAATGATTTTGTGTATACAATAGATATCCCCATGATGATAGTGATTTGTGTATACAATAGATATCCCCATAATGATTTGTGTATACAATAGATATCCCCATAATGATTTGTGTATAAAGAAACACTTCATTATGGTTTAGGGTGGAAAACTTGTTGTCTATAATAACACAATGGTGGATTTTATTTGATTGTGCAGTAAAATAGATAAATCATGGATGGATAAGAGATACGATGATTTTCAACAATATAAGAGAGGAGTGATTGCTTCTATATACATATGGTACATTATATACATAGTTGAATAAGGAAATTATTTAGTTTTTTGTTTTCAAATTTTAATTATTTTATTATTTTTATTTTTATTTTTGATTTTAAACAATTATTAGAGAAAAATTTACAATTATTTACAAATACAATATGTATAAATAAGTTGTAAACTTGCACAAACCACCCAAGAGAAATCATCTTTCAAACTGTAACTCCAAAATTATGAAACCACAACAATTTCAAAGATAATTTAATTTAGAATACAATGGAAGTGAGTTTGATTCAATTTGAGTTCATACGGAGCCGGAATTGGTCTTTCAATTATTACCTTATAGCTTTTTCCGGATGTGGTTACTTTTATTCTGTACATGATTTATTTTGCAATTATTTTTATTATTTAGGAAATTTTTTTGTTTACAACTTTGTTTTGAAATTTATTTAATTTGAGGTCAATTTATGTATAAATAAAATAGTGTAAGTATACAAATATACATAAAAACTTTTCTACAAAACTTTTTTTTTGGATTTTCTGATTAAGGACCCTATCTCCTCCAACTTTATTCTTGGTCGATCAGGTCTAGTCTTGACCTTCTCTCAAGGTTCGGGTCAGTCTATATCTATTACATATATATAGTTTTTGCTTTTTTATTTTCTTTATTTTTCCTTTATTTCTTTATTCATTTATTTTAGGTTAAAATAATAATAAATGTACAATATTTACACATAGATGCAAGTTAGTAAGAATATGGAATTAGTATTATATACATGTATTTTATTAGGGATTTTAAGCTAAATAAATGATTAAAGATGATGAAATGCATATTCATTACCGTCGTCGTGGCCATGCTCCATCATCCTTCGTCGTCATTGCACGCTCCTCTCTAGCAAACCATGCGTACGGTTGAGACGAATAAAGGGGAGGCTCCTTTCCTTGGTTCTATCGAAGGAGTAAGAAGTGAAAGGCACTACACGTTCAAGGCACCATCTTCTATTGTTGTTTGTTAAGTTGTAAAAACTACACCAAAAGTATATGCAATTAAAAAAATGCCCTTAGGCATAACATTTTCATGTTGATCTAGTATTCAGATTTAAATTAAACCTTATGTTTGAGCATCTCATTGAACATTGTTTCATTATCAAATTGCAACACCAAAATCAACATTTTGTTAAGAATTTAATTCTCTATAGTTTTAAATCTAAGTATATTATTCTAATGTAGGGTTGCTCTATGAGAAATCGTTGATTGGAAATTAATGATATTTTTCCCATTTTAGATTTGTCATTTTATGTAGTCTCAGCTGTTTATCAAAAAATTCCCAAAAAATCATATGTTGTAGAATTAAACTTGTGGGACATTATTTCAAAGTTTCGTTGCAAATAGATATCAAGTTTCTTTAAATAAGTCATATAGTGAAATTAGTAGTTTTTTAAATTAGGTCCACACAAAATATTTTTTTACAAATTCATTTTTTTTGGATTGCATATTGATATAACTATTGTGGATATATTAGAAATTAATAACTCATATTCACTCTGTTTCAATAGAAATTAATAAAAATTCAAATATTGTCAGAAATTCTAAAAATGTTAGGTAAGTTCATTTCATCATTTTCAAACTTTAGTCCAAGTTTCATAATTTGTGCTTTCTGTTTGTTCAAAATATTACATAAATCCTCTAAAAAGTGTTGGTTTTTCATTGTTGCATTTTAACCACAAAAATCTAAAAAATACTCTTTTCATGCATCATTGAATTAAGTTTACAGAAAAATATCATTTTCCTTAATTGATATGAGTTGACTTAAAAATTAATTAGGATAAGTTGCTTATTTTTCTTAAAAAACAAGTTCATTCATGTTTGTATTCGCATTTCATATTCCAAAAAAAATACTGTAAAATCCTCTTTCAAAACCATGAAATTAAGTTATCTAAATTGAACCTCAAGTTGTTCCATTGCCTCCTTGAGTCGACCGTGGGGCTTGTCCAGGTTAAAAATGTATAAAATTGTACTTGATTCACTTGATTGTTTTTATTATTCATGTGGTTGAATTTTGATTGATCTGGATTGCCTGATACAACATAAAATCGTGAAACTAACAAAGGGCATTTGTGGGTTCATCAGTGATCCACGAGTCTCTAAGAGAAGAAACATCTTGTCACAAGTTCTAACAAACGTAAAGAGCACTTTTGGGCACATGGATTAGGTGCATGCTTACCACAATCCAAATCAACGATTTGAATGGGGAACCTCCTGATTTTGTCTCATGGAATCTGATGGATCCTTCACGTGCACGAGATGTCGAAGAACATGGAGAACCACAAGCGATTAATCTGGCATCACAATGGTATCTCAACCACGATTGCACTCTCAATAGAGTTGGTGGGCAGCTAAAAAGGGTTGATAAAGATAGAGGACATGTAGAGAGAGTTATTGAAACAATTGCTTGAACGTAATTGTATTAAGAAAGAGCTAGGGTTCACCTTCCTTTTATAACAAAATTGATGGTCGAGATGCCCTCCTAATTATTGATCAATGGTCGATATTAAATGATTTTACTTGTGCTTCAAGTAAAATAGAATTTAGAATTAATAAATCATTTATTTTTCGATGCTCAAGAAATTTAATCTCAGATAAATCTCATTCTCAAGAATATAGAGGAAAGAAGACAACCACCTTCGAAGAATGAGGAAAAGAAATAGCCTACTTTTTCATTTGAAGGGTGGACGTCCACCATGTGGATTGGAGAGAGATTTTCTTTCTCAAATATTCTTTAATGTAATCTTATTACATTGAATCTTTATTCATAGAATTATTTATCAACAAAATATCACAAAAGAATTTGCAAATTATTTATGACTGTTACAAACAAACCATTGATATTTATGAATCATATTCATTGATCCAAAACTATATATAAATCATATTTACAATTAATTGCTCAATGTGAATCCAATTCACATTATTATTTAATTTATGATTCCCATTCAAAATTAATTTTCTCTTACACTATTATGGATCGCATCTACAATATCCATGATTTATTATGACAGTGCTATCCATGTTCATCTTACCTATGATAATTAAGTTCATCTGACATATGATAATTAAATCAAATATAATTATCTTAGATGCCCCTCTAACATATTGATGTCTCGCTCGGTTAACTTAGGTTTTAGAATTAATTTTAGTAAGTGTCGTTGTCCCATAAATTAACCAAGCTGAAATTGAGAAATTTTATTCAACCACAAAATATATCAACCA
Organism: Ottelia alismoides; assembly: GCA_037367405.1. Classification (NCBI taxonomy): domain Eukaryota; kingdom Viridiplantae; phylum Streptophyta; class Magnoliopsida; order Alismatales; family Hydrocharitaceae; genus Ottelia; species Ottelia alismoides. Next base: position 443,140 of record JAZKJV010003206.1, read on the forward strand.
AATAAAGCAAGTGGTCTAAGCTACTTTTATTAACCTGGTATAACGAGTAGGGTCGAACACAATGAGCAACTTTTAAAAACTAGGTAGGTAATTCAAGAGAATCAAAGGTTTTTTTAAATCTATTTTTATTATTTTTTAGGGTTTTTAATTTAGCAAGATTTTAATTTTTCAAATAAATTACAAATAGAGAGAATAGAATAAAACAAAACCCTCTCTTTTTGTATTTTGCAAATATAGTAAAAATACTCAAAAATCCCAACATAAATATTTCTGTGTATTATATATTTTATATTGTTTTCTGTTAATTTCTATGTGATTTTTGAATTTTTGTGGATTTTATAAAAATAAAAACTAAGGAAAACACAAATAGTGCACAACTAGGAGTATTTTTCACATTTAAAATATCAAATGAGCTAAAAACTACTGGAACTCACTTTTATCTAAAAAACATATTTAAATATCTAGAAACAAAGACTAAAATCTCAATTTTTTTATTTTTTAAAATATTTAATATTATTTTGACGATGTTTTTACAATTTTTCAAAATTTAGAGTTTTAAAAAAAAGCAAACAAGATGAAATTTTGAAAGAAATTCAAGCACATAAAAATAAAGCTAATCTAATTGTTTTTATAATTTTTGAAGATTTTTTTAATTTTTATGAATTTTCTAAGGTAAATAGAGATTTTTCATTTTGAATTTTTAATAATAGCAAATTAAATAAATAACTTAAATAAAAAATACCACGTAAAATTAACACTTGGAGGAGCTACAGGGATTTTTTCTCAAATTTTTGGAGCCGATTTAATATTTATTACAATCTAAAAGACACAAAATAAAAATTCTAGCTACAGAAGGACCAAAATGCACTTATTTTAATTATGGAGCCAATTAATAACAAGCAATAAGAATCTAGGGTCCAAAATGCAATTAATTCGGAACACAACGTGAGCTACATGTAATTTAGACTCAAAGGGGTATAAATGCAAATACTCTAAAACTTTCTCTATTTCATTAACAACTGAAAGCATAGGGAAAAGTTTACAAATATCCCACAAATACACGTGAAGACACGTGTGACTTCAATTGGGCTAGACTAAAATGCAAATATGAAAAACATGAGGTCCTTTCTGTAAATATTTAAAACTAGTTTTACAATTATTAAAGTCAAACACAGTAAAAGGAAAAGTAGGAAAAGAAACACAATATACCCAGCAAGTGGTGTGGACACGTGGCTCTGAAAGTATCTGATGGACTAGAGCGTTACATAGATGTACATCACTGATGGACTGGAAAAGGATCTGATGGTCAGGGAATGCGGTGCTGGCGTATGGTCAGATTATGGTGGTGGCGTAGATCTAATGGTCAGAGCAGAAAGGCATGACGTGCGGTCGGATCTGTCCTATATCTGATTTGAGCGCTGGTATTTGGACTTGCCCGTATAACTAAGATCAGATATGGGCGCATGGGCTCCTCATCCGAATGCTAAGAAAGGTGATGGAAAAACATGAACAAGGAGGCTCGTAATGAACATTAATAAGCAATGTCTCACGCTGGGGTGATCGGATCGGGTTACTGAGAGGTGTAGCACAATCCTGAAGTGGCTATGCGTCAGACTAGAGTCTCATATGGCTCGGTGGAGGACTCGATGATGATCTGGAGGTTGGTTCTCCTTGAACTGCTCCACCACATGAGTTGGGGGTCGATTTGACCCTCTTGCGCACACCTGAACCTGCAAGGATATGCAAGACTCAATGACATAGCTCGGTTAGTGTTATTTGGATATGAAAATCAAATAAGAGACGGGGGGGTGGTTGTGACTTCCAGTGTACGTGGAGGAGAAAGTCTCGGCCTAATATCGATCAAATGATTGATCCTAGGGGTTAGGTTGCGTGAGAAGCAGGATGGTGATACGATGAATTGATTAGTATGGCATGATGTGAAAGGTGGGTCTCTGACACACTGGTCAGAGTTGAAGAAGAGGACGATGGTGGAAATGGCTAAATCAAATTACAAGGGTGAAAGGAATGGAAAATGGGGATACCTAAAGCTACTGAGGTTGAAGGCAAGGAAAGGAGGAGTGAATGGCGAGGTCATAGCCTCAACCTAGCTGTGGGAGGCTAAGGAGGCTGGTCGTGGTGGAGGATTCTGGACACGAGCGATCCACGCTCTATCGGCTACCAATCCAAGCTCCACTGGAGACCTCTGGGGTCCTACCACTACATTAAGGATGTAGGTGGAAGAAACGGAGGCGCAGAGTGATCTCCCACATGGTGGAGGCGGAAGAAGATGTTATATAGGGCTCCCATGTCCTAGGAAGGTTCGAGAGAAAGCCACGTGATCCAAGGCGGGGTCTGGCGCTGCCTAGGTATCCACAAAGATTGCAGATCTTGGGCGAACAATCAGGCTCAAGATTAAAGGATTAGACGAACGAAATTAGAGAAATCTGGTATGGCGAAGTGGATGGCGGGTCGGACCTGGAACGGGGAATGGTTGACCTTGGTCAACAGACATGGATTGACCAATCAGAAAATAGGATTTAGAAAAATAAAAGAAAAATCAATTAAAAATAGCAAATGATTATAAAATAACAAGTTATAAAAATGAAAAATGTTAGATATTTTACAAATTATTTTTTTGTGATTTTAATCATTTTTTATCAATATATATTGTATTTTATTATATACAATATATGTTAGTATGTATATGTATAATATACCTATATATTATATACATAAAATTTTATTTTATTATTTATATTTTTTTATTATATATTATATACAATATATTTTTATTTTATTATTTTTAAAAATACATAAAAGTTTATATTTTATTTATTTACATATTTTAAGCAGTATAAATATACTTTTATTAGAATTTTACAAGTTAATAAATTAGTATTATGTACAACATATATACACTTGATGCTATTATACAATAAAAATTTTTTCATTTTTTTGTTGTTTTGCTTTTTTATCTTTATATAATTAATAGAAATATATACAAGTGTTTTAAAATACAATTTATACACAAGATAAATAAATAAATACATGTATAGGTATTGTACATTGTACACAATTTGCATATTTTTATTATATTGTTATTTGCAAGTTTTAAGGAAATAAATAAATTTTGAGATCATTTTATTGATCGTTTATATAATATAGTGATGAATCCATGTATTTTGAGATCATTTATATTACATCCATTATTTGTTATATACACTTATTAATTTGCAAAAAATAAATAAAAATTAATTTATAATTATAAAATTATGTTTTAAATAAATAAAAAATAAGGATCTTTTTTTAAAAATAATAAAATAAAAATACTCGTACATAATACATAGGTGTACTATACTTGTATATTATACTATATATTAATTTATTTTTCATAAAAATAATTAAATATCACAGAAAAATAGTTTGAAAAATAATAAGCATTTTTTATTTTATATATTTTTTATTATAAATTCATTTGTTATTTTTTATTGAATTTCAATTATTCTGTACATTCTAATTTTCTGATTGGTCCAAGGGTCCCCTCCTAGCTCGGGTCGAGTCGAAGCCTCCTCGCCGGAGTTCCTCCTTCAATTTTTCCTAGCTGACTCTGAACTCCTCTTGCCTCGAGATCCAGATCTGAGATTCCTCGTATAACCAAGATTATTGCAGATCCCTTGTATCATTCGGATCCCTTTAGTGTTTCGTGCTCCACGTCAATCTTTCTAGATTCCTGAGTTGCCTATATAATATTCTCTTCCGCCTCCTAGCACGGTAGCTCGTTCCTTCCCTTATTTCGACCCTTAGCAACCTCCAGCTGAGTGACAGTTGTCTGGAACACCCTTTGGATCTCGGTTTGGTGCAGCAGTGACGCAGCTCAAGCTTCATAGCCGGAACTCCGCCGCGAGTAGCCTCCCCGTCCGCCGCAACGTGATTGAGGCCATTACCCCAACGTCCACCTTCGCTTGACCTTGATGAGCACATCAGTAGATTTAGGTATCGCTCATTTCCTTTGAAATTAGCATTTCAACTCATCCTTTCATTCCATCTCCGTCGTCGTTCACTTGCTCCGACCAACTGGTCGGAGCCATGTTCGCTACATCTACCCGCTCCGATCTACGCTACATCTCACTCTGCACCCTCACATGTAGCCCAACCATCTTGATATTCGACCATTGGGTCGCGATTAGTCTCAGACCTCCTTCTCATGCCTTCTCTAGAGGTCGACAACCATCCCTCACCACTTCCCTTATCCTTTTAAGCAATAACCATGCTCGGAGCATAGCCCCGAGCTCTCTCTTCCCCTTTCAGGCATGCACGCACTCTTGGGTTTATTTTGGAGCCTCTGCTACCAAGGCGAAGGAGCTCCAGTAGGAGCTTCACCACCATCACCATCCGACCATTGTCACCTCCATCGGAGCCGTCCATCAGAAGAAGAGCACCTCAGCAACACTGCATAACCCTTTGATGACCTCATTGAAGCAGTGGATCGCCTCCATTGACTGATTGAAGGTCGCCTGAGGGGGTATTCTTCTAGCCCCTCCGTTAGCCATTGGATGCCCGCACCTCTGCCAGATTCCATCACATCCATCCGACAACAATAATTCTTCTGTTTGATCAGACCCTCTGGAGCATCTGACATGCACGTAACCAACATTCTTTGACCATCAGATCTGCAGCAGCGTGTTGTTCAGGCATGTACGCCAGCGCCTCCACCCGAGCCCGCCATGTGTCCCCATGTGCCTCACACGCTCCTTCGAAGGGTATCTTTGCCTCTTACCCTCATTTATTTCTGGATTTAGATTTAGTCCAGTAACTAAAAGTTGTAGTTGAGACATTTTGCAACTTGGCCCTTGTGTTTTTATCTATTTGCATTTTAGCCCCTCTCTGTGTGTAACACGTGCTGTCCCACGTGAATTTTTGGGTTATTTGCACTGTATTCTCTGCACTTCTGTTATGTTATGAATTGAATGATGAGTTTGTGACATTTACACTTACACTCATGTGAGCCTGGTTTACGTGTTGCACGCGTGCTTGCTTGGACTTTTTGCAACTTAGGCCCTATACTTGTTAACTGCATTATTGTTGACCCCAAACTTTATTTTAATTGCACTTAGGTTCCTGTAAACTGAAACCTAATTACGTCTTGTATTTTGAAGTTGATAAATAGCATTTTAATTTGAAAAATCACCTAGAAATTACCTCTAACTCCTGTTGGTGTGTAAGATTTAGTATGATTTTATTGGATAAATTTATACGCATTTATTATTTTTGAAAAATCAAAAACCTCTAAAAAGTGTCTCTTCTATTATTGAAAATCCCTAAAAACTCTAAAAGTGTCATAAAAAATTCTACAAAATATCTTGTTAGTGTCTTTTTGTATGCTTTAGTTACAATAGCAATTTTGTTTGAAATATCCTTATAAGCCCTAAAAAGAGCAGAACACCTAAAATCCTATAAAATCATATAAAATTCAAGAAAAATCTAAAAATTCTCAATTTAGTCCCTTTTTGTAGGTTTTGCATTGTACTTTGTTAAAAAATTACTATCTAGGATTTTAGGGCATTTTAAGTATTTTTAACTTGCAATATAATCACCGTTGTATAGTGTTTGCATTTTTAGTCATTTTTTGATTTTTTTTATAAAATCATAAAAACATAAGAAAATTCCCAGAAAAATATCAAAAACATTTAAAAAGATTTAAAACCCAAAGATAATTTATCTTGATTTTATAATCATTTATAGCCTTAAAGAATAATATAAAAAGATTGTTATGTTGCCTTATTTCCTTGATTGTTGGTTTTATTTCCTTATTAAAAATTAAAAAAACTGTAAAATTGAAAACCACTAAAAAATGTTTTATTTTATTTTCTGAGATTTCACTACTTCTTTGGTTTTCTCGTGCTCCTTGTGTTCGACCCTGGTTGCTATACCAGGTAAAATAAATAGCGAACCTCTTACATGTGCCTGATTGCTTTTGATCTATTTGAGTGGCTTATTTCTTCTTGTTGATTACGCTTAGTGATTCGGGTTGTAACGACCCTTGATAATACTTAACCCGAGTCGCAAGGTGAGTCATCATATACATAGTGATTAAAATGCACATAATAAGCAGTATATACTAGATATTTTTGGATTTTCTGACCCTATCTCTCCCTACTTTATTCCTTGTCGATCAAGTCATGTCCTTCTCTCAGGATTTGGGTTAGTATATATTTATTACATAATTACATACTTCTTTTATTTCTTTTTTTCTTTTCTTCTTTATTGTTTTATTTTGGAAAAATAAGTGTTAATTATATAGTATTAACAAAATCATACACAATGCTAATTTATTGGATTTAGTAAAGATTTACAGTTATTTTGCATAAGGATTTCTGCTAAAATAAAAGAATAAAGGATGTGAATCATGGATTCATCATTCCCCTATACTTTAACTTTGCTTGTTCCTTAGAAAACACGTATTTGAAATAGAGGTGAAAACAAATGTAAAGAAAAGAAAAGGAAGAAAGGAGAATTACCATTGATTATTAATCTTATCTTCATAAAATTGTAATATGGAGCTCGGTCAGACATTTGGATTAATAGTTTGGTGGAAGCTTATTAGGAACTAGATTTAAGACTCAACAGCCCTTAAGTTCCACAATTCTATGGTCAGGTTGCCTCAACAGTCTGGTCAGAACAAGTCTACACACGCAAACTCTTATGAGTATGAATCTTTAGATGTACTATGTAAGTGATATATATCTCCCCACATCGAAAATGGCAAAGAAACAACTACCCTCAACAAGGTAACTCTAGTCCCCCTTCCTAGAACCTCTTTCCTCGAGGAGTGGGGTATTCCCTTCTAAGTTCAAGTGCAACCAGCTCAAGAAGAGTAGGAAAATAAGAGATTTGACCATGGCCAGTGTAGCACGTATCCCTTGGAAGTTGACCATGTTAGCCATGTGAGCCCGATGGTGAACCATTCCTACAAAAAATGTTGTAATATTTGATTTATCAATAAATGTTAATTATATTTTCACTTCCTATCTGAGATAAAATGAATGAATGCACTATAAGGTCCCTCTGTACAATTAGGGTTATGTACCATGGCCATCTTAACTATCATACAGCTATTGATTCAATAATTGAATCATAGATGCAGGTGCTTTGATGAATATCTGAGGAGTTAGATTGAGGACTCATCAAGCACCATCAAATGATTATTAAGAGATGATGTCCAGCCTGAGTAGGAGATGGCAGTCCTTTCTCATTAAGATGACATCTATCCGACCTCTTGATGCATGTCCTATACATGGGAAAAGAGTTTCGGAGGTGTTGGATTAGTTAGGTCAAGGAGATGAATTAACGAGATCGAGATAACCAAAGTCCTATGTCATATACTGTCATGATATAGGAACAAATCCTCTGACCAGAGACAGATGTGCTGCTATATGTTTGAGTGTGTACATTTGGTAGACCAATAGGTTGATGACCTAACCAAGGTCTATACACTGACGAACTAGTGTGCATATGAGGGCATATGAGTAAAACGATCTCTCAAAGGGATCATACAGGTTCACTTGTGAACTGGAAGACATGAGCTCACTCATGAGGTATTGGAACTGATCAACTTTCATGCACGGTCATCGTGCTTTAGAAGCATGATAAGAATTTGTAAGTGCAAATATATGCTTTGGTAAAGCATATGATTGATACCAATTCCCAATGTCCAAGATTTAGAAACTTGATGATAAAACCCTAAAGATGACAATGTAAAACTGATCTATATCTTCGGGTTTATCATAGGTATTCCAGTATACAAGATGTACATGTATTGGGAATATCTGAGGGTGATGTTATCATAAATGATTCTATGACAACGACGCTTCCATTCCGAGGGAGTGATGAAACATGTCTGGATTTTAGAGATTCCTCTCAGCAGAGAAGTAACATGATCTCGGTCCAAGTGTTGGACATTTATCTGAATGAGATTCAGATGCAATGAGAAGATTAAGTTTACAACCTTGATTTAATCAAGCATCTATTAGAGGTCAATTAGATCTGGATTTGAGATGTGATCTCAATTTCCGAAGTCACTATATGTGGAACGTGGAGTCACCCTATCCTTATCTCCAAGTATCTGCGACGAAAGAGCATTATTATTGAAAGGTTTCAAGAATAATTCCGTAGTTGAATTATATCTAAGCATTGAGAAATCGATAACTAAATGCCATTTAATCATCATTAGTAATGTGAAAATGATTCACATTATTTGGATGCATGAGTATGATGATCCAATATAACTAAATGTGATTTAATTATTATGGATAAGAATAATGTGAATAGAAATATCCAAATTATTCATAATATATCATAAATGTGATTTTTAATGTATTGAGAGAGATTATTATGATTTATATTTTTTGCTTAATTATTGGTGTGAATTGGATTTGCGTTGAATAATTAATTGAAAATGTAAATCACATTTTATTTTGGGTTGTGAATGTGATTCACAAATTTCCAATGGCAAGATTGCAATATTCACAAAGTAATTATGAATTATTTTTGTTGAATAAATTATAACAAGTGTTGTAAATCTTGGAGATTTGCAAGGAATAATGCAATCTCATGAGATTGCATGAGATTCCACCTTCCATGTTGGAAGGGTGGATGGCCACCAAATCTCATAAGAACGGGTGGTCGTCCACTCTATTACATGGAATTGTGTAATATCCATTCCATTATCTCCATATGTGATTAATTTAATTTTAGGATTAATTTATATTGATTTATCAATATATATATATATAATCTAAATTAAATTAATTGTTGTTGTGTTTTTACAACCAAATCTTGGCCATTTAAAGAAGCACAAATCAATCTCATCCATTGATTTTATGTAGTCCATGGATTGTGATCCATGGACTCCCAAAACCCTATATAAGAAGCAGCACCCCTTGGTCTTCTAGATTTACAATAACTCTTGGAACATCAAGCTATCTCTCTCTCTCCCTATTCATTCTCACATCCTCTCTCTCTCTCTCTTTGGGTGGCCGTCCACCCAAACCCTAGAGAGGAGACCCCACCGTCGTCGCATCGTCTTTACGCTTTCGCAACCATCACCCTTCGCTCTTTGTCTTCTTTTGTTTACTTCGCTTTTAAAGAAGATGTACGATCGTGTGATTAAATTAGGAATTATTTGCTTGGATCAACTATTTGGATTGCGAGAAGGACGTGATTCATCCCCGCGCTTGCAAGCGTCTCCTCCTCAGATAGGACTTGAGACGAGAGGTCTCTTCTCATAGAATCTTGATCGCAACCACGCTACAAGAGGTATTCCTTTATGTATTATGTGGTTTAGATGAAACAATCCAAGAAGTGTTCTTGGATCATGATGTTTCATCGCATGAAAAATTTTAAATTCGGATGCATTGAACAACTAGTGCGACTTGTCATTCTTGATTGTATATGATACGATCCTCATGATTTCGTGATGTGCTTAAGGATTCTTCCATATCCTTCAAGAGGTATCAAAGCCTTAGGTCAGGGGTTTTTGGATATGATCCATAAACCTAGGAATACTTGGGATCATTAGGGTTGGTAAAATTTTTATCGCATTTCATTTTCATATACATATTTATAGAATTTTTTCGGCCATGTTTGAATTATTTAAACACAAAATTATCATCTGTATTTTATTCCAAATTTAATAAAGAAACTGTGGCATTTTAGTTTGTGTGATTTGGAATCTGATTGCTAAGTTATGATCATTTTAACGAACATGTATCCATTGTTTCGGGGATGGCGAATCTTGACATACTTAAAGGATTATTTACAATTTTGAAACACCAAGAAATGTGCGGTAGTCGCTTGGGTTATGTTTTAAATCAAATTATCATACTTTAGAAACTTATTTTGCATAATTTGGATTTAAATTGATTGGGATATACTAATTTTAGTAAGTGGGGGTTGTTGTTGGAAATTACATTCCTAATCAAGAATCTTATTACTGTCATTTAATCAATTAGTGAAATTAATAGTTAATTTCTTGTAATATTATGGATAAATATTTGAGAAATAATTTATATATAATTATTTCCTTAAATGACATTGACTTGACCAATAATTAATTATATATTATCTAGATCACAATTGGTTACATGATCTTCTTCCAACAAACAAACTTGCTTGAATAGGATTGGGAATTGGTTTAGCAAATTTCCTTATAATCAAAATGATGTTGAATATTACTCTATCGTATAACTTCGGTTGAAAAATTGATTATCATCTCAAGTACGTAATTATCAATTTGACATTATCCTTTCCCGAGGCACATATGGTGTCTAGTCGGGAGCATTGGGGTAGCATGGTGCACCGTGTGCAATCTGTCCTACTCCCGTCGGTACTGACCATGACAACAAATAGGGAAGGGATAATATTGGAGAGATCATGATGTATTTTCTAATTACTAAAACTCGAACTAATACGTACTTTGAGATTATACCATCCTTTCAGGCAACAAACAAGTTTGTTGATTGAATTGGATTGATAATTGATTTAATTTGATTAAATTAATTATGTCCAGTTATAGACACTCTATATGAATAGATGTGTATTTCCCTTGGAAGAATTAATTAACCTTCTACAATGTTTCTCCCCATAGATCCAGGGTACATGCCCTTAGCTTATCTAGGGGAATGGGCCGCTGCATCGACCGCTATCCCTCGTTCTTCACGCCCTGTCCACCATCTCTTCAAAATAGCCCCCGTCACTGCCATCCACCTTTGATCCCCATTTGACCAATCTCTGTCTCCCTCATTTGTGCTCTGGACTGGTGGTGGTGACAGCACCACCTCCAGCCATCTAGGGTGGCCTCGGGTGTGATCATTTGGTGTCTCCAACCTCCATCTCCGGCCACCGCCGTGAGGTTCCATCTCTTGGATTTCCAAGCCAGTCGAGGTTAATTTTTGCTTATTTATTCGTACTCTTTAGCTAGCCACAATTAGCAGCTTACTTCTTCCATCCTCTTCTTTAAGATTAGACACATAGTACCTTCCAGCCACCTCTCGCCGAAGCTTGCTCCAGCGAGCTCTATGTCAGCCACCTACTCCATCTAAGAATCCGTACTTGCCCTGGGACCCTCTACTGTGATTCTCGTTCTTCATTTTCAGGTCCAAGGGCCAAAGGATCCCATCTGAGGCCGTTTTTTGTTGAAGGCGTGCAACCTGGAGCCATTTTCTTGTCTTGACCCTGCGGCGACGTACCAGGCCTCATCCGCCCATTTTGGCTCCTCCGCCGGGTCGGGTATCCTTCCAGGGACGTCGGGGACCCTCTTGTGCAACAAGGGAGCTTCGGGAGAGGAGACGCGAGCGCGGAGAAGTTCGCTCCTGCGCTTGTTCTTCCCAGCTCTTCCACCGGGCATCTCTGCCGTTGATCCTTGCTCGTTCTTCCTGGGCTACAGCCACCGTTGGATCATGCCAACCCAGCACCGTCGATCTCCAGCCGGCGATCTGATCGTGGCCTTCTGATTTCAAACCATTATCGTGCGACGTGGGTTCGATACGTGGCAAAGTAAAAGAAGATTCGCCGTCCGCTCGCGCCCAAGTGGGGTATTTTGCAAATCGGCCCCCCGTTGTTTTTTGTAATAGTTTTTTAGTATAAACACTTTCACCAGCTGTCTATTTGTTTTTGTAATATTTACAAGTAGCCCCCTAGAAATTTCGGATATTTCAACTATGTCCCTCGCCACGTCACCTCACGTGCCTGTGCGTGTGAGGTGAAGGGCATTTTGCAGAGGGAACTTCGTGGGTTTACTTATTTCAGTATAGTATAAAAAAACTTTTATTCGCAGTTAAATATTTTTGGATGTTTTGCATTATAGCCCCCTATGTTTTGGAAGTTTACATTTGTGCCCCTGCCAGGTCGCGTGCGTGTGCACGTGGGTTTGGATTTTTGCACCTGTACCCCTACGGGGTTAGTGATTATTATTTAGTCATTATAAGTTTAATTGCAGTATATATTTTTTGTGGAAATTACACTTTGTCCTCTGTATTTCCTGCTATTTGCACTTATACCCCTGCTAGCTGTGTGATTTTTATTTGTTGTTTGCATTTATTTCGTGCATCACTTTAACTCGAAAAATTACCAAAAAATACCATAGGCTCTTGTTTGCTTGCTCATTCACGCCATATTTTTGTATTGCATTTTCATTGCATTTTAATATTCTAAAAATTAAAAAATACGCATTTTTACTACTGTTTGCATTATAAAATACATAAAAAAACACCTCAGAAAATTCCCAAAAAAAATATATTTTGCATATTTTAGTGTGTTTTAATTTCAGACCAAAAATCATTAAAAAATACAAAAATAAACTCCTAAAATTTATAAAACCTCAAAAACCTTTATAAAAATCTTAAAAATTCTACATAAATCCTGAAAATACAAACTCAGTTTCCAAAATTTCTATATTTTATTATCTTTAATGAAAAATTAATTTGGGAAATTTTTGCCATTGTTTACTATTTTTCATTACCATTTTAGTTTCAGATTTTTATTTTATCCACAGTTTTCAATATTTTTGACTTTAAAAAATACCAAAAAATTCATAAAAACTAGAAAAATCACAAAAACATTATAAAATTATAAAAAGCCAAAAATGTTTTATTTTTTGAATTTTAGTTATTTTTAGTTATTTTATAAATACCTTATCCTCCTTTTTCTTATATTGTGTATATATCCTATTTATAGAAAAAGAAAATAAAAAATATATAAAATATAAAAAGAAAATATAAAATTAGAAAAATTACAAAATTAAAATATAAAAATATAAAAAATAAAAATTAAATAAAAAAATATAAAATTAAAAACCCACAAAAAAGCATAGATAGACAATTCATTCACATTCACATTTTTGAGCATTAGTGCCCAGTTCTACCTATCTGCTCCCTGTGTTCGACCTCTACACATACTTGCACCTATACACATCTTTGTTGTAGAGTTATAATAAATTTTAACTCCGCACCACTTTTCATTGCTTGATTTCTGTTGTGGGTTAATTGTTGTTTGGACTACGGATTTCGTGTGGTCGATTCAGCGACTGAGTTCCAGCCTTGTGTGGAACTCAAGATCACCGATTTTCTCGTTCAACAGTGATTCAGTGACACCTGACACCTGAAAGTCCTTCTTGAACCTCAAAATCCCTTACAACTATGGTTTCTCGTGCTATAACATATAAAGAAAGGTTAGAGACACAAATGCGGAGCTCCGACGAGCTTTTGGGGGTGAATGGGTGGTAGATGGTGCGGGTGGAGCTCCTCCGACGAGAGGCGGGGCAAGAGGAGTTGATCACTAGTTTTATGCAAGAACAAGGTGAATGATCATGCATGAGGCATTCAACAGGCAATGGAGGATAAAATGGAGGCAGTTACGGGTCGGTACATGGTCGCGGTATGGTTATAATAGGTGGCTTAGGAGGAGCTTCGACGGCTGAAATGCTTTTGGGTTTTTGAGAAAGAATCGATAAGATCAAACGAAATAGAGGTGCGAACAAACTACTACTATGTCTATGAACAAAAATGATAGAAAAAGAGTAGCAAGACTCACTTGAGCACCTCCTCGACGGAAGCTCGAGGCAGCAGAGCGGAGAGCTAGATCAGATCTCGATTTGACGCCGTTCTGCACACCAAAAGGAGTTTATCAATGCCTGTTGTCACCATGAGACTTAATCAAAGCTCATATCTATAGTCACGAGGTGGAAGAGGGATCAAGTTTGAACTTTGGACAGAGGTGCTATCTAATACAGGTGGTGGAGCGAGGTTGGAGATCGAGATCAAACGGGAGCGCCACTGATCCAAATCTTGAGGAGATTCATGAGTGTGAATCATCAATAGTCGAGGAAGAAAAATTCCAGAGAGACCATTCCCAATCAATGCTTGCATCGGTGGGAGAAAAAAATGAGAAGATGGGTCAGCGACTAGGTTGTCAAGGCTACAACGTGGGGGTCAGTCATGACCGAGGTCAACTGATAGATCCGTCTGGTTGGTCCACATGGACCAACCAGGAAAAACCATCTAGAAATTATTTATAAATTAGTTAATAAATGGGAAACAATTTTATGAAATTAAATTTATAAAATAAAATTTCTTATTTGTTATAGAATTTTATCGAGATTATTGATTATTTTTTAGAGATTTTTATTTACATGTTAATTTTTAGGGGTATAGATATATATGTATTCATCTATGTTTTAAGTCTTTTATTTTTATTTTGTTTCTTTTGTTTTTATTATATAATTATTGTATTTTCTTATTTTATCAATTTATAAATTATATTTATATGAGTAAATATATTTTTATTATATTTTGGATACAGTATATACACTTAAATAAATAGGTATATTAAATATATATGTATATGTATAGGAATTTCATTTATGTATTACATATACAAATATTAATGTTTTATTTTTGGTTTTGTTTTATTTTTAATATGTAATATGTACATATATTATAAATATTATTCAAAATTAGATAAATATAAAAAATTTAAATATAATAAAGAATAAATAAAATGATTATTTTTTCAGGTATATTATACAACAGGAGTTCAAAACCAAACTTTCACAACTTAACTCCAAAAAATATTAAACCACCTTCATTAAATAGCTTATTAAAAGTTACATACAATTAAAGTGGTTTTAATATATTTTGACTTTTTATTTACAAGATATGGGTCTGGGAATTCGGGATTTTGGAATCTTATTCATAGTATAACTTTACACTGTATATTATTTTTGTATGAAATTAATATTTTATTTTTCTATATATTATTGTCTACAATTTCATGCACAAAGTTTCTTTGTGTGAGGTATAAAAAGTGGAAAATAAAATAGGTCCCAAAAATGCATTATTGATGAATTAATAAATAGGATTTTTATGGGATTTATTGGCCCTTATCTCCCCCTACTTTATTCCTCGTCGACCTAGTCATCATTGCCTATGTCTCAGGGTTTAGGGTCATAAAATACCTTTGGCATTTTATTCCTTTTTTTTCTCTATTCTATAATTTTGGCATTAAAAATAGTATTTATACAACAAAGAATGAATGTTAATTTGTGAAAATTAAGGCTATTTACGTGCATTGACTAGGGTTTTTAAGGCTAAAATAATAGAATAAATGTGATGAAATAGATATTCATCATGCCCTATACTTGCCTTTGTTAGCACCTAGCAAACACATATGCAATAAGTGCAGAAAATGAAAAACAAAGAAAATAAAAAGAAAGAAAGTGGATTAAATTTAATTCTCAAACTTGTCTTCACAAAATCAATGTTTGGAGCTCAAGTTAGACCTTTGGAATTTTAGTGCGGTCAGAACCTTACTGGGAATTGGATTTGAAACACAAGAGCCTTCGAGAATCCCAAAAGTCTGCTCAAGTCTCCTTAATAGCTAGATCAAAATACTTCAGCTCATACGCAAACCCTTATGACTATGAATGTCACTTATATAGTGTATGTGATAGTGGCTCCCCTCAACTCAAATGACAAAGAGACTGACTTCTCCAGCATGACAACCCAATGATTCCTCAATCCGGCAACTCTTTCCTCGAGGAGTGGGGCATTCCCTTCTAAGTTCAAGTGACAACCAGCTCAAGAGGAGGGGGTGAAGAGAAGAATGGATTGTAGCCAGTGTAGCTACCTATCCTAGGATGCATGACCAGTGTAGTCAAGTCATCCAGATGCATGCTCATAAGGTGTGACTTTGAAGCTCAAGCTTGCTTATTGACTATACAAATATATGCACTCCGGCAGGAATTTTATTTTCAATCCGGCCTATACACTTTTTTGGAGTTTTTCCTTTTTGTTTTTTTTAAAATACTATATACAACAACATTTACATAAGGAGTTTCTCCTCTTGAGCCAGTAGACTATCCCTCTTTTGAAGCATTATTGCAACCCACACTCTCCTGTCTTTAGACGTCTCTGCTCCTGGATGGGTTGTGGTGTACTTCCCTCCCTAGATGAGGACAATTGTTTCTGCATGTGTGCATCTTATACTGGAAAATCCAATCCCCTCACCTTTCTAAGTTGAGCCAAGTGAAAGATGCAGGTGTCCAAGTTTGGTCATTATCGATAAGAGTCGTGCATGTGCTCCGAAATACTCAACTTAGGAAGTCAAGAATCCATTGAACCAAGTCTCACGATTCTTAAAGAATTAAGTCAACTAGACCTGAAGTACCTCAATTTCAGCTCCTATAAGGTTCATGTGATTAGGTAAATTTAAGGTCCAACCAAGCTCCAATCTTCGGATTTTTCTTAGACTCGTTCAATTACCAAACTCAATCCGAAACATGGGGATGCTATGCAAATGCTATGTACAATGCAATGAAAAATATTTTCGTGATGCAATTTTTAAACTGTTGAACTTTTTATGGATTTTTGAAAAAGTTTTGCAAATGTTTTGGTATTTTTCAAAAACAATTTTGCAAATGTTTTTTGTGAATTTTTAAAACAAAATATTTTGGATAAAAATTGGTACAAGTATTTACACGAGGATGCATCTTTTATTTATAAGAGTTGGATTTATAAGAATTTACAAGGGATATGAAAGTTGATTTTATAGATTTATATATAAAGTTAATAAAGAATTTGAGTGTGATGTGTATATTTCTCAAACTTATTTGAAAATGATTTTACAAACAATTTTTGAAAACTCTTGTCCAATTTAATTTTTAAAAATAATTTTACAAACATTTACACACATTTGAAAATCATTTTTACAATGGTTTTTCAAACACTATATATAGATTTTTAAAAATATTTCGCAACCATTTTTCAAACCATTTGCAAATCATTTTTCAAATATTTTTATTCCACACAAAGAAAAGAAGTTTTTACAAAAAAAAAACAATTTTACAAAGGTTGAAAATATGTAACAAGAAATTTTTCAAATAGTTTTCAAAAGATTTTTCAAAAAGATTTTCAAACAATTTTTCCAACATTTTACAAAAAAATATTTTTACCTGATTTTTTAATCATTATATACAAAAAGAATTTGAGGAATGATCATCATCTTTTTATTAAGTGTTTTTTTATGAACTTTATAGTAGATTTTATACCGTATTTTAGCCATATTTATTATTAAAATTATGAAAGTATGAGCAATGGCTAAGTATATACACAGTATATACGAACCCCTAAATTTAGCTTGAGCTATGTCCTCATAAATCAAAGAGAAAAGAGAAGACGTAACTCATACTTAGTATTGAAGAGTCGAAAGAATAATAAATGAGGGAATGAATGAATCGATGAGAAGTCGACCGTCCCCCTTATACTTAGGATCAAATAATATGGAGTATAACAGACTGTACACAAGGCAGTGAGGGTCAAGAATGGAAATGAACAGATCGTACTCAGCATGTCTCCCTTTATACTTAGGGTAAGATATCCCTAAGTATAGACAAGAAGATGAGACAATGGAGATTATCAAATAATATAAGAACTCAGGGTGCACACCCACCTATAGTTAGGATAAAGTACGTCCTAAATATAGAATATTAACAAAAAGGAGCGGCAAATTTTCGGCAGAAAAAGAAAAACGAATAGAAGAAAAGAAGAAAAGATAGTTGAAGATAGAATAAGAGATTTGAACACATCAGGGTGAACGCCCTCCCTTACTTAGGACAAGGTATGTCTTAAGTATAGCCATGATGAAGGGGATGCCACCTTTTCGAGAGAAAAAGAAACTAAAGAATGAAAAGAAGAAAAGTCATTCAAAAATGTTTTGATTTGCTTTGTCTTCGACAACAGTTATGGAAGTATTTGGCTCCTCATCATAAATCACTTGGATTAAGTCAACGACGGACTAAATTATGTCACGTTCAAAATTCGATTTCAAAAGTTGTCCATTGACCACAAATGGTTGTGTGTCAGCTAACAAACCAGATATCATCACGCTTCCGTTGTCACGCACATGCCTCATTGTAAATGGCCCAATCCATTTTCTCTTCAGCTTACCGGGAAAGATCTTCAATTTCGCATAGATTAACCACACCTTCTAACCCAGCTCAAAGGACTTGCAACAGATATGCTTGTCGTGTAATTTTTTGACCTTCTCCTTGTACATCAGGTTTTTGTCATATGCATAGTCTCTGAATTCCAATAATTTGTTCAGGTCCACTTTTCGGTTCTTCCCGGCTTTATCAGTGTCCAAGTTACAAAAAATATTGACCCATAATGATTTGTGAATCAGCACAATGGGGCGATGACATGGCTTGCCATAGACAAGGCGGTAGGGAGACATTCCTGATTGAGACTTGTACCTGGTTCCGTAAGCCTAAAGAACTGAATCAAGTAGCTGAGATCAATTCTTGCAGTCCAGATGCATAAGCTTTTGCAGAATTGTCTTTATCTCCATGTTGGAACATTTAGCTAAGCCATTGGACTGTGGGTGGTATGGTAAAGCGACACGATGATCTATGCAGAATTCTTGAGCTAACTTCTTCACCTCTCTGTTAATGAAATGACTACCCCCATCTGATATTAAAATCTTTAGAATCCCGAACCATGCAATGATGTTATCTCTTAGGAATCGACAGAATGTCCGACTGTCGATGATTCGGGCAGGAATACCCTCCACCCAGCGACTCACATAGTCGATAGTAAGCAGGATATATTCGTAGCCCTAACTGTTCAGAAATGGGTCCATAAAGTCGATGCCCCAAGCATCGAACATGTCTGATATCTAAATGAGCTTCAGAGGCATCGTATCTATCATTCCTTTGGAGTCGCCCATCTTTTGGCATTCAGTGCAATGCTTGACGTAATCTTCTTCATCCTTGAAAAATGTAGGCCACCAAGTTCCACTTTGAAGAACTTTTGCTACCATTCATCTGCCTGAATGGTGTGCTCCTGATTCTTTATCATGACAAAGTGCAAGGACACTTGGAATTTCCTCCTAATTAATACACCTCCTCCAAATGCAGTCTGCCCCCTCACAGAATAGATATGGATCCTCCCACTGGTAAAAATGGATATTAGACAAAACTTTACCTACTTTCAACTCTGGATAATCTTGTGTAGTTCTCTTGAACAAGATAGTTCATAATATTGGCATACCAGGGAAGCTAGGTGACAGAAAAAATTGCCTCATCTAGAAAAGTTTCTGTGATGGGTTACAAGTTCAGCTCATGAGATTCAAACTAAAGAAGTGTGGACAGGTTGTCGACCACCACATTCTTAACTCCAGGTTTACCTCAGATTTCAAGGTCAAATACCTGGAGGACAAGGATCTACCAGGTTAGACGTGGTTTGGCGTCCTTCTTCAGTTGTAAGTACCAAATGGCCAAGTGATCTATATATATGATGTCCTTGGAGCCAAGGAGATGGGATCTGAACATTTCCAAGGCAAAAACTACAGCCATAGCTCCTTTTCAGTGACTGTGTAATTTCTTTGAGCTTCATCGAGCATTCGACTAGCATCATGAATAGAAAATGGATTGTTATCCTATTGGACATACGAGCCCACGGCAAGCCATTATGCAATAAATGTCATTGCAAATATCATTCTCTGATCTAAAATGAAGAATAGCTAATTTTCATAATAGGTCCCTTAGTACAATTAGGGTAGTGTACCATGGCATCTTAATGGTCATACAAATGCTGATTCAATTATTGAATCATAGAGGCTGGTGCTTGGATGAATATCTAAGGAGTTAGATTGAGGACTCATCAAGAACCATCAAGTGATTATTAAGAGAGGATCTCCATCCTGAGAAGGAGATGGCAATCCTTACTCTATAGGTTGATATCTAACCGACCTCTTGATAAAGGTCCTCTGCATAGGAGTAAAGATTCGAAGGTGTTAGATAAGTTAAGTCAAAGAGTTTACTTAACGAGATCGAGATAACCAAAGACCTATGTCGTATGCTGTCACGATATAGGCACTCATCCTCTGACTGGAGACAGATGTGTTACTATATGTCTAAGTATGTACATTTGGCAGACCAATAGGTTGATGACCTAACCAAGGTCTATACATCGGCGCGCTGGTGTGCATACAAGGGCATACGAGTAATATGATCTCTCAAAGGGATCACATAGGTCCATTGCTGAACCGGAAGGCATGATATCACTCATGAGATATTGAGAAGAATCAAATTCCGTGCAAGATCATCTTGCTTTGGAAGCTTGACTGAATTTGTAGGTTTGATATATACCTTTTGCAAGTATATGATCAACATATAGGTATGATATATGCTTTTGGAAAGTATATGATCGATACCAACTCCCAATGATTGAATTAGAACCATAATGAGAAAATCCTCAAGGAGACAATCTAAAAGAGATCTAAAATTTCGGGTTTATTATGGGTCTTCCAGTATGCAGGATGTACAAGTATTAGGAATACTTGAGGGTGATTTGATCATAAACGATTGTATAACCAAGACGCTTCCATTCCGAGGAAGTGATGAAACAGGTTTGGATTTTGGTGACTCCTCTCATAGAGAAGTAATCTGATCTTATTCCAAATGTTGGACATTGATCTGAAAGTGGTTTAGATGTATTGAGAAGATTAGATTTGCGGACTTGATTTAATCAAGCATCTATGAGAGGTCTGCAAGATCTGGATTTGATATGTGATCTCAATGTGCAAGTCACTATACGTGGAACAATACAATCGTCCTGCCCTTATCTCCACGTATCCGCGGAGAAAGTGCATTATCCTTGAAAGATTTCAGGATAATTTCATTGTTGATATGTGTATTCGAGCATTGACAAAATCAATAATTAAATGTTATTTAATTATCATGAATAATACGAATTTGATTCATATTATAAGGAGAGTTATGTGATATAATTAAATGTGATTTAATTATCAATTATGTGAATAATGTGAATGTGATTCATGCTATTTAGGCACACGAGAATCGAGATCCAAGATGACTAAATGTAATTTAATTATCATGGATATGAATAATGTGGATAGAATTATCAATATTAATCAGGTATATTATAAATGTGATTTATAATATATTAGAGATAGCATATTGCGATTTATAGTTGTTGATTAATTATTGATGTGAATTGGATTCACATTGGATAATTAATTGAAAATATAATTTACATTTTATTTTGGGCTGTGAATGCGATTCACAATTTTTAAATGGCATAATTGAAATATTCCAAATTAATTATATGAATATATTTGCAATAAAAGTTATTGCAAATATTTAAGAGGATTATATGATATATTATATCTCACATAAAATAGAAAAGGAGCCACCTTAATGGGTGGTGGACGGCCACCCTTGAATTGTTCAAAAGTAGTAGCCCCTCCTATTTTAGGGGTTGACTCTCTCTCTCTCTCTATCTACCGTCTTATCTAAATTGATTTAAATTAATTAAATTATGTTGATGATAATTCAATGTATATTTAATTTAATTTAAATTATTTACTGTTGTGTTTTCACAACAAGATCATGGCCATTGAAAGAAACACAAATCAATCTCATCCAGTTGTTTTGTGTTGTCCATGGACTGAGATCCATGGATCCTAAAATACTATACAAGAACATGCACCCCTTGCTCTTCAAGTTACATCAACAATAAATAATGCTCTCTACCTCTCTCTCTCTCTCTCTCTCTCTCTCTCTTTACACGTCGTGTCTCTCTCTCTCATTATGGCCATATCCACCATGGAGCCATTGACAAAGTCACCATCGCCGTAGCATCATCGTTATGTTATCGGAGTATTTGCTCGTGGATCTCTATCTTCTTCGGTGCGTCTCGCTCATGAAGAAGACATCGGATCTTGTGTGACAAGATCAGGAGATTTTTCGCTTGGATCATCAACATGAATTGCGAAGAGCACGTGTCTCATCAACACGCTCGCAAGTGTCTCCTCCGTTGGATCGGACTTGAGACATGAGGTCTTTTCATTTAGAGACTCGATCACAACCACACTTCAAGAGGTAAACCTTATACTTGTTTGTGTTTTAGATGAAACAACCCGAGAAGTATTCTTGGATCATGTGGTTTCATCGATTAAAAATTTTAAATTTTGCTGCACCGAGTAACTAGTGCGCCTAGTCGCTCCCGATCGCATATGATGCGATCCACACGCATCCATGATGAGATTGAGGATGTTTTCCATATCCTTGGTATCATCTCCATAGGTAGGAGGTTTTGGATACGATCTATAAACATAGGAAGACTTGGGTCATAAGGGTTTGTGAAAATTTATCGCATTTCATTTTCGCAGCCCTTTTTTGTGAATATTATCAGCCGTGTTTAAAATATTTAAACTTGAAACTATCACTTGGATAATGTTTCCCATTAATTAAAAAACCGTGGGTTTTGAGTTTGTGTGATTTGGAATTCAATAACTCAAGATATGATCATTTTAATAAACATATATCCACTGTTTTGGGGATGACGAATCATGGCATAATTAAATAGTTAGTAACTATTTTAAAATGCCTAGAAATGTATTCTAATCACTGAGTTCTATTATAAATCAAATTAGCAAACTTGGAAAACTTACTTTGCTTAATTTGGATCTAAAGTGATTGAGATATGTTAATTTTACTAAGTAGGGGTCACTGCTGGAAATTACATACTTCATCATGAACCTTGCGATTGTCATTCAATTAAATTTATGGAAATTAATGGTTAATTTATTGAGATAATTATTGATAAATATTTTTGAAATACTTAAATATGATAATTATTTCCTTGAATGACATTGACCATAACCAACTTGAATTGATATGATCTACATCACAATTGGTTACATGAACCTTCCAACAAACTTTGATACTTGAATAGGATTGGGGATTTGTTTAGAAAATCTCTTATAATGCTAATCAAAATAGTTTAGATTATTACTATAAGCTATAACTTCAGTTGAAAAGCCCATTATCATCTCAAGTACAAAGTGATCAATTTGCATTATCCAAACCCGAGGTGGATATGGTGTCTAGTCGGGGAGCGTTGGTGAAGCAGGTTGCTCCGTGAGCGATCTGTCCCACTCCCGTCGGTACTGGCCATGAGAGAAGGTGGGAAGGGATAATGCTTGAGCGATCATGATGTATTTTTCTACTTGTTAAAATTTGAAATAATACGTATTTTTGAGATAATACCATATTTAAAGTAACAATTGAAAATGTTTGTTGGATATTAATTGGATCATTAATTTAATATGATTAGATTAATTAGAATCCAATTAAAACTAAGATACTCCATTATGAATAGAGTTGTTATTTCCCTTGGAAGAAATAATTATGTGAATATAATTCATAATAATTAATTAGAATTTAAACATGATATGGAGGATCACATAAGTGGCATCCATGGTCTCCCATCAAGGAGAAGGGTTCCGTCGCCAGGGATTGTATGTAGGAGACGCCTGTCCGAAGTGACAGCTCCTGCATGCAAGCACATCTGGATCGGGTTCTTTGCTTCTCGAAAGAGTAAGGTCGTATGCGTAGTGACCCTAATATCGGGTCCTCATATTATTAGGTCTATATTGGATTGTGCATAGCGAGTTCTAATCTTGTTGACGGTTGGTTCAATTAACGACGAGCCAACATCACCTTAGGGGTGGTGGGTCTGGGGGTTAAATCCTGAATTGGGAATGCAAGTTGGACAGGCAAGGTGGAATGTATCCCCGCTCCTTTTCATCTAAGTTAAAAGTTCTCATATTATTGGGATGCGACAAAGATAAGAAAGGAGATCCCAGATCTTGCCTGATATATAATGGTAAGTATATCTCTTACATTGGAAGTGATTAAGGGAATCAACTTTCAGTGTTAACAAGGCAAGACAACTTTGATATAAAATTCCTAAATCAAAGTAAAATATGTATATATATTTATATATGTATTTATGCAAATTTCTTATTACAGATAATCCTCATTAAACCTAGTCAATACTACTCAATATTAGCCAGTAAAATATCACGAACTGGATTCATGATCAAGATATTATACTTGCAGCTAGACACATAATGTATGTGGTTGTTGTAAAAGTGATCTTTATCTTCATGATGATCATGAGTCTTCCAGTATGCAGGATGTGCAGGTATTAGGAATACCTGAAGGGTGATTTGATCATAAACGATTGTATAACCATGACGCTTCCATTCCGAGGGAGTGATGAAACAGGTCTGGATTTTAGTGACTCCTCTCATGAGAGAAGTGACCTAATCTTAGTCCATGTGCTGGACATTGATCTGAATGAGATTCAGATGCAATGAGAAGATTAGGTTTACGGTCTTGATTTAATCAAGCATCTATGAGAGGTCCATGGGATCTGGATTTGAGATGTGATCTCAATATCCAAGTCACTATACGTGGAACAATACAATCGCCCTGTCCTTATCTCCAAGTATCTGAGGAGAATTAGCATTGTTCTGAAATGGTTTAAGAGCAATTCCATAAGATCTAAGCAAATAGAAGTTGATAATTAAATATGATTTAATTATCATGATGTATGAGAAATTATCCAATATAATTAAAAGTGATTTAATTATTATGGATAAGAATAATGTGGATAGTAATATCCAATTATTCCTAATATATTATAAATGTGATTTATAATGTATTAGAGAGAGTTCAATATAATTTATATTAGTAGATTAATTATTAATGTGTATTGGATACACATTGTTTAATTAATTGAAAATGTAAATTACATTTTGTTTTGGGTTGTGGATTTGATTCACAATATTCCAATGTCAAGATTGCAATATTCCCAAAATTAATTGAGAATTATTTTGGTGAATTAATATATCAACAAATTATTGTTGGTAAAATAAGTAGAGAGAAAAATAAGGAGATTGGACTCCTCATTTGGAATGAGGGGGGCGGCACTCAATTCCCTGGGGGAATTGGTGGCCGTCCCCTCTTCCAAATAAGGAGAGTATCTCCTTTGTCTTCTCTCTCTCTTATTTGATTGATTTAGATTTGGTATTAATATTTATTTGATTTATCAAATATATTTTATCAAATTAAATCACAAGTTGTTGGCTTTTACCAACAACAATCTTGACCATTGGATTGTCATAAATCAATCTCAACCATTGATTTTATATGACACATGGATTGAGATCCATGGATCCCAAAACCCTATAAATAGAGAGGCACCCTTGGCTCTCTCTTTACACATGCTATTGTAGCAAAATTCTCTCTCTCTTTCTCTCATACTCGACAGCCCTCTCTCCCTCTTCCTCTTGGTGGTCGTCCACCCTAGTGGAGGGAATCGTCGTCGCCCTCGCCTTCGTGCCACCGCTTCGACGCTCTGCGGTTCTCCGTCTACTTCGAGTGCTTCGCCCGCGAAGGAGACGTTCGATCTCGTGCGACGAGATTAGGAGCAACCGCGCTTGGATCAACTTCTTGGATTGCGAGGACACCGCGGTTCATCCCCGTGCTCGTAAGCGATCTCTCCGACGATCGGACTTGAGACAGGAGGTCTCTTCTCTTAGAGACTCGATCAACCACGCTTCAAGAGGTATTGCATTATACTTGCTGTGGTTATAGATGAAACGATCCGAGAATGGTTCTTGGATCATGTGGTTTCATCGAATAAAAAATTTTTAAATTCCGCTGCACCGAACAACTAGTGCGACTAGTCGTTCTTCGTCGTATCCGATACGACGCTCACGCTTCCGTGATGCGCTTGAGGATCTCTCCATATCCTTCAAGTGGTATCAGATCCTTAGGTCGACGGTTTCGAATAGTGATTCGTTAACCAAGGACGACTTGGGTTCGTTTAGGTCGCGAAAGTTTTCATCGCATTTGATTTCGCAGATCTGTTTAGTAAATAAATTCGGCACTGTTTAAATTATTTAAATACGAATTTTATACTTGGATTATGTTCCCCATTAAATAAGGAAACCATAGGATCTGAGTTTGCGTAAATCGGATTTCGTATGCTCGAGATATGGTCGTTTTAATGGACATGTATGCACTGTTGCGGGAACTGTGAATCTGAACGTGATTAAAATGTTAATTACTGTTTAGACTTGCCTCGAAATGCGTGAAACATCACTTAGGTTCTGTCCTAAATCAAATTAGCAAACTTTAGAAATTGACTTTGCTTAATTTGGATTTAATATGATTAAGATATGTCAATTTTAGTAAGTAGGGGTCACTGCTGAAATTGCTTTCCTAATCTAGAACCTAGTAATTGTCAATTAGAGAAATTAATTGTTAATTTCGTGAAATAATCTTGAAAAATATTTATGAAATATTGAAACATGATTATTTGCCTAATTGACTTGGCCCCAACCAATTAGTTGATTAGATTTGATCTAAACCTTAATTGGAATTGCAATCATCAAACATCTTGCTTGAATAGGACTTGGGAATTTGCCTAGCAAATTTCCTTAAAATCAAAATTGTTTTGATTACTATATGGTATAATTTCGGTTGAAGAACCGATGATCATCTCAAGTACAAAATAATCAATTTGGCATTATCCTTTCCCGAGGTGGATATGGTGTCTAGTCGGGGATCGCTGGGTCAGCGGGTTGCAACGTATGTGGTCCGCCCCTCTCCCGTCGGTACTGGCCATGATAGCGGGTAGGGCCGGGATAATGTCCGAGGGATTATGATGTATTTTTCTAATTATTAAAATTCGAATTAATACGTACTTTGAGAATAATATCATATATGTATATTCAAGCATAAAATTAAGTTTGATTGATTAAATTGGATTGATAATTAATTTAATATGATTAAGTTAATTATATACAATTGAAAATACTCTAATATGATTAGAGTTAATAATTCCCTTGGAAGAATTAATTATATGAATGAGATTCATAGTAATTAATTAAATTTGAATAAGAGATGGAGGATCACATAAGTGACATCCATGGTCTCCCGTCAAGGCGAAGGGTTTCGTCGCCAAATATTATATGTGGGAGACGCCTGTCCGAAGTGACAACTCCCACATATGATCCGTTTGGATCGGGCTCGTCGCTTCTCGAAAGAGTAAGGATGTATGCGTAGTGACCCCAATATCGGGTCCTCATATTATTGGGGCGATATTGGATTGCGCATAGCGAGTTGTATTCTTGTTGACGGTTGGTTCAATTAATAACGAGTCAACATCACCTTAGGGGTGGTGGGCTCGGGTATTAAAGACCGAATTGGGAAATGCAAGTTGGACTTGCAAGGCAGAATGTGTTCCCGCTTCTCTTTATCAGAGTCATAGGTTCTCATATTATTGGGATATGACAATGATAAAGAGGAGATCCCAGTTCTTGCTTGAGATATATTGGTAAGTATATCTCCTACTTTGAAAGTGAATAAGGGAATAAACTTTCATAGTTGACATAGCAAGACTAATTTGATTTAAAATGCCTTAATCAAATAAAATTAAATTGAGTATATGATTATATGTTCTAATATAGTGCATTCTCAATTTCATAAAATGAAGGCAATGAACCCACTGAACAGGCTTCTGGAGGTCAACCAATTGAGCGGACCAAATTACTCGGATTGGATCCGTAATTTGGAGCTTGTGCTTTCGGCGGAGCGCATCAGTTATGTGCTCCATGATAACAAACTTGAAAACCCTAAATCTAAGGGAGACAAAGCATATAATGACAAGTATGATGAAGATCATGTCTTGGCTAGA
Source organism: Ottelia alismoides (assembly GCA_037367405.1). Taxonomy (NCBI): domain Eukaryota; kingdom Viridiplantae; phylum Streptophyta; class Magnoliopsida; order Alismatales; family Hydrocharitaceae; genus Ottelia; species Ottelia alismoides. The sequence continues at coordinate 470,769 of JAZKJV010003206.1, forward strand.
TGCTATATCTTGGGTTCTCTCTCCAATGTTCTTCAGAAGCAACATGTGGAGATGAGCACTTGCCAGGATATCATGCAGAATCTAAAGGATATGTTTGGTGACATTAACCGCACCCAGCGGTACAATGTTATGAAAGATCTTCTTCACTATAAGATGCAGTAAGGGACCTCGGTCCGCGATCATGTACTCAAAATGTTTGGGTACTTGTCAGAGCTTGAGACTCTGGGGGCGACGATGGATGCAGACATGCAATCTGATTTCATTCTGCTGACATTGCCCAAATCTTTCAATAACTTTGTAGTGTCATTCCACGTGAATAAGCTGGAACTGACAAATGCTGGGCTTCTTGCTGCATTAAAGTCTGCAGAAGACGTAATGAAGAAAGATGGTCCCTCTGGCACTGCAATGGTTGCACAGGTCAAAGGGAAGCGCGGTCGGAAGCAAGGTTCTCGGAAGGGCCCGGCCCAGAAGAGAAAGAAGAAGGGACAAAGTGTTGCCTCATCTTCCAATGCATCCACTTTAATGGCGTCGAAGAAAACCGACGTCTGTCACCACTGCAAGAAGCCGGGGCACTGGAAACGTAATTGCCCAGATTACCTGAAGTCGGTCGACAAAGGTAAAGCCCCAGCAGGTATGAAATCTACTCTTATCATTGAAACCAGCTTTCTCGTTGGACGAGAAGGAAGTTGGGTAGTTGATTCTGGTGCTTCTGTTCATGTATGCAATTTGTTGCATTTGTTTCAGGAAACTAGACAGCTTGAAGAAGGGGAGATAGTCATCCAGATGGGATCTGATGCAAGTGTTGCAGCAGTCGCCGTCGGGACCTGCAGACTATCATTATCTAGTGGAAGAGTCCTAGTACTTAAAGAGTGTCTTTATGTACCTGAAGTCAGAAGGAATTTGATATCTGTATCTAAGCTAGTTAGTAGTGGATATTCATTCCTATTTTGTAATAAATTAGTCATAAATCATTATGATAAATATATTGCAGAGGGTATTTTGACTTCTGGAGGACTCTATGAATTGTGCATTAATGAGCATGTCATGAATGTTACAACCACTAATAAAAACCCTAAAAGATCCAGGAGTAATATAAATCATTCAAACATGATTTGGCATCAAAGGCTTGGTCATTTATCTGTTGATAGGATCAATAGATTGATAAAGGATGGACCGTTGGATTTTCTACAGGTTCAGCCTTTACCTACCTGTGAACATTGTATTCGAGGTAAAATGACCAGGATGCCTTTTCGTAACAAGGTTACAAGATGTGAAGGTATTGTTGACCTAATACATACTGATGTATGCGGTCCCTTCAGTACCGCGACCCGAAATGCATATCGATATTATTTGACGTTTATTGATGACCATTCGCGATACGGGTTTATCTTCCTATTACGTCATAAGTCTGAAACCTTTGAAAAGTTCAAAGAATTCAAGATTTTGGTTGAGAACCAAACCGATAGGAAGATCAAACGAATTCGATCTGATCGAGGTGGCGAATACCTATCAGATGAATTTAAGGAATACCTTAAAGAGAATGGAATTATTTCCAATCTCACTCCTCCTGGAACTCCCCAACTTAATGGTGTTGCTGAAAGACGCAACAGAACCATCATGGATATGGTTCGTTCAATGATGAGTAAGGCACATTTAACACTTAGTTTCTGGGGATATGCAGTAGAGACTGCAATATATATCCTAAATAAGATTCCTAGCAAATCTGTACCTAAGACTCCTCATGAGCTCTGGTATGGAACCAAACCTAGTGTTAATCACTTGAGAGTTTGGGGTTGCTTGGTCCATGCAAAGAATGTGGATGCAAGTAAGCTAGAATCTCGCTCTCGTGAGTGCTACTTCATTGGGTATGTTAAAGATGGTATTGGATATCAACTTTATGACCCTGAGACCCAAAAGGTTTTTGTATCTAGAGATGTGAAATTTCTGGAGGATGATTTCCTTAAAGGTCAAGACAAAAGTGAAGTAGAGGAACTCATTGAGTCCCCTGAGGACTCTGAGCTTCCTGAACCAGAAACTGAAGAGATAAATAAAGATGAAACACCTATACCTCTTCGAAGGAGTTCGAGGGTGGTTGCACCACCTGAAAGGTATGGATTCCATGTGTCAGGTGAAACTGACAGTGATCCTACTTCATTTGATGAAGCACTCGCGGATCATGACATGGATAGATGGATGCTAGCAATGAAGTCAGAAATTGACTCCATGCATAAGAATGGTGTATGGACCCTAGAGGATCCACCTAAAGGGGTAAAACCCATTGGGTGCAAATGGATCTTCAAGAGAAAGAGGGGACCTGATGGGAAAGTAGAGACTTTCAAGGCACGACTCGTAGCCAAGGGGTACACACAGAGAGAAGGCATCGACTACGATGAGACATTCTCTCCTGTGGCTATTCTTAAATCCATCAGGGCACTGCTAGCTATAACTGCATATCTTGACTACGACATCTGGCAGATGGACGTCAAGACGGCTTTCCTCAATGGATATCTCGAGGAGGATATCTACATGGAGCAGCCCCAGGGCTTCATAACTGAGGATGGCAAAGTATGCAAGCTGAAGAAATCCATCTATGGGCTCAAGAAAGCTTCTCGTAGCTGGAACATCAGATTTGACGAAACCATAAAGAGTTATGATTTTGTGCAAAATCCTGATGAACCTTGTGTGTACAAGAAGCTTAGTGGGAGCGCCATTGTGTTCATCGTGCTTTATGTAGATGACATCCTTATCATTGGGAATGATATAGGGATGATGACCAGTGTGAAGATTTGGCTGTCCCATACCTTTGAGATGAAAGATCTTGGAGAAGCCTCTTATATCTTGGGTCTGAAGCTGTTCAGAAACCGAGAGAAGAGGATATTGGGATTGTCACAACAAGGATACGTTAAGAAGATTCTTGAACGATTCCGTATGGATAGTTCCAAGAAAGGATTCCTACCCTTAAGACATGGTATCCACCTGTCTAAAGGAATGGCTCCTCAAACTGTTGAGGAAAAGAAGGCCATGGCTGGATGTCCTTATGCATCAGCTGTAGGAAGCTTAATGTATGCCATGATGTGTACTAGGCCAGATATCTGCCATGCAGTGGGAGTGGTAAGCCGTTACCAATCCTGCTATGGAGAACAACACTGGAATGCAGTGAAGAACATATTCAAATATCTTAGACGGACGCAAGATTACATCTTGGTCTATGGAGATGGTGATCTCCAAGTCTTAGGATATACAGATTCTGACTTCCAATCGGATATTGATGATCGGAAGTCGACATCAGGGTTTGTGTTCCTGTTGAACGGTGGTGATGTGAGCTGGAGAAGCAAGAAGCAGGACACTACGGCAGATTCAACAACAGAAGCCGAATACATTGCCGCATCGGATGCTGCAAAGGAGGCGGTGTGGTTGCGCAAGTTCGTCCAGGAACTTGGCGTAGTTTCCTCTGATACTCCCATCCCGCTACTCTGTGATAACACGGGAGCCATTGCCCAGGCGAAGGAACCCAGATGGCATCAGAAGAGCAAGCACGTAGAAAGGAAATACCACATCATTCGGGAGATTCAAAAGCGTGGTGACATCATCATCACCAAGGTGGCCTCCGCCGACAACGTTGCTGATCCTCTTACCAAACCTTTGACACAAAAGGTTTTTGACCAGCATGTAATGAGTATGGGTTTAAGGCTTGTTCCTGAATGGTTCTGAGGGCTAGTGGGAGATTGTTAGCAATGTGAGCCCGAGGCGAACCATTCCTACAATAAATGTTATTGTAATAAATGATTCATCAATAAAAGTTATTGATTTTGTTTCACTCCCTTTCTGATATTGAATGAATGAATGCACTATAAGGTCCCTCTGTACAATAAGGGTTATGTACCATGGCCAACTTGATAATCATACAGCTGTTGATTCAATGATTGAATCATAGAGGCTGATGCTTGGATGAATATCTAAGGAGTTAGATAGAGGACTCATCAAGCATCATCAATGATTAACAAGTAGTGATCTCCAGTCTGAGTGGGAGATGGCAATCCCATCTCATTAGACTGATATCTGATCGACCTCTTGATGCAGGTCCTCTGCATAGGAATATTGATTCGGAGGTATCAGATTAGTTGAGTCAATGAGTTGACTTAACGAGATCGAGATAACCAAAGACCTATGATGAATACTGTCACATCACATGCAAACATCCTCTGACCAGAGACAGATATATTACTATATGTCTGAGCATGTACATTTGGCAGACCAATAGGTTGATGACCTAATCAAGGTCTACACACCGGCGAGCTGGTATGCATGTAAGGGCATATGAGTAATATGATCTCTCAAAGGGATCATACAGGTTCACTTGTGAACCGGGAGACATGAGCTCACTCATGAGGTATTGGGATTGACCAAATTCCATGCATGGTCATCATGCTTTAGAAGCATGATATGAATTTGAAGGTAAGATATATGCTTTGTGAAAGCATATGATCTGTACCATATCCCAAGGACCAAGATTGAGAAACTTAATGATCAGACTATGAAGATGACAGTGTAAAAGTGATCTTTATCTTCATGATGATCATGAGTCTTCCAGTATGCAGGATGTGCAGGTATTAGGAATACCTGAAGGGTGATTTGATCATAAACGATTGTATAACCATGACGCTTCCATTCCGAGGGAGTGATGAAACAGGTCTGGATTTTAGTGACTCCTCTCATGAGAGAAGTGACCTAATCTTAGTCCATGTGCTGGACATTGATCTGAATGAGATTCAGATGCAATGAGAAGATTAGGTTTACGGTCTTGATTTAATCAAGCATCTATGAGAGGTCCATGGGATCTGGATTTGAGATGTGATCTCAATATCCAAGTCACTATACGTGGAACAATACAATCGCCCTGTCCTTATCTCCAAGTATCTGAGGAGAATTAGCATTGTTCTTAAATGGTTTAAGAGCAATTCCATAAGATCTAAGCAAAGAGAAGTTGATAATTAAATATGATTTAATTATCATGATGTATGAGAAATTATCCAATATAATTAAATGTGATTTAATTATTATGGATAAGAATAATGTGGATAGTAATATCCAATTATTCCTAATATATTATAAATGTGATTTATAATGTATTAGAGAGAGTTCAATATAATTTATATTAGTAGATTAATTATTAATGTGTATTGGATACACATTGTTTAATTAATTGAAAATGTAAATTACATTTTTTTTTGGGTTGTGGATTTGATTCACAATATTCCAATGTCAAGATTGCAATATTCCCAAAATTAATTGAGAATTATTTTGGTGAATTAATATATCAACAAATTATTGTTGGTAAAATAAGTAGAGAGAAAAATAAGGAGATTGGACTCCTCATTTGGAATGAGGGGGGCGGCACTCAATTCCCTTGGGGAATTGGTGGCCGTCCCTTCTTCCAAATAAGGAGAGTCTCTCCTTTGTCTTCTCTCTCTCTTATTTGATTGATTTAGATTTGGTATTAATATTTATTTGATTTATCAAATATATTTTATCAAATTAAATCACAAGTTGTTGGCTTTTACCAACAACAATCTTGACCATTGGATTGTCATAAATCAATCTCAACCATTGATTTTATATGACACATGGATTGAGATCCATGGATCCCAAAACCCTATAAATAGAGAGGCACCCTTGGCTCTCTCTTTACACATGCTATTGTAGCAAAATTCTCTCTCTCTTTCTCTCATACTCGACAGCCCTCTCTCCCTCTTCCTCTTGGTGGCCGTCCACCCTAGTGGAGGGAATCGTCGTCGCCCTCGCCTTCGTGCCACCGCTTCGACGCTCTGCGGTTCTCCGTCTACTTCGAGTGCTTCGCCCGCGAAGGAGACGTTCGATCTCGTGCGACGAGATCAGGAGCAACCGCGCTTGGATCAACTTCTTGGATTGCGAGGACACCGCGGTTCATCCCCGCGCTCGCAAGCGATCCCTCCGACGATCGGACTTGAGACAGGAGGTCTCTTCTCTTAGAGACTCGATCAACCACGCTTCAAGAGGTATTGCATTATACTTGCTGTGGTTATAGATGAAACGATCCGAGAATGGTTCTTGGATCATGTGGTTTCATCGAATAAAAAATTTTTAAATTCCGCTGCACCGAACAACTAGTGCGACTAGTCGTTCTTCGTCGTATCCGATACGACGCTCACGCTTCTGTGATGCTCTTGAGGATCTCTCCATATCCTTCAGTTGCAATGTGCTAGTTTCCCCATAATGATGAGGAATGAAAATTAAATAGACAATAGGTTTGCAACCCTAGGGTTTGTATGTCTCTATAGTCTTGATCTCTCATTGAATGTACTTTGGAAGCATGTCGATGATGATCGTAATTGTCATACAATCCTTATAAAATTTAAGAAGATGTTTTGGCATTCATATGTGTACTAGACATTTAATCATGAATGGCATGGTTCACTACATTATGCAGAATGATAGCTTTATAAGTGATCATGTATTCAAAATCCTTGAGTACCTACCTGAACCTAACTCTTTAAGTGTTAAGATGTATGTACATATGATGAATATCATCATTCTACTATCTATACTCTAGTCATTCATGAAGCTTCATAATATTCATATTTTATGAATTTAATGAAGCATGTATAAATGTTAAAGTACTCTTATATCGAAATCTTTTTGAATTAAACATGAGAGATCCTTTGTCTTAAGCAATGGTCGTTTAAAGATGAAAGGAGCGCAATGGAAGAATGGGTCGGACCCGAGTTAGAAGGAAAGTCAAAGAGTGCAAGCTGATGTGTTGATAGTATGACTATCAAGTCTATCTCGGATCCTTAAAGAAGGACTCAGATAGTGTATATCTACATATCATCATTGAAATTGACTTATTTATTGGATAAGAATAAAAGTATAATAATTGTATCTCATTCTTCTAATAGCACTTGTAATCTGTTGCATATGTATTAGAAGACTAGAAAATTTGCTCATGAAGTTTAATAGTCATCCACATGAATATTGATGCAATTGTTGCAACAATCTCTATTGGCTTAATAGACTTCATATTTTCAATGGGAGAGTCATTAGTCTTAGAGAATGTCTCTATGACCTAGATATTAGAATACACTCATAGTTTATTTCTAAGTGTTGGAAATGAACATGAATCCTGGAATAGACCTATCATAAAGAGTTATGATGGATATATTTTAGGTAGTAATCTGGCATCTGGAGGACTCTACAAAATTTGAAAATTAATGAATGATTCATTAACATTTCTAATACTGAAAATTAAACCTTTAGGCCATGTTTGGTTGGAGAATAAGCCCTAGAATAAGGGGCCAATTCTCCTCCCGACACGATTCCCAGTGGTACGACTATTTCCCATTATTCCATCTTATTTCACTCTTATTCCTATATGTATCCCACCTTACCTACCTTTATTTCACCTTATTCTCGTTATTCCTATCCTCCAACTGAACAAAGAATAGACCCTTATTCTCCTTATTCCCCATCCTTATTCCTGCTTATTCCCGAACCGAACGGGCCCTTAAAGATCAATACGAAGATGAAAATCATTTGACAATGATCTGGCATCAAGCCTTGGACATTTGTCTATTGATAAGATCATTAGACTGGTAAGAGATGAAACTTTAGATTGTCTAAAATTTCAAATCTTACATACTTGTGAATATTGTATTCAAAAGTAAAATTTTCCAAGATACCCTTCTTTGGAAATGATGTTAGATGCCAAGGTATTCAATATCTCATACATATTGATGTATGTGGATCACCTGTATCATAATAAACATTGATGATATGTGATATCATTCTATGATTATTTGTGATATGAGATTTGTTCCCTTCACCTTAGAAAGCTTTGAAATGTTCAAAGATTTCACAATTTTGGTTTAGAACCAAAGTTTGAAGGAACATGAAATGAATTTGATCTATCTTAGGTAGCAAGTGCCTATTAGATGAATTCAAGGAATACCTTGCAGAGAAATGAATATCATTCCTATCTCAATCCTCCTTATACACCTAAGCTCAATAGAGTTGTAAGGAGATACAGTTGGATCATGTGTGACATGACTTGATCAATGATTAATCTTAACATAATTATCTCTTAGTTTCCAAGTATATATATATATATCTAGTAGAGACTGCATTATATATCATTAATTAGATTCCATGCACGTCTAAACTAGAACATCCATATTAGCTAAGGTTTGGAACCTAGCCTATAGTTTGACACTTGAGGATTTAGGGTTTCTTTGTCTATAACTTAGTCATGGATACGAGTAAGCTAGAATCTGACACGAAAGAGTGATACTTCATTAGGAAAATAAAGGATGGTATTGGATACCAACTTTATAACCTTGAGATTCTTAAAAGATTTCATCTCTAAGGATATGATTCTTAGAGGATAACTCTCTTGAGAATCAAGATGAAAATGAAGTGAAGGAACTTGTTTAATCTTCAGAAGATAATGAGGCTCTTAAAATCGGAAACTAAAAAGATAATTAAAGATGAAACATTCATACCTCTTCAAATGAGTTTGAGGATGGATTCCATGTGTCAGAGAAATCTGACAATGATCGAACTTCATGTGATGAAGCTTTTGAAGATCATGTCATGTAAAGATGGATGTTAGCAATAATGTCTAAAGTAGACTCATATACAAATGTTGTATATGGACCCTCGAGGATATACCTATAAGGGTATGACCCGTTAGGTGTAAATGGATCTTTATGAGAATGAGAGAACCTGATGACAATTAGAGACCTTCAAAGCATGGCGTAGCCATGAGATAAACACCGAAGAGAAGACAGTGCTTGCAATGAGACTTGCTCTTCAATAACCATGCTTAAACCTATCAGAATATTTCTAACTATAGCTACGCCACTTGACTTTGACATCTACAAGATGGAAGTCAAGATTGCATTCCTCTATGAATACCTCTCCGAGGATATTCACATGAAGTAGCCCCAAGGCTTCATGGTTGAGGAAAGCACAGTTTGCAAGCTTAATAACTCCATCTTTGGACTTGAATAAGCTTCTTGTAGATGGTACATCATATTTTATGAAATTATAAATGTTATGATTTCAGGTAGAATCTTGATGAACCATGTGAAGCTTAGTGGGAGTGCCATTGTGTTCATCATGCTAAATGTAGATGATATCCTAATTATTTGGAATGATATAAGGATGATAATAAGTGTTTTATAGTCTGGCTATTCCATACCTTGAGATATGATCTCAAGGATACCTCTTAGATCTTAGTTCTGAAGTTGATCAGAAGTAAGGAAAAGATGATATTGGGACCATCACATTAATGGTACACCTTGGACATTTCCATTTCCTGGAAAATTCACAGAAATGCTTATTTTCCTTAAGATATGATACTAATCTATTCTCTTCATTCTGGGTACAACTCTGGAATAAGGAATTAATTTGTAATCTTGCACTATGCACTTAGCTCAACTCAGACGGGATGTTGGAAGACTGTGTGAGTTTCTTTTCTGGTAGCGTGGAAATCTAAAGACTGGAATACGGGTTAAAATAATGCTTTGGAAAAGGGATGGACGGCTGGGCACAATTTTTTCTAAGACCCCAAAAAATGTACGGAACAAAAAGATTCTATATCCATAGGGGCACAACAAGATCCAAGCAGAACCACCAAAAATTCCAAATACAAAGAAGCATTCTACCAAATAAACATCTGACCAAAAAAAGGGTCCAAGCTTCAAAGAAAACCTGCAGATCTTGGTGGAGACTCGGCTACACAGGCCAGCTTCACAAGGAGAGGTGACTACACTGGCCACCCTCCAGTTCTTTTCTCCTTCTTCTGACTTCTCCCCCCAATTCGATTGTGAACACAGCGCGACAGACCTTAGAAGGAAATACCTGACTCCCCGAGGATGAGTTACTGGAGAGGATATGAGCATGGTAGTCCAGCATTTTGGATGGGAAGAGTTAAAACCTTTCACACACATGAGTCAGTTGTCCAATGTTCATAGGGTATACTTTGGGAAGAGGATTGATCTAAGATGACTTCTTAGCTGAAACTGTAACAATGATATGTAGAACTTAAAGGCTGCTGTTTTTTAAAATTCTAAGTCTCACAGAAGTTCCGACGCACAAATAATCCAAAGGTCGAGTTTAGGTTCACTTTCACCTTCAGCTCATGGTCTTGGTATGGAACCCAATCTCATTTCACCTCATGGCATTTCTTTTTGATGCTCAGGGACGAGCATGGTTTAAGTATAGGGGGATGATGAATCACGGATTCATCACTCTAAATATCATTTATTAAGCTCAAATCCCTCAAAATCAACAGCATTCTTGCATCTATTCTGCATAATTAGTATTAGTGCATGATTTCATAAGAATTGCATTTTAGCACAAAATTCTGCACAAAATAAGAAGGCAAAAAGCCAAGCCAAAAGTGACCTGTAAATAGCCTAACTTCCCAGATTTTTAACTCATTCATGCTAACTCTGAATGACCCAAAACCACTTCCACTGTGTACATATCACTAAGAAGAATAAATGAAAAATACAAAAAAAAATTAACCCAGATAAGTGGACCAAAAATCCAAACCCTAATTTCAGGATTTTCGGACTAAAACCCTCATATCTCCCTCATCCAATGTCTATTTTAATCCTACTCACTTTTGAACTAATGTACATTCAATTACCTTCAAAACAAGACCAAGTTTAAGTGAATCGGAGCTCATATGTGAAAGTTGGGTTTTAGGCCTCTTTTGTACATTGTGTATTTTAGCTATTTTTGACCTAATATTTTATGTACATATTTTCTTAATTAATAAAAATCCATAAAAATTAGATTACTGTGTAAATATTTACTCTTGATTTTATCATATTTTTTTATGGATTTTTATTTATTTTAAAAATGATAAAAAAATTACAAAACCCAAAAATCAAGGTATTATGTACATGGGATACACCAAAAATTCATTGTGTGCATTTGATCGATTTTGGTTTTGATGTCTTCATGAAAGTTATAGATCTCATCGAGACGAACAATTTTCGTGAGAAACTTTTTAGATCCGAGACCATTTGCTATTTCTTTTTTATTTTACAAAAGATTTATTTTTCAAATTTTCTAGTGCTGACACGTGGCAGCACCTGGTGCTGCCACGTGTCAGCCATTTTTGAGACATTTATAAACTTGTTTTTATAAATAAAAAAAATTAAAAAAAAATAAAAAGGTTCGCACGTGCGTCGTCTGTGCCTGCAAAGCGCGTACTCTGCACGTGCGCCCTCCTTGCACCCCCACTCGCCATGCGTCGCTCATCTGGCCGCCCGATCTCGGTCGATCGGACGGCCAGGGGTCATCATCTCCAGGCGCCTCCTTCGTCCTTGTTTGGAAACTCCGCCATCATCCCATCTTTGCTCCGTCGCCGCCCCTCCCATGATTATCTCCGCCGCGAATCTCGGCCAATCCCGATTTCCAAAAGCGTGCGCCGCCATCCAAATCATGCCGCATATCCCAATCAAACCCCAATCCCCTCCCATCAGATCATCATCTTCAACCATCCGTGATTCCCTTCCTCTTCAGACCGGCGACCTCCAACCCTATAAAGCCACAGCCGCCGCGCTCGAACTCATCATCCGTCGATTACACAGGAACAAGGTGGGCACGAGGTGACAGGTCGTTGACCCCTCTTCCTCGGCGAGATCCGGTGGCTGGGCCCACCGTAGCAGCGCGGCCTCCCTCTGCCTTCTGCTCCTTCTCCGACCTCCGTCGTGGAGCCGACGACATCGACAACTCCGCCTACTACCTCACCTCCGACAACGTCTACATCCCCTCCACCGAGCGGTCCACCTTCACCGAACGCCTCCGCTCCTCGGTCATTTTCTCTGACATCTCTAGGAGCCTTCAACCTCCAAGCTTCCCATGAAGCTTTGTTGGCCAATGACTCCGTCCATCGCCATCGGCCGACAACGCCACCTCCGCCTTCATCAGCTCCACCGCAGCACCGGAGCCACTCCGCCGACTTCACCACCAACGTCGACTTCAACGCCTTCATCAGCTCAACCGTGACACGAGCTTCACGCCACCACCTCCAGCGCGGTGTCACACCGCACGCGACCGCCGCTCTCGCCACCGAAGCTCCGCCCCGACACCACCGCCTTAGGCCGGCATAGAGGCCGAGACCCCCGCCACGTGCGCGGCACGTGGGGGCGGGGGGACGTCATCAGCCTTCATCCCCATGGGTCACATGCCCCGCACGTGACCCGCTGGGTAATTTTTAGAGACGCCCCTGGAGATTCCTCCGTATCACGCTTCAGCCCCGCCTCCAGAGGGCACGTTCCATGCACGTGCCCCCTCTGGAAATTTTGCAAGAGGCCCCTATCAGTATTGGTAATTATAAACAAGCCCCCCCTCTGCATTTTCATTTATTTTATTTATATTGCATCTGTACCTCTGTGTTATTCTGTGTTTTTAGACCTCTTCTTTACTTCATTTTATTTATGCAAAAATAGCACTGTGTTCATCATTTAATTCTCTACGTTTTGGTATATTGTGGACATTTTTATGAATGATGGTTAATTAATAAATAATTGTTTTGTAGAAATTTGCATATTTTACCCATTTCTTGCTTTGAAATTCATATTTGATTAACCATTGCTCTAAAAATCCTCGAAAAATCACATCTTGTAGAATTAATTGTGCTTGACATTGTGCCCAACAATATTTGCATTTGCATGCATATTTTGCTCTGTAAAAATCATTTTGCATATTTTAGTATTTAATTTTTAATAGGTATTAAACCCCACATTTTCGAGGTTTAGGATTTTTCTGAGATTCATCACCTAGTGATAGATCTTAGATAATTTTATTTCTTGAAAATAAGTAGGTTTAATATTTATCATAATTAAATATTGAAATTCATTTTGTTTGCATTTAAAAATCCATAAAAATTCATATTGCATCCAAAAATTCAAAAAAATTACAGTGCACTCATTTTATCATATTTTTACATTGTGGCCAAATTTTGTATTTTTCGGACATCGTTTGGATGTAGTTTTCATTTTAGTCCCTAAAATAGGCCAAAAGTGCACTTTGCATCCCTTAATACATTGAAAATTCAAACAAAAAGACCACCTCGAAAACCGTGAACGAACTTTGATAGACATAACTCTAGGTTGTTCCTTTGCCTCCTTGTGATCGACCTGGGGACTTGCCCAAGTAAAATAAACATAAAACCACACGATTAAAAATTGAACATATTATTTGTGGTTATTTTCTTGACCAATTCTGATTGCCGCCTACAACGCACGACAAATTATTTTTACGCACGAACAAATAAAAACACATTTTAAACGTTGCATTTTCAGACTCTTCAATCACATCGCCCTCGGGTATTCCAAATACTTGTACATCCTGCATACTGAAAGACCCAAGATAAACCCAAAGTTTTAGATCTCTTTTAGAGTGTCTCCTTCAGGATTTTATCATTAAGGTTCTCATTCAATCATTGGGAGTTGGTATCGATCACATACTTTCCAAAAGCATATATCATACCCAAGTGTTGATCATATACTTTCAAAAGTATATATCAAACCTACAAATTTAGTCAAGCTTCCAAAGTGAGGCGACGGTACACGGAATTTGATTCTTCCCAATATCTCATGAGAGATTTCATAGCAATGAACCTGTGTGATCCCTTTGAGAGATCATATTACTCATATGCCCCTGTATGCACACATGCGCCTCGGTGTATAGACCTTGATTTGGTCATCAACCTATTGGTATGCCAAATGTACATACTCAGACATATAGTAACACATCTGTCTCCGATCAGAGGATGTGTGCCTATATTGTGACAGCATATGACATAGGTCTTTGGTTATCTCGTTAAGTCAACTCTTTGACCTAACTTATCTAACACCTCCAAATCTCTATTCCTATATAGAGGACCTACATCAAGAGGTCGGTTCGATATCAGCCTATAGAGAAAGGATTGCCATCCCCTTCTCAGGCTAGAGATCCTCTCTTAATTATCATTTGACGGTACTTGATAAGTCCCTAATCTAACTCCTTATATATTCATACAAGCACCAGCTTCTATGATTCAACAATTGAATCAATAGTTGTATGATCATTAAGATGGCTATGGTACATTACCCTAATTGTACTAAGGGACCTATTATGTAAATTAGTTATTCTTCATTTCAGATCAGGGAATGATATTTGCAATAACATTTATTGCATAATGGCTTACTGTGGGCTCGCATGTCAAACAATCTCCCACTAGACGAAAGAGCCATTAAAGGGCTAATCTTTAAACCCACACTCATATAACAATCATAGGCTATTTAGAAAAAATAGCTAGGTAAGCTGGTTAGTCACTCTATTCCCGAGAGACTATGCAAAGTCCATTTACGACACTTGCATATCTCCTAGTAATAGTGCTCGCATCCGATGCGAATGTTGCATCGTATGCAACTAATATTCAGTCTTGTTTAGTTATAGTGTCATTGACACTACAGCTCAATAATTGTTATAACCAGTATTTCCATTATTCTTATCAGAATACCCTTGTTCCTGGAGATCTCTATCTCCTAAGGTATCCACGATTAAGAACTTTTAGATCTCTATCTATAAAGTCTTAAGTTCTTGAAGATAAGACTTTGAGATCACTATCTGAAACTCTTGTCATCTTCGAAAATATTGTTATTACTGTAATCATGTTTTTATCTCCATAGTAAGATTAGTAACAGTTTACTACTCCCACTGCATACCAGACATATGGCTTTTGTACACATTTAGCATACACTCGGCTTCTCGTAACTGATGTACAAGGGCAAGCAGTTTTAGCATTCCCTTCCTCAACTCTTTGAGGTGCTAGGTTAGACACTAAGAGTACTCTGCACATTGTCATGTGGAATTTAGATAACTAAGTCAAAGACCTGAAGACTCCAAAATCCTATTTCTCGGGGAAGTTCCTCTGAAGATTAGGTGGATTGAGGTCAAGTCCAGACCACTCTCAGTTTCGGCTCATAACTCGGTTCAGAACCCAAAGACTTTTCCCATATGCAAATGCGATGCTGGATGAAGTGCAGGTGTGTGGAATGCAGACACATGATATTTTTTATGCAAGGGGTTGTTGTTGTTTTTTTTAATGCAAAAATAAATAAGAAGCCATTTTTTCAAAATTTTTTGGCATAGTCAGTGTTAGTAGCAGAACTCCCTTTTTTTGTTTTTGTTTTTGTTTTTTTTTAAAGCATACCCACCCTGTAAATACATATAGACTTACGCGCAAGTACGAGATATGGAAATATATAGAAAGTATATATACAGACTCCCCTATACTTAGCGAGTGGTGTGTCCTCAGAGCACAAGAAGTGCAAAAAAGACATAGCTCGGGCTAAGCGTAAGAGAGTGAAAAAGAAAAAAAGAACAAGATTTACAGAATCGCCCCCTGTACTTAGACTGTGAATAGTCTAAGTATAGAAGAAGAGAGGAAAAAATGAAGTTATCGGAATATGTGAATGAGGAGAGTATAAACAGGTGGGTGTCGATTCCCCCTATACTTAGGCTCTGGTCAGCCTAAGTATAAAAGAAGGGTGGAAGTGAGGTGATCTGGAGAAGAAGTGTTATGAGAGAAATGGAATATACAGATGGCATCGCCCCCCCTATACTTAGGCCTTGGCTTAAGTAAAGGAAGAAGTCGTACAGGGAGACCGATGTGATCGGGAGGGAGGGTGGGTAGCCGATGATTAAGGCGGATTTCGGCTAATCTTCTTGTGAGCCTACAGTGGGAGATCGTAATGGCGAGTTGGAGATGAAGCATATGATTCCCAGCTATTATCAGTGTCATCCTCAGAAAAGTCATGATGGATAGTGGATGAGGTGTTTGAGTCAAATGAAAGATAACCATCATTGGAATTATCCTCAGAGGAATAGTATTTGAAAGTGGACTCACTCCAGATATTCATTTCTTTTTGTTTCTTTAATTGTTTCCTCAAAATTCGTTCCTTTTTAAGATCAATCGATTTGTCCTCAGATGAATACTCAGAAGCTCCGTTCTCAGTCAACTCATAAAAAATAATTCCAGTGTACTTGTAGAAGGCAGGAGCATCAGCTTCGGATGAATAATAATTAGGAACGAGAGTTGTCCAACGAGAATTGAATTTTGGATCCTTGCAAAGATATGGCTTTAGAGCTGCCGAACAGACTTCACTCATGTAGCTGATTCCTCTTCCTAAAGGTCAAAGGTGACGTTCTTTCTCTTGTTTTGTGAAGTTGTCGGTTCACTTGAGTACCCAGATGAATAGCCATTGGAATTCTTCTCCTTGGTCAGTTTTCGGGCTACATGTTTGTTCTTAGTCTCCTGAATGTTGGTGCACTCTCTATTTGGGAGGATATGGTCAAGATAATCAGAGTAGGTTGCTCTAGGGTGTGACCATGCATATGTCTCATGATCGTAGTAGAAGTATTTGTCTATTTTGAGATCTGTGGGAATTTAAATACTGGGAAGAGTCTCTGCATGTTCGTTCTCAATTGATTTTACATTGGAGCATTCCTGTGTCAAGTTGATGTAATCTATGTAGTCAGCATAGGTTGACCCAGGGTGTGACCATGCATAAGTCTTCGGATCATATGATTCATATGCTTGATTTTCCATGGTGAGCGCAGCTGGGAATGGAGCAGGGGGGAGATTCTCTAAACCAATAGTCTCATCAACAACCGCTATCTCAGGTGTAGCTGCGGGGTAGGGCTCTTCTACCGTTTCATAGTTACGGTTGTCGCGGACTTTGTGGGTTGCCTAAGAAGATTGTCGTTCCTCAAAGACATGGTTAGATTTAAGTGCTTCCAATGCTTTAAAATTGATTTCCCGAGTCTCACAATCGATAATTGCCTTTGACAATGCTAAAAATGGTTTTCCGAGAATAATTGGAGACTGGGTGAATTCTCCTTGATGCTCAATATCAATGATTGTGAATTCCATTTTGAGCGGATCACCTTGGAATATCATGATGACAGAAATGATTCCTCTCGGTCGTTTTATTGATCGGTCTGCCAATTGAACAATCTCTCATATTTTATTGATCGGTCTACCAATTGAACAATCTCTCGTATTTTCCTGATCGGTCCGAGTTTAAGTTCGTGAAACACAGATGTCAGGAGGATATTGATTGATGAATCGTCATCAATCCAAGCATGGGTGAAGATCGTGTCTTTGATTTCAAAGTTAAATCTGGGCAACCGCTTCACTATGCGGCTCTTGGTTTTTCTCCTCAACACCAAGGAGGAGGCCATTGACAAGATATGTCTTTCGGTCTTTGTTCTAATCCTGCTCGACTTTTTCATAGTTAATTTGTCCATTACAAATCTTTTAAGATCGGGGAAGTGTTCAATGGCCTGTAGAAAGGGAAGTTCAAAAATCAATTTCTTTCCTAGTGCTTCCCGTACAACAGGTTCCAAATTCTGCAGATCTTCTTCAAATTTCAATTTTTATATATTTTTCGAGATTTTCGATTTTTTGTGATTTTCAAATATTCCAATTTTTTTGGTATTTTCTGTATGGTGTGATGTTGTGGTGTGTTCCTCAGATGAGTCGGGATTCTGATGTTCAGAGTATGAGTCATAGGCATAGTCATTTCTAGGGGAATAATATGCAGATGTGCTACTGTCAAAATCGTCCCCATGTTTCTGAATATCCTCAAAATTTTCAGCATGAGATCCAATCATTTTTTTATTCATTTTTATGTCCGAGCTCCCATAAAATAAATTGAGTCGGTTAGTAAAATTTCTGAATTTTTCCTCCATTAATTCAATTTTCTTATCTATCCTCGAAATTTTATTCTCAAAATTCTGTTCATCATCAATCATGGGAGCAGTCGGTGTATGTTTGATAATTTCATCTTCCATTTTCCTGTATGTTCTGAGAGGAGAGTTTCTTGGAATATCCGATATGTGATCATTATTTTCTGAAAATTTCTCAAAAATTATGGAAGGAGTCTGCTCAGTGGAAGGATTTTGCGGGAATGTGTAGGTCTCGTACTCAACATGCCTTGATTCGAGCATGTAATCCTGGTCTGAGTAGAGTCTATTTCCCTGGTTATGATTGATCATATCCTCGAATAATGGAGTCATACAGGGTATATATGTGTCAATGTCATCAGTTTGGTCCTCTGTATGTATTGGTTGATCAAATGAGTGATAATCAGGATGGTTAATAGGAATTTGATCGTTGCGGTCAATCCAACACTGATGATCATTAAGTGCGGGTCTTTCCATCGGTGTTTGGTTTCTCGGCCAGTTATGAGACTCAAAAGTGTTTTGATCTTGAAATGGTTCATCAGCGAGAAACCGAGAATAAGACAGTTCAGTCCTAGATGGAAGGTGGTCATGTGCAGTCAGATGATTCGAGTAGGAATTCAATAAGAGGGTCGAATTCATCCGCGTTAAAAGTCTCCTACTAATATTTGAGGATTGAAAGAATAGGTTGTAGTTGATTTGGGCCTAACCGAGACAAATTTATTTTTATAGTATAGCTCTGATGGACTTTCAGATGAATGTTCGGCCATTTTTGAAAGAGTGGAAAGAAATGATGGGTTGGATCTGCAAGAGTGTTTTGACAAGAGTTCCATGATGAGGTTTGAATCAAGAAAGGAAAGAGACAATTGTATGGGATAGAAAAATTATCAAATGTGCGGCTATTGATCTTCGATATCGGTTCACACACACCAATACAAACACAAATCAAATCCCAGGTTCACCAACTCACAAAATAAAGCCGTAAGAGTCCGGCTATTATCTTTTCAATTTTAATTGGTGATAAGACAATCTTGGAAAATAATTAAGTGAGCTGTTAGGTGCCAGGAATTTTCGTAATGACTGGCCCGAATTCTTACGATTAGTTGCACCTACTTTCAGCTAGTATGGGTGTAAGTACGGACCGTAGAACGGCTACCCGTGTTACTTGAGGACGGAGCCTTACGCAGTGTCCTCTAAACCACCCACTCTGTTAAGGAAATCCGGACCGTTTACCGGCTACCCATAGATCCTCACTGAGAAGTAGCTAATCGTTTTTGGTAGAATCAGTAGTCAATATGAAAATCCGGATTTAGGCTCTAGCCTTAAGTGTCGTCTCTCGCTCACTCAGAAAAAATAAAATAATCCAAGGTCGGGGTTGCTCTCCCGCAAAAACTCTTGATTTTATGGGTTATTTTTAAATCGACTATATTTAGCAGTCCCAATTCTAAATAGGTGATCACTGAAGAATTAAGTGAGCTCAAAGGCACATCTACCGTCAAGTCCCAATTTCCTTTTAGAATTATGTGACATAATAAGAGAGAGAAATTCAGGAAAAACTGATGCACGTGAAAAACAATGATGTATGCTCAGTTAGAAGACTTACAGTGAATCCTCGCAATCTTCATGTGGGATGCTAGAAAGAAATTTAAAATTTATTCTAAATGAATGCAAGCCGATGAAAAACCACACCTAAGCAGAAAGTTCTATTAGCGGGGAAGAAATGAGTTAAATTTTGGCTAAATTGAACGATCTATGTGCGCCTCAATTAACAGTGCAGTGTGACTTAATCCTACGTCACAATCAAAAATTAAATTGCTCTGAGAGCCATATGTGCAGGTCTATCCTATTCGCCACTCAAGTCGATCCCCACCCTCACCGGAGAGTGAAACAGGCCACGACACACCACAGAATAAAGTTAGAGGTCTTTTTACACACACGAGAGTCCAAACGGACACCGGTGTAAATGTATAATTAATTACAGAAATTAAAGTTCAGAAAAATTAATCCTATACTCTACGCTCTCTCACGACTCGACTCGATCTTAATTTTTAATTGCGGCTTTTACGGAAGTCGGTGAAGTTGCGTCGGTTCTTGAGAAACCGCTCCACGTACCGGGTACCTCGCAAGAAGAATAAGAGAGATAGTGTAAGAGAGTGACTCAAAAATATATGAAGAATAAATGCTGAAAATAAATTGCAGGAATAAAATGGAATTTACAATGAGAAATTCGGGGGTCGGACTACCCGAATGCGGAAAACCGAACGAAAATTTTTAAGACAAAAATCTAAGCTGTTTACCTCCCCAGCAACGGCGCCATCTAACGAGTCCAAAAATGCAGTGTTTAAAATGTGTTTTTATTTGTTCGTGCATAAAAATAATTTGTCATGCGTTGTAGGCGGCAATCGGAATCGGTCAAGAAAATAACCACAAATAATATGTTCAATTTTTAATCGTGTGGTTTTATGTTTATTTTACTTGGGCAAGTCCTAAGGTCGATCAAAAGGAAGCAAAGGAACAACCTAGAGTTATGTCTATCAAAGTTCGTTCGCGGTTTTCGAGGCGGTCTTTTTTTGGAATTTTCAATGTATTAAGGGATGCAAAGTGCGCTTTTGGCCTATTTTAGGGACTAAATGGAAAATTATTTTCAAACGATGTCCGAAAAATATAAAATTTTGCCACAATGTAAAATATGATAAAATGAGTGCACTGTATCTTTTTTGGAATTTTTAGATGCAATATGAATTTTTTATGGATTTTTAAATGCAAACAAAATGAATTTCAAAATTTTAGTAATGATAGATATTAAACCTACTTATTTTCAAGAAATACAATTATCTAAGATCTCTCACTAGAAATCTCAGAAAAATCCTAAACCTCGAAAATGTGGGGTTTAATACCTATTAAAAATTAAATACTAAAATATGCAAAATGATTTTTAAAAGTAAAGTATGCATGCAAATGCAAATCTTTTTGGGCATAATGTCAAGGACAATTAACTCTACAAGATGTGATTTTTCGGAGATTTTTAGAGCAATGGTTAATCAACTATGAATTTCAGAGCAAGAAATGGGTAAAATATGCAAATTTCCACAAAACAATTATTTATAATTAACCATCAATCAGAAAAATTCCCTTCAATATGCCAAAACGTAGAGAATTAAATGATGAACACAAAGCTATTTTTGGATAACTAAAATGAAGTAAAGAAGAGGTCTAAAAACACAGAGGAACATAGGGGTACAGATGCAATATAAATAAAATAAATGAAAATGCAGAGGGGGAGCTTGTTTGTAATTACCAATACGGATAGGGGCCTCCTGCAAAATTTCCAAAGGGGGCACGTACGTGGCACATGCCCTCTAGAGGCAGGGTTGAAGCGTGATATGGAGAAATCTCCAAGGGTTTTTTTAAAAATTACCCAGCGGGTCACGTGCGGAGCACGTGACCCCTGGGGATGAAGGCTGATGACGTCCCCCCGCCCCCACGTGCCACGCACGTGGAGGGGGTCTCGGCCTCTATGCCGATCTAAGGCGGTGGTGTCGGGGCGGAGCTTTCGATGGTAAGAGCGACGATCGCGTGCAGCGTGACACCGCGCTGGAGGTGGTGGCGTGAAGCTAGTGTCACGGTGGAACTGATGAAGGCGTTGAAGTCGACGTTGGTGGTGAAGTCGGCAGAGGGGCTCCGGTGCCGCGGTGGAGCTGATGAAGGCGGAGGTGGCGTTGTCGGCCAATGGGGATGGACGGAGTCATTGGCCGGCGAAGCTTCATGGGAAGCTTGGTGGTTGAAGACTCCTGGCGATGTCGAAGAAGATGACCGAGGAGAGGAGGCGTTCGGTGAAGGTGGACCGCTCGGTGGAGGGGATGTAGACATTGTCGGAGGCAAGGTAGTAGGCGGAGTTGTCGATGTTGTTAGCTCCACGATCGAGGTCGGAGCAGGAGCAGAAGGCGGAGGGAGGCCATGCTGCTACGGTGAGCCCAACCACCGGATCTCGCCGACGAAGAGGGGGTCGACGACCTGTCACCTTGTGCCCACCTTGTTCCTGTGTAATCGACGGATGATTAGTTCGAGCACGGCGGCTGTGGCTTTATAGGGTTGGAGGTCGCCGGTCTGAAGAGGAAGGGAATCACGGATGGTTGAAGATGATGATCTGATGGGGGGGACGATCGGGGTGATTGGGATACGTGGCGTGATTTGGATGGCGGCGCACGCTTTTGGAGATCGGGATTGGCCGAGATTCGCGGCGGAGATAATCGTGGGAGGGGCGGCGGCGGAGCAAAGATGGGATGACGGTGGAGTTTTCAAATAGGGACGAAGGAGGCGCCTGGAGACGATGACCCATGGCCGTCCGATCGGCCAAGATCAGGCGGCCAGATGAGCGACGCGTGGCGAGTGGGGGCGCAAGGAGGGCGCACGTGCAGAGTTCGTGCTTTGGAGGCACGTGCGACGCACGTGCAAACCTTTTTATTTATTTTTATTTTTTATTATTTTTATAAAAACGAGTTTATAAATATCTCAAAAATGGCTGACATGTGGCAGCACCAGGTGCGGCCACGTGTCAGCATCAGAAAATTCGAAAAATAAATCTTTTGTAAAATCAAAAAGAAATAGCAAATGGCCTCGAATCGAAAAAGTTTCTTCACAAAAATTGTTCGTCTTGATAAGATCTACAACTTTCATGAAGACAATAAAACCAAAATCGATCAAATGCACAAAGTGAATTTTTGGGGTATCCCTTGTACATAGAATACCTTGATTTTTGGGTTTTGTAATTTTTTTGTTATTTTAAAAATAGATAAAAATCCGAAAAAAATGATAAAATCAAGAGTAAATATTTACACATTATTCTAATTTTTTTGGATTTTTATTAATTAAGAAAATATGTACATAAAATATTAGGTCAAAAATAGCTAAAATACATAATGTACAAAAGAGGCCCAAAACCCAACTTTCACATATTAGCTCCGATTCACTTGAATTGGTCTTGTTTTGAAGGTAATTGAATGTACATTAGTTCAAAAGTGAGTAGGATTAAAACAGACACTGCATGAGGGAGATATGAGGGTTTTAGTCCGAAAATCTTGAAATTAGGGTTTGGATTTTTGGTCCACTTGTCTGGGTTAGTTATTTTTTTGTATTTTTCATTTATTCTTATTAGTGATATATACACAGTGTGAGTAGTTTTGGGTCATTCGGAGTTAGCATGAATGAGTTAAAAATATGGGAAGTTAAGCTATTTACAGGTCACTTTTGGCTTGGATTTTTGGCTTCTTGTTTTGTGCAGAATTTTGTGCTAAAATGCAATTCTTATGAAATCATGAACTATATACATAATAGATGCAAGAATGTTGTTTATTTTGAGGTATTTGAGCTTAATAAATGAGATTTAGAGTGATGAATCCGAGATTCATTAGTGATCATAAACGATTGTTTAACCACGACGCTTTCATTCTGAGGGAGTGATGAAACAGGTTTGGATTTTAGTGACTCCTCTCATAGAGAAGTAATATGATCTTATTCCAAATGTTGGACATTGATCTGAATGTGATTTAGATGTTATGATAATATTAGATTTGCGTACTTGATTTAATCAAGCATCTGTGAGGGGTCTGCAAGATCTAAATTTGGGATGTGATCTCAATGTCCAAGTCACTATACATGGAACAATACAATCGCCCTGTCCTTATCTCCAAGTATTTGTGGAGAAAGTGCATTAACCATGAAAGAGTTCAGGATAATTTCAGTGTTGATATGTGTATCCGAGCATTGAGGAAGTTGATAATTAAATGTGATTTAATTATCATGAAAAATATGAATTTTATTCATATTATAAGGAGAGTTATGTGAGATAATTAAATGTGATTTAATTATAAAAGATGTGAATAATGTTAATGTCATTCATGTTATTTGGGCACATGAGAATAGCGATCCAAGATGATTAAATGTGATTCTATTATCATGGATATTAATAATGTGGATAGCACTATCCATATTAATCATGTATATTATAATTGTGATTTATAATATATTAGAGAGAGCATATTGTGATTTATATTTGTTGATTAATTGTTGATGTGAATTAGATTCACACTAAATAATTAATTCAAAATATAATTTACATTTTACTTTGGACTGTGAACGTGATTCACAATTTTTCATTGGCATGATTGAAATACTCATAAATTATTTTGGAATTAATTTTGTGAATATATTTGCAATAAAAGTTGTTGCCAATATTTAGGAGGATTATATGAGATATTATATCTTGCATAAAATAGAGAAAAAGGAGCCACCTTAATGGGTGGTGGACGACCACCCTTGAATTGTTCAAAAGCAGTTGTCCCCCCTATTTTAGGGGTTGGCTCTCTCTCTCTCACTCTCTCTCTCTCCTCTTATCTAGATTGATTTTACTAAATTAAATTATGTTGATGATAATTCAATGTATATTTAATTAAGTTTAAATTATTTATTGTTGTGTTTTCACAACAAGGTCATAGCCATTGAAAGAAACACAAATCAATCTCATCCATTGGTTTTCTGTTGTTCATGGATTGAGATCGATGGATCCGAAAAAACTATATAAGAAGAGGTGCCTCTTGCTCTTCAAGTTACATCAACAACAACTAATGCTCTCTCCCTCTCTCTTTATATATGTCATGTATCTCTCTCTCTCTCATTGTGACCGTCCACTATGGAGCCATTGAGAGAGTCGCCATCGCCACAGCATGGTCGTTATGCTATCTGGGTATTTAATCATGGATCGCCATCTCCTTTGGTGCATCTCACTCGTGAAGAATACATTGGATCTCGTGTGATGAGATCAGGAGATTCGTCGCTTAGATCATCAACATGAATTACGAGGAGCACGTGTCTCATCATCACGCTCGCAAACATCTCCTCCGTTGGATCGGACTTGAGACAGGAGATCTCTTTATTTAGATACTCGATCGCAACCACGCTTCAATAGGTAAACCTAATACTTTTTTGTGTTTCAGATGAAACAATCCGAGAAGTGTTCTAGGATCATGTGGTTTCATCGATTAAAAATTTTAAATTCCGCTGCCTCAAGCATCTAGTACGACTAGTCACTCCTGATCACATATG
The DNA here is from genome assembly GCA_037367405.1 of Ottelia alismoides. NCBI lineage: Eukaryota > Viridiplantae > Streptophyta > Magnoliopsida > Alismatales > Hydrocharitaceae > Ottelia > Ottelia alismoides. The sequence goes on from JAZKJV010003206.1 coordinate 495,657, forward strand.
ATGCGTTCCTCACGCTTTTGTGATGCGCTTGAGGATTTTTACCATATCCTTCCTCTGTCCAAGCACGGCACCGATGGCATAATCTAACGCATCTATCATTATCTCAAACAGTTGTGTCCAAATCGGCGATTGTATGATAAATTATTTAAACTGATTAAAGGAAAGGATCACACGGTCATTGACAATGAAATCATTCTCCTTACCTAGTTGTTCTGTCAATGGTCTGGACAACTTACTAAAATCTTTGATAAACCGTCAGCACAAACCAACATGGCCTAAGAATTACCTGACTTGTTTGATAGTTGTTGGTGGCTCTAGTTTGGAAATCACCTCCACCTTGGCTGGGTCAACTTCCATGCCACGTTTAGATACAACGTGACCCATCACAATTGGTCCAGTCACCATGAAGTTGCTCTTCTCCTACGAGAGCACTAGATTTACTTTGCAGCACCTCTGAAAGACTCAATCTAAGTAATCAAGGCATTGATCAAAGGAGTCCCCATAGACCGAAAAATAGTCAATGAAGACCTCAAGAAAATTGCCCATTATGTTGGTGAAAACTACAAGCATACACCTCTGAAATGTGGTTGGGCATTGCATAGCCCAAACAACATCCATTTGAAGGCGTATGTACCAAATGGATAGGTGAACGTAGCCTTCTCTTGATCTTCAGGAGTTATATCAACTTGATTATATACAGACTATCTATCCAAGAAGCAGAAGTATTCCTTTGCAGCAAGTCTCTCAAGAATCTGGTCGATGAGGGGCAGCGGAATGTGGTCCTTCTTGGTAGCGAGATTGAGTCTTTTGTAATCTACGCACACTCGCCAAGAAGTGGGTACACTTGTCGCAATCTCCTCTCCTTTTTCATTCTTCACGATGGTGATCAATGATTTATTTGGTACTACATGCAGAGGGCTCACCCATTTGCTGTCGGAGATGGGATATATGAATCCCATGTCTCACCATTTCTGAATTTCTTTCATGACAACCTCTTGAATGTTTGGATTCAGCCTTCTCTGAAATTCACAGGAGGGTTTGTTGTATTCATCATGGAAAATTTGATCCGAGCAAAGGGAAGGGTTGATTCTATGGAGATCTGAGGTTTTCCAACCAATAGCATTGCTTTAAGAACCTCCATCAGATGAGATTCCCAGCCTTTGGTCAAATGGACATTGATGATGATCGGGTACATGTTAGGTTCACCTGCAAGGAAGGCGTACTTCATATTGGAGGGAAGTTGTTTCAACTCAGGCGTAGTGAGAGTGGCTTCGATGATGACTTCAGCTATCATAACATGTGGTGGTTCTTTCATCTGTTCTGTATCCACCATGCTTTGTTCAACCTCTTCACTCAACAATTCACAAAAGTTTTCAATAATATCCTCTTCTTTGCAAAAATCCTCAATGATCTGCTCTTGGTCTTTAGGGCACATGATCTCCATAGAAACCTCACCAAGTAATTCAAAAAGATTCTCATCATGATTGACGAGGGGAAATTTGACTACGTTCTCCATTCCTTCCTCTTGATCAAGAAATTTATGGATCTCATTATCATCCATAAATAAGCTGGTATCTTGAATTTCAACTAGAAAGTTGTAGTCTTCGGAATGGTCAATCACTCACACACCCATTGCAGATGTTCCCTCTGTAGGCTTTGCATCATATACGATCTCTATATTGACATTGCTATCATTGGAGCTGAATGTGATCTGTCAAGGACAATAATTCACTATTGCATTGGTTGTTCGTAGAAACGAGCGTCCAAGGATGATGGGGGTGAGGAGTAGAGGCCTAGAGGCATCCATGTCTAGCACAACAAAGTCGACAGGGACATGCATCCCCTGAACCGTGATGATTATGTCTTCGAACATGCCCCTAGGCCGCTTGACAGATTTGTCTGTAAATTGCATAATCATCTTTGTAGGTTTAAGCGGTCCTAACCCGAATTTTGTGATAGTGAAAGTGGCATTAAATTGATAGAAAACCCACTATCGAGCAAAGTGTGTTCAAACTCTTGATTAAACATCTAACAATGAATGAGTGGTGCTCCCTTGTCTACCTTTTTGTCTGGGAGATTGCTGATAGCATTGACTGTGACCATTGTAAGGATATGCTTCTTGGACTTGCCACTTTTACTCCTTGTATTGTGAGGATGAGGCTTACGCCTAGTAGTACATGTATCTTTTAATGCTTTCTTCACATTTGCCATGTACCCAAGAGCTTTCATTAAAGGCATATTTAAGATCAAGTTTTGAATAATTTCTACAATGGCAGTATTAGACAAAGTATTTTTCAAAATTTTCAATTTTTTATGTTTTTTTCATTACTTCTGGGAAAGAAATATTTATAGAATCCGAAAAAAATGTATCCATATCATTGTTTACAGGTAGATGGTAAAAATATGTAAAATCATCTACAAGTTGTTGACCAAAAACTGCAAGCTCAGCGTCGTGTGCTAGCTTTTAATCCGCTGCAGGTGCAAGATTCTTTAAGACACGTGCAAGTCCTGTGGCACGTGCAGACGTCTCCGATGATGGCTAGTTTCCATCAGGTCTATCGTTCTCTTTTTGTATTTTTTGTTTTTTTTTAATTTTTCTTTAGGCGGCGCTACTCCAAGAATGTTGCTCGGTCCTTGTGCTGGTTGGACTAACGATTCCCCGTCAAATGCAAGATGCTTTCCCTTCATCATTGCCAATTCCTGGAGTGTCCTACCACTGAGAGTAACAACATTAGATAAAAAAGAAATTAAATTAACTTGAATCGGGCTGGACACTACCGGCTACATGCTCCTTGCATCGGAAATTATTCGGGTTTGCCTTGACCTGAGTTGGAATGGCAGCTTTCGCAGCTGTCAGATCGTTGATCTTCTGGTTCATCTCAGCCATATTTTTCATCAATTGACACAATCTCAGAAGATTTCCCCTACTAGGGTTTCTAAATATGGTCAGGATAGTGAGATTGTTGTCAGTATCACTGAGAAGATTGGTGAGGTGGAGGAAGGGAGGAATATTGTGAGTATTGAGGATGATATTGAGCAACCGACTGCTGTTAATGATATCCCTAGTTGTGGTATCCGGGCAGCTGAGGACCTTGCTTATAGTTCTGCCTTCATATATTGTTGTGATAAGGAGGTTGTTGCTGATGCAAGGGATGGTAGGGTCTTCCACCCCGCTGCTATTGCTGGTGATAGGGAATGTTGCTCACGTTCTGACTCGGAGAATGTCCTTGAGGATGAGTCAGCTATGCCACATTATTCCATACACCATTGACTTCCTGAATCAACAATAGAGGTGGGGAGAACTGCTTGGAATAGGCAGGCTGGGGCTATGGTTGATACACAATCATCTGTGTCTGGGACTGCGGGGGCTGCTCCAGAACCTACACACAGTACATGTGCTGGACAGGTTGGGGCTACGACGGACTCGGCTGAGGTGGCTAGATCAGTAATGGCTCCTTCTTCTCAGCGAAAGTCTTAGTAGTGGTAGATATAGAGTTGTAAGCATTGGCATTCAAAGCTCGGGCGAGCTGCTCCAGTTGTTGGGAAATCAAATCGAGCTTTTCTAAGTCCTGGGTTCTCTTCTCAATGGCAGAAAGTTTCTCAAGGTCATGTGACCTTTTCTCTATGATATCCACCTTAGACAAGTGGCTCCCAATAATGTTGAGATTGGAGCATTCATCCTTGTCTTCGGCATGAGTAGCCAGATTAACAGGCTTTTGACTGGTGGCATGCATCTTCATGTATGCACGTGACGAATATTGAGCGGCCTCTCCTTCGGCCATCTCCTCAAAAATATTCTAGACAACATCCTCATCCTTATTAAAATGCGAGCCACCACAAGAGACATCGACAAGCTTCTGGCTTTCCAGTGTCAACCCATCAAAGACATGCTGCATGAGACTGGTCTTTGGGATCTCATGGTGGGGACACTTGTCATGCAAATCCTTGAATCTTTCCCATTCTTCATGTATCGTCTCGTGGGGCTGTTGGTAGAAATTGGAGATGCGAGCACACATCTGGTTTATGCGACCGAGAGGGTAAAATTTGTGGAGAAATGCAGACTTTAACTCCTCCAAGGTTGTGACTACCTTTCCCAAGTGATCGACCCAATACAATGCCACGTCTTGGAGGCTGAAAGGAAAGGCAGTCATCTTAATCACCCTCAATGGATTTTGGGATAAAGAGCAGTGGCACAGATGCGACCAATTTTTTTCAAGTGGATGTATGGTTCCTCTATAGTATTCCCATGGAAAGTAGGGAGCAGGGAGAGAAACTATAGCTTGAGCTCAAAGTGAGCATGTATTGCTGGAATTTGGATCCACTCTGTGATACGACCCACTCCAAGATTGTATGTTTGATTCAAAGTTAGCTTCGGCGGTGGTGGTCCTGCTCCTCTTCTCTCGTATTGGGGTCCACCTACTGAAAATTCATCTCCTGCACCTCCTTAGTTTAACTCATTCTCACTGTTTAGTTCTTCATCAATTCGGGCATCCCTCTCATTGGCTTTCCTCCATAATTCGTTCAGCATTTCATGGAAGGCGGTCTGGGCTAGGGCTTGCTTAGTTAGTTGTTGTTGGATTGCCTGAATGGATGCGAGCAGCTGGTTGTTAACTTCATTTTGCGTATTGTACTACCCTTCACCGTGATTGTCTTCTTCTTCTGACTGGGGCGGTTGTCCCTTTCTTCTTCCATCAGCCATTTTAGATTCTGCTTGTATCTTTGGCTCGACATCAGGTTCTTGGTTTGCACATGGAATAATACCCGATCAGTATGAATTACAGCACCATATGCAGAGAAGTGTTCTATGTTCAGGTCAATACAGAACTTTGTTAAGGATGGCTATGTATAAGGAGTGAAATCAATGTCCATCCAAAATGGGTAGAGTTTGGGATAAGAGTTATCCCATATTATTGGTGGAGACGGGGAGTCTAGAAATCAATTCACCGAGTTTGAACCGGGTTCTCGAGAATAGACCCAAATTATTAGAGAAGTCAAGCACATAGAGTCGATGTGGTTGTCAACGGAGACTCGACTAAGTCATCCTTGTATCGCCATCTCGAAGAGAAAGAGGAAGATCAATGTGGATGAAAGATACAGGGGTTAACGAGAAACAAAAGGAACGCAAAACAGTAGAATGGCTCAAGGTGAGCAAGGGTCAAAGATAAGGAAAGCAAAATTTACATGAGTGTGTGATGTTTTTGATCTTTACCTTAATGATACTTATCAATCAGACCTCAAAACAATGGATTCACCAACTTGACCCATGAAACCGTGAAGGTTCGACAATTATCTTTGTATGTTTTAGATTTGATTTTCAGGCAATTAATCTTTGAATGAGTCCTTAGAGTGCTACGCCTATAGGAGAGAGCGTAATGCCAGAAAAGTATCTCGTACTTGTCCTCCTCCTTTATAACCTATAGTCTACACTTTTAAGGTCCTTGTAACCCTTCGTAGATCCCTACTCAGCCAAAGAAATAGAGTGAGGAAGCCAATATACGAAACCACAACTTCGGACCTTGCTTGCAATGGAATCACCTGTGAGCGTGCATGAACTTATTCGGACACAAGACGATGAGATAGATACCCCTGTGAAGGCATGTCCCAAGCTCAATATTTCAGACAAGGTCGATGCTCTACATAATAGAGAACATCATCGTTGGCCAAGCCCTACTCATCTACATATGATAGAAGTGCCAATACTTCAGAAATCCTCGCGATATACAAGGCAGCCACATGCTGGGTTTTGGGTTCTATTCCTTGCGATAACACACTCTCACAGGGAAGGAGACCTTCCAATGCAACTTGAAAACAAATTAGGGCTTTTCTCACCCAAGGCAATGAGTCCAATTAATCAATTTTATTTAGGTCAAGTGTTTTTAGCAGTCCCGTTTTTATTTTTAATTTATTTTTGTGTTATCACTTTCTTTAAGTAGATTCAATACAAGTGCCTAATGTTTTTGTATTTTCTTTGATTCCTATGTAATCCAAAAATAGAGGGAAATAACGGAAAAACAATGCAAGGCGACACTAAGATGGAAATCTCACCTTAGTGCCTAAATGATGAATGCTCGGTCAGAAGATTTACAACACTTCCGAACTCTCTCCATGTGGGATTCAAAACATGAATTTTTAAACCTATACTATATGCCAATATGCACATGGAAATCATCCCTAACAGGCAATTGCGATACGTGAACAACCAAATGCTAACTACTCGGAATGAAATCTAAGTCTGGTCTTCGATGACAATCGGTGCCCGCCACGACAGGTCTTGCAAGCATTGTATACAATCTCTCTCAGCATGCGATTTCAAAGCTAAGTATTTAACAATTAATTATTCTAAGTCTAAACACGAAAACAATAGATGCATGCAAAATAATTAGGTGTTTGTTATTAGGTTACATGATCAAGCAAGTATAATGACTAAGGGCTCATTCCACAAAACAAATAAAAATAAAGCAGAAAACACAAAACACGAGAAACAAAATAAAATAAGGCGATGGAACATGTGAAAAATGCGGTGAGCCCCCAAGTGAACAAACACTTGGAAGTTACGCCCGAGTGTCCAAGCCCAATGTACATGTATTATTACAAATTAATAGTACAGAAATAAGTCTCTCTGTCACAAGAAAAATAAGAAACCTATGATGCTATCCTCTCTCTCTAGATCCTCCTCTCTCCTGTCAGCTAGGTCAGAATAGCTAGCTCCTCATCCTAAAGGTTGTGTATGAACACCTAAGCGATCCTCCTTGGTCTGCGGTCCCTCGTAAGAAGACAAAGAAGATATGTCAGATAGTTCAAAATTGATAATCAAATAGAAAGCAATAAATGTAGGAATGGCTAAGCAGTATAAAAGACAAAATCTAGTCTACAAACTGATGCTCCTCGGCAACGATGTCATTTGAAAAGAGGAAAAATCGGAGTCGCTAAAATGAGCTAACAAATCAGCTTCACTTGTCGTTGACACAAATAGTTAAATTTCTCAGCTATTTCAGCAATTAACCCACACAATGAATAAATCAAGCAAAATAGTGCGAATCAAAATTTATTCTACCCTACTTAATATGTATAGTGACAAGCAAGCAGGGGTCGAACTCAGGATGCAATGAGTGTAGAACAATGCAAGATATAAAATCAAAGCATATTATGCCTCTCACAGGCTTAGCCAAAATGTGGTTTTGTGGGTTTTTTATTTGTTTTTTAAATTTTATTTTTGTTTTTTTAATTTTTTTCTTAATTTTGTATTTTCTTTTCAGATTTTTGGTTTTTAATTTCTTTTTCTTTTCAGTATATAATATCAGATATATAAGACTTCATATATAATAATACATAATATGGATATAAATATAATTAAAAATAACTAATAATTGCAGAATTAAATATTATTAGGTTTTTATTAACTTTTTATATTTTGTGATTTTTTTATGAATTTTGCTAATTTTAATATATTTTTAAAATAAAAACTACCCAAATCAGAGATTAATTAAATAGTCGAATTTGAAATGAAGAGGAAAAATAACACAATAGTCCAAAATTATCCAAATCAATTTAATAGATAGATAATAATATAAATAAAATTATAAAATAGAAAAATACTTTTTTTGGAATTTTTATGAAATTTTATTCTTTTTATATTGGATTTTGGAGCTTTTTGTTTTTTTATGTGTTTTCTTTTTCTATTGTTACGTTTTTTAATTTCTAGAGTTGGAAAATAAATAAATGAAAAAAAATTTTTTTGCAATTTTTCGAAAACTTTTTATATTTTTAGGTAAGATTGGGTCTTTTGTGTCCTATGTGATTTTTACTAAATAATAAAAATGTCCTAAATTGTAAAAGAAAAATGTGGCATAAAACATAAACAATCAAGAATCTACACCTATTTTTTTATTTTTTCTGAGCAAAAAGAATATTTTAAATAAATGCAACAAACATACAAAATTCATATTCTAGTAGGGGCATATATGCAAATAAAAGAAAATACAGGGGCCAGACTGCAATTTTCAAAAAATATTATAATAGAAATAAAATGTTTTAGGGACAAGAGGAAAACATAAACTAGCAAGGGCCCGCCTACAAAATACCACCTCATGTAGGACAACATGTGAGGTGACGTGGTCTGGACTGGAATGCAATTAAAGAAAGTTTGGGGGTCTTTTTGTAAATATTACAAAAATAATATAAAGCAGATGCAATTGAGTCGTAATTATTAAATACAAAAGTTAGCTGGGTGTAAGTGTAAAATACCCAGCGAAGAGGTGCAATCGGACAGTGCAATGCGACTCACTTGTCACGCATCCTGCCCTGGAGCGACGATTACAATTCGACGATGTGCGGTTCAGATTAAATTGCTCCAAAAAGATCAGTGGTTGATGGTGCTCCTAATCGGACGAACCCTATTCACCTGGAAGAATACGGGCCAATATGACGGCTATGAGGATGCTTGGACGAACAACAGAAGAACTTGCCTGGGGCAAGTTTCAATCGAGCGCAGCTTGCTCCTCTAGCCTCCTCATGATGCTCCAGCTAGCCCAAGACACTCCTGCAGCCATAGCGAGTCTGTGGAACCTCCCAAAATGGTCGGGCACCATTGGATGTGATCCAACGATGCTCGACACCTGGAAATCATTCTCGAACCTAAAAATCCTCGCAACTAATGTTTCTCATGTTGTATCCTGCAGGGAAAGTTAGAGACAAAAATGTGGAGCTCCGACGAGCTCTTGGGGTGAATTGGCAGTAGATTGCATGAGTGGAGCTCCTCTGGTGAGCGGTGGTGGAGGAGGAGCTGATCGCTTGTTCTGTACAATAACAAGGTGAATGATCATACGTGGGCTTTCAACAGGAGACAGAGGAGAAAATGGAGGTGGTCGCAAGTCAGTTAAGGCCGGGGTACAACGGATATAGGAGACAGAGGCGGAGCTCCAGTGATCGAAATTCTTTTGGGTTTTTGGGTAATAATCGATAAGATCAAACGCAATAGAGGTACGAATAAACTACTCCTATGTATATGAACAAAATGACAGAAAAACAAGTAGCGAGACTCGTCGAAGCAACTCCTCAATGGAAGCTCAGGGCAACGGAGCGGAGAGCTGGATTAGACCTTGATTTGACATCGTTCACACCAAAAGAAGCTGATCAATGCCTATTGTAAGCAAGATACTGAATCGAAACTCAGATCTATGGTCAGGAGATGGAAGAAGGATTAAGTTTAAACTTTTGACAGAGGTGTTATCTTATACAGGTGGTGGAGCGGGGTTGAAGATCGAGGTCAAACGGGAGTGCTAGTGATCCGATGCTCAAGGAGACTCTTGCACGTGAGTTACCAATGGTCGAGGAATGCCAGAGAGACCATTCCCAATCTTTGCTTGCATCGATGGGAGAAAAAATGAGAAGATGGTCAGCGGCTAGGTTATCAGGGCTACAGGGCAGGGGTCAGTCAGGTGACAGAGGTCAACTGACAGATCCTCCTACTTGGTCCACGCGGACCAACCAGGAAAAACCCTCCAGAAATTATTTATAAATAAATTAATAAACGGTAAATGATTTTATTAAACTAAATTTATAAAATACAAAATGTTTCTTATTTTTGGTAGAATTTTATTGTGATTTTTTTTTATTTTTTAGAGATTTTTATTTACAAGTTAATTTTTAGGGGTGTAATTATAGGTATATTTATCTTTATTTTAGGTCTTTTATTTTTATCTTGAATTTTTAATTTTATTACTTTATTTTATTATTTTATATATTTATAATTTATTTTTATATACATAAATATATTTTTTTATATTTTTCTGATATAATATATACACTAAAATAAACAGGTATATTAAATATATATATATAAGTATAGGTATTACATCTATGTATTGTATATACACATTTTATTTTAATGTTTTATTAATGGTTTTATTTTAGTTTTAATATAAACAAATATTATAAATAACATTTAAAAAATTATGAAAATATAAAATTATAAAAATAATACAGAATAAATAAAATGATTATTTTATTCCGGTATATTATACAATATGGGTCCAAAACCTAACTTTCACACCTTAACTCCAAAAAATATGAAACTGCCTTTATTAAATAGCTCATTAAAAGTTATATACAATTAAAGGTGATTTTGATACATTTTGAGTTTTTATTTAGTATATATGGCTCTGGGAAGTTGTGATCATGGAATCTTATTCAGAGTATAACTTTTACATTGTATATTATTTTTATACGAGATTACTTTTGTATTTTTCTATATATTATTATCTACAACTTTCATGTATAAATTTTCTTTATGTGAGGTATAAAAAGTGGAAAATAAAATATGTCCCAAAAAGACATTATTGATGAATTAATAAATAGGATTTTTTTGGATGTATTGGCCCTTATCTCCACCTAATTTATTCCTTGTCGACCTAATCATCAAGATTCCTAGGTCTCAAGGTTTAAGGTCATAAAATACCTTTGATATTTTATTCTTTTTCTTTTCTTTTCTTTATTATATAATTTTGGCATTAAAAACAATATTTATACATTATTTATACAGCAAAGAATGAGTGTTAATTGTTCAAATTAAGGCTATTTACATTCATTGGCTAGGGTTTTTAAGGCCAAAATGATAAAACAAAAGCGATGAAATGGAGATTCATCAAGGTCCTATAGGCCCACTAGACCGAGTACAAAAGCTGAGACCAATCCTTTCGATCTGGGCGGACAACCTTCTGCAAAATAGTCTTGATTTCCATATTTGAAATGTCAGCAAGACCATTCGTCTGTGGATGATATGGCGTAGAAACTCTATGGTCAAATTTGAACTCGTTATCAAGGGCCCTTACCTTGTCATTGATAAAATGAGTCCCCTGTTAGAAATCAAGACTCTAGGTATCCTGAACCATGATATGATATTTTTCCTCAAAAATTTGCAAACAGTATTTGCATATGAAGCTCGGGTGGGGATGGCCTCAACTCAAGACTCACATAATCCACATCTAAAAAATGTACTCAAATCCCTTACTCTTGGGGAATGGACCCATGAAATCGATGCCCCATGCATCAAAAACCTCACAGAAGTGAATGGACTACATCAACATCATATCTCTCTGCCCAAAAGTGCCCATCCTATGATAGTCAGTACATCTCTTCATGAATTCATGCTATGGTACTCCTCTTGAGGAATACACCGATGTCAGACACTATCCCCCCTTCATGCTAAATGGTGAGATCCTCCCAATGGTACGACTTTGCCTTCACGAGGAAGGTCTCAAGTCGCTGTCTGGGCCAACCTTGTGGAACTTTCTTGGCAACAAGATAGTTCACATTGTCAGTGTACCATGGGAGCGAGGTGATAGGAAGAATTTTCTCATCTAGGAATGTCTCAGTGATAGGTGTGGTCATATCAGTATCCTCAAGATGCTCTAATCAGGAGAGGTGATCCACCACATTCTTGACTCCAAGTTTATCTTTAATCTCAGTATCAAACTCGAGGAGTAGAAGGATCCATCTAGTCAATATGGCTTTGGCATCCCACTTGGCCATGAGGTATCGGATGGCAGTGTGATCGGTATAAATAGCCACTCTAGATCAGAGAATACAAGATCGAAACTTATCCAGAGAAAATACTATGGTTGGCATCTTCTTCTCAGTCACAGTATAGTTCCGCTAAGCGGCATCCAAAGTCTGGCTAGTGTAGTGTATGTCAAATGGCACATTATCCCTCCTCTGTCCAAGAATGGCCCCTACGGCGAAATCAGAAGCGTCTGTCATGAACTCGAATGGGAGAAACCAATCAGAAGCGTCTGTTATGAACGTCTTTTTCTCCTGGTCTTCGCATGCTATGGCCACCTGATTGTATCCTGAGTACCCGTCAAGAAAGAAGTATTGACACTTCCAAGCTAACCTCTCAATAATATGATCAATAAATGGTAGCAATAAATGATCATTCTTGGTAGCCTAATTCAATCGTCTGTAGTCCATACAGACCCCCTAAGAAGTGGATACTTGGGTAGCTATCTTCTCTCCAAACTCATTCACAACTATAGTGATACCCGCCTTCTTGGGCACTACATATAACAGACTAACCCATTTGGAGTCGGAGATGGGGTAGATAAAATCGGCTCTCGACCAATTAGATATTTCCTTCATGACTACATCTCGAAGATTTGGGTTCAGCCTACGCTGGAACTCACGTGATGGCTTAACATCATCTTCGAGATATATGTAGTGGGAGCACAGGACCGAACTTATCCCCTGGAGATCAGCTACAGTCCATTCAATTGCCTTGCAGTTTCTTTCAAGAACCTCCATCAAACGAGATTCTTGGTCTTTAGTCAAATCTGCTGAGATAATGACTGGGCACATATCTGGCTTACCTATAAGGAATCTATACTTCATGCTCTATGGTTAGGTCTTTAATTCACAGCATGTGGGAGATAGCAGACATGGTCTCCGAAAGGTTTGAGTGAAGGCTACCAAATCTTTATGAGATAACTCTCGCTAAATCAGTGAATTTGACGAAGATAGACCTGTTGGTGCGTCTATCAACTGTACTGGCTCAATCTCCGCCCTAGTTGCATGCTCTGTGGATGTCAGACATGGTACATAATCATCGAATCCTGTCAATTAAAATTAGTGTCTGAGCCCAAGGGATCTGAATCTGAATCACAAGAAATATACTCTGCTTCACTAGCCAAATCACAATCATCATCCTCTAAGGAATCATATGTCATGAGTGCACTCTCTTAACTCTCATCTTCTGGCATTTGTAACTATGTAGAATCTGAAGGTGTGACAAGAGCTCGTGAAATCGGGTTTGTCCAAACAACTTCATCATCTGTAATCACAAAATCAAACTCATGGTGGACGTCTAGCTCTGAACCTATCATATTCTTTGAACTCTGCTCAGAGCAAGTTGAATCTCTGGCTTTCAACTCCTCAATCATATATATTTGTATACTCGCCCTCGACACGAAAGTATACCTTTCCACTATCATGATCAGACACTGCCTTAGCTGTGGTCAAGAAAAGTTGCCATAAAATGATGGGGGTATCAGTCACGCATTCAGGATCTCTATGTCCAACACAACGAAGTCCATGGGGAATTCAGGCCCTAAATTGTTATGGCAATGTCCTTTAGTAACCCCTTTGGCCTCTTGACAAACCTATCTGCAAACTAAAGAACTGTCCAGCTATGTCTAAGAGGGACAAACTCGAATCGAAGAGTAAGGCAATTGGGAGGAGTTTAATCGAGGATCCGCTATCAAATAGAGTCCGATCGAGCCGCTGCTCATGAATGTGGCATCTGAGATAAGGAGCTCGGGCATCAGGTCTCTTGGCAGGCAATCGGTTCTGGATGGCATAGCAAGTGGTACAAGTGAGCACATGGATTTCTGCATTGTGATTTCACCTCTTCTTGCTATGGATGGTGGTCTTCTCTCTGAGGTTCTTCTAGAAAAGAGGGATATGCTCAAGTGCTTCCTGAAGAGTCACCTAAATCTTAAATATGTTTATCATTTTCTCGTTGAACTCTTTTTGTTGTCTCTTTTTGGGATTTTCTGTTTTTTGGCCCTTTCCTTAGTGAAGTGCTTAAGGGAAGGGGATAGAGGGACCCTCCTCAGAAGAATGAGGGACAGGAGTGGGTTTCTGAGCATGCATAATGTTGGAATCCATGAAAACATCATAAATATCAACATATGGATCAAAAGGAGATACATAAACCTTTCTTTTATTCATATTTTTTATTTTAGAAGTTTTTTCCATTTTTTGTATTTTTCTAAAAACATCATCAAATATAGGAGAGGGCAAAACAACTGTCTGACTTTTTATGGCTTCAGTACCACCAACATCTGAACTGACGGCATTAGTACCGCACTCTAGCCTATCAACTAGTAATCTGGTGGCATCAACACCACCATCTACAGCTGGGGATACGACGACATCAGAAACATCATTGGGATCATTATCCTTGGTGGTGTCAGTACCACCGTCATCATCATGGTTAGCAGCATTAGCAGCGCTCTTGACTCCATCTGGCACCCTAGAATCTGCATTGGGATGTCGCCTAGACGAGTCGCCATCGGCTGGCTTCCTACCACTCCTAAGTGTCACAAAATCAACATAAAATATATAACGAATGTCATCCAAAATATCATTAGGAGAGGCGGTCTCTATAGATTGTACCTGCTCAGACTTTCTCTTCAAATTGTTAGGGTTAGGTTGAATCTGTGCAGTTATGGCAACCTTGCCCTTGATTATTTCCCTCATTTCTTGTTGTAACTCTTCCATGTCTCATCAGAAGGTCTCTTGCTTCTCGGACAACATGCATGAGAGATTGTTTAAGGTTGGGTTCTCATACGAGTGCGTATGAGGACCGGACAGGCTGCCTCTCTAAAAATGAGGTTGGCTCTACTGCTGCTGCTGGTAAGGAGGTATTGTGGGTACTGCTGATGAGGTTGTTGCTGCCTCCACTGTTGATCCGGGTATGAGGGTCGAGGATCTTGCTGTGGCTATTGGGAGTACTAGGGTTGAGGTTGTTGGGCTCCTTGCCTTGCCTATGTCGGAGGCTGCTGCTAGGATGAAGCACCTCTAGTGGACCATCGGAAACTTGGGTGATCACGATGTATCCTAGTATGTTGTTGGTACTAGGAGTACCAAATCACATTTACTTCCATCAACTGCTCGTGTGGCTCATGGACTAGTGGGGGAAGGGATTCCAAGGGCTGATCCAGATGATACACCACCAACTGAGTATCTGAGGAAGGTGTTGGCAACTAGTACTGTAGGAGTGACTGGATCGGCTTAGCCTTAATGTGATGACGGTGGTACTAGGTGGAGGGCTGAGACGAACTGCTCCCTAGATCAAACCGTGACCTGGAATGTGGTTGAGAAGCTATCTGTGCCTCTTGGAGACACATGATCATTCTTAGTGATGTAGGAACCTCTACAAGAGGTGTTTACTAGCCCTTGCAGCTCAGGTGTCAACTAATAGAGAGACTTTGAACGAGGTTGGGCTTGCTGATATCATGATGAGACACTTATCGATGGGCTCTCGAAATCGATCCCACACTTCATGGAAGATCATGGTGAAATTACTGATCATGGCTCTAGCTATATTATTTCGGCCGAGTGGATAATACTTGTTCAAGTACTCGGTCCAGAGCTGCTCCCAAGTGGTTGCAACCCTCCCTAGGTGTTTCAGCCAGTAGGTTGCTTGATCAACCAAGCAAAATGGGAAGGCTATCAGCTTGATGGTGTCCTCATCCAAAGCCCGTCATGGACAGCACTACAAATCATCTCGAATTCTTGCAGATGGAGGTGGAGCTCCTCGGTGGCATTCCCATGGAATTTGGGCAGTAGCTAGATCTTCTGGGAGCGAAGCTCGAAGTCACCCAATATGGCGGGAAGCTGGATCCATCGGTGAGTGAGGGTTGCACCAGGGTTATGCAACTGCCTCATGGTGTGTGCTGGCCTCTGAGCATCTCACAGCTCATCCTGTTTTCTGTCATCTACTCGACCTCCTGGTGTGGTATTTCTTCACCATCGACTGGTATCTCTGGCTCTTCTCTCCCAACTCTCATTTGAGTGAGTTCTCTCCTCACCTCTTCCATGAAGATTCCCTAGTCTATGATCTGTCTTTGCAAGGTCTCTAGGGAAGCTAGCATTGTGTTGTTGATGGAGGCCAGGTCTAATACAAACGATGAAGTCAGAAGATGCTCATCCGTACTATCATCTTTGGTCATCACTCGGGTCTCTATAAAGGCAAAATACCCTAACTCAGGTGCTGTCAAACGAATGTAAAGTTGTGCTAGACTTTCTGTCTATACCTTAGGAGTTGAAGAAGAGTGGTTTAGGGGGAACAAGGAAGAGGCGAATTCGGGTTCTGAGAGTGGGTCTGAGCTCTCTAAAGCCGCCCTAGATAAACGGGGAGGAATGCTGGAAGGCAGTGTTTCCAGAGGCAACCTAAGAACCCTCCTACCCATCATCTTGATATGGGGAAATACGAAGATTAGATCTGGTCTGAAATAAGGATGAGAAAACAAACCTTTGATTCACCAACTCAAAAAAATGTGATGATTGTGAAAGCTCGATCGTTTATCTTGTCAATTTTTATTTTTGATGATAATCCAATCTTACAAAGCGAGTTTAGCGAGCTGTTAGGAGCCCAATTCTCCCTGGAGATTGGCCCGGATTATTATGACTAGTTGCACGTATTTTCAACCAGTATAGATATAAGTGCATACCATTTTCGGCTACCCGATTACTTGAGGATGGAGCCTTACACAATGTCCTCTAAACCACCCACTATACTAAGGAAGTTCGGATCATTTATCGGCTACCTAAAAATCCACTGGAGAATAACTGATCCTTTTGGAGAATCACTGAAGAAAGTTCAGGCTTGGCTCTATCCTAGTGTGTGTTCGCTCAACTCCCAGAAGATAAGATCAGACAAGGAGGGGTCACTGATGAATCTCGTATTCATCACTCTAAATCTCATTTATTAAGCTCAAATCCCTCAAAATCAACAGCATTCTTGCATCTATTTTGCATAATGAGCATTCATGCATGATTTCATAAGAATTGCATTTTAGCACAAAAATCTGCACAAAATAAGAAGCCAAAAATCCAAGCCAAAATGACATGTAAATAAGCCTAACTTCCCAGATTTTTAACACATTCATGCTAACTCCGAATGACTCAAAATCACTTCCACTGTGTACATATCACTAACAAGAATAAAGGGAAAATACAAAAAAATAACTAACCCAAATAAGTGGACCAAAAACCCAAACCCTAATTTCAGGATTTTCGGACTAAAAGCCACATATCTTCTCCATCCAGTGTCCGATTTAATCCTACTCACTTTTGAACTAATGTGCATTCAATTACCTTTAAAACAAGACCAAGTTCAAGTGAATCGGAGCTCATATGTGAAAGTTGGGTTTTGGGCCTCTTTTGTACATTGTATATTTTCGCGGTTTTTGTATATATTTTCTTAATCAATAAAAAATCCAAAAAAAAAATATAATTAAGTGTCTTTTATTTATCTTTGATTTTTCCTTATTTTTCCAGATTTTTATCATGTTTAAAAATAACAAAAAAATTATAAAACCCAAAAATCAAGGTATTCTATGTACATAGGATACCCCAAAAATTCACTTTTTACATTTGACCGATTTTGATGTGTATGTCTTCATGAACGTTGTAGATCTCGTCGAGACGAGCATTTTTCGTGAAGGAACTTTTTCGATCCGAGGTCGTTTACTATTTTTTATCGATTTTACAAAATGTTTTAATTTCGAATTTTGTGGTGCTGACACGTGGCAGCACCTGGTGCCGCCACGTGTCAGCCATTTTTAGCCTTTTTATAAATCATTTTTAATTAAAAAAAAATTTAAAAAAAATAATAAAAAAAATAAAAAAAATAAATAAATAAAAAGGACGCACGTGCGTCGCACGTGCCCCCCAGGCACGTGCTCAGCACGTGCCTCCACCGGCGCCCTCTTTTTGCCTGCCACGTGGCATGAGCAGGACCGCCCGATCTCGGCCGATCGGACGGTTTCTGTTCATCGTCCCCAATCAGCCTCCCTTCCCAATCGGGACCTCCGCCGCCTCCGAGAATCACGCGCCGCCCACGGATCTTCCCGATCTCTTCCGATCTCCCGCGTATCTCGCTGCCGATCATGATCAAATCCCCGTCGAATCTCGCCACCGCCTTCAACCCGATCTCCTTCCATCTCTGGCACCCCCCCGCAGCCTATAAAAGGACCACCGCCGCCTCCTTCAAACGACATCCGCCGATTTGCACAGTTGAGGCTGGTGGTGACAGCACCAGGCCACAACCCTCGTCGACGAGATCCGGTTGGCTTCCCCGACGCCGCCGCAGCCGAGCTCCTCCTCCGAGCATCTGCTCTGCTCCGCCTCTTGCGTAGAGCCAATGACACCGTCCCCGCCTCGACAACAACGCCGTCCGCCTTGACTTCTTCTTCGCCGACCACCAGCCATCGTTCTTCTCCGCCACGCGCTACCTCGACGTCCCTCGGCCGTTTGTCGGCCACCACAGCCGTCTCCGCCCCCGACGCATCGACGCCAACCACCGTGCGCCACCGCTCCATTGGCTCCACGCCGTACCACCGGAGGCTCCGCTCCACCTCCGCCCAAGTTATCAACCCCGCTCCGCCTTCATCGCCTTCGCCGGCATCATCCTCGCCATCTCCGCCTTGGCTGGACGCCATCCTCCATCGCCAGCCGCTTGAGACGCCACCGGAGCTCGCGCTTCGGCCACTCCTCCCGTCTCCGATCCACGGCCTCCTCCGCCTGCCCTACCGTCTTCAGCCACAGGGGCCAATACGTCCGCCGCACCTGGGCGGCTCCTCCATCCTCCGCTACTCCGCCAGGACCACCACGCCGCGCCGCCGGGCTCGAAGCCCGAGGCCCTCCGCGCACGTGCGAGGCACGTGCGCTCGGAGGGAACGTCACCAGCAAGCAACCCCCAGGGGTCACGTGCTGCGCACGTGCCCCTTGGGCAAATTACAAGAAACCCCCTGAAGGACCCCCGTTTTGCAGATCAAGCCTACCGACCCAGGGTCACGTGCGGGGCACGTGACCTGCTGGGAATTTTGCGCAAATACCCCCCTAAGGTCTAATATTTACATCACAGTCCCTTTTCTGCTTTTATTTATTTATTTATATTTGCATTTGTACCCCTGTGTTCACCCTTAATTTTGGATCTTTTCTTTACATTATTTAATTAATCTAAAAATAGCATGATGTTCGTTAATTAATTCTCTACTGTTTGACATCTTGTGGGTAATTTTGTGATTGATGGTTAACTTAATAAATAATTATTTTGTGAAAATTGGCGTATTTTACCCATTTTCTGCTCTGAAATTGATAAGTAATTAACCATTGCTCTAAAAATTCTCGAAAAATCACATCTTGTAGAGTTAATTATTCTTAACATTGTGCCCAAAAAGATTTGCATTTGCACGCATCTTTTATCCTGTAAAAATCATTTAGCACATTTTAGTATTTAATTTTTAGTAGGTATTAAACCCCACATTTTCGAGGTTTAGGATTTTTCTGCGATCCGTCACATAGTGATAGATCTCAGATAATTTTGATTCTCGAAAATAAGTAGGTTTGATATTTATTAAAATTAAATATTAAAAATCATTTTGTTTGCATTTAAAAATCCATAAAAAATTCATATTGCATCCAAAAATTCCAAAAATATTGCAGTGCATCCATTTCATTATAATTTACATTGTGGCCAAGTTTCGTATTTTTCGGACATCATTTGAACGTAATTTACATTTTAGTCCCTAAAATAAGGCCAAAGTTGCATTTTGCATCCTTTATTGCATTGAAAATTCCAAAAAAAAAACCGCCTTGAAAACCGAACACGAACTTTGATAGACTTAATTCTAGGTTGTTCCTTTGCCTCCTTGTGATCGACCTTGGGACTTGCCCAAGTAAAATAAACATAAAACCACGAAATTAAAAATTGAATAAATTATTTGTGGTATTTCTTGACCGTTTCCGATTGCAGCCTACAACGCACGATAAAAACAACTTATTAAAAGCAGCATTTCCGGATTCGTCAGATGGCGCCGTTGCCGGGGAGGCAAACGGCTTAGATTTTTGTCTGAAAATTTTTATTCGGTTTTTCGCATTCGGGTAGTCTGACCCCCGAATTTTTCATTGTAAATTTCATTTTTATTTTCCTGCAATTTATTTTTCAGCCTTTATTTTTTTGATATATTCTTGAGTCACTCTCTTACATTTTCTCTCTTATTTTTTTGCGAGGTACCTTGTACGTGGAGCGGTTTTCAATAACCGACGCAACTTCACCAAAAACCGCAATTAATTTAAGATCGAGTTGAGTCGTGAGAGAGAGTAGAGTCTAGGATTTTAATTTCTGCACTTTTAATTTCTGCAATTTTACAGCGGTGTCCGTTTGGACTCTCGCGTGTGTAGAAAGACCTCTAAACTTTATTCTGTGGTGTGTCGTGGCCTGTTTCACTCTCCGGCGAGGGTGGGGCCCGACTTGAGTGGCGAATAGGATAGACCTGCACATACAGCTCTCAGAGCATTTATATTTTTGCTTGTGCTCGTAGGATCTTAAGCCACACTGCACTTTAATCGAGACGCACATAGATCGTTCAATTTAGCCAAAAATTTAAATCAATTCTTCCCGCTAATAGAACTTTCTGCTTAGGTGCGGTTTTTCCATCGGTTTGCACATCATATAGAATAATTTTTAAATTCTGTCTAGCATCCCACATGGAGATTGCGAGGATTCACTATAAGTCTTCTAACTGAGCATTCATCATAGTTTTCCGCGTGCATCGGCTTTTCTCGAATTCCTCTCTCTTGTTTTATAACATAACTTAAAGGAAATTGGGACTGGACGGTAGACGTGTATTTGTGCTCATCTAATTTTTCAGTGATCACCTCATTAAAAACAGGACTGCTAATTATATCTGATCTCAAATAACCCATAAAATCAAGAATTTCTGCGGGAGAGCAACCCCGACCTTGGATGATTTTATTTTTTCTGAGTGAGCGAGAGACGACATTTAAGGATAGAGCCTAAATCCAAAATCTCAGCTCGCTAAATTTTTGCCAAGATTGAATTATCCCCAACTAAAATTGAAAAGATAATAGCCGAAATCTTACGGCTTCATTGAGTGAGTTGGTGAACCCAGGGTTGATTTGTGTTTGTATTGGTGTGCGTGAACCGATATCGAAGATCAATAGCCACACATTTGATAGAATTTTCTGTCCCATACAATCATCTCTCCCATCTCTTGATTTTAATCTCATCATGGAAATTTTCCCAAATTTCAAATCCAACCCATCATTTCTCTCAACTCCTTCAAAAATGACCGAACACCACTATGAAAATAAATCTATGTCGGTTTGGCCCAAATCCACTACTTCCTCTTCAACATTTACGGGAAGCTTTCAACCGCAAATGACTTCGACCTCATTAAATCCTTTCTCAAATCATCCAACCACACCATCTTGGACTGAACCGTCTTATTCTCACTCTCTCGCCAATGAAACATTTCAAGATCAAAATCTCTTTAACTCCCATGACTGGCAGAGAACCCAAACCCAGATGGAAAGACATGCGCTTAATGATCATCATCGTTGGATTGACCATGACAGACCCCTTGTCAGACATGATACTCATACAGAGGACTGGACTGAACTCCTAGACACATATAAACCTCGTATGCTGACTCCACAATATCAAGATCTGACCAATCATGATCAAAGGACTGAACTATACTCAGACCAAACACACATGCTTGTACCAAATAAGCAGCCTCCTTCCATAAATTTTGAGGAGAAATTTTCAAGAAATGATTATATAATGGATATTCCAAGAAATTCTCCTCTCCGCATATACAGAAAAATGGAAGACGAAATTATTGAACAAAATCCGAATGCTCCTGTGGTTGATCATGAACAAAATTGGGAGGATAATATTTCGAGGATAAAAACGAGATTTGAATTGATGGAGGATAGATTTCAAAAATTTGCCGACCGAGTAATCTCATTCTATGGTGGATCGGGTGTAAAACTAAATGAAGAAATGATTGGATTCCATGATGAAAATTTTGTGGATATTCAAAGACCTAGGGATGACTCTAATATCAAAACTTCTGCTCATTATTTCCCTAGGAATGACTATGCCTCTGACCCAAACTCTGAATATCAAGGCCCCTTCTCATCTAAGGAAGACACCACATTGCCACATCACACAGAAAATACAAAAAAATTTGAAAATCCAGAAAATCTCATAAAAATTGAATCTGAAGAAGATCTGAGGAATTTAGATCCTGCTTTACGGGAAGCACTGGAAAAATACTTGATTTTTGAACTTCCCATTATAAAGGCCATTGAACACTTCCCTGACCTTAAGAAATTTCTAATGGACAGATTAATCATCAAAAAGTCAGGAAGGATTAGAACAAAAACTGAAAGACATATCTTGTCAATGGCCTCCTCCTTGGTGTTAAGGAGAAAAACCAAGAGCCGCATAGTGAAGCGGTTGCCCAGATTTGATTGCGAAATCAAAGACACAATTTTCACGCATTCTCGTATTGATGACGATTCACCGATCAATATCCTCCCGACCTCTGTATTTCACGAACTCAAACTCGGACCGATTCGGAAAATACGAGAGATTGTACAATTAGCGGACCGATCAATAAAAAGGCCGAGAGGAACCATTTCTGTCATCATGATATTCCAAGGTGCTCCGCTCAAGGTAGAATTCACGATCATTGATATTGAGCATCAAGGAGAATTCACCCAGTCTCCAATCATTCTCGGAAAACCATTCTTGGCATTGGCCAAGGCGAGTATCGATTGTGAGACTCGAGAAATAAATTTTACGGCATTGGAATCACTACGATCTGATACAGTCTCTGAGGAACCACGATTTTCTGAGGTAACCCACGAAGTCCCCAACAACCGCAACCATAAAACGGTAGAAGAGCCCTACCCCACTGCTACACCTGAGATTGCGTTTGTTAATGAGACTATTGGTTTAGAGACTCTCCCCGATATCTCAATTCCCGCAGCTTTCTACTACGATCCTGAGACATTTGCATGGTCGCACCCTGGAGCAACATATTCTGATTATCTTGATCAAATCCTCCCAAATCAAGAGTGCACCAACATTCAGGAAACAAAGAACGAACACGTAGCCCGAACACCGACCAAGGAGAAGAATTTTAATGGCTATTCATCTGGGTACTCAAGTGAACCGACATCTTCACAAAACAAGAAAAAGAAAGTCACCTTTGATCTTTCGGAAGAGGAATCGGTTGATGATCCCTCATCAGGTCCGGAAAAGGTAGTCTACATGAGTGAAGTATGTTCGGCATCTCTAAAGCCATATCTTCGAAAGGATCCAAAATTCGATTCTCGTTGGACAACTCCCGTTCCTAATTATTACTCATCCAAAGCTGATGCTCCTGCATTCTTCAAATACACTGGAATTATTTCTTATGAGCTGACTGAGACCGGAGCATCTGAATATTCATCTGAGGACAAATCGATTGATCTTAAAAAGGAACGAAGCTTGAGGAAACAATTGAAGAAACAAAAAGACACGAACATCTGGAGTATGTCCACTTTCAAATACTATTCCTCTGAGGATAACTCTGATGATGGATATCTTTCATCCGACTCAAACACTTCGTCCACTATCCATCATGATATTTCTGAGGATGACACTGATAATAGTTGGGAATCACATGTCTCATCTCCAACTCATTACGATCTCCCACCGCAGGCTCACAAGAAGATCAGCCGTAAACCGCCTTAATCATCGGCTACCCACCCTCCCTCCCAACCACATCGGTCTCCTTGTACAGCTTCTTCCTCTACTTAGGCCAACGCCTAAGTAATGGGGGGAACCGATGCCATATGTATATTCCATTTCCCATATCATACTCTTCCAGATCGACTCGCTTCCACCCTTCTTCTATACTTAGGCTGACCAGAGCCTAAGTATTGGGGGAACCGCCACCCACCTATATATACCCTCCTCATTCACATACCCCGACCGCTTCTTTTTCTTTTTTCTTTTCTTTTCCGCTCTTCTTCTATACTTAGACTATTCACAGTCTAAGTATAGGGGGGCGATTTTGTAAATCTTTTTCTTCTTCACTCTCTTACGCTTAGCCCGAGCTATGTCTTCTTTACGCTTCTTGTGCTCTGAGGACACAGCACTCGCTAAGTATAGGGGGGTCTGTATACATACTTTGTATATATTTTAGCCATACCTCGTACTTGTGCGTAAGTCTATATGTATTTACGGGGTGGGTATTGTTAACTAAAAAAAGAGAAAAAAAAAGAGAAAAAAAAATGTTTTGCCACTAACACTGACTGTACCCAAAATTTTTGAAAAAATGGCTTCTTATTCATTTTTTTGCATAAATAAAAATTTACAAATAAAAAAAAAAGAAGTGTCTGCATTTCACACACTCGCATCTCATCAAGCATCGCATTTGCATATGTGAAAAGTCTTTGGGTTTTGAACCGAGTTATGAGCCGAAACCGAGAGTGGTCTGGACTTAATCTTAATCCACCTAATTTTCAGAGGAACTTCACCGAGAAATAGGATTTTAGAGTCTTCAGGTCTTTGACTTAATTCTTTGAGTTCCACATGACAATGTACAGCGTTTGACTCTTAGTGTCTAACCTGGTCTCTTCATTCTGGGTACAACTCTGGAATAGGGAATTAATTTGTACTCTCGCACTATGCACTTAGCTCAACTCAAACGGGATGTTGGAAGACTGTGTGAGTTTCTTTTCTGGTAGCGTGGAAATCTAAAGACCGGAGTACGGGTTGAAATAAAGCTTCGGAAAAGGGATGGACGGCTGGGCACAATTTTTTCTAAGACCCCAAAAAATGTACGGAAACAAAAGATTCTATATCCGTAGGGGCACAACAAGATCCAAGCAGAACTACCAAAAATTCCAAATACAAAGAAGCAACTACCAAATAAAATCTGACCAAAAAGGTCCAAGCTTCCAGAAACCTGCAGATCTTGGTGGAGACTCAGCTACACTGGCCATCTTCACAAGGAGAGGTGACTACACTGGCCACCCTCCAGTTCTTTTCTCATTCTTCTATCTTCTCCCCCCAATTCGATTGTGAACACAGCACGACAGACCTTAGAAGGAAATACCTGACTCCCCGAGGACGAGTTATTGGAGAGGAGGCTTGTGCAGTAGTCCGGCATTCTGGGTGGGAAGAGCTAAAATATTTCACACACAAGAGTCAGTTATTCAATGTTCAAAGAGTATACTTTGGGAAGATGATTGATCTAAGATGACTTCTGAGCCGAAACTGTAGCAATGATGTGTAGATCTTGAGGGCTGTTGATTTTAAAATTCTAAGTCTCACAGAAGTTCCGACACACAAACAATCCAAAGGTTGAGTTTAGGCTTACTTTCAACTTCAGCTCATGGTCTTGGTATGGAACCCAATCTCATTTCACCTCATGGCATTTCTTTTTATGCTCAGGGACGAGCATGGTTTAAGTATAGGGGGATGATGAATCTCGTATTCATCACTCTAAATCTCATTTATTAAGCTCAAATCCCTCAAAATCAACAGCATTCTTGCATCTATTTTGCATAATTAGCATTCATGCATGATTTCATAAGAATTGCATTTTAGCACAAAAATCTGCACAAAATAAGAAGCCAAAAATCCAAGCCAAAATGACCTGTAAATAAGCCTAACTTCCCAGATTTTTAACACATTCATGCTAACTCCGAATGACTCAAAACCACTTCCACTGTGTACATATCACTAACAAGAATAAAGGAAAAATACAAAAAAATAACTAACCCAAATAAGTGGACCAAAAACCCAAACCCTAATTTCAGGATTTTCGGACTAAAAGACACATATCTTCTCCATCCAGTGTCCGATTTAATCCTACTCACTTTTGAACTAATGTGCATTCAATTACCTTTAAAACAAGACCAAGTTCAAGTGAATCGGAGCTCATATGTGAAAGTTGGGTTTTGGGCCTCTTTTGTACATTGTATATTTTCGCGGTTTTTGTATATATTTTCTTAATCAATAAAAAATCCAAAAAAAATATAATTAAGTGTCTTTTATTTATCTTTGATTTTTCCTTATTTTTCCAGATTTTTATCATGTTTAAAAATAACAAAAAAATTATAAAACCCAAAAATCAAGGTATTCTATGTACATAGGATACCCCAAAAATTCACTTTTTACATTTGACCGATTTTGATGTTGATGTCTTCATGAAAGTTGTAGATCTCGTCGAGCGAGCATTTTTCGTGAAGGAACTTTTTCGATCCGAGGTCGTTTACTATTTTTTATCGATTTTACAAAATGTTTTAATTTCGAATTTTGTGGTGCTGACACGTGGCAGCACCTGGTGCCGCCACGTGTCAGCCATTTTTAGCCTTTTTATAAATCGTTTTTAATTAAAAAAAATTAAAAAAAATAATAAAAATAAATTAAAAAAATAAATAAATAAAAAGGACGCACGTGCGTCGCACGTGCCCCCCAGGCACGTGCTCAGCACGTGCCTCCACCGGCGCCCTCTTTTTGCCTGCCACGTGGCATGAGCAGGACCGCCCGATCTTGGCCGATCGGACGGTTCCTGTTCATCGTCCCCAATCAGCCTCCCTTCCCAATCGGGACCTCCGCCGCTTCCGAGAATCACGCGCCGCCCACGGATCTTCCCGATCTCTTCCGATCTCCCGCGTATCTCGCTGCCGATCATGATCAAATCCCCGTCGAATCTCGCCACCGCCTTCAACCCGATCTCCTTCCATCTCCGGCACCCCCCCCCCCCCCCGCAGCCTATAAAAGGACCATCGCCGCCTCCTTCAAACGACATCCGCCGATTTGCACAGTTGAGGCCGGTGGTGACAGCACCAGGCCACAACCCTCGTCGACGAGATCCGGTTGGCTTCCCCGACGCCGCCGCAGCCGAGCTCCTCCTCCGAGCATCTGCTCTGCTCCGCCTCTTGCGTAGAGCCAACGACACCGTCCCCGCCTCGACAACAACGCCGTCCGCCTTGACTTCTTCTTCGCCGACCACCAGCCATCGTTCTTCTTCGCCACGCGCTACCTCGACGTCCCTCGGCCGTTTGTCGGCCACCACAGCCGTCTCCGCCCCCGACGCATCGACGCCAACCACCGTGCGCCACCGCTCCATCGGCTCCACGCCGTACCACCGGAGGCTCCGCTCCACCTCCGCCCAAGTTATCAACCCCGCTCCGCCTTCATCGCCTTCGTCGGCATCATCCTCGCCATCTCCGCCTTGGCTGGACGCCATCCTCCATCGCCAGCCGCTTGAGACGCCACCGGAGCTCGCGCTTCGGCCACTCCTCCCGTCTCCGATCCACGGCCTCCTCCGCCTGCCCTACCGTCTTCAGCCACAGGGACCAATACGTCCGCCGCACCTGGGCGGCTCCTCCATCCTCCGCTACTCCGCCAGGACCACCACGCCGCGCCGCCGGGCTCGAAGCCCGAGGCCCTCCGCGCACGTGCGAGGCACGTGCGCTCGGAGGGAACGTCACCAGCAAGCAACCCCCAGGGGTCACGTGCTGCGCACGTGCCCCTTGGGCAAATTACAAGAAACCCCCTGAAGGACCCCCATTTTGCAGATCAAGCCTACCGACCCAGGGTCACGTGCGGGGCACGTGACCTGCTGGGAATTTTGCGCAAATACCCCCCGAAGGTCTAATATTTACATCACAGTCCCTTTTCTGCTTTTATTTATTTATTTATATTTGCATTTGTACCCCTGTGTTCACCCTTAATTTTGGATCTTTTCTTTACATTATTTAATTAATCTAAAAATAGCATGATGTTCGTTCATTAATTCTCTACTGTTTGACATCTTGTGGGTAATTTTGTGATTGATGGTTAACTTAATAAATAATTATTTTGTGAAAATTGGCGTATTTTACCCATTTTCTGCTCTGAAATTGATAAGTAATTATCCATTGCTCTAAAAATTCTCGAAAAATCACATCTTGTAGAGTTAATTATTCTTAACATTGTGCCCAAAAAGATTTGCATTTGCACGCATCTTTTATCCTGTAAAAATCATTTAGCACATTTTAGTATTTAATTTTTAGTAGGTATTAAACCCCACATTTTCGAGGTTTAGGATTTTTCTGCGATCCGTCACATAGTGATAGATCTCAGATAATTTTGATTCTCGAAAATAAGTAGGTTTGATATTTATTAAAATTAAATATTAAAAATCATTTTGTTTGCATTTAAAAATCCATAAAAAATTCATATTGCATCCAAAAATTGCAAAAAAATTGCAGTGCATCCATTTCATTATAATTTACATTGTGGCCAAGTTTCGTATTTTTCGGACATCATTTGAACGTAATTTACATTTTAGTCCCTAAAATAAGGCCAAAGTTGCATTTTGCATCCTTTATTGCATTGAAAATTCCAAAAAAAAAAACGCCTTGAAAACCGAACACGAACTTTGATAGACTTAATTCTAGGTTGTTCCTTTGCCTCCTTGTGATCGACCTTGGGACTTGCCCAAGTAAAATAAACATAAAACCACGAAATTAAAAATTGAATAAATTATTTGTGGTATTTTTTTGACCGTTTCCGATTGCAGCCTACAACGCACGATAAAAACAACTTATTAAAAGCAGCATTTCCGGATTCGTCAGTCACTCTCCCCAAAACAAAATTTTTGAAGTTAAGTCCAGTTTTAGGTCAAGTTTGCTTTAGAAGTCTTGATTTTATTGGTTATCATTTTTTATGTATTTTTATGAATAAAACAACATCTAACAAATTTTTCGATTACCTTTTTATTTAAGCCAACTAAAACAAGGGGAGGAAAACGGAAAAGTCGATGCATATGAAACTCAACGATGCATGCAGAGTCAAAAATGTGTACCTTACTCCAGCAGACTACTTGCAAAGTGATCCATGCATAATTTGAAGACAGAATTAAAACTAATCTATATGATTCACGAGGAAATCAACCTAAGACAATAGCTTCTATTAACGGGAAGTACTAATGCTAATTAATCAAAAAAGAGACCTGAGCCCAGTCTTAGATGTCGATCGGTACCCACCACAGTGGGTCCTGCAAGCGTTGTATACGACCTATCACGTCATGTGGTCTCTAATCCAATTAAATTAGCTTTTCTAATTTGACTAAGTCCAATCGTGATCTATAGTAACATATATTCTATTAGGATGTTTGGACCTTAGTCTCTACCGAGATCAACCAGAATAGAACCTAAGTCTATGGGCTAAAACCTCGAAAAACAAATAAAAATAAAATGCAGGAAAACATGAAAAATCCGACGAGGTCCCTCGAGTGCATGAGCACTCGGCAAATAAGACCCTTAATAATGTTAGAGTGTCTGGAAGAGTCCAAGAGTCTAAGTTATTACAATAGTTTTTGCAAAAATAATACTAAACTAATTCTATCTAATATAACTATCTCTTGCTCCTTCTACTCCTCCTCAAGTGTTGATCCCTCCAAAGCGAACCGAGTCATCCTCCATGGGGTCCCTCGCACAAAAAGCCAAATAGACATAGGTCAGAAACACTTATAACAGATAGAAACAAAAAAATAAACAAAATTAAATTCTAACTACTTAGTCGTGTTGCCCAGTAATGGAGTTATTTTGATAACCGCGGTGACCAACTAGAGTTATGTATAGAATTAAGTTGTCATTGTGACCCTAATCAATCAATGCGATCAACGAGAAAATAAACCACTAATGAATCAAATATAGAAAACGAGTGGTTATGCTTCTTTTATTAACATTGTATAGTGACCAGGGTCGTACTCAAGGAACACAATGAAACATTAATAGTCGATTAAAAACAAAGTTGAAGCATTTTTATTGCTTTTTAGAGGTGTTCAATTTTTCAATTTTTCAATTTTTCAATAAAAGAGAAGTATGCACAAAGGATAAAAGTATACACAAGAAATATTTTTGCATTTTTCAAATAGGTCGAAAATGCTCAGAAAAATAAAGTAAAAATATTTTTGGGTTCTATATAAGTGTTTTTGGAAATTTTTAGATATTTTTATGATTTTCTAAAAATCAAAGAGTGCTAAAAAACAAAGAAACAATGAACAACCAGTGGTATTTTGTAATTTAAAAATAGGTAAGAAGCTCGAAATTCCTAGAAATGATTTTTTTGATAAACTAGAAGTGAATATGTACATACAGAAACTGGAATCATAATTTTATATTTTTTGTTGAATTTATATGATTTTTATAAGTTTTTGAGTACTTTACAAATTTTTAGGTTTTTATAAAGTGTTTTTCAACAAAATTTATATCAAGGCTAAAAGGTGATAAAAAAACAATTACAGTAATTTTTATAGAACTTTGAAAGGATTTTTCGAATTTTTATGAATTTGCTAAAACAAATAGGGACTTTTTAGGGTATTTTTGAATTTTTATAATAGAAAATGAACGGAATTTAATAAGTCTAAATCACCACAAACAAAGCATGCAAGCAGGAGTGCTGGATAACTTTTTCGCAATTTTCGGAGTAAATTGGCTATTTATTGTGAATTAAAAAGACAAGCAATTAAAAATAGTTCATAAGGACCAATCTACAAATACTTTAAGTTTCGAGACCTGAAGAATAACAAGTATTTAAAGTAAGGGGTCCATTCTGAAATTTGTCACAAAACTCACGCGCAACACAGGGGTATATATTCAATTACTCGAAACATTTCATGCATTCCATAACAAGTTCAAAGCATGGGATATAATAGGTAAATAAACCAAAACATGCGCGAAGCTACACATGACTTCAGCTTAGATGGATGAAAATGCAAATATTAAAACTATAAGATCCTTACTACAAAAAGTTCTTAAGTACAAATTATAGTTATTAGACTACAATGAAATAGAACAAGACGCATGGTAAAAAGGGAAATATACCCAAGCAGACGTGTGATGCACGTGAGGCCACTGACGGTTCTGATGGAGCTCTGCAAAGGGATCTAATGGTCAAATAAAGTTGGGGGTGTGTGGCTCAGATCAGGTGCCCCAGTACAGATATGACGGTTTGCAAAGGCTGGTGTTGATGTGTGGTTCTGATGTGCACGGGCTCTGATCAGACTGTTATAAT
The DNA here is from genome assembly GCA_037367405.1 of Ottelia alismoides. Lineage (NCBI taxonomy): Eukaryota > Viridiplantae > Streptophyta > Magnoliopsida > Alismatales > Hydrocharitaceae > Ottelia > Ottelia alismoides. Next base: position 526,318 of record JAZKJV010003206.1, read on the forward strand.
TTGGGCGTCGAAGAACGATCCAGATCAAATATGGCAGAAGGGGGTCATCCAATAGCAAAGAAAGATGTTGAATGAACAAAGCTCCAACAACTTCAATCGGTCGTTGACGGTGATCCATGGGTCCGATGAACCCACTACAAGGTCCAATAGCTTTGTGAAGGTGTTACATGTTGATTGGAATCCTCAGATGGATCGGTAAATGGTCGGATGGTCGTAGCAATGGCAGAGCACCTGGGGGTGCTCCGCCACCTGAAATGGAGCTCAGTTTGAGCCCTTCTTGTGTGCCTATGCCTGCAAAGGTGATATCGGCTCGAAGGCAAACCCTTGACCATGGTTATTAGCAATTGTAAAACAATGAAAAGGTGGTGGGGTGCTCTGGTGATCTCTAGCAAAAATGGGGGAGGATATCTCTCCTAATCATGCTCCGATTGAGCAAGATGTAGGTGGTTAGGTTGTGTGTGAAGGATGTAGGTGAGCCGAGAAGTCAATCGATGCGGGTGAAGCGAAGGATGGGGCACCGGTGGCGTTGGCTAGAGCTAAAGTAAGTACGGTGGAGGAAATGACTGAATCAAAATGGAAGAGGAATTGCAGAAGAAGTAGAGGTTACCTAAAGCTTCTGATGAACTTAGCGACCTTCGGCGAAGAGGAAGGCTTGGCTGTGGCCTCGACCGGGTTGCAGGAGACCTAGGAGGCTGCACACGGTAGTGGAACTCCGGACACATATGAGCAATGTATGCCCGACCACCAAATCGAGCTCCATAAGATGCCAAACGGACCCTGTCACAATCCTGGAGCTGCTAATGGAGGAAGGTGTCACGGGGAATGAGATGAGTGGAAAGTTTGACGGAGGAGAGTATTTATAGGGGATTCCGAGAGTTTGGAAGAATCGAATGGAAGCACGAGACCCTGGGAATATATGACTCCTCCTAGGGATCTGCGAGTATCATTGATCTTAGGAGAAGGATCGGGAGCAGGAATCAGGGGCAATGGTGGTCGAACATGACCTGGAAAAAAAAGGAATCATGTCCGATGACGAGGTTACCGGGTCGGGTCTAGCGGAGGGAAGCTTGACTAGGTCAACGGACCCGGGTTGACCAATCAGAAAATTCAAAATAAATAAATCAAAGAATAATGAAAATAAAATAGTAAATTAATTTAAAAAATGGTTAAAATGAAAAATGTTTATTATTTTTTGTGTTGTTTTTGTGATTTTTAATTACTTTTATGAAATTATATATATAGTATATACGATATATGGTATTAAGTATTGGCATAGTATACCATATATTTTATTCTTTTATTTTTATTTTATTAATTTTATACAAATATTCTTCATTTTAAATTTTATTTTTTCAACATAATTTAAGGAGAAAAAATGCTTTTTATTTGATTTTTATAAATTAAATAAAAGTATTAAATAAATATGTGTTATATACACTATACACAAGTGTGGCTTTTGTACAATGAACTTTTGATTTTGTTTTATTTTATTTTGTATATTTTGTATTTTATTTTAATTTTATTTCTTTGTTAAGAGTGTGTACAAGTGTTTAAAATACAACATGCGCAAATTAAAAATTAAAATATATAAATATACATATTTACAAGTATAGGTACTATATGACTATACAATGCACCCCAAAAAGCAAATTTTTACCTCGTGATTCCAAAATTTATGGAACCACCTAATTTGAAAGATAATTTAATTTAGAATCCAATCAAGGTGATTTTGAAATAATTTGAGTTCCAGAATTGATCTAATAAGTCCTTATTTTGTGGCTTTTCATGAGTGGTGTTATTTGTATTATATACACCAATTTATTTTACAAGTATTTTTACTCTTTAGAAAACCTTGTTATGTACAACTTTTATTAAGAAAAATAATTTATTTGAGGTACTTTTTATTGAAGAGTAAAATAAGAGAGATTATATGTACATAGAATGCATAGTGAAGAATATGCAAGGACCCTATCTCCCCCTACTTTATACCCCGATCAGGTTAAAGATTGACCTTCTATCGAAGTTTGGGTCAATCTATACTTATTATATAATTATATACTTCCTTTTTCCTTTTATATTTATTCCTTTATTTTTGGAAAAAAGGTGTTAATTATTCAATATTAATAAGAACGTGCACAGTGATAGTTTATTGTATTTGCGCACATTTATGGATGTTTTGCTAAAAGATAGAGCTAAAATAAAAGAATAAAGATGAGAACCAGACATTCATCATTATATACCATGGCCATCTTAATGATCATAGAGCTGTAGATTCAATTGTTGAATCATCGAGGCTGGTGCTTGGATGAATATCTAAAGAGTTAGATTGAGGACTCATCAAGCACTATCGAATGATTATTAAGAGGTGATACCTAGCCTGAGTAGGACATGACAATCCTTTCTCTAATGGGTTGATATCTAAACTACATCTTGATGCAAGTCCTCTACATAAGAGAGATTTGGAGGTGTTAGATAAGTTAGGTAAAAGGGTTGACTTAAAGAGATCGAGATAACCAAGACCTATGTTGTATGCTTTCACGATATAGGCTCGTATCCTCTGACCGGAGACAGATGGGTTACTATATGTCTGAGTATGTACATTTGGCATACCGATAGGTTGATGGCCTAATCAAGGTCTATACGCCAATGCGTTGGTGTGCATAGAAAGGCATACGAGTAATACGATCTCTCAAAGGGACCATATAGATTCATTTACTGAATCGAAAGACATGACCTTACTCATGAGATATTGGGATCAAATTCCATGTACGATCATCTCGCTTTGGAAGCTTGACTGAATTTAAAGGTTTGATATATATACTCTTAAAAAGCATATTATCAATATCTACGTATGATATATGCTTTTGAAAAGTATATGATCGATACCGACGCCCAATGATCAAATGAGAATTTTAATGATAAAACCATGAAGAAGGCAATCTAAATAGATATAAAACTTCGGGTTTATTTTAGGTTTTCTAGTATACAGGATGTACATGAATTAGGTATACTTGAGGGTGATGTGATCATAACGATTGTATAACCATGATGCTTCCATACCAAGGAAGTGATGAAACATGTCTGGATTTTAGTAACTCCTATCATAGAGATGTGATCTTATCTTAGTCCAAGTGTTGGACATCGATTTGAATGTGATTCAGATACAATGAGAAGATTAAATATACGGCTTTGATATAATCAAACATCTATGGGAGGTCCTTGAGATATGGATTTCAGATGTGATTTCAATATCCAAGTCACTATAGGTGGAACATACAATTACCCTTTCCTTATCTCCAGGTATCCATGGAGAAAGAGCATTATTCTTGAAAGAGTTCAAGAATACTTTCATTGTTGATGTATCTAAGCATTAAGCAAAATGGATAATTAATGTGATTTAATTATTATAAATAATGTGATTGTGATTCATATTATTTGAGCTTATGAAAATATTCATACAAGATGATTAAATGTGATTTAATTATCATGGATATGAATAATGTGGATAACACTATCCATGTTATTCATGGATATTATAAATGTGATTTATAATATGTTAGAGAGAGATAGTTGTAATTTGTATTTATGAATTAATAGTTTATGTGAATTGGATTCACATTGGACAATTAATTGTAAATGCAATTACATTTTATTTTGGATGTATCAATATGATTCATAAATATTAATGCCATGGTTGCCATTATCACAAAATAATTTGGAATTATTTTGAAGAATAATTGTGCAACAAATGTGTTGCATTTGTGGGATTTTGGAGAGATTTGGATTCTCACCAAAATAAGAAATTGAGAGACAGATTCCATATATATGGAGTGGACGGCCATGGAGTGGGTGTATGGTCGTCCACTCTATATGAGTAAGGATGTCTCTCTATTTCCTTTATTCCCATATGAGATTGACTCGAATTGAAATTAAATGTGTTGTAAATATATTTGCAACATATTTAATTTATTTTAAATTTATAATTGTTATTGGTAATTAAAACACAATAACATCATGGTCATTGATTAAAAGCACAAATCAATCTCAACCATTGATTTTATGAGCACATGGATTGTGATCTATGGACATCAAAAATTGTAAATAGAAGGGTAACTCTAGCGTTTTATTTTACAACATACATAATGTGAAATATAACTAATCTCTCTCTCATATCTCTTGGTTGTCCCCTCTCTATCTCAACAATGTGGTTGCCCACTTGTTAACCTAGAAATCCTTTGTATCCACCGCATCATCGTTATGTTGCCGGATCGACTGCTTGTGGATATTTGTCTCCTTCGGAGCGCCTCACTCATGAAGAAGACATTGGATCTCATGAGATGAGATCAAGTGATTCATCTATTGGAGCATCAACATGGATTGTGAGGAGCACGCGTTTCATCAACGTGCTCGCAAGCGTCTCCTCCGTCGGATCGGACTTGATACATGAGGTCTCTTCCTTTAGAGAATAGATCACAACCATGCTTCAAGAGGTAACCCTAATATCCTGTTTGTGGTTTAGATGAAACGATCTGAGAAGTGCTCTTGGATCATGTGGTTTGATCGGTTTAATTTTTTTAAATTATGTTGCCCCGAGCAACTAATGCGACTAGTCACTCACGATCGCATATGATGCGATCTCCACTCTTCCATGACAAGCTTAACGATTTTCCATATTCTTCAAGTGATATTAGAGACATAGGTCAGAGGTTTCAGATATGATCCGTAAACCAAAGATGAAATGGGTATATTTGCTAGTGTGAAGGTTTATCGCAATTTGTTCACGAAGCCCTATTTTCTACGATTTTCACCCTATTTCAATGCCTTAAAACGTGAGTTTATTACTTCGAGCATGTTCAACATTAAATTATCAAACCATAGGACTTGAGTTTGCATGATTGGAATCGTTTTCTCAAGTCATTATTATTTTTAGTGGACATGTATGCACTGTTCTGGGATTTTTTTAAAACGTAATCAAGAGATAACCGTGATTTTAAAATGCCCTAGAAGGGCATGTTTATCAATTATATTCTATTATAAATCAAATTAGGAAAACACATAAACTTAATTTGTAGGATTTGGATCTTATTTGATCGAGTTATGCTAATTTTAGTAAGTATGGGTAACTGCTCGAAATTACATACTTGACCAGGAACCTTATGTTTGTCATTCAATTAAATTAATGAAAATTAATGGTTAATTTCCTGAAATAATTATTGATGAATATTTGTGAAATATTTAAATTATAATCATTTTTTAATGACCATAACTGACTTGATAAAATAATATATCTTGATTTATTTGGTTATAAGAACTTTCCAACAAACATTGATGCTTAACTAGGATTGGGGATTTTTTTAGCAAATCTCCTTATAATATAGATCAAAATGATTTTGATAAATATTATATTGTATAACTTCGGTTGAAAGACGATTATCATCTCAGATACAAAATGATCAAATCACATTATCCTGACCTGAGGCGAATATGGTATCTAGTCAGGATCGATGGGGTAGCAGGTTGCTCCATGTGCGGTCTGCCCCACATCCTATGCATATTGGCCATGACAACATGTAAGGAAAGGATAATGCTTGAAGCGACCATGATGCATTTTTCTAATCATTAAAATTCAAATAATGCGTATTTTGAGATTATACTGTCCTTCAAGTAACAATTAAAAATTGTTTGTTGATTTATTGATTGGATTGATAATTGATTTAATATGATTTAATTAATTACATCCAATTAGAATTAAACTCTCTATTATGAATAGAGTGGTATTTCCCTTGGAAGAATTAATTATGTGTATATGATTTATAATAATTCATTAGAATTTGAACGTGATATGGAGGATCACATAAGTGACATCCGTGGTCTCCCGTCAAGGCGAAGGGTTCTGTCGCCAGGGATTGTATGTAGGAGACGCCTATATGAGGTGACAGCTCATTCATACAAGTGCATATGGATCAGACTCTTTGCTTCTCGAAAAAGTAAGGTTGTATACGTAGTGACCCCAATATCGAGTCCTCATATAATTAAGATGATATTGGAATGTGCATAGCGAGTGATATTCTTGTTAACGTTTGTTTCAATTAACAATGTGTCAACATCACCTTAGGGATGGTGGCCCCAAGTAGTAAAGATTGAATTGGGAAATGCAAGTTGGACTAGAAAGGCAAAATGTATTTCCACTTCTTTTTATCTAAGTTGCAAGTTCTCATAATATTGGGATGTAACAAAGATAAGAAAGGAGATCCCAGATCTTGCTTGAGATATAATAGTAAGTATATCTCTTACAATGAAAGTTAATAAGAGAATGAACTTTCAATGTTGACAAGGCAAGACAACTTTGATATAAAAATTCCTAAATCAATGTAATATATATATATATGCAAATATCTTATTTCAGATAACCTCATTAAACCCACTCAATACTATACTCAATAATAACCAGTAAAATATCATGGATTGGATCCATGATTATGATATTGTACTTGCAGTTGGACACATAATGTACATGGTTGTAATGTTTAAGTTTCCTCATAATAATGAGGACTAACAATTAAAAAGACATTAAGACAACAACCTAGGGTTTGTGTGTCTCTATAGTCGTGATCTCTCATCGAGTGTGCTTTGGAAGTATCATGGTGATGATGATCATAATTGTTAAATAATCCTTATAAAATCTAAGAAGATGTTTTTGCATACTTATGTGCTCTCAATATTTAATCATGAAGGACATGGTTCACTGCATTATGAAGAATGGTGGCTCGATAAGAGATAATGTATTCAAAATGTTTGAGTACATGCCAGAACCAAAAATCTTTAAGAGTTAAGATGGATGTAGATATTATGAGTGTCATCATTCTACTATCTATACTCTAGTCATTCATGAAGCTTCATAATTTTCATATTTTATGAATTGAATGAAGCATGTATAGATGTTGAAATACTCTTATATTGAAATCTTTTGAGTTCAACATAAGAGATTCTGTGTCTTAAGCAATGGTTGTTTATAGATGAAGGGAGCGTTGTGGAAGCGTGAGTCAAACCCAAGTAAGAAGGGAAGTCAAAGAGTTAATTGTACTTCTGTAACTTCCATGAGACATACAAAGAGTTGGATGAATGCCAATACTGCAACAAGTGATGTATTGATAGTATGAATATCTAGCCTATCTAACATCCTTAGAGAAATACTCAGATATGCATTAGCATAATTATACATCGTCATATAATCATTGAAATTGACTTTCTTATTGGATAAAATCAAAGTCTAAATTTGTATTTATCTCATTCTACTAATAACACTTGCAATTGGTTGCATATGTTGTAGAAGACTGGAAAATTTTATCTTAAGGTTTAATAGTCATACACATGGACATTGATGCAATTGTTACAATAATCTCTATTAGATAGATAGACTTCATATTTTCATTGGGAGAGCCATTAGTCTTAGAGAATGTCTCTATGACCTAGATATTAGAATATACTAATTGTTTACTTGTAAATATTGGAAATAAACATGAATTCTAGAATAGACCTATCATAAAGAGTTATAATGGATATATTTTAGATAGTAATCTAACATCTAGTTGACTCTACTAAATTAGATTATTAATAAATGGTTCATTAACTTTTCTAACACTGGAAATTAAACCTTTTAAGATCAATATGAGGATGAAGATCATTTGACAATGATTTGGCATCAAGCCTTGGACATATGTCTATTAATGAGATCAATAGACTAGTAAGAGGTGAAACTTTAGAATGTTTGAAATTTCAAATCTTACATACTTGTGAATATTGTATTCAAACTAAAAAATTCCAATGCATCCTTCTTTGAGAATGGTGTAAGATCCCTAGTTATTTAAGATCTCATACATATTGATGTATGTGGATCATCTTTATCATAATAAATATTGATGATATGTGATATCATTCGATAATTATTTGTGATATGAGATTTCTTCCTTTCACCTTAAAATGTTTTGAAATGTTCAAAGATTTCACAAATTTGGTTTAGAAACAAAGTCGGAAGGAATATGAAATGAATTTGATCTATCCTAGGTAGCATGTACCTATTAGATAAATTAAAGGAATGCCTTTTGGAGAAAGGAAAATCATTCCTATCTCAATCATCCTAATGCACTTAAACACAGGAGAGTTGTATGGAGATACAATTGGATAATGTGTGACATGATTTGATCAATGATGAATCCTAGCATAACTACCTTTTAGTTTCCAGGTATATATGTAGTAGATACTACAATATATATCCTTAGTGAGATTCCATACAAATTTAAACCTGAAAACCCTCATAAGCTATGGTTTGAAACCTAGCCTAATACTTGAGGATTTAGGGTTGCTTGGTCCATAACTTTGGCATGGATGCAAATAAACTAGAATCTAGCACCAAATAGTGCTGCTTCATTAGGAAAATAAAGAATGGTATTGGATACATTCTTTATGACCTTGAGATTCTTAAAAGATGTCATCTCTAAGGATATGATTCTTAGATGATGGCTCCCTTGAGAATCAAAATGAAAATGAAGTAAAGGAACTCATTGAATCTTTACAAGATAATAAGGCTCCTGAAATCAGAAACTAATAAGGACAATTAAAGATGAAACACGCATACCTCTTCAAATGAGTTTGAGGATGGATTCCATATGTCAGTTAAGTCCGACAATGATCTGACTTCATATGATGAAGCTTTTGAGGATCATGACATGGAAAGATCGATGTTAGCAATAAAGTCTAAAGTAGACTTCATATACAAGTATTGTGTATGGAATCTCTAGGATCCACCTATAAGGGTATAACCTGTTAGGTGTAAATGGATCTTCAAGAGAAAGAGGGAACCTGATGAGAAGGTAGAGACCTTCAAAGCACGGCTCGTAGCCATGAGCCACACATCGAAGAGAAGACATCACTTGCGAATAGACATCCAAGATGATTAAATGTGATTTAATTATCATGGATATGCATTATGCGGATAACACTATCCACATAATTTAAGGATATTATAAATGCAATTTATAATATATAGAGAGAGGTAATAGTAATTTGTATTTATGAATTAATAGTTGATGTGAATTGGATTCACATTGGGCAATTAATTGTAAATGCAACTACATTTTATTTTGGATGTATGCATATTATTCATAAATATTAATGGCATGATTGTAATAAAAAAGTATTTGGAATTATTTTGGTGAATATCAGTGCAACAAATGTTGTTGCTTTTATGGAATTTTGGAGAGATTTGGAATCTCACCAAAATAAGAAAATGAGAGACAAATTCCATATATATGGAGTGGACGGCCTTGAAGTCCCATCCATGTATGGCTATCCACTCTATATGAGGATGGATGTCTCTTTCTTTCCTTTATTCCCACATGAGATTGATTTGAATTGAAATTACTTGTGTTGTAAATATGTTTGCAACATATTTTATTTATTTTAAATTTATAATTGTTGTTGTTTATTGAAACACAACAAGATCATGGCCATTGATTGAAAGCACAAATCAATCTCAACCATCGATTTGTGAGCACATAGATTGTGATCCATAGACATCCAAAATTGTATAAATAGAAGGGTAACCCTAGCCTTTTATTTTACAACATACAAAATGTGAAATATAAAAAATCTTTCTCTCTCTCATTTCTCATGGTCTTCCCCTCTATATCTCAACAATGTGACCATCCACTTGTTGACCTAGAGATCCTTGTATCTGCTACATCATCGTTATGCTGCCAGATCGACTGCTCGTGGATCTCTGTCTCTTTCGATGCGCCTTGCTCGTGAAGAAGATGTTGGATCTCATGAGACGAGATCAGGATATTCGCTACTTGGATCATCAACATGGATTGCGAGGAGCATGTGTTTCATCAATGCGCTCACAACCATCTCCTCCGTCGGATCAGACTTGAGACAGGAGGCATCTTTTTTTAGAGACTCGATCGCAACAACGCTTCAAGTAATAAACCTAATATCTTGTTTGTGGTTTAGATGAAATGATACAAGAAGTTTTCTTAGATCATGTGGTTTCATCGGTTTAAATTTTTTAAATCTCGTTTCCCAAAGCAACTAGTGCGACTAGTCGCCCTCGATCGCATATGATGCGATCTCCATGCTTCCATGATGCGCTTAAGGATTTTCCCATATAATTCAACTCCCACACTACCAGAGCTCAAACTCTTGCCCTCCAATGTGAAGTACGCCTTCCTTGCTAGTAAACCAAACATGTATCCGTTCATCATCAATATTCATTTGACCGAAGACCAATCTCTTTTAATGGAGGTTCTTGAACTAAACCACAAAGCGATAGGATGGAAGATATCTTATCTCCATGGGATTAATCCATCATTGGGCTCGCATGACATTTACTTGGAAGATGACAACAAACCTTCCCGTGAATTCCAACATCGTCTGAATCCAAATCTCTAGGAAGTTATGATGAAAGAAATTTAAAAATGGTGTGATGCAGGATTCATATATCCCATCTCCGACTCCAAGTGGGTGAGTCCCCTGCACGTAGTGCCCAAGAAGTTTGTGATCACCATTGTAATAATGACAAAGGTGAGGAGATTCTGACCAGAGTACTGATACCATGGCGAGTCTGTCTGGATTACAGACATCTCAACCTTGCCACCAAGAAGGATCACGACGGATGTCGTTCAAGCTGTGTAACGCCCCTGCTATATTTCAGATATGTATGCTAATCGTATTTGCAAGTATGGTGGGAGGTTTTCTTATGGTTTTCATGGGCAATTTCCCGATCTACAGAAATTCATTTGATCAATGTCTGGACTATCTAGATTAAGTTCTGAGGAGGTGCTATGAAGTGAATCTCGTTCTCTTGTGGGAGAAGAGCAATTTCATGGTGACCAAAGGGATCATGCTGGTTCATGTTGTATCAAAACGTGGCATAGAAGTCGACCCAGCCATGATCGAAGTAATTTTGAAACTTGAGCTACCTACCCATATGAAATAGGTCTACTATTTTTGGTGTATGTTGGTTTCCACCGATGATTTATCAAATACTTCAGCAAGCTTGCCCGATCGTTGACAAAATTGCTAGGCATGGAGACATACTTTGTTGTGGACAACTTATGAATATGTGATTCTCAAGGTTACGCAGAAAACCTTATGCGCATCACAGAAGCGTGAAGATCGCATCATACACGATCAGGAGTGACTAGTCATACTAGTTGCTCGGGGCAGTGGAATTTTAAATTTTAAAATGATAAAACAACATGATCCAAGAACACTTCTCGGATCATGTCATCTAGACCAGAAACAAGATATATGAATATCTCTTGAAGTGTGGTTTTGATCATGTCTCTAAAATAAGAGACCTCCTATCTCAAGTCTGATCCAACAAAGGAGAAGCTTACGAGCACGTTGATGAAACACATGATCCTTATAATCCAAGTTGATAATCCAAGTGGCGAATCTCCTAATATCTTCTCATAAGATCTGATGCCTTTTTCATGAGCGAGACATACCGAAGGAGCTGGAGATCCATGAGCAGTCGAAGCAGCATCACAACAACAAGAGGTGATGACAACCACTCTCTCTAGGGCAACAAGGTGAACGACCACAATGAGAGAGAGAGAGAGTAAACGTGTAGAGAGATAATTGTGTCTCATGTTGTGTGTGTGTATAAAAGTAAAAGGCTAGGGCTACCCTTCTATTTGTACTATTTTTTATGTCCATGGATCACAATCCATATGCTCTCAAATGCAATGGTTGAGATTGATTTGTGCTTTCAATCAATGGCCATGATCTTGTTGTGTTTTAGTTACCCACAACAAATTTATTGGCTTTTTAATTAAATAAAACAATCAATATATTTTAATTTAATTCATACCAACAAAGATGGAATAAATTGAATATAGAGAATGTCTCCTTCCTTACATAGAGTGGACAATCACAACTTGAAAAATCAAGGGTGGTTGTCCACCATCCATGTTAGGAAGGTTCACTCCACAATCCAGTTTCATGTGATCTCATATCTCACATTATATTTCACATATACAACAACTTTTTGTTGCATATTATTCACAAAAATAATTCCAAATTATTTTATGATAATTTCAATCATGCCATTAAAAATTGTGAATCATATTCGCACATCCAAAAAAAATATAAATTGTATTTGTAATTAATTGTCCAATGTGAATCCAATTCACATCAACTATTAATTCCTAAATACAAATTACAATTATCTCTCTCTAACATATTATAGATCACATTTATAATATCCATGAATAATATGGATAGTGCTATCGACATTATTCACATCCTTGATAATTAAATCACATTTAATCATCTTTGATGCCCATTCTCATGAGCCCAACTAATATGAGTCAAATTCATATTATTCATAATAAATAAATCACATTTAATTATCTATTTTGTTCAATGCTTTGATACAATATCAATAATGGAATTATTCTTGAACTCTTTAAAGAATAATTCATTTTCTCTGCAGATACTTGGAGATAAGGACAGGGCAATTGTACGTTCCACATATAGCGACTTGGATACTAAGATCACATCTCAAATATAGATCTCGGGGACCTCTCATAGATGCATGATTAAATCAAGGTTGTATATATAATCTTCTCAATACATCTGAATCACATTGGGATCAATGTCCAATATTTGGACCAAGATTAGATTAATTCTATGGATCTCCTCATCCATCGCCTCGTCGGAGATCCACCGCCACGCCTCATCGCGCCTCCATTTCACCCACTAACAGGTCGATGCAGTTTTCCCTTGACCCCACGTTCTTTCTGTGTAGGTCCTAAAGGGTATGCACCTCATACGAGGTGATTTTGAGCTTGGCTGGAGATTCCTGGAGCACCCTTTCTTCTCTGACATCAGGGGCTCACTGGAGACCTTCCTGGCCTTGCCAGAACCCATATTCTAGTGCGCGAGGCTTCCAGGAAGCTTTTGTGCTTTGGAGGAGCACATGTGTATGTCAGAGGAGGGATTAGCACAAAATCAAAGCTCAAGCTTGGTCGAGTGCTTCCCTGTTGTTCCAGGGGAGGTCTCGAACATCCGATTCAGGAGGAGAGCTAGATCTTCCAGCCACCATTGGATACAACTCAACCACGACTGTTGATCTCCATCTAGAGGTCTAATCTCAACCGCTCAAGGCCAACCGTAATCGTGTCACCTACGCTTGCCACGAGGATAACTCAAGCGCCTACGACCATTTGATCTGCACTTTGAAGGGGTAATTTACACTTCATTCCCCTAACTTGTGTAGCTTTATATTTTAGTCCTATAATTTATTTTTAATGTTTAATATTTTTGAACAAATGCAAGGAACCCTCGGCTTTTCTTTAATATTTTCTTTGGGTTCATGCCAGGTCACCTCACGTGTCGTTCTACGTGAGGTAGTCATTTTGCACTAAAGCCCCTGTAGCTTTTGTACTTTATGTTTAGTCCCAAAACATTTAATATTAGTTTAATTATTTAGTGTAATTTACATTGTGATCCCAACCTTTATTTTTAATTGCAAAAATACCCTATCCAGAATTTGAATTTTTGTGTTTATTTTCCATTTATTAAAAATAGCATCTATGATCCAAAAATTATGAGAAAATAGGGTTAAGTGCATGCTTGCTTGTAGTTTCATGCAATATTTTTGCATTTGCATTTTAGAATTTTAACTATATTAAAAATAAAAAAGAGCACATTTTATCTTTGTTTGAATTTAAATTTTCCAATAAATTATAAAATGTTTTGAAAAAATCCCAAATACATTTCGTTTATTATTGTATTTTCTAACTCGAGAGCAAAAATCTCTAAAATAGAAAAAGAAAATGACTAAAAATTAAAAAGCTCTAAATATAGTACAAAAAGATGAAAAAACCCAAAAATTCCAAAAATATTTATTTCTATCTTGTAATTTTCTTTGTATTATTATTTAGATATTAAAATTGATTTTGAAAAATTTTGAGGCTTTTTTTTATTTTTAAATGCAATAACAATTCTGCCTAATTATTTAATCCCTGTTTTGAGTTATTTTTTACTTTAAAAATATAAATAATTTAGAAAAAAATATCTTAAAAATCATAGAAATAGTAAAACATTATATAAACCGAAAAATATTTTATTTCATGTATTTTGATTATTTTTAAGTGTATTTATAATTATATACTTTATATTATATATATTGCTTTATATATTCCTATATTATATATTAAAAAGAAAAAGAAAATTAAAAATCAGAAAATAAAAAGGAAATTAAAAATATAAAAGTAAAAAAGTATAGATTATATAAATTGAAATCCAAAATATATATAAAAATTAAAACCCACATATAAACACTTAAACAAGAACAAGATGAAGACAAAATTTTAGATTCATTTCCTTAATCTACCATTTGATTCTTATGTTCGACACTCTACACATACTTACACCTATACACACATTTGTATAGTTAAGATAAATTTTAACTCAACTTTTATTTTTGCATTCGTTGCTATATCTATTGTGGGTTAATTATTGAATTACTTAGGGTTTCATGAGCGGTCGCCTCAATAACATTTTATCTTCGCCTTCTGTGACGATATTATTTTAGACCCTAGCAAAACCCTAGTTTGCAAAGGACTCTTGGGGTCTCTGGGATATGCTAGTAATCTTCGACAGCATGCGATTAAGCCACAGCTGAAAGGATAATAATTGTGTAAGAATGCTGACTCAAGTTCCTCCCAAGTCGTTACCAACTTCCCCTAGTTAATCCAATAAAGGTCGTTTCCTTAAAGGCTAAATGGGAAGACGGTCATCTTGACTACGCCCAACGAGATGTTGGGATAGTGCATCGTGCTATAGATATGGTCGAACTACTGCAGATTAATGTAAGGCTCCTCATTTGAATTCCCGTAGAAGCTAGGGAGAAGCGAAAGGAGTTGCGGCTTCATCTTGAAGTGACCGTGGATGGATGTATTTAGATCTACTCAATAATGCTGCCAGCTCCAGGGTTGTATGTCTATTTGAGGGTTCGTTTGGGTTGGCCTCTCCTTGCTTTACCCTTGCCTCTGCGAGGTCCATCTACAGAGTGATTATCTTCATCATCACTGTGGATATCATCACCTCCTCCTTGAGGTGTCTCCCTCTCTTATGATCTTTTACTCAAGTCATTCAACATATCATGAAAGGCAACCTGGACAAGAGCTTGGTCAGTTAAGTACTGTTGAATGGCCTGGGTGGAGTCTAGGAGTTTGTTGTTCACTTCATTCTGACTTGGGCCAGTGGTGTGCCTTGTGTTTGTCTATGTGTTTGGCTATTGTGGTCCCTTTCCTATGCCACTGAGAGTCATCTCTGATTCTTACTATGAAGGAATGGGATCTCGATTGGAATCAAGTATTGTAATGAGAAATACACCCCGATCAGTCTGCATGCAAGCACCAGATGGAGAAAATAATTAATAATTAGGGTCAATTCTAAATCTTAATAGGGATGGAGAGGTATATGGAATGAAATTAATCTCCTTCTAAAAAGGACAGAACTCAAGAAGAGAGTTTTCCCGATATATGTGAGGAAGAAGAAGCACCGAGTCCTGATGGTGGTTCACGGAGTCTGAACCATGTACCTGGGAATTACCTCTAATTATTGGGGATGCCGAACTCAAGGAGTCGATGTGGGTGTCAGTGGAGTCCTGAATAAGCTGTATTGGAGTTGACATCTGGAAAAAAAAGGAAGTGGATGATGGATAAGGGATATGGTGATGAATGAGAAATAAAAGGATTGTAAAACAGTAGAAGGCTCACAATAAAAAATGATCAAAAGGAGGTATGCAAAAGAGAAGAAGTGACAAAATGACCAAGTACGTGGGACTTTAATGTTTGGACCTAATATAAGCAAATAAACAACAAACAAAATTGGGTTCACCAGCTCAACACATGTGAAGTCATGAAGGTCTGTCTGTTTTTATCTTTTCAGTTTTAGAGTTGTGATTGAGGCAAAAATTTTCATGAGTCCTTAATGGTTAGCCCTAGAGGAGAGTGCATACTGCCAGGAAAGTATCCCTTACTTGTTTCACCTCCTTTCTATCTTGTGATCTGCACTTTTTAAGGTCCTCAATACCTATCTTAGTTGGTTACTCATCCAAAGAAATGATAGAGGAAGCTGAAAGGCAAAACGACTACTTTCCTTTATAAGTGGGATGCAAATCGATGATATAGACACACTCGTGAGGGCATGGCCTAGGCTCAGTACTTCAGACCCATTCAGATGCTCCACACAAGGTGGGAACACCATCGTCAATAGGTCCCTACTTGATCACAAATGAAAGAAGCACCAATACTTCGCCAGTCCTAGGTGGTAGTTGAGGCAGCCACAAATCGGGTTTTGGCTCTATTCCTTAAGGGTCATGCCTCTCTTAGGTTGGAGTCTACCTAAATAGAAAGAGGGATTTGTGAACCCCAAACAATGATGTTCGTTACAGCTTTTAATTAGGTCAAAGTTAAATTAGCAGACCCTTGTTTTAGTTTTTTATTTCCAGTTTTTGAATATTTTCAATGCAAAAGCGCCTAATGATTTTTTGGATTTTCTTTTCGCCCTAGGTGCTCAAAATAAGAGGGAGAGAACGACAAAGCAATGCATGGTGACACTAAGATGGAAATCTCACCTTTGTGCCTAAATGATGAATGCTCAAATAGAAGACTTACAGTGCTTCCCAACACTCTCCATGTCAGATGCAAGGCTAGAATTATAAACCTAATCTACATGCATGGTATTGAAGTGGAAGAATTCACTTTAAACAGGAATTACTATTATCATGAAGAACTAAATGCTGAATACGAAGAGAAGAAACCTAAGAGTTCGATCTAGGAGGATCCTTGGTGCCCACCATAGTGGGTTCTGCAAGCGATGTATGGAGACCTCTTACAGCACGTGGTTTCGAATCTAAGTATTCAATAATTAATTTAAGCTAAGTACAAACGTAAAGACTATAGGTGCGTGTAATATATTAGATGTTTGGCCTTAGTTTACTAAAGCAAGCAATTATAAAATGTTAAGGGCTCGTTCCATAAAACAAACGAAAATAAGGCAAAAAACGTAAAATACGTAAAACAAAGAAAATAAATGCGATGAAAACACGAGAAAAATCTGATGAGCCCTCAAGTGAACAAACACTTGAAAATTGGGCTCGAATATTTAAGTCCTAGTCCACCTGTATTATTAAAAAATAATAGAGCAAAATAAAAGTCACTCTCACACCAAAAATAAAAAGAATAAAGACTAAGCTAACTCTCTCTCTCCTACTCTCTCCTCTTTGTCAACAAAGAGAATGACCAAGTCCTCGTAGCTCGGGTGCTCCAACCACCCAAGCAGTCATTGACACCTCGAGGTCCCTTGCAAGAAAAATAGAAGAGACAATATTAGCACACATAAGCAATTAGATCAACCAAAGCAAAAGTGAAGCAAGAAAAATAATGAAACAAAAATAGCACCCAAAATCTATTCTATGTATTGCTCCTCGGAAACTGTGCCATTTATTGAGACGGATTTTGCAACGGTCTAAAATGTCCTCACAAGGTAAAGATACAGTGTCACTGAGGCGATCAATCATGAAACCCGAATCCAACAACAGCTAACCCACAATGAGATATAGCAATGCAAAATAAAATGTGGATTTGAGATTTATTATAACTTTACAAAAGATGTGTATAAGGCAAGTACTATAGAGGATTAACACAGGGAGCACGACGAAGACAACAAAAATGGGCAAAAGGTCAATAATTATTTTTGGTGTTTTTATGGAATTTTTTTATTTTAGTCGATTTTAAATTATTTAAATTTTTCGAATATTTTTTATGTCTTTTAAATTTTATAATTTTTATATTTCTTTTTATATTTTCTGATTTTTAATTTTGTTTTCCTTTTTATTTTATATAAAAGAAGTGGTACATATATAGAAGTAATATAGATAATATAGATAATCAAAATACAAAATATAGATTAAATCAAGAATATACCGTAATGTACAATCCTTTTATTTCTTATGGGTATTAAAATATTTTTGTTATTTTTTGATAATTATAATAACATTACTAATAAATAAGTAAATATACCTATATAAATAGATGTAGCCTTTTGATATTTATAAATTATCTATAGATACATCACAATTGGGGAGATAAAATATTTTTGTCTTTTTTATGTTTTTCTTTATTTTGGGTATTTTCTCGAGATTTTTACTAATTTTTGTATTTTTACTTGGGAAAAATGTCAAAACAATGACTTATATTAATATGCTGAATTATTTGGGATATCAAAAATAACAAAATAGCTCAAAAAATTTTCAAAACTACTTTTAATCTATAGGAAATATAATAAAGAAAATTCAGAAATAGAAAATGTTATTTTTAGAATTTATTTAATGATTTTTTATATTTTTATAAGTTAGAAGGAGTTTGCTATTTTTGTTTTTCATTAAATTTTTTATTGCTTTCTGGTCTACAGCTGCAAAATACGCTAATAAATAATATATAATTTTTTTGGAATTTTTCAAAAGGTTTTTCTAATTAAGTTTTAATGCAAACAAGAATCAAATGCAATTATTTTGATTTTTCAAAAATAAGAAATAGTTTTTAATAGCCCAAGAAATTTATATGTGGTTTAATATGGTCTACGGTATTTAAAATATATTTCTTAATTTCTTTTAGGCTAAATGGTATTTTTAACAAATAAATAATAAGAAAATAAAATCGTGCATTAGTAGGGACCTACACGTAATTTCTCAAAAATATTTATCTATTTCCAAACCACTGAAAGAAATCTAGGACCAAAAGCACAAAATGCCTAGAATAAATAATCACTCCACGCTAGTAGGGGTATTTTTGCAATAATAAAAAGTGGCAGGTCCTCTTTGTAATCTAACTAAAAAGCTTAATAATGTATTTGATATTTAATGGACTGAAAATAAATACAGAAACACAAGGGGTCTTTCTACAAAAATACCGCCCCTCACGCGCACAAGCACATGATGTGACGTGGTAAGGGACCTATGTGCAAATATGTGAAGTATAGGGTCCTTACTATATTTTCCAGAAAAATAAATACACTATCAGATGGAAGTTTTTGTATCAAATAAAAAATACCAAAATACAGTGGTACATAGAAAAATCCCCCCGCTAAGCGACCCGACGGCTCAGGTCTTTCACTTCTCCACGTGTTGTCGCGGGTGCACTAATACCGCTTCATCAATGCATGACTGAGATCAGACCTAAGGCGCGATCTGACGGTAGATGGTGCTCAGGATCGGACGACAATGATCAAAACTAAAGGCGATGGACAATCCAACAGTAGCTGCTATTCTTAAGGAAAATGGAAGAATAATTGGGCAGTCGTGCTTCGCTGGATAATTCACTCCTCCTCTAATGATCTCCGGTTAAGCTGTAAGGTTTAGAATGTTCTGTAGGTCGGTTCGAAGCAACTGGGATGCTTAGGCAAGTTCGGGAGGTCCTAAGTGAGGCTCCCGAGGTTGATGAAGGTTCGAAGGTCCTTGCGCCCATCATTGGGTAAAACATCGACAGGGATCCTCATTAGCTCAGAACTGCACGATTAGCCTAGGAACACAAAAGTGAAGTCTAGGGTTCGATTTGAGCAAAAATGGACGAGGGATGAGTCAAGGTGGTGGCTCTCTAGCGAACAAAGGAGATCAAGAGTCAATCTCTCAATTCTAGATGAATTGAAGGGAGTAGAGGCGGTGGCTGTCCGGTGAACAAAGGAGATCAGAGGTCAATCTCTCGATTCCAGATGAATTGAAGGGAGTAGAGGTGGTGGCTCTTCGGCGAACAAAGGAAATCAAGAGTCAATCTCTTGGTTCCAGATGAATTAAAGGGATTGTGCATGCCTAGGGTGAAGGGATGCTAAGGGAAAGAAGATGATAGTGGTTTGATGTTGGAACGAGGTTAAATACGAAGGAATGAAGGGCTGGAGATGAAGCTCCAGCAAGAAAAATTTTTTTTACGTCAATCAGAATGGAATAAAACGAAATAAAATCTGAGGCTAAACTATTAACTAAGCTGTGAATCGGATGATGCAAAGAAAACGAATCTCACCTGCATGGAACGATCTGGAGCAAACCACGCGACGGAGGATCTCCGATGAGGGTAGATCTACTAGATTCTCATCTTCTCCTTCTTGTTGAACCCTTAGAGAAATCCATGCTATCACCAACAGTCTCAAGAATGGATAGGGTTAGGGTTTTGAGGGGTGAAGAGTGATCAAAGGTCGAAGAAGTTCGACGAATGGTTATGTACATGGTCGACTTCGATTAGGAGGTGTGCTCGATTTAGTGGACCTTAGATCGAGAAAACTTACAAGCATGAAAGGCTATGATCGAGGTTCGAAAGTAGTGAATGAATCAAGCTAAATGGATGCAAGGAGGAGTCACGATAAATCGATGAAAGATAGGTCAAACTCTTCTCAGATGCAGACCTAGGGGGAAGCAGGGAGTTGACTAAGGTCAACTCAGACCACACCCCCATTGGTCCACGTGTGACAAAAAAGATAAAATAGGCAGGAAATACCTTACTAAATCAAAAATTTATTATTTTATGTAGTATTTTATGGTGATTTATTTTTTATAAGTTAATTTATTTTATGTTATTTTTTATAAGTATGAATATAGGTACATTTACCTATATTATGTATTTTATTTTTATTTTGGGTTTTATATTTTATTATTTTATGTGCATATTTTATATATTTATAGCTTATCTAAATATTCATATTCACACACACACATATATATTCTGAAGTAATATGAGCACTTAATTAAATATATGTATTTATTTTATAGGTATTTGTAAGTATATTTCATCTATGTATTAAATACATTGATTTATTTCATTGTATTTTTAATGATTTTTATTTAATATATATATGTGTGTGTGTGTGTGTCATAAATAATATTTATAAATTTATAAAAAGTATAAAATTATGAAAAATATAAGTACTAGATAAAATGATTATTTTATTCAGGTATATTGTACAATAGGGGTCTAAAACATAACTTTTATATCCTAACTCCAAATTAAATGAAACCACCTTCATTAAATAACTAATTAAAACTTATATACACTTATGGTGATTTTGATGAATTTTGAATTCATACGTAGAAGATACAGGTATGTGAAGTTGGCTTTTTATATTTTTATTTTGAGTGTAGATGGCACATTGTGTATTATTTTTATGTGAAATAAATTTTGTATTTTTCTATGTACTTTTATCTACAACTTTTATGTACAAAGTTTATTGATTTGAGGTATAAATAAGAAAAACTAAAATAGGTCCCAAAATAGAGTAATTGATGAATTACAAACTAGGATTGTTTTGTCTTTATTCGACATTATCTCCCCCTACTTTATTCCTTGTCAACCAAGTCATAATGATGCGTACATCTCAGTCCTTAAGGTCATTCGTTACCTATGGTGTTTCATTTCATTTCTTTTCTTTTCTATATTATTTTTTGACTTTAAATACAATCTTTTATACAGTATTTACTCAATAAATAAATATGTTATTTGATGAAACATAATGTTTTTTTCATGCATTTGGCTTTAAAGGTCAAAATGAAAGAATAAAGGTGATGAAATGGAGATTCATCAGGGAGCTAGGGTGGAGGAGTTGTAGCGACGGGGGAGGAGGAAGAGGATGGGGAAGGAGGAGTAATAAGTGGATGTACTTTTTAGTCCATTTTTAAAACATAATTCCAGTTGTGTCCTCATAGCTAACGTCCGTTTGCATTGGGGATATATGGTAACTAACTGGAGGGGCACAAGAGATAGAATGGCAAGAAGTCAACAGCACAACTAATATTTCCAAAAAAGAAGGGCATAACTGAAATTGCAATATCATAGAGGGGCACAACCAATAAAAATTTTAATATTTATATTTGATTATTATTCACATAGGTAGTAAATGTTTTTAATAAGATGATCGAATATTTAGATATATCCTTAAATTTTATTCCTAAAGAACCATGTGCAGAGGTGAAGTCGCAAATAAAACAAGTCAGCAACAAGGGAATGACATCAATAATTTATTTCTAGGATTCTATTACTGGTGCCCTTAACTTCTGTAATATCAGTTTTGCCCTTGACTTCATATAAAATCTATAATTTCCCCCTTTTGTAATATCAATAATGCTCGTACTTTACCTTAGGGCTTGTTTGATTGCCAGGTCACCCCCGAGTAACCTGGTATAACCCTTGCTCTATCCCTACATTCATGGGTTGGAATTAATTGTATAGACCAAATAACTTCTTTGTTATAATATTTTTTTAACCGCATTCAAATAAAAAAATTAACATAAAAATATATTATAATCTTAAAAAATTAATGTAAATATAATCAGTTGTCACGAAATCACATATATCATTTCAATCCTCTCCAACCCTCTCAACCATACAAACATTTACTATTCACAGGAGATACTCCAACCCAACCCAAATACCAAATAACCCTATGAGAAGTGCATAATTGTGAATTTTGTAAAATTTTATGGATACAACTAATATTACAACAAAAATTGAAAAGGCATAACTTATACTGCACAAATGATAAAAACCCTTAATATTATGTAGACCTGGCCAATAGATCGGAGCCCGCCCGCCCAACACGTTCATGGGCCAGGCTTGGGCAAGAGATTCCGGGAATGGGCCGGCCCGACCCGGCCGCTCTTTGGCATGCCCGTCAATTGGGCAGGTCGTGGGCATGTGTCATAAAACCCGGCCCGGCCCAGCCCGCACATATAAAAATATATGTTTAAAAATTATGTTTTAGATACATTTAATATAATATACTTCATGCTTTTTTACATTATCAATATTATATATTATTTTCATAGTATACATGCAAAGTAACACATATTATGGTTACTTGGATTTAGAAAGATTAGATGATGCTAAAAAAACTTAATTATCTCCATAAACTTGCTTAAAAAATTAATAAAAAAATACTTTACATTCGGCCCATGGGCCGATCCGGCCCGACCCAGACCTGTGTCAGGCTTCAGCCTTAAGTATGGCATGTAGATCGAGCCAGCCCCAACCTTGGACAAGGGTTTTAAAACCCCGGCCCATGGCATGGCACGGACTTTGGCGAGGTCTAATCTTATGTTGTCTATGTTACAAGAATCATCTCCTAACAGTTCCTAGCATTATCAAGCAACGCAGAAAACCGTTTCTTATTACGAAGACATGGGGAAATGGGTAAATCTCACTTTTTATTTACGACATCTTATTGCAAAGCTAGTAATAATAAAAATCAAAGTTGAAACATTTAATCACAACCATGTAGCATGCCACAGTTCTCCGGCCACATCAGGATACTACCAATCACTTGCATGGCGGCAACGGCGTGCCACAAAGACATTTATTATGCGCGTATGACGACCGGTCAAACTGACCAAGAGTCCCTCCCGTCGGAATCTTCCCGCACAGTCTGTTGTATGTCACGTTCAGCGCGCTAAGGTTTGGCAGCTCAGCAATCTGTTGCGGGATTCTCCCGTAGATCCCGTTGAAGCTGATGGATAGCCATCTCAACGTCTGCGGGAACTGCACTTCACTCAGATCGAACTCGAACTCGTTCCTCGATATGTCGATATGATACACCAGAGAAGAGTTGAACACGAACGAAGCATCGCCAGAGAGCTTGTTCCTGGAGAGATCCAGTGCATAAAAATTGACTGCGCCCATGGATTTGGGCAGAGGGCCTGTGAAGCCGTTGCCGCCGAGGTAAAGAATAAAATCAGGTGGAAACTTGCCGAAAGAATCTGGTATGGACCCAATGAGCTGGTTGTCTACCAGGTTTAGATAATGGAGCTGCCGGATGGAGGAGAACTCGGGATGGACGGGGCCAGTGAACCTGTTGGAGGAGAGATCGATGTCTCGGAGGTTGGGCATGGAGGTGGCTAGGAACGACGGTATGGGACCGGAGAGGCCGTTATTGCGGAGGGTGAGGGAGGTGAGCCTTGTGAGGCGGCTGAGTGCGGGGATGATTGGTCCGACGAGGTTGGGAAGGTCGTGGAAGTTGAGGCCTTCGAGGAAGGAGAGGTCTCCAACCGCGGGGGGGATGGTACCGTTGATTACGGCGTTCTCCTGGATGGACAGGGAGGAGACGCGGCCGGTGGTGTCGTCGCACCAGATCCAGGACCAGTTGCAGCAAGCAGGAGTGGTGCCCCAGTTGTCTAGGACGGAGGGGTTGCCCCAGAAGGATTTTATGGCGAGGAGGGCCCTCTTGTCATCTTTGTGGCACCTGGTAGATGACGAAGGGGACGGATATGATAGCAAGAGAAGGAGGAGGGATAGGAATAAAGAGAGCGGATGGAGATCGGGAGCGGCCATCTCTTCAGCCGAGAAGAGGAGAATATATTTGAGTTGATGGTAGAGTTTAATATCCTATTATATTTGTATAGGCTGAGGATACCCGAGGCGTTTGCAGACTAAAAATGGTCCAACTCTGGAGGTGGATAATTGGTAAGAGTTGATGGTTTGCAGCTGCCGTGTTGAAATTTCAAGCTCCTGCGTTGTCAACTCCGGCTCCAGATAGCCAATCTGGAGACGCAAACAGGCAGCACTGAAGTTAATGATTGAAAGGAGAGGATGCATGTGCCTCAACTTATTTCATTTTCATTGCGAGCTTTTTTCCTCATACCAGCCGGCGTACCATCATGACGTCACTTGTCATGGTTCTACGTATTAATCCAAGTCAACAAGTCAGATGGACTAAATTAGAGGTCCGCTTGTAGCGAGTACCTCCGACGGATCTCTTTCAGCAGTCATCCAAGACTCAAGATCTGATATCCCCCCCCAGTCAGCTGCCCCGATCCTCATCTCCGCCTTCATCCCGATTAGCATTTGCCTCTTCCTCACAGCCGTCATTGATGCCTTCTCAATCCACTCCGTCGGATATCAGAGATTGGTTTTAACAAAAAGACAGTCCCTCCGGAGTGAACTCCGGGTATATGATCCACCTACGTTGTTATTGGTGTTCCTTTCTAATTTTTCTTTCCCTTTTATATAATGTAAATGGGTGTACAATCCGGTTTGGAAAAAAAATACTTGTAGCCGATATGGTTGTTATAGTCATTTTTTAAAATCGGGATATATAAGAATTGCTACGATAAAGATTAAGTAGCTCATTTATTCATAAAATCACGCCATGGTTTCTCATAGCAGAGTACGATACCCTAATGTATACATGCTAAAAATACTTGAACAAATTATTTTTCGCCACAAAAAAATCAGCAGCGGCAACTTATGAACAAATCTTTTTCGTTTTTTCGCCCTCGAATGTGAAAGTACTACACCCGTTTCTCTTGTACGTCTATTTTTTTCCCAAATATTTTTATCTCTGTGGTTGACGTGTTAGACGAAGGTCTAAAATCTATTTTTTTAAAATTACTGTCTATCACAGGTTTCGATCCTCTAGGTAATATTGCTTTTACCTAAAGTGGGTAAGTGTAGTGGATGATTGTCAAATCACTCCCGTTCCACATCATGAAAATCAAGCCAACAAGTCAACTTTTGAGGTTACAATATTAAATAAATCATACAACAATCAACTAATTAACTTTTAAGGGTTTAATAGTAAATCTAATTTATATCATCACTCAAATTATAAAATTAATCAAAATTATAACATAGCATTCTTCCTTCATGATGCTCACTTTCAAAGATTGTGTGATTAATTTTAAAAGAATTTGGTTATATGAATACGATAAAATATTATTTCTTTTTTTAAGGAAATTTTTTTTATTTTTTTATTGATATGAAACGGATGAACTTAATATTTTTTGGCAGTTATATCCTTATATATCCATATTGTTATTCTTTTATTGATACAGAGATCATTACCGATAACATTTTATTTTTAGTGACAATTATGGATATGTTCTATATCGCAAAAGTGTAACTTTAGTCGTATCAATGAAAAGGGTATCCATATTCATATTTGTATCCGCAAAAAATCACATCTTTATCCATTTCTACATCCGTTAGCATAAAAATACATATCCATATCTGTTTAAAACGAATATAGTGTTGGACATATATGAATATATTCATATTTATCAAAAAAATACGGACTTATTCATATATATTGTCTAGAAAAATAAAAATGCACTACGAGGAAAACAAGTTGTGGCTACGGAACTATACCCACGGATATGGGGCTTGTGGCCACAGAATTGGGTTCTAACCACACACGTCCTGGCCAGTAGCCATAGCTACACATCTCGTCGCGAGAGTTCTCTAACCATGAATATGTCGTGGCCACTACAAGTAGCCACAGAACTTGTCGTGGTCACATCTCTTGCATAAATATCCTCGTTACATATTTGAAGATTTTGATCACAGTATTGTAGCTATGAGAAACTAGTGGCCACCCAAATATCGTAGCCACAAGTTTCCGTAGCCACATTTCGTGACCACAACTTGTTTTTCTTGTAGTGATGGTATCGGTAACGATCTCTACATCAACAAAATAATAATAACAATATATATAAGGATATATCTGCTAGAAAAATATTAACTTCATATGTATTCATATCCTTAAAAAATAGGAATATTTTTTCTTAAAAAAATAATATTGTATCGTATTCATATAAATAAATTCTTTTAAAAATAATCACACAATCCTTGAAATTGGGCATCATGAAGGGAGAATGCTATTTTATAATTTGATTAATTTGGCACTAGGAGTGATGTTATAAATTAGATTTACTATTAAACCCTTACAAGTTGGTTGGTTTGTGCATGATTCATTTAATATTGTAACCTCAAAAGTGAGCTTGTTGGCTTGATTTTCGTCATGTGAACTAGGAGTGGTTTGGCAACCATGCACCATGAGTATTTCATGAGATTGCTGACATCAGAGAGATAGGCAATGTCATGGACGTTGGGAAAACCAATAAAAAGCAGACCGAAAAAAGAAAAAAAGTTCAAAAGATTGGTACATGTTTTAAATTTATTGATAAGCATATTTTTTTTTTTCAGTTTTAGTCATGTAGTTGTTATTTCTAAGACATTTATACCCGGCAAATCTTATAATTTTTTCAAATTACCTCAACGACCTTTGAAACAACATAATTTCCCCCTCAACCCTATAAACTTGTTAACCTTTACCCTACAGACCCTGTGGTTAACCCCCATCCATTTACCCGTTTAAACTAACCAGATTTTGTTATCTGCCTTTACATTATACCCATTTTGTTTATCAAATTTACATTGATTGTCACTCCCTCCTCACCCTATTCCTCATCTCCCTTTACCCACCCCACAAAAAACCCAACTCCTCGACATCCGCCGCCCTTGCCCTCCTCCTCCTCGACCTCCGCCGCCTCCTCCAGGTCTACTGCCCCCGACAATGGATTCAGTGCTACGCTTCTCAAGATCACACTTCTGATGATCACGGATCTCATCCTTGTGTGCGCAGACACGTTCTCATAGCAAAGACTCGTGTTGTCGTTCTATAAGAGTTCTTTCACCCTTCCCATGGTGCTCCTCCAGTGAGAAAACTGATGCTTGAACCGATCAACCCCGCTCGGATACAAGAAGTTGATGTGATCATCAACAAGAAGATATTATTGTACCATCTAAGGATGGTACTCAAGAATCTCACGATATATCAGTTCCCTGATATCATCTTTAGTCAATCTCCTCCTTTCGAACTCGAACTCAGATTTCAGAATCGGCT
Organism: Ottelia alismoides; assembly: GCA_037367405.1. NCBI lineage: Eukaryota > Viridiplantae > Streptophyta > Magnoliopsida > Alismatales > Hydrocharitaceae > Ottelia > Ottelia alismoides. Next base: position 554,053 of record JAZKJV010003206.1, read on the forward strand.
GCATGGATAGTTCTCATTCAGGATCAGCCAAACCCACAAAGTATGGATCACGCAGCGCCTTCTCAATAGAAGGTCAATCTCTGGGATCGAACGTGAGCAACCTCTCGAGAAGATTAAGCGCGAGAGGATCAACACTGGGGAACTTCCGGGACAGAGGAACGTCGGAGGAGGCCACAAGCCCACCTCAGCCCTCCCCCACCCCCTTCCCACCCTCCAGCCCAGGCACCCAAGCCTGGACTCCCCCCACCCACCCTCTAGCCCAGGCATTCCTCAATACCAGCGGGATTATGCCAAAGATGTCATTGAGGTGAAGCAACAAGTAGCACAGACAGCGAAAGTTCCCAATCCCAGACGTTGAAGAAGAGGATGAAGGAGGATGATAAGGAAGGAGAGAGGGAGATTAAAGATCCACCGTTCATTTTCTTTGATTTGATTAACCCAAGTTTAACTCAAGTTTTTGAATCCAATAAAGTTAAAGATGATGGCAGGGTTTGTGGTGTAAGACAGAGCAAGTTTACGGGGTCGAGGGGGGAGCTAGGTTGTTTCAAAGATCGTAGAGGTAATTTGAAAAGATTAGAGGGTCTGTCAGGTAAAAATCCCTAATGGGTTTACTGATGGATGCAGGGTAACGGTACACACATAAATATAAACGGTTTCTAAATATCATCAGGTAGTTATCAAATAAGCAGAATAATTAGTGTTGTTAATAAAGTTCCAACATGCAGTAGCTAAAAGATCCTTTCCAACTATTTATTGTGAAAAAAATGAAAATTTTAAAATAGATTGTAAAAAATATTTCTGTACGGCATAAAAGAATATCAACTTATTTTTATAGAAATGAAATGCAAAGAGAAAACTGTATCAGAAATGGTGGCAAATTCTTATTTGTTTAAATGAAATAAAAAAAGTTAGTTTCTACAATTTCATTCATATCGAATATCAGAATAATAGAGCCGATATAGACATGATTAAATGGAACCCGCATGTTTATTATTAATTTAATAATTTCAAGATTCATTGAAAGATGGAAAAGGGGAGAAGTACCGATGAGCAAAAAATCCACCTCTTTAATAATCGTGAATTGTAGTATAGGAAGTGAATTTCGGTCGATCAAAATACCACAATCTTTGAATGTTGCGAAGTATTTTTACTTGGCAAGTCTACCAAGGTCGAACACAGGGAACAGAGATTTTTAGTTGCACGGTCTTGAATCAATTTAAATAATTGATAAATGCGTGATTAATTTATGTGTGGGGAAAATATAATACAAATGTAAAGAAAATAAGCAAAGGAGATTAAGCCCAAGATTTGTGAATTTAAACATGGTAATTCCTTCAAAAATATGATCAATAGTTTCACGAAAGTAATCACAAATCAAAATGGAACTGACGTAATGCTTCAAGTTAATAAATTTATGCTCATAAAAATTTGAAGCAAAATATACAGTCTTCAATTGCCTCCGATTCAAGTCCTCGAATAGCTACCAATATTCTGGGAGGAGTCGATCTAAATTAATCTTCAGAGAAATTGAGAATAATCAACTAAGATTTGATCAAATTAACATCCCCAACCGAACTCCTGCATAAGATATCGTTAAATTCCCGATCATCAACATGTCAAAAATTAGCCTGCAAAAGTCTATGATGATCCTCAAATAATAATTAATAACAAACACCCTCAGATCTGATCACACACTATGCTAAGTGATAGAGCACAGAATTAGCTTCGAAATGACATATTATATGCTAAAATCGGAGTCCATATGAAAAAGATATGCTCAATTGAAATTATAGGGACTAAAATGTAAATAGAACAAAATTTTCCTTGCAAAGAGGTCCCTGGGAGGGACTTATCTGTAATTTCACAAAGTCGCAGGGCACTTTTGTAATTTACCCCAGGAGGGGGTATTTCTGTAAATCCTGGAACTTCTGGGGGCGTCGATGCAATTTTCCCACCGCGTACGTGCGCTGCACGTGCACCGCAGGTTCGGATGACGGAGCAGGGGCTCGAGGTCCCGAGCCTGTGGTTCGGCTTGGGGATGAGGTTCGGGGCTCCGAACCAGAGGCTTGGGGGAGGGCGAGGTTCGGAATGCCCGAGCCTCAAGGCTTGGGCCTAGGCTCGAGAAGGGGACACGTGGCAGGCCTGGAGCCGTTGGATCAAGGGGTTGAGCCCCTGATCCGATGGTGGCTGGGCGTTGTGATGGAGGGCGGGGCGGCCGAAAGAGCTGGGCGAGGGCGGCACCCCCGTGTGGCGAAGGTGAGGCGTGGCGGCGAGCGGAGGCAGGTGAGCCTAGGGCGTAGGCTCCGCGAGGCGGAGGTGGTGGCGATCGGCGGAGGGCGGAGCAGGAGGCGGAGGCTCCGTGCGAGGCGGAGGTGCCGCGGGGGCGGCGATCGGTTGGGCCTCGAGGCGGTGGGGGCGGAGCGGAGGCCAAACAGAGGCGCTGGCGGCCGGAGGTGGAGATGCTGCTGGCAGCCGAGGCGATAGCGGAGGCGGCGGCGATGGCCGAACAGTAGGGGTACTTGCAATCGTTAGACCAAAAATCGGAGGAGGGTGTATCGCCAGAGGCTGGAGATGGGTTTCGTGTGGAGGGAGAAGGGGGCGGAGCACCAGCCTGTGCGAGGCCGGCGGCAGTTAGAGGGGAAGTCGAGGCGGAGGAGCTCACCTCGAGGAAGGAGGGTGCCCTCTGCAGCCGTGCGACGGCTGGATCACTCCGGAGGCTCCTCTGTGCCGTGCTGTCACCAGGGCATCGGAGCTTGCTCCAGTAATGGCGGATGTGGAGCTGGGCTGCGGTAGGCATGGCTTTATAGGAGGCGTGAGGACGGCGGTTACACGCGAGGGGAAGGTGAACGGGCCATGCACGACGGCTTGATGGCCGTGCATGGCGGGGGTGGTGGTCAAACGGCTGGAAGAAGGTGCGTTGGGGAAGAAGGCCTGGGTCACGTGCTAGGCACGTGACCTGGGGTGGGGCGGCTGGAGAGAGAGTGGGGGTGCCACGTGGCACGCCCAGGAGCTGCCACGTGGCGCCCCCAAAAAAATTTCAAAATTTGTAGACAAAGAAAAATAGAAAAGAAATAGCAGGAGACCTCGGATCGAAAAAATTCCTTTACGAAAGTTGTTCGTCTTGTTGAGATCTACAACTTTCATGAAGGACGCGGGAGCAAAAGAGGTCTCTTGTGCGAAGTGGTATTTTTGGTGGCTTTCCATGTGTACGAAAAACCGAATTTTGGAGTTTTGTAATTTTTTTGGTGATTTTAAAGGGGGATAAAAATTATAGAAAAAATACGATAAAATACAAAAAAATTAATTACACGCTAATCTATTTTTTTTGGATTTTAATGAATAAGAAAATAGAAAAATAAATTAGAAGTTAGAAACGCACAACTTTTGTACAGACCGACAACGGACACTTGGACTTGGTCAGTTTCTTTGATCTCAGTTTAGATCTGGATTTGGATTTTTACGTCTCTTAATAAAACTTTCATCAAAGAACAAAAATAAAAAAAGAAATAAAATTAAAAGGATTAATTATGCACATAAAAACTCAGGTCAAAATTAGCAACAAGTTAAAATGTACAAAAGAGGCCCAAAACCCAACTTTCACATATGAGCTCCGAATTTTATGAAATTGGTCTTGTTTTGAAGGTATTTGAAAATGGAGTAATTTAAAAGTGAGTAGACCAAAATCGGACACTGCATGTGGGAGATATGCTCATTTTAGTCTGTCAGATGTGAAATTTGACTTTGGGATTATTTGACACTTATTGAGGTTAGTAATTTTTTGTATTTTTTATTTAATTAAGTTAGTAATATCTACACAATGGAGGTAGTTTCGGATCAATCGGAGTTAGGAAGAATTAATTTAAAATAAGAGAAGTTAGTGGCTTTTTGGGCTAATTTACACATGGGATTTTTAATGCAATTTATGCAGATGAAATGCAGATATTATTAACACATGCATGATGGCTAATAATGCTCTATTAATGATATATTACATGTGAATGATGGAGGACAGAGCCTAAATGACCAATTTTAGCATGATGAATACGAGATTCATCATACCCCTATACTTAGACCATGCTCGTCCCCGAGCATGAATGAATGACTTAGTTGAATACATCCCTGACTGTGCAAGTGAATTTACAAGGCTCAATTCATAGAAGACCCTTAATTTGAGTGATCCTAAAATTCCATGCTTAACCAAGCTTTAATCAAAAGGAACCCAACTTCTCTAATTTTCAGGCTCTCTTTTTGTACATATAGTATAAGGATATGATTCTTAGTGTACTGCATTCATGAGAGTCAAGTCGAGACATCACCCAAAGTTCCAATCCAAGAGACTCTCCTCTAGACCTGATCCTCAACCCTAGGGAATAAGTCTATTCTTGCTTCAGTCAACTGTCTCATTAGTTTGTCAGACTTGAAAGTTGTAGATGGACGGCCAGTTAATGGAGGGCATAGGATTGTGTCTGATTTTCTCTCCCTTTCATTGGAACAAGGTGCCTCTCGAGTGCCTTATTACTCAACACAAGTATATTTTATTTTGTTGATCAATGTGTCCGTCAAGAGAATTTGGAGTTGTCTGCACTTGTTTTTCTGGGAGTACACCGGGGTGTGTCTCTTTTGAGTATCTAAGATACCTTCGACACCCAGACTTGTATCGCTTACGATGCAGAGCCTTTTATGGTGTCAGCCCGACTCCTTGGTCCTAATTAGCGCTTGGTCCAAGTGGACACTTTGAAAAATGTTTGGGAGCGCTCGCCATTGGTGGAAGCTCACTTAGAATTTGACTTTGGGTGATAGAGCTTTTCTTTGACATTTCTTTTTCTTTTCTTTTGTTGGCTAGCTCCACTGCTTTTACCAAAAGTTGGTGCACACTGATCAACAATTTTTCTTAAGTTTCATCACACCCTGGCACTTAGGTCATTTATCAAAAAGATAGCATATGAATCTTGTTCACATACTGGCTAGTGTTTTGCTGACACTCAGGTTTTCTGAAGCCTTCATTAACTTTATCCCATCCTTGAATATCATCAGATCGGGTCTAAACTCAAATCTCTAGTCCTAGTTCCTCAAGTGAAATCTCAACTCATCTCATCAATCATGCAGTTGTGAAAGTGATTTGTGCTGATCATATTCTTTGAAGGTAGAGATAAGAGTGCAATATAGCGCTCAAATCTTTCAAACTAGGGAAGTGCGGATTTATTAAGTTCAAAACCCTAATGACTAAGGCAGGCTAACTCAGAATCTCAAGATCTCAGAAATCAGTGTCCTAAAAAATCCTCAAGCCTTGAGTGATGGTGAATGTGTCAGGAATATATCGACCAAGGAATGCATGAAATGCTTGATGAAATGCAAGACCATGAGTGATGATTTTTTTTTAATGCAAATTTTTTTCTCTTTTTTTTTGATTTTTTTGGTGTGTTTGTTTTTTTTGGAAAACATGTAATATACACACTACTTGTACCCATCCCCGATGTTAGATAAAAATGATTAAAGTACGAACTATGGATAAAGTAGATAAATTATATACAAACACCCCCCCCTATACTTAGCCTGTGTTATGTCCTCATGGAACAAAGTGAAATGTTGACATAGCTCGTACTAAATATAGAGGGATTAAAACAAAAGAAGAGAAGTGATGTATAAACAATGGTAGCGGTCCCCCTATACCTAGGCTCGGGTCAGCCTAAGTATAATCGGATAATTACAGAGGGGGAACCGGGAAGAATTTCGGATGTACAAGAGAGTGTAGGTTCCGGAGAGGAGTGCTATCTGGGAAGATCAAAATTTTCATCAAAATCTATGCCCTGAGTGAAGGAGATCTGTTCAACTTGTACTAATTGCTCATTGGATTCGACAAAATGTTTAAGCAGCTGACCGTTGACCATAGATGTTTGCGTGCTATCTGCGGTCTCTGAGATCTCAACACTCCCATTATTGTGTACCTCTCTTACAATGAAGGGTCCCGTCCATTTTGATTTCAATTTCCCTTGGAAAATTTTCAACTTTGCATTAAATAGCCAAACTTTCTGCCTTGGGACAAAGATCTTTGTTCGAATGTTCTTGTCATGCCATCTCTTTACTTTGTCTTTGTAGATGGTGTTGTTTTCATAAGCATGATTTCGGATTTCAGATAGTTCATTCAAATTCATCTCTCGGTTCTTCTTTCCTTGGTGACAGTTCCAATTAATCTTTTTGATTGCCCATTCTGATTTATGCACGAGTTCTGCGGGCAAATGGCTGGTTTTCCATATACCATTCTAAACGGGGAGGTGCCCAATGGGGTCTTATAAGCCGTCCGGTAAGCCCATAGAACTTGGTCCAGGAGTTGGGACCAGTTCTTCCTGTCAGGGCGAACGAGCTTCTGTAAAATTCCTTTAACCTCCTTGTTTGACACCTCGGCCATGCCATTGGATTGTGGGTGGTAAGGAGTAGCGACACGGTGCTCGATGCCGTATTCCTTAGTCAACTTCTTCGCCTCCCGGTTGACAAAGTGGCTTCCCCTATCAGATATTAAAACTTTTGGAATTCCAAACCTCGAAATAATATGATCTTTCAAAAACTTGCAAACAGTTTTGCTATCTACAGCTTGAGTAGGGATAGCCTCCACCCATCTAGATAAATAATCTACCACGAGAAGAATATATTCAAATCCTTGACTATTAGGGAATGGGCCCATAAAGTCAATGCCCCATGCATCGAATACGTCACAGATGATCACTGGTTGCATAGGCATGGCATCTTTGGAAGCAATGGTTCCTCCCATTCTCTGACAGATGGGGCACGACCTCACAAAATTGTAAGCATCCTTAAACAAGGTCGGCCAGTAAAATCCACATTGCAATATCTTCTCAGCGGTCCTCTTCCCAGAGTGATGTCGTCCCGCCTCCAAGGTGTGGCATAGATTGAGGTTACTTTGATATTCCTCTTGAGGAATACATCTTCTCCATATGCAATCCGGTCCTTCAAAGAAAAGGAAGGGATCTTCCCAATGATAGTGTCTCGCTTCAGATATGAGTCGATCGATTTTGTTTTTGGGCCAACCTCGAGGAACTTCATTGGTGACGAGATAATTCACTGTGTCTGCATACCAAGGGAGTGAGTCAATAGCAGAAATTGACTCGTCTGGGAAGGTTTCACGGATGGATTCAGATTCCGGAATTTTGTTATGTTCAATCTGTGATAAATGATCAGCCACGACATTCTTAACGCCAGGTTTGTCCTTAATCTCTAAATCAAATTCTTGAAGCAATAGAATCCATCTCAGAAGTCGTGCTTTTGCGTCCTTTTTGGCCATTAAATAGCGAATGGCAGAATGGTCTGTGTAAACTGTCACCTTAGATCCTAGAAGTATTGATCGAAATTTTTCCAAGGCAAAAACCACAGCAAGCATTTCTTTTTCCGTCACAGTGTAATTTTTCTGAGCAGGGTCTAAAACTTTGCTTGCGTAGTGAATAGCATACGGGATTCCATCTTTTCGTTGTCCTAATACAGCCCCTACAGCGAAATCGGATGCGTTCGTCATGATGTCGAAGGGAAGAGACCAGTCGGGAGCTTGTAGGACGGGAGTCTCAGTGATCCTTCTCTTGAGTAATTGGAATGCTTCTAGACACTTATAATCAACCATGAATTCGGTGTCTTTCCCAAGAAGGTCAGTTAGCGGTCGGGCAATTTTTGAAAAATCTTTGATAAATCTCCTGTAAAATCCGACATGCCCTGGAAAAGACTGTACTTGTTTCACATTTGTAGGTGGCTCAAGCTTTTTGATCACATCAACTTTGGCAGGGTCAACTTCCATTCCATTCCTGGAGATGACATGCCCCAATACAATACCCTCTTTCACCATGAAATGGCTTTTCTCCCAAGAGAGCAACAGATTCACTTCCCTGCACTTTTGGAGGACTCAATCCAGGTGCGCTAGACAATCATCGAATGAATCACCATGAATCGAGAAGTCATCCATGAAGACCTCCAGGAAATCCCCGACCATGTCTGCAAAAATTGCAATCATGCATCGCTGAAAGGTGCCGGGGGCATTGCAAAGCCTAAAAGGCATTCGCTTGAATGCGTGTGTGCTGAAGGGACATGTAAAAGTAGTTTTTTCCTGGTCCTCGGGGGCGATGGCTACCTGATTGTAGCCCGAGTACCCGTATAAGAAACAGAAGTATTCTCTCCCTGCCAATCTCTCCAGGATTTGATCAATAAAAGGCAGTGGAAAGTGATCCTTCTTCGTTGTAGCATTCAGGCGCCTGTAATCCACACAGACACGCCACGACGTAGGTACCCGTGTTGTAATCTCTTCTCCCTCCTCATTGGTGATAATCTGGAGTCTTGACTTTTTCGGGACTACATGCAAAGGTGACACCCATTTGGAGTCGGAGATGGGATACATGAACCCAGCTTTACACCATTTTTCGATCTCAGTCTTAACCACTTCCCGTAAGTTTGGATTCAATCTACGTTGGCATTCATGGGAGGGTTTATCATTATCTTCCAAGTAAATATGGTGTGACCACAGGGCTGGGTTAATCCCTGGGAGATCAGACAATCTCCAGCCTATAGCCTTGCGATTTTTCTCCAAAACATTAAGCAGGCGGATCTCCTGCTCTTCGGCAGTTGTGAGCTGATGACGACCGGAAATTGTCCCTTTTCTCCTACAAGGAAGGCATACTTAAGTGTAGGGGGCAATGGTTTGAGTTCAGGTAAGTCAATGATGTTTCTCGAATCTGGTCCTGTCAGTGATGTTTCTTGTTGTGATGTGGATGCTTGTAGTGTATCAATGTTGGCCACCATCGTGGTTGTATCAGGGATCGGATCGCTAATGATGGAATGAGGTGTGGCAATCGCCGCGTCCGATCTGTGTACCTTACTCAAGGATTGTCCATAAGGAGATGTACTGACAGGTCTAGAGTGGCCTCTGAGTCTCCTAGAGTATAGGTAGATGCATGAATGAGCTGGCAGACTAAGTCATCAACAATTTCCTCACTAGATGAGGTTGATTCTATCATAGCGGTTGGGTTTTGTCTCCAGGTCCCAATTGTTGGTTCTGTAATTTCAGTCTCAGTTTCTGATTTTTCAGACTCGGTGCTCGACTCAGTGTTAGGTCTTTGGAACCTAGTTTGCTGCATTTTAAGTTCAACTTTTCCAAACTGGATTCTCCCGGATGTGTAATCAAATATAGCTCCTGCGGTCGTAAGGAAGGGTGGCCCTAGTATCATCTGGGAATCATTCCAATTTCTAGGGACATCCATGTCAAGAATTGTAAAATCCACTGGGTAGTTTTGTCCCTCTATGTTGATGATAATGTTTCAAATCTCTCCCCCAGGTCGCTTAGTTGATGTGTCTGCGAATTGAAGTACGGCTGCAGATTGTTTAAGAGGACCTAGATTTAGATGCTCATATAGGGTTGTGGGCATGAGATTGATGGATGATCCATTGTCTAACAATGTTCTTGCAAACTTGATTTCCTTAATGTAGCTAGTGACAAAGTGAGCACCCATGTCTCTCTTCTTTCTTGGCAGCTCATTTTTTATAAGACGAGATGTGGCTACTAAGAGTATGTGTTTCTTTGTTCGGCTAGGAGTTTGTTTGCTGGCCCTAGTTGGTGTGCATCTCACCATCAGGTATTTTCGAAAAGCCGAGTCTATTTCTATCATCTCGTCTAGGGACAGAGTGACCTTAATATTTTCCTTACAGATGCGGGCCATCTCTTCATCATTTTTATGGTTTTTTATGTTTTTCTTCTTTCCTGTCGTAAGAGCACGGGGGAAAGGAATGGACTTGGTATGATCAAGAACATCACTTTTATTGAATGAAAAATTTCTTACAGGACTTGGACTTGGACTAAAAACAGGGAAATTTGTGGTTGGTGGCATTTGTTTGTCAGACTCAGACTCAGACTCTCCATTATATCCGGGTGGTGTGGGTGGGACTTGTTCTTTCTCCTTCTGTCTTCCTTTGTCAATTCCCCCAGGGTTGTGTGAATTGGTGGACACTAGGGCTATGTCTTCGTGTTCCTTCGCTCGATCATGCATGGTTACGGTCCTTCCGCTCCTAAGAGATATATGATAAGAGTTATTATTCAAGAAGGGCTCAAGTTCAGGTACGGAATAGTCAGAGATTAATACCTAATTGTGTCCAAGGCTATTTAGGTTAGCCTGGACTTGGGCTGGAATCACGGTCTGGGGTGCAGTCACCTCATCTCTCCAACGAGAGAGTCGATTTATGTCGACTCTCATATCATGAAGCTCATCCAGCACTCGCTGGAGCTCTGGAGAGATAGCAGAAGAGGAGGACCCTTGGCCCTGCCTGGCCTGAGGTCGCTGATACTGGCCTTGTTGGCTTTGGCGTGGGTTCTGCTGTGGATGAGGTTGCGGGTTCTGATATCCCGTGCGATATTGCTGCCTCTGCTGCAGTTGAGGCTGGTAGGTGGGCTGGGCTTGCGGTGGACGAGGGTTTGGAGTAGAGTTTTGGCCTGAGCGATTGACCGGTTCCGAATTATACCAGACTTCGTTTATCTCCATGACCTGTGGAGGTTCCTCAAAATCAGTCTGAGCGGAGGTTTCATCAGTTTGAGTGGACAAGACTTGGTCTCCACCCCAATGGCTCTGTTGCCCTACCCCTTGACCTTGAATGTAGTAAATTTGGTGTATGGGTGCGGGGGGTGCAATATTTGATACTCTGTCAGCCAATTCCTCCATTTGTTTCGGCAATTTAGCTAATTTCTCCATATCAGATGATTTATGGATCTCATCCACCTTTTTATAAATCTGCTCAACCATAGTTAGCTTATAAGCTATTATTCCCATGTCAGCATTGTGGTCAGTTGTAAGATTATTCGCCATCTTTTTAGAGCCAGCTATGTAAGCCCGGCTAGTGGTTTGTGCACGGCTAGATTCAGCAAGTTTTTCGAACACCTTGTAGACGGTGTCCTTGTGGCGCCCCATATAGCTTCCTCCGCAGGATGCACTAACCAACCCTTGAGTCTCAGGGTTCAGCCCGCTCACAAGACTTTGGACCAGCATCATTTTACTTATCCCGTGTCGTGGGCATTTTTGTACTAAGTCTGTGAATCTTTCCCAGGTTTCGTGAAATGGTTCATTCGGGTGTTGGGTGAAACTCGTGAGCTTGATCCTCATTTGATTAATTCTACTAACTGGGTAGAATTTCTTTAAAAACAAAGTCTTGAATGTGGCCCATGTAGTGACTATTTCCCCTAGATTTTTCAGCCAGTAAGCCGCCTTATCAGTCAAGGCGAAGGGGACATCTCTCAACCTTATGTAGTCTTGGCTAACCCTAGGGTGGCAGAGGTTAGCATAGACTAACTCGAAGTCGCGGAGAAAGATATATGGTTCTTCATGATTATTTCCTCCGAATTTTGGCAACAGTGCAAGGAAATGTGGTTTTTGTTCGAACGCATCCTCAGGGGGGACAGGTCTCAATTAGTTATAGTCTTCATCTAATTCCGGGAGATACGTGTCTTCCATAGCATCCTCGCCTTGTTGTATTAATGCCAACTGCATCTTAAGTAGTTCATTGGTTTGTTCAGCAGCTGTTATCCTAACCAAGAGTGCCCGAATGGGGTCATTGCCGTTCTCATCATCAGCAGGGTTCTTCTTTGGAGGCATTGTGATTCACCTTCAGAAAGGAAGAGTTCAGTGTTAAGTGTCGGAATTGAATGAGGTTTTTGCTAAGGATAAGAGATTCCTTAGCGAAGGAGTGAAAAGAATAAGATGCTAAGATAAGGAGGATGGAGGGAGTCCTTATGAGGAAGCAGACACAAAGCAAACACAAACCAATTTTCAGGTTCACCACTCAACACGAATGAAGGCACGTCAGGGTTCGACCGCTTATCTTTTCAATTTTAATTTAATGACAAGACAATCTTGCAAATTAAGCGGAGCTGTTAGGTACCGAAATATTTCATAAAGACTGTCCCGAGTTCATACAACTAGTTGCACCCACTTTCAGCCAGTATAGATGTAAGTACGGACCGTTTAAACGGCTACCCGTGTTACTTGAGGACGGTGCCTTCCGCGGTGTCCTCTAAACCACCTACTCTGCTAAGGGAAGTCGGACCGTAAACGGCTACCCGAGACCCTCACTGAAAAGTAGCTAATTATTTTTAAAATCAGTAGTCTGAATGAAGTATTTCGACTTTTGGCTCTGCCCTAAGGTGTGCGATCTTGTCCTTACACAAACAATGAGTGGGTTTCTCTCCACCAAACAAAAGTTAATTTTAGGTCAGTTTATTTACAGTCACCTTGATTAGCAGCCCCAATTTTTGATTAAGGTTATGACTGTAGTTTATGTGAGCACAGAAATTCACGCCTAACGAGCAGTCCCAATTCCGTTAATTCCTAAGTTGTAAAACTCGAGGAGGGAGAATCGAAAAAGCCAATGCAAGCGTAAATCAATGATGCATGCTTAAGAGAAGGACTTACAGTGAATCCTCACGTTCTTCATGCGGGATGCAAGACAAGGAATTTAAAATTTACGCTAAATGATATGCACAGATGAAAACGCCCTAAACAGATAGTTCTATTAGCAGGAAGAATTGATTTAAAATTTGGCTAATGTTGAACGATCTATAGTGCGTTTAATTAGTGAAAATGTGTGGCCTAAAGATTACGAGCACAATCAATGATAAACAAGCAAGCGTATATGTGCCTAAGTCCTAAGCCACTCAAGTCGGGTCCCAACCACACAGAAGGGGTTGAAACAGACCCGACACACCACAAGAATGTTCAGTCTTAATTATTACAAGGGTTCAAGGAGAGGGACCCTGAGAATATTGCAAAAATTAAACCTATGCTAAGCTCTCTCTCACAAAATTAAAATTCGGTCTTCATAGCAGATTCTTGAATTAATATCGAAATCCAGCTCCCAGAAGTCTGCGAAGAGAGAATTTGCGGTTAGTAGCAGAAGTAAGAGAGAAATGCAAAATAAAATGCAGAGAAAAAAAATACACAAAAATTAATCTTACAAAAATTAATCATAAAAAAATGATTTAAAACCCTAAAAATCACCGTTCCCCGGCAACGGCGCCATTTGATGAACGCGAAATCTACCTCTTTAATAATCGTGAATTGTAGTATAGAAAGTGAATTTCGGTCGATCAAAATACCACAATCTTTGAATGTTGTGGAGTATTTTTACTTGGCAAGTCTACCAAGGTCGAACACAGGGAACGGAGATTTTTAGTTGCACGGTCTTGAATCAATTTAAATAATTGATAAATGCTTGATTAATTTCTGTGTGGGGAAAATATAATACAAATGCGAAGAAAATAAGCAAAGGAGATTAAGCCTAGGATCTGTGAATTTAAACGTGTTAATTCCTTCAAAAATATGATCAATAGTTTCACGAAAGTAATCACAAATCAAAATGGAACTGACGTAATGCTTCAAGTTAATAAATTTATGCTCATAAAAATTTGAAGCAAAATATCCGGTCTACAATTGCCTCCGATTCAAGTCCTCGAATAGCTACCAATATTCTGGGAGGAGTCGATACAAATTAATCTCCATAGAAATTAAGAATAATCAACTAAGATTTAATCAGATTAGCATCCCCAACCGAACTCCTGCATATGATATCGTTAAATTCCCGAGCATCAACATGTCAAAAATTAGCCTGCAAAAGTCTATGATGTTCCTCAAATAATAATTGATAACAAACACCCTCAGATCTGATCACAAACTATACTAAGTGATAGAGCACGGAATTATCTTCGAAATGATATATTATATGCTAAAATCGGAGTCCATATGAAAAAGATATGCTCAATTGAAATTGCAGGGACTAAAATGTAAATAGAACAAAATTCTCCTTGCAAAGAGGTCCCTGGGAGGGACTTATCTGTAATTTCACAAAGCCGCAGGGCACTTTTGTAATTTACCCCAGGCGGGGGTATTTCTGTAAATCTTGGAACTTCTGGGGGCGTCGATGCAATTTTCGCACCGCGCACGTGCGCTGCACGTGCACCACAGGTTCGTATGACAGAGCAGGAGGCTCAGGGTCCCGAGCCTGTGGTTCGGCCCGGGGCTGAGGTTCGGGGCTCCGAACCAGAGGCTTGGGGAAGGGTGAGGTTCGGAATGCCCGAGCCTCAAGGCTTGGGCCTAGGCTCGGGAAGGGGACACGTAGCGGGCCTGGAGCCGTTGGATCAAGGGGTTGAGCCCCTGATCCGACGGTGGCTAGGCGTTGTGATGGAGGGCGGGGCAGCCGAAGGAGCTGGGTGAGGGCGGCACCCCCGCGCGACGAAGGCGAGGCACGGCGGCGAGCGGAGGCTGGTGGGCCTAGGGCGGAGGCGCTGCGAGGCGGAGGTCGTGGCGATCGGCGGAGGGCGGAGCTGGAGGCGGAGGCTCCGCGCGAGGCGGAGGTGCCGCGGGGGCGGCGATCGGTTGGTCCTCGAGGCGGTGGGGGCGGAGCGGAGGCCAAACAGAGGCGCTGGCGGCCGGAGGTGGAGATGCTGCTGGCGGCCGAGGCGATAGCGGAGGCGGCGACGATGGCCGAACAGTAGGGGGTACCTGCAATCGTTAGACCAAAAATTGGGGGAGGGTGTATCGCCAGATGCTGGAGATGGGTTTCGTGTGGAGGGAGAAGGGGGCGGAGCACCGGCCTGTGCGAGGCCGGCGACAGTTAGAGGGGAAGTCGAGGCAGAGGAGCTCACCTCGAGGAAGGAGGGTGCCCTCTACAGCCGTGCGATGGCTGGATCACACCGGAGGCTCCTCTGTGCCGTGCTGTCACCAGGGCGTCGGAGCTTGCTCCAGTAATGGCGGATGCGGAGCTGGGCTGCGGTAGGCGTGGCTTTATAGGAGGCGTGAGGACGGCGGTTACGCGCGAGGGGAAGGTGAAAGGGCCATGCACGGTGGCTTGATGGCTGTGCATGGCGGGGGTGGTGGTGAAACGGCTGGAAGAAGGTGCATTGGGGAAGAAGGCCTGGGTCACGTGCTAGGCACGTGACCTGGGGTGGGGCGGCAGGAGAGAGAGTGGGGGTGCCACATGGCACGCCCAAGAGCTGCCACGTGGCGCCCCCAAAAAAATTTCAAAATTTATAGACAAAGAAAAATAGAAAAGAAATAGCAAGAGACCTCGGATCGAAAAAATTTCTTCACAAAAGTTGTTCGACTTGTTGAAATCTACAACTTTCATGAAGGACCCGGGAGCAAAGGAGGTCTCTTGTGCGAAGTGGTATTTTTGGTGGCTTTCAATGTGTGCGAAAAACGAATTTTGGAGTTTTGTAATTTTTTTGGTGATTTTAAATGGGATAAAAATTATAGAAAAAATACGATAAAATACAAGAAAATTAATTACATGCTAATCTAATTTTTTTGGATTTTTAATGAATAAGAAAATAGGAAAATAAATTAGAAGTTAGAAACACACAACTTTTGTACAGACCGACAACAGACACTTGGACTTGGTCAGTTTCTTTGATCTCAGTTTAGATCTGGATTTCGATTTTTGCGTCTCTTAATAAAACTTTCATCAAAGAACACAAATAAAAAAGAAATAAAATTAAAAGGATTAATTATGCACATAAAAACTCAGGTCAAAATTAGCAAAAGTTAAAATGCGCAAAAGAGGCCCAAAACCCAACTTTCACATATGAGCTCCGAATTTTATGAAATTGGTCTTGTTTTGAAGGTATTTGAAAATGGAGTACTTTAAAAGTGAGTAGACCAAAATCGGGCACTGTTTGTGGGAGATATGCTCATTTTAGTCTGTCAGATGTGAAATTTGACTTTGGGATTATTTGACACTTATTGAGGTTAGTAATATTTTTGTATTTTTTATTTAATTAAGTTAGTAATATCTACACAATGGAGACAGTTTCGGATCAATCGGAGTTAGGAAGAATTAATTTAAAATAAGAGAAGTTAGTGGCTTTTTGGGCTAATTTACACATGAGATTTTTAATGCAATTTATGCAGATGAAATGCAGATATTATTAACACATGCATGATGGCTAATAATGCTCTATTAATGATTAATTACAGGTGAATGATGGAGGACAGAGCCTAAATGACCAATTTTAGCTTGATGAATACAAGATTCATCAAGTACCATGAAAATAGGGTTAAAAATTTTTATTGAAGTTTGAGAGTATACCATAATGTATTTTCTTATACTTTATTTTTATATGACGATTGTAACAAAGCGATAGTGAACAAAAGTGTGGGATACAGTTCACTTAGGAGCAACAGTAGCATATGGATCAAATATGTATATTCGGCAATTCATCCGATGACTACCCGGTCACTAGAAAAGCTCCAATGGGCACCAGCATTTCCGATGAGACCAATGGGACAATGGTGAGTTTAATATAGTTTCTTTCTTTATTTAATTCGTTATTGATATAGTTATAGAGATTGAAAAAATTGTATCACCCCATATATATGCAGTCGTCTGTCTAGAAGTACTCCGAAAAGGATCTGCAGTAATATTGAATAGGAATCCTACAACATAAATGGAATCCCCATCAAATATCATTAGACTGAGTACTAGTAATTTCATATTCGGTCAAGATCTTGGCTTTTAATTTCTATCAAAAGGCCATCTAGAGAAGATCAAGGCAAAAGAAGAAGGATATTTATCACTTGTTCCCTTCTTAACTTCTACAATATCAATTATTTCCCTTCCTTTTTCGTAATATTAATTGTGCCCCTATATTCTTACGAAATTCACAATTTATTGAGCTGAATTTTTTCTGGCTTTTATTTCAATGAATTAATTACAAATGAAAATGCAGTCGTTGCAACCCAAAGAAGTGTCAAACAAAAATTATTCAATTCTCAAGCAAAAATAAATAAAGAAGAAAATGTAGTAAGAGAATTTCCTATTTAATTTACCAACATAGCTAACAGGATCGAATTCAGGGAGGCTACCAAAACCCCCAGGGTTATTATATGCAATGGAAAATCAATGAAAGAATAAAGGAATTCCTATGCACACTATGCTTGGTTATTGTGTTTTTGAATTTTGTATATTTTTTATTAAATTTTATATTTTTTATTTGGTTTTCATATTTTTAATTTTTTATTCTCATTTTTGCAAAATATTTTTAAAAAAACAATGGAATAAATAAAGCAAAATTTAAAACAAAAACCTCTCTTTTTTATTATTCAAATATATCAGAAATGATCATAAAATTAAATTAAAATTGCTTTTAAGTTTTTGATAAAATTTTAATATTTTTTATGATTTTTCCATATTTTCCACAATTTTTATATCATTTAAATAAATCTAAAAATATGTAATAAAATAAACAGAAAATAAAATGAATGATTTTGCAGTTTTAAAATAACAAATAGAGTAAAAAATGGATGAAATATATATAGAATGAAAGGTATTTTTAAAATTTCCAGAAATCCATTTTTCTGATTTTTTGGATTTTTAATTGAAATATAAGATTTTTTTATATTTTAAGAGTTTTTGTGATTTTTATGATTAATTAAAATGCCAAAACTGCAGAGAAATTGAAATAAATCAAATAAGCAGATAATATTTTTTAGAATTTTTTATATTATTTTTAAAATTTTTTATCGATTTTGGGGTGCAAATAATGAATCTTTATGATATTTTAAAATCTTTAAAATTAATAAAAATAATGAAAACGTGAAATGCAATTTAGGGATGCAAGAAGTGTGTGGCAAAAAGCTATATGAATTTTTGCAGATTTTTTTAAAATGGTTATAATATTTGTTATTTTATTTTCAATATGAAAATGAAATGTATAAATACAATGACCTCATTACAATTATTTAAAGTTTTAGCATTGAAAAGTAACAAATAGATTAATGTGAGGATTAGAAGTACAAATTTTCTAATAAATCATGCGTACGTGCACGTGCGCCTCGCTGGATAGGACCGATATGCAACTAATATAGTCTCAGGGTCCAAACAATAACTTAAAAATACCATGCTTTTATTGCAAATAACACGACAAATCACATGCCAAGCATATGTTGTAGTTCTATTGGGACTGAAATGCAAATAATTTAGAACATATGATATAAAATGCAGTTATTCAAATAAAGACAAAATGGCATGTGTCCTCGCAAGGACTTATTTGCATATAAAATAAAGGATATGGATAAATGTTCAAATGTACCCTTAAAATGATGCAGAGGATCGAGTGGCTCAGATGCTCTGCAGCTCTAATCGGACGGCTACGATTGGCTCTGGAGTGAAAGGTAATGATCAGATCTTGAAGCTTTAATTAACGATCAAATATTGGGGCACAATCAGCGGCTGAGATCTAACCTGGGGAGTCATTCTTCATCGTTTGGTTATGAAGGCACCAAGAGGAACTGCATAGAAGGAGGACTCCGGCAAACTTCGATCGAGGAGAACTCAATCATCTTAGATCTTCTCCACCTAAGTTAGGTCTCAAATAAAAGCTCTTACAATCATGCGTCTCCAGATGGTAAAAGTATGGTTCAAGGACACCTGTATGAGGATATGGAGGGTGAAAAGTCATATGCTCCAGGTGAATCTCCTATCCTCTATTAATTGTTCCTCTATCATTCTTCGACCCTATAAATGCAAGATGATGGTTAAAGGAAGCCTCTGGCCTAAAATTTAGGTAAAAAATACAGATGATAGGGACTGGATGAATTTCTCAGACAAAGATGGTCGGAGGGGAGACCAGGCTTCAGATTGGGCGTTTCTGAAGGTGAACAGATGCTGGAAGGAGATGGAGAAGGGTCGGGCGAAGGTGTACGCATAGTCATAGAATGAATTGGATGGTCGAAACTCCTCCGATCGTGTAGATCAAAGGTTAAACAAGGTGATTTGATTTTAGTTGATTTAAATAAAACCAAAGCGAAAATAATATGCTGAATCAAAGTTTGGCTAGCTAGGTTACCTAAGGAGAGGATAGAAGGATGGATTCTTCTCGATTTGTGGCTGAAGGAGGAGAGGAGGAACGCACGACGGAGGGCTCCGACGACGTAGTTGGATCATGTTCTACAGACGCTTCCTCGCACTCCAAATAATGGGGATTGGTTGTTGTCACTTACAAGTCAATCCAAGACTCGATCTCAGGGAGGAAGACGACCGAAGGACAGGTCAATCTCTCACCAGAGGTGGAGGGGTATTATTTATAGAGGTTACTCATACAAATTTTGAATTTGAAAATGGGAACAAATCTGGGAGTAATAGGCGGAGATGAGGTGCTAGCGAGTGAGATGAATGATCAGGCGAGAAGAATGGAGAAGACAATGGGAGTAGTTAGTGGAAAGCACGCTTGGGAAAAATGGGCGAAGTGACGGCAGAAGGCGAGATCAACAGAAATCTAGCGAGGTTCAACAGTTGACCCGAGTCAACAAACTCGGGTCGTCGAATCAAAGCATGCCGACGATGCGATCAAAATAGGGAAAATAACTAAAATAATATTAAAATAGTTAAATAAATAAATAAAACAGAAAATGAATTTATTTAATTAAGTAATGTAAAAAAATATTAAGAATAAATTAAAGTTAATTTTCGTTATTTTTAATTAATTAAATATTGTATATATGATAAATCTTAGATTTATCATCTTAATCATCATTATTTATCTTTCTTTCTTAAGTATAATAACAAGATTCGTTGACTAATAACACTAATTACTAATTATTGTGTTGTAAGTAATTAACACTATTTAATATATACTATTATAACCCTCTTATGGTGTAATTTTTTATGTATCGAATAAAAGTTAGATTAATATTATATATAAGTAAAATAATCTAGAATAAAATAAAAATACAAAAAATAAGCAAAAGAAAATCAAAGAAAATTGTTTTATTTGGTTTTTATTAGTATTTATTTTTTTATCTATGTGTAGATGACCTCTGATCACTTTGACTTCAACATAAATTGTAGATCTCATCGAGATCTACAACTTTCATGTTCATTACTTTTTCTAATTCTCCATATAACCATTTCTTTTTTATTTTACTTTAATATTTTTGTTTTTCGCAATTCTGATTGGGCCACGTGGGGCCTCCATACTCGGCCACATGGCCCGTTTCTATTATGACCACCTGTCCACACTTCTGACCTTTAGTTGGCCAATACTCTTTCAATCTCGATCATTCCTTCGTGCCTCATCGTGAGTTGTTCGATCAGTTCTTATCTATTCAATCATATTCGTTCAACCACACGTTCACAAGAGCCATTGGATCCTATGATCCAACGGCATCTGGATCACCTTCAACCTCCAGTAACCCCTCCTTCTCCCTGCAAATCGCTTGAACCCCCTCTATTATCCTAATAACACCAACCATCACCTCTAGCCTATTTCCTTGAAACCACCATCAATTTCTTCAGTGATCAACCGCTACCCTCGCCAACTAACCGCCATCTCCGTTCAGTAATTCCTCCACCATGTATTGGCGCTTGAAACTTCTTCAAAACCACTGATAACTTATGTCTTTCCACCTCTTCAAATACCCTACCGCTGCCTCAAGCGGTGGTTGTTCACCCTTGGAAAGACTTTGACCTAGTGTCTCTTGGTCTCTTTGTGACAGAAATAGAGTCAGCGGTGGAATGATGACCCACAGTCTTGGTGAAACCCTTGGCCAAATGACCAAGCTACAACACCATTAGGTGGATGTTCGAACCCTAGGTCCGGCTGACCTGCTGGAGTGACGATCACGAAGCCAATAAGGCTTCGATCCCAAGCCATTCGTCCATCCTTCTTCGAGCAAAGGTTAGATACCTAGCTTGTCTTAAGGTTTATTCAATTTAAATCTATCCTTATTTAGATCCATATCGTCATCTGAGTAGTTCCTGACCTTCATCGTGGAATAGTGTTACACACGGAAGGCCACGACCTCTGTCTTCTTGTTCCATCACATTCTTCCACTCAATCCACCTTCTCCTTCATTGCTGGAGGAGAACCCATAAGAGTCTCATCTTCTCTGTTTGATATGCCCTACGCCTCATTCACCATCGCATGCAAACACTCCAACGTTGCTTCGGCTATTGTCAACTAACTTTACAGATCAAATTGGGTACCAATGATCAGAAGTTGTGAAGCAACTCCAATCTCCAACTTATTCAATGGATAGACTTCACTGACTTCTCCTTCTATAGCACTCCAACTCTTCTTGAGCCTTCTACAATATTCGCTACACCTCCAAGAAGATCACCCGACCTTCAACGAAGGCAAAGGAACGAGGAGGAGGAATTCAGGAACCACCAGATAACAAGCTCTACACAACCGTATATGGAGGAGATCAGCCAAAAGAAGAGATACAATAACCACCAATCTTCTTACTTTGGGTGCGATCTGATGATTCAAATAGATCCAAGTCGTCCATCCGAGGCAACATTTCAACCCTTAGGTTCGGGGTCCGAGCCTCTGATCCGAGCCTCATAGTCACATGCAACGTACATGTGAATGGAAATTTTACAGCTCTGACCCTCTATTCTCAAAGAATTACAGATAAGTCCTCCCGATTCAGTGAATTTTGCATTATAACCCCTATGAGTTATTTTATTTGCACTTTAGTCCCAACTTGTCCTGTTATGTAATAAAAAATGTAATTTTCTTACTTCTATGCTCCTAGATTGATTGTGAAATAAATTTTTATCTATAAATCCAATAAAAGTGATTTTGGTCTCGTTTGAAAGCTAATTTGATGCTTTATGTAGTGGCATGCTTTGTTGTTAATTTTGATTTAAAAATCATGCATGGATTAGTTCTTCTTCTGAGTGCTTATTTAGACCTTTAAATCAAATTGAAAATGCACCTGTTTGTAAGCAATTAAATATTTTAGTCATATCGATTCTTATTGATTAATTGTTAGAATTTTTATAATAATTGTCATTAAGTAACAAATGATTTAATTAATTACTGAAACTAGTAGCATCACAATGAAATTAAAAGTTAGAATTTTGTTAAATAACTTTTAAAATTGTTTAGGACTTAATCACATCGATTTTGTGAATCACTTTGATTTTTTTTCTTGTGATTAGCACAAGTTTCCATTGTTATTTACTTTAATTATGTTTATGTATTATTGTCTTCATATAATTTAAGTGAAAAATGTGTCAAAAATTTGCATTGTTTTGACTTGTGCATTTGTTTAATATAATTACTCTAAGAATTACTATATAAAATATTTGACATTTAAATTTCATTACTAAATTGCTCGCATCCTTGTGTTCGACCCTGAACTTCTAAGGAAAAAATTAAAGTCGAATCCTCTTCATAGAGATTATTCATTCGGTTCTGTATGACCCGCTAAGTGTCTGTGCTATAACGGATCTATATTAATGCATGCATTTAGCACTTCATCAATATACAAGGGTTTAAAAAATATAGAGGGTTAATTATAGGTATGTAAACCTATATATACAAGACTTTAATTTTTAATTAATTAATTATACAAATATATATATAATTAAATATTTTATTTATTTACAATATTTTACAAGAATTTTAGTCATATTTTTATTTGGTTTTCAAGAATTAAATTATTAGGTTAGTTAAATAGGTATAGGTACAAAATATACATGGTGATACATCTACAATATATACATGATTTTACTTTTTGTTGATATTTGATTTTATGATTTTTAGTTGTATTTTATATGAGTTAAATACAATATTAAAAATTATTTAAAAAATATAATATTCATAATTATGCACAAGAAAACAAATAATTAAATAATATACATGGTATATAGGTATATTATATAATAATACCCCAATTGGCCATATTTCACACCTTAGCTTAGAATTTTATGAAATCACCTCCTTTTAAAGGTAATTTAATTTGGAGTACAATGAAAGTGAGTTTGATGAATTTAGAGTTCAGTTGGAGAAGATATTGATTTTGCAATTTTGTACTTTATGGCTCTTGGAGAGTGATGTTATATACATAATGTATACATATTTTAATTGCAATTATTTTTATTACTTATAAGGGGTTTTTATTTACAAAATTTAAGAAGAAGTAATTGTTATTAACAAAAGATTCGGTAATGAATAATTTAAAGAATGTGTAATATATACAATAATATACATGTGACAATGAATTTCATGGATTTTAGACCTTATCTTCCCCTACTTTATTCCTTGTCGATCAGGTCAAGTCTAGACCTTCTCTCGAGGTATGATCCAACATGTATTTATTGCATATATATAGTCTCTTCTTTTCTTTATTTTTCCTTTATTTATTTATTTATTATTTGTTAAAATAGTAATAAATATACAATATTTACACTAGAGTTAGAGTTAGTAAAATAATTAAATAAGCGATATTTACAAGTGTTTTATAAGGTATTTTAAGCTAAAATAAATGAATAAAGATGATGAAATGCAGATTCATCTTCCCCTATGATTTACCTTTGCTAGCTCCTTAACAAATACTTATTTGAAAGAATAAGTAAATAAAAAAAGAATAAAGGAAAAATAAAGAACTTAGAACAATATCGAGTATTAAACTTATCTTCATAAAATTGTAGTATGGAGCTCGATCGTACCATTGGATTATTAGTGTGAAGGAACCTTATTGGGAAATGGATTTAAAACCTAACTGCCCTCAGGTTCCACAAGACTCCTATTCAAGTCGCCTCAACAGTCAGGTCAGAACAAGTCTGCATACACAAATTCATATGATATGAATCTTTACTTGTATGGTGTAAGTGAAATATAGCTTATCACCTTAGAAATGGCAGAGAAATGACCTCCCTCAATAATGTAACTCTAGTCCCCCGATCTAGCAGCTCTTTCCTCGAGGAGCGGGGATATTCCCTTCTAAGTTCAAGTACAACTAGCTCAAGAAGAGGAGATGGAGAAAAGAATGGACGATAGCTAGTGTAGCTACTTATCCTTGGATGCATGACCGGTGTAGTTAAGTTATCCAGCTGCAAGCTCATAATAATTTGACTTTGAAGCTCATCCTTGCTTATTGACTATACGCTCTGGCATGCATTTTATTTTCAATCAGACCTATCCATTTTTTTGGAGTTTTTGTATTTTTCAATATATACAAATGTGCAACATGTACATAAGGAGTTTTTCTTCTTGAGCTAGTAGACTATCACTCTTTTGAAGCATAATTGTAACCCCACAACATCTTGTCTTTAGTACTCCATGCTGCTAGACCATGTTGAGATGCACTACCCTCCCTAGAGGAAGACAGATGTTTCCACTGGTTGTTACACACCCATGTGCTCCCCCAAGCCAAAGAATTCAACCCCCTCACCACCTCATTCACAAAGAGCAATGTGTAGAGTGCTTGTCCAAGTTAAGCCATTGTCTACAAGAATCATGCGTGTGTTGTTAAATATTCTACCTAGACTAATCAAGACATGTGAACATAGTCTTGTGGACTCAAAGAATTAAGTCGCTAGGACCTGAAAAGTGTCAACTTCAGTTCTTATAGGGTTCCTCTGAAATTAAGTGGATTAAGGTCGTAACCAAGCTCCATTCTTCTATATTATCCCAGACTAGTTTAAATGTCAATACTATTCTGAAAAATGCACACGCAAATGCAAGAAATATATACAAAACACCTTTTTTTGACAGAGATAAAGAGGTCAGTAAACTAAATATATACAGGTATTGTTGAACCGAGAAATTCCACGGGTCTAAAGTAATCCACACAAGGCGGGATCACGATGTCGCTGAGGCGACCCACAGGAAAATCCCTAATTCAAACAACAATTAACCCACAACAATCAAATAAGACAATCAAAGTGAATGTGCGGAGTTCAAATTTATTATAACTCTACAACAAGATGTGTATAGGTCCAAGTATGTGTAGAGGTCGAACACAGGGAGCAGACAGGTAGAACGGGGGCAAAAATGCACAAAATGTGTGAATGTGATGATTTGCCTATTGATGCTATTTTTTGTGGGTTTTTAATTTTATATATTTTTAATTTTATATATTTTTAATTTTATTTTTAATTTTATATTTTTGTATTTTGATTTTTAATTTACTGATTTTATATTTTCTTTTTGTATTTTATATTTTTTATTTTCTTTTTCTTTAAATAGGAATATATATATAATAAGAAAGGAAATGAATATGTATTTATAAAAATAGATAAAAATACTAAAAAATTAGGAAATAAAATGTTTTTGGCTTTTTTATATTTTTATAATGTTTTTGTGATTTTTCTAGTTTTTTCCTAATTTTTTGGTATTTTTTAAAGTAAAAAAATACTAAAAACAGTGAACAAATTAAAAAGCTGAAACTAAAATGAGAAATAAAATAGAAAACAGTAATAAAAATTCTTCAAATTAATTTTAGATCAAAGATAACAAAATAAAGAAAATTCAGGAAAAGAAAGCACAATTTTTAGATTTTTTTATGAAATTTATAAATTTTTATAAAGGTTTTTAGGGTTTTATGATTTTTAGTGGTTTTATTTTATATTTTTTTAATTTTTGGATTGAAATTAAAACACACTAAAATATTCAAAATATATATTTTTGGGAATTTTCTGAGGTGTTTTTATAATTTTTATGTATTTTCAAATGCAAACATTGCTGAAAACAAGTGTTTTTGAATTTTTATAAATAATAAAATGCAATAAAAAATAAAATAAAAATATGAAGTTAAACTACTATGCAATAGAGACCTATATGATTTTTGGGGATTTTGTTTGAGTTTTATAGAGGCACGGATTAAATACTAGAAACATAAAGAAAATGCATACATGTAGGGGCATTTTTGCGAATATGGAAAAGCTTGGGGGCCTTGGTGCAATTTTTTCTCCAAAATATATACCACAAGAAATAATTCCCTAGACTAAAACTAAATACCCAAAGGTTCAAGGTTGCTCCTGCAAAAAACGCCCAGAGCCACGTGACACGCACGTCGTCGAGCGAGGATCTAAACGCAATAGTTAGAAAACACAGGGACTATGATGTAAAAATGCCAGAAAGTTTATAACTTCAATTGAATGTTTTGCGACTAAAAGTTAATATGCAAAATCCCTTGGGTACGCATGCAAAAGTGCCAAGTCACGTGCGGATATGCACGTGACCTGGCAGGGGGCAAATAGGAATATTACAAAACGGCGGGGGGTCCAACGCAATTATTACAAAACTTCAGAACGACAAATGAAAGTTTACAGTTCTATTAATAAATACAAAAACCGACGGGTATAAATTGCAAAATTCCCACCTAAGGCGCGATCCAACGACGGGAGCTTTCCCACTTATCCATGTGGCACGTTGGCGACACCCGATACCCCTTCGTGAGCGGAGGGTTGAGATTAGATCCCAACCCTGGATCTAACGGTGCTGGGTATCCTTAATCCGACGGTGGCTGCTTGTCCAGGAGAACTAGGCCAAATCAACGGCGGTTGAGGCACCAGGACGAACTCGTCAAGAACAGGTCCCCGACGAGTTGTAGGACGGCGTAGCACACTCCTCCGGCTGAATCGAGAGATCCAAAATGGCCGGCTGAACTCCTGCGACGGTCTTCTAGCTACTGGTGGCGGCAAAAGGGACCGGATCACCGCAGAGCTCCTCTACGGCGTGGCGACGCTCCAGGGTACTCCGGCGACTTCCAAAATCGCCCCCAGGCGTACGTGAACACCTGAGACCTGCAAAAACAGTGAAGGCACGCGCGGGCAAAGTGTCGCAGTCCTGCAAAGGGGTGTAACAAGGTGGTGATTGTTGAATCTATGATTCATCACTCTAAAAGATGAAAATAGAGTCTTGTTCCTAAGAAAATAGCAGCATATTTCCCTTTATAATGCGTACTTAACATTCATGCATGCATTCATAATATTTGCATTTTAGCATTCACATTTGCATTAAATAAGAAGCCAAGATCACTTGTAAAATATCCACCTATAAAATAACACCTCCCTTATAACATATACACCTTTAGTTAATAATATAAGGAAGGAAGTCAGAGATCTCCTTTGTAAAAGCACCCAATAAAGCCCTAGAACCTATGGATCTTAAAATGCCCATAATTCCCTCATACAACCTCCAAAAAAGGTCTACTCACTTTCAGAGTAATACACATTCAAAGACCTTTAAAATGAGACTAATTTCATCTAATTTGGAGCTCGTAGGAAAAGTTGGGTTTTTTGGCCTCTATGTATACTATATATGTGTATATTTGTATTCCTGTATTTTTGTGTCATATTTGACCTCATCTCCGTCTCTGGTCAACATGAAACTTGTAGCTACGACTTTCATGTTTTGAGTTTTTCCAAATTCGGCCTCCTTCTCTCTCTAAACTCATTTCTTCTCTCAACCACTCACAGCTGGCCACATGGCACCCTCTGATTGCGCCACGCGGCCCGCTCCCCTTGCCTTAGCCGCCCGCGCCCACAACCGTTGGATCTTCACCCCGATCCAACGATGGCGCCACCTCCGCGTACACCCTTCATCACCAACCCTTCGATCATAACCCCCTTCTCATCTTCACCGCTTGTGCGCGCCTCACTCAGAATACGCCACGCGTCACTGTGAGCACCGTTGGATGCATGTCTAAGAACTTTAATCATCACCGCCCAATCCTCCATCAAGTTCAGCCGTTTGATTATCACCCATCTTCCATCTCAGCCGCCCACCTCCGCCTGCCTATGCACCTGACGCGTGGCGCATTGTGCGCCATTTGATCACGCCCGTGATGCCTTGATCTCCACCATTCATCTCCGCTTTAATTGCCACCTTTGGATCAAGCACTGGACCGTATCAGAACCGCTCGTTAGCGCTGCTCCCACAACTCACCACGTGGCACACCGCTAACCCTCAGATCGCCTTGCCTCAGATCAGATCAAAGCCGCTCTATAGCGCCTCGCTCTAGACCGTTGGATCACAAGATCCAACGGTTGGGAACCCGTCTTCTACTTTCGGCCCCCTCTCTCCCACGATCTCGATCTTGCGTGAGACGTCGCCCCCTTTCTATTCTCGGCCCCACTCCAGCCACCCTCTTCGATCGCCAACACCACCATGATGGAGACCACTCCTCCCTCATCCTCGCCAGCTCCCTCACTCAACACAACTCCCACCAGAGTCACCCCACGACGACCATGAACCTCGCCTCGTCACATGCTACCCCGTCACCCTTGACCTATAAATTAACCATCTCCGGCCTCTGTCACGCCCATCCCCCATTCTAGATAGCTTCCCTGAGCTCCAATTGGTGACAGCGATTAAACGAATCGTTGAGCAAAGAAGGGGTGTCTTCTCCGGCGAGATCCACGGCCAACTCTGCTGTGCTGCAGCCTCCCTCCGCGAAGCTGCCCGAGCTCAGGCCTCTACCGACCTTCGAGAGACGACCTGGAGCTCAAACCTGAGCTCCATTCCCCAGGTATCTTCCTCCATTTCCCTCATGATCTTCTTATTATTTTTCTTTGTTTTTCTCCGATTTAATTCACCCTTTGCAATCATCTTCTTGCTCCACCTTCATCCCTCCGAGCTCCGTGACGGAGCTCTGATCTTCGCGCTACACTTCACCCCCTCCGACGACGCACTTCATCTATCATTGATGCCAGCTCCGCCACCTGGGCGGAGCACCATCACCGGACACCCCCCACTCCTTCATAGGCCTCACATCTAGTTCCCAGCAACTCCACGAGCAGTTTCCGTGCTTTGGCTATCCTCTAATCCCCTGCAGGTGACATTCCTTTGATTGGCCGGAAGCTCGTCGGAGCTCCCTTCGAGCTTCATCATCATCGAGCTCCAGTGCTCCTCCTCCGCTCCTGAGGCCACCGGAGGCTTTGCCACTTTGCCCCGCATCTTCCCAGCTACGTCACAATACCCCGCGAGCTTCGCCGATGCCTGGAGGACCGGGCGGAGCAAGCCCAGCTTCGCCGGAGCCCCGCCTTCTCCTCCACAGGAGGCGGGGGGCCATGGGGGAAGACGTTCAGCCACTGTTCGATCATCTTAATCGAACGGTCAGAATCACGCTACATCGCCTCGCGAAGCAGCCATAGGATCATCCTTGATCCCACGCATCTGGTCACGCCACGTTTCCATCATCCGGAGCAGCCCAAGGCCGTTGGATCCTCTTCGATCTGACGGTTGGTGATCAGCCACGTCACCACTTCATCGCGCTCCAGGTGCCGTTGGATCAATCTAGATCCAACGGGTACTGATCGACCACGCATTCACCTCAAGAACCAATCATCGTTGTGAAATCACTTGCGATCTGATGGACGCATCTTCGCCACGCGTCTTCAGCCAGCAGCCGTTGGATCGCCCTTGATCCAACGGTCCAGATGACGCCACGACGTCCGATCCGAGCCTCTTCCCCGACCTCTAGGCTCGGATCCCCGAAGCTTCTCCGAGCCTTCCTCCGAACCTCCAGAGCAGCCGAGCCAACGCCCGAGCCTCCGACGTCCACCGAGCCTAGGGTACCCCATGTGAGGAGCAGGTGCGACCTGGGCAAATTGCATTAAGGTCCCTGGAAGTTTCTGAAATTATAATTCAGTCCCTACGAAGCACCCCACGTGAGGAGCACGTGCGTCTGTGGAGAATTTGCATTCCACCCCCTGCATTCTAGGTAATTGCATAAAGGTCCTTGTCAGCATATTTTATTTTGAGCAATTTTTAATTCCTGTATTGCATTTACACCTCTTTCTTTGCACGCATATTTAGGTGTCCATATTTCATCATTTTTAAGTTCCAAAAATTGCATGTTGTAGTTTAACTTGTCCTTTATCTTATGTGACACGTGTTATATTTTTGTGATATTAGTGGAATTTTTAATTAATTAATTGGTTTATTTATGTGATATTTTGCCAAATTTAACCTTTTAATTAATAGTAATTTCTCTGTGACTACAAAAATTCCCAAAAAATCACATTAGCTCTTTGATAATTAGATGCACCTTGCGTAAAAATTTCATCTCAATTGCACGCGTTTCGAGGCCTAAATAAATTATTTGATGAATTTCTCAATTTATTTTTAATAGGTTCATTTCACATCAAAATTAAGGTCTGATAATTTTCCTGGATTCCTCATCTTTAGATTTATCTAGGATAATTTTTATTCCCAAAAATATTGTGATTTGATATTTATTAAAATTAAATTAGTCAAAATCACCCTGCATTCATTATTAATTCATAGTTAATTCATTTAGTGTCAGAAAATTCCAAAAAATAGGGTAGCTTAATTTCATCATAATTCATCACCTGGCCAAGTTTCATCATTTTTGGACTTCATTTGAACACTTATCTGATTTAATTTTAAAACTGGCCTGATTTTGCATGTGTCCTGCATAGAAAATTTAAAAAGAAAAAAAAATATTCCCTCTGAAAGTCTAACACTTGGATTTCGCTAAAAAATCACCTACGGAGACAGCTGCCTCCCTGAGTTCGACCTTGGACTCCCAAGTAAAAAAAGTTGCCACTCGAAATTAATTTGTAAGAACAAAAATTAAAAGTGGTTTTTTATTCGCTCTTGTTATCCGACTGCAACGAACATTGGCAATTAATTTGGACATTAACTTGCTCGAATTAACAAAAATTAACTAGGGTAGTGGGAAGCGTTATCAAAATGGCGCCGTTGCCGGGGAGGCACGACTTAGGTTAATTTGCAGCTATTTTTTTTAGTGTTTGATTTTCTATCCCCGGGTAGTCTGACCCTCGGTTTTCTTGTGAATATTTTCTCTCTTTTAATTCTTTGCATTTTTTTGAGTCATTCTTTGACCTCAATTTGTTTCTGTGCGAGGAGCGCGAGGAGTCGAAGACGCTTCGAGGAATCGACAGATTAATGTTTTGAGTGATTTGAGTGAATCTGTAATTTTATTTTTATTTCTTTTTTCGCATCATTTCTAGCAGTTCCGTTTGGGTTCTCGCACGTGTAAAAATAGTGAAACTGTGTCCCCGTGTGCTGTGTGGATGAATGGTAATTTAGGATTGCACTAGTAGCTCCTCGAGCCAATCTAGGATTTGCTTGTGCTCGTAAATTCTTAGGACCACACAACCACTTAAAAGACGCACTTAGACCGCGATCTAGACAAATCAAATTGTTCTTCACTCGCTAATAGAACTGCTTGTCTAGGAGCGGATTTTTGCATATAGTGTAAAAACGTTTTCAATTCTGTTTTGCATCCTGCATAAAAGCGAAGGGATCACTGTAAGTCTCCTTAACTCAGCATACGCATCATTGTTTTTTGTGCATCGGCTTTTCTCGATTTCCCCCTCTGTTTTTCACATTTAATTTAAAAGGAAATTGGGACTGGATGATAGGCGTGCTGTGTGGTTGGACTAAATCAGTGAGAACTTAACTTAAAATCGGGACTGCTAAACATTATTGACCAAAAAAATAATAAAATTGGAAAATCTGTTTGTGGGAGATTAATCCCCGACCTTGTTTTCAGGCTGAGTGAGGGTACTTGAGTGTGTGTGAACAACTTAAGGCAAAGCTCAGATCCTCGCCTTCCATATCACGTTCCAACTAATCCTAGCAAATATCACAAGTTGAATTTTAAGGTTCACCGACTAGTACCAAGTAGCCTCCGCCTGTCTCAGGTAGATAGGGGTGAAATTGCGGTACTTTGCGACAAGTTGCCAGTAACCCCCCAGGGTGAAGTTTCGGCCTTGTCAGCCTCCGTCTTCTTGCAAGTAGATAGAGGTGTGGTCTTCGAATCCATCAACTTGGGATAGGAGCGAAGAAAGGAAGGATCGGCAGTATCTTAAGCGACATGTTAAACAGGGAAGACGCATCCGGCTCTGAGACGACTTCCCTTTAGGCTGCGTAATCCTTTCTATCTTGCTTGAAAAATCACACTTGAAATATACAAGATTAATTAGACTCGATTTCGAGTCCTTCACTGTGTTGAGTGTGAACCCAGGGTCTTGGATTGAATTGTTTGCTTCAGGTAGGAGTCAAATCCTATCTTCACTTAGAACTCCCTTTTCTTCTCGCCAAATCAAGATGAGTGAATGGGGGGATATCGGCTCTTTATTCACCAATCTCTCTTTGGGCCCCCCACGAAACTCCTCTTCATCGGCCCAAGCGTACCTTGGACCACCCAGGACTCATGACCGTCTTGAGTTCTGGTTCCCTCACACCCAGGGTGGTTACTCTCAAACCAACCCTTTCCTCTCCTCTGAGCTTACCAAGGAAGACCATCGCCTCAGTAAGAATCCCTTCCTTGATTTGTCCTTTGACACTTACCTTGTTTCATACTCAGGAATAGAGGACAAGATGCCGCCTAGGCAGCCACCGGATGAGGATCAGTTGCGATAAATTCTTAATCGCCTTGCCACAGTCGAACAAAAAAATGCAGATCTCACGGCTAGAATGGTACGAATCATTGCAGCAGGAGGAATCGATTGACCAATGGTTGATTCCTACAACCCAGCAGAGAATGAGATACAAAATTGGTTGGCACCAGCGGTTCCTGCTGAAGCATTTGAGCTCAAGCCCCACTTCCTTAGCCTGCTACCGAAGTTCAACGGAAATGCTCATGAAGAACCATATACCTTCCTCCGAGACTTCGAGCTGGTTTGCAACAATCTTAGCCATCCTAGTGTTGGCCAAGACTACATTAGACTGAAGGCCACCCCCTTTGCCTTAGGAGATAAGGCAGCACATTGGCTGAAAAACCTAGGGGTCATACGTACAACCTGGATGCAGTTCAAGGACCTATTTCTGAAGAAGTTCTACCCTCTCAGTAGGACTAACCAAATGAGAACGAAGATCGCCAGTTTCTCCCAAGGACCCAGTGAGCCATTCCATGATGCCTGGGATAGGTTCAATGACCTAGTTCAGAAATGTCGCTGCCACGGCATTTCTAAGGCGATCCTAGTCCAGACCTTGTTCTGTGGTTTAACCCCCGAGATGCAGGGGTTAGTCAGTGCTACCTATGGAGGAAGCTATCTGAACAAGAACGAGAACGTTGTATGGAAGATCCTAGAGCAGATGGCGAAAACCGGCAGGTCACAAGCCACCAGGTCCCATCAGTTGTCTCCCTCAATCCTATCCAACGAGACAACCCGGAGGACTGTAGCGGATCTGACCGAGGACCTTATCCCCAGCATGGGGATGATTGCTGATAAGTTAACCATGGTCGAGCAGATCCACAAGAGGGTCACTGACCTTGAGTCTCTCTCACGTCTACTGAAGCAAGTGGAGGAACTTACCGAGAAGGTAGCTAACATGAAGCTACCTGCCCCTTCTGCACCACCCGCACCTGTGCATAGAGTCCATCTTGTACAGGAGCAGGCACTGGGACCTCAGAGTGGTTGGGTGGAGGATCAGACTTACACCCAGCAGGACCAACATGCACCCCCACAAGTGGAGATCGGATACGAGGAGCCTCCGCAGGTGTTCGAGATCAACGGGTTGTGATACACCCGTGACCCCGTCAGTAGACAGTCGGGGATGGGGAATGGTCAGCCTCACCGGCCTACCCCATCTTACAAAGGAACCAGCTCCGTCCCTGCACCACGCTTTGTTCAGTCCAGGTCCGAACAAGGGTACCAGCCTCAACAACACCACCACCAGCAGCGCACATTTCAACAGGGTCAGGCACCGTCCCACCAGCAGCAGCAGTATCGGCATGGCCAGCAGGGCCAGTACAGGACCTCATCCGCAAGTCAGCATCAAGCCCAGCCCACCGAATTGGAGTCCCTCACCTTGGCGATCCAGACCCTGTCTGATAGGGTCCAACAAATCCAGAATGACTATCTGGATATGAGAACCGATCTGAATCGTGTCTCTCGTACCCAGGATCAACATATGGCGCCAAAGACCCAATTCCCGCACAGGTTCAGGCAACCCGAACAACATAACCCATGGCCAGAACCGACCTCGTGATCAGGTATATTATTCATATAATTATTTATTTGAACATGAGATCCTTTCGTATGATAATGTAAATCATATGTCCCTCAAGAGCGGAAGGACCGTGACCATACCTGATTGGGCACGGGCACCGAAGGAATGAGCCGCCAAGTCTCTACCTGAGGAGAACTTGGAGGAAGAAGAGGAGCAGCACCACCATGACCACCGGCAGAAGAAGAGGACGTCTGAGTCCTCGAAGCAGCAATCCCGCATCAGCAGAGAGTCCGACGGAACCGATGAAAAGCCCACACCTCCATCTGAGGAGGACCGTCAAGAAGTCGCGAAAGATGCATCACCGGTTTCGCCTCAGCATTTTTCTTTCAGTCAGAGTCAGAGTCCGAGTCTGTTTAAGAGTCCGAGTCGTGTACAGAACTCAGTTCCAGATTTTAATGAAAATATTTCAGTTTCAGAACATGAGTTGGAATCAATAATCCCTTTCCCCCGAGCTCTCAAGGGTGGAAAGAAGAAAACTGAAAAAAATCCAAAAAGATGACACTGAGATGGCATAGTTCTGCAACAAACACATCAAGGTCACAATCTTCTTCAACAAGTATGTGGAAATGACTCCTGCATTTCAAAAATACCTTAAGGTGAGATGCACACCTAATAGTGTTCGTAGGAAGACCAAAATCCATTTTGAGAAACACGTTCTATCAGTAGCCACGACTTGTGCAATAAAGAAATCGTTTCCAAGGAAACGAAGAGACATGGGTGCACACTATGTAGTGAGTCATGTTGATGACATCGCGTTTGCACGCACTCTCCTAAATAACGGTTCCTCAATTAACTTAATGCCTACAACCCTCTATGAGTGGCTTAATCTCGGACCTCTTAGGAAATCTAGAGCCCTCCTGCAGTTCGCTGATAAATCAACCAAGAGGTCCCAAGGAGAATAGAGGAATGTTGTGATTAAAGTCGAGGGGCAGGAATACATGGTGGACTTCACTGTCCTAGATATGGAAACCCCTCGTAATTGGAGAGACTCCCAAATCATCTTAGGCAGGCCCTTCCTCAGGACAGCAGGGGTCTTGTTTGATTACAAGATCGGGAAGATCCAGTTCCAAACTCCAGGCGGAGATGAGGAACTTGAGATGAAGCAGACCAGATGGCAGAGACCGGATTCCAAATCTAGCATCGAGTACTCTTCAACCGAAGCAGACTGCGATCATGCAGACACAGTTGGGCCATGGAGACAGAACCAGCCAGCACCGATGAGTCCCTCCCCTTCGGAGATGATCCCATGCATGAGTCAGTTTGCGAGGTCCTTAGAGACGAGTACAGCTCTGAACCTGCATTTCCCTACATCTTCGATGACTTAGAGGCCCAGTTGGGCCTGTCAGTCCTTACCTCTTTAGAACAATTGGAAGATGAGGATGACGAGTCGGACGAGGCTTTTGCCGATTGCATGGAAACCTTTGACGATCCGACTCCAGAGCCGAATAACTTGGTGGCAGCAATTACAGAGAAAGATCCAGCCACTTCCAATACCGAACCAGATTCGATTGAGCCAGAATTCTTAGACGATCACACTATACCTGAGCTCAAACCTTTACCCACAACACTGAAATACGCCTTCCTTGCTGGTCAGGATAGGAAATTTCCGGTCATCATCAGTTCGCGATTGACCGAGGAGTAGGAATCTCGCTTGCTAGAGATCCTGGAGAAAAACCGCAAGGCGATAGGCTAGAGCGTTTCCGATCTCCACGGGATAAATCCCGCTCTGTGTTCGCACCATATCTACTTGGAGAATGAAGCCAAACCCTCTCGTGAATTCCAACGTCGTTTGAATCCAAATTTATGAGAGGTCGTGAAGAAGGAGATAGAGAAATGGTGCAACACGGGTTTTATTTATCCCATCTCCGACTCTAAATGGGTGGCCCAACTCCATGTCGTCCCGAAAAAGTCGGGAATTCAAACGACCACCAATGAGGACAGAGAGGAGATCGTGACGCGAGTGCCCACGTCATGGCACGTCTGTGTGGATTACAGACGCTTGAATGCCGCGACAAAGAAGGATCATTTCCCCCTGTCGTTCATTGATCAGATCTTAGAAAGACTAGCGGGGAAAGAATTCTTCTGTTTCTTGGATGGGTTCTCGGGCTACAATCAAGTAGCCATAGCTCAGAAGGAACAGGAAAAGACCACGTTCTCATGCCCCTTTGGTACGTATGCTTTCAGGCGCATGCCCTTTGAGTTATGCAATGCTCCAGGTACTTTCCAAAGGTGCATGATTGTTGTATTCGCCGAAATGGTCGGCGAATTCCTGGAAGTTTTCATAGATGACTTCTCGATCCACGGTGATTCCTTCGTATCCTGTCTTAGGAATCTAGACCGAGTCCTCAAATGATGTTGTGAGGTCAATCTAGTGCTCTCCTGGGAGAAAAGTCACTTCATGGTGACAGAGGGCATTGTGTTGGGGCACGTCATCTCCAAGAGAGGAATGGAGGTTGACCCTGCCAAGGTGGATGTGATCAGACGACTCCAGCCACCAACCAACATCAAACAGTTGCGGTCGTTCCTCAGGCATGTCGGATTTTATCGGAGATTCATTAAGGATTTTTCTAAGATTGACCGACCGCTAACTGAGATTTTAGGCAAAGACATGGAGTTTGTTGTTGATCACAAATGTCTTGAGGCCTTTAAGCTATTACAAGGAATGATCATGGACGCACCTATCCTACAAGCCCCAGATTGGTCTCTACCTTTTGAGATCATGACAGACGCCTCAGACTTTGTTGTTAGGGCTGTGTTAGGATAGAGAAGGGATGGCATCCCGTTTGTAATTCACTACACAAACAAAGTGCAAGATACCGCTCAGCATAACTATATAGTTACGAAAAAGGAGATGCTTGCGGTAGTGTTTGCCTTGGACAAGTTCAGATCCCACTTAATTGGATCCAAGGTAATTGTGTTCACTGACCACACGACACTACGATACTTGATGGAGAAGAAGGGCGCGAAGGCGCGTCTTCTTCGGTAGATTTTACTTATCTAGGAGTTTGATTTGGACATCCGTGATAAACCTGGAAAGAAGAACGTAGTAGCCGATCATCTCTCTCATCTCGAAGATCTTAATACTTCTGAGGATTCACCTATTCGAGACTCCTTCCCTGACGAGTCGATTTTTGTTGTCGACTCACTCCCATGGTATGCCAACATCGTGAACTATCTTGTCTCCAAGAAAGTTCCCGAAGATTGGCCCAAGAGCCACATCGACCGACTGAAGTCAGATGCTAGACACTACCATTGGGAGGATCTGATCCTTTTCTTCGAAGGACCGGATTGTGTCTGGAGACGATATATTCCTCAGGAGGAATACCAGAGTGTCCTTTCTTTATGCCACAGCTTGGAGGCAGGAGGACACCATTCCGGGAAGAGGACCGCATGGAAGGTACTTCAGTGTGGCTTTTACTGGCCGACTTTGTTTCGCGATGCCATCACCTTCGCGAAGTCGTGCCCAGTATGTCAGAGAATGGGAGGAACCGTTGGTTCCAAGGATGAGATGCCTATGTAGCCTGTCATCATTTGTGATGTCTTTGACGCCTGGGGCATTGATTTCATGGGCCCATTCCCTGTTAGCCATGGATTCGAGTACAACCTTCTTACGGTAGATTATCTATCCAGATGGGTGGAGGCTATCCCGACCCGAGCCACAGACAGCAGGACTGTCTGTAAATTCATCAGAGAGCACATCATCTCTAGGTTCAGGATCCCCAAAATGATGATATCAGACGAGGGTAGCCACTTTGTAAATCGGGAGGTGAAGAAACTCCTGAAGGACTACAGCATCGAACACCGTGTCGCGAGTCCTTACCACCCACAAACCAATGGTATGGCTGAGGTGTCGAATCGGGAGGTGAAGACTATATTGCAAAAGCTTGTCCGCCCAGACAGGAAGGACTGTTCTCAGATTTTGGATCATGTCCTCTGGGCGTATAGGACAACTTACAAGACACCGTTAGGAACCTCCCCATTCCGAATGGTATTCGGAAAGCCGTGCCATTTGCCCGTAGAATTAGTGCATAAATCAGAATGGGCAATAAAGAAGGTCAACTGGAACACACACCTTGGGCAGAAGCAGAGAGAAATGGATCTGAATGAGCTTGTGGAAGTCAGAAACCATGCATATGACAACAGTTTGGTGTACAAGGACAAGGTGAAGCGTTGGCATGATAGATATATCAGACGAAAGACCTTTGTTCCTGGACAGAAGGTATGGTTGTTTAATGCTAGGCTGAAGATCTTCCAAGGCATGTTGAAGTCCAAGTGGACATACCCATTTGTCGTCCGTATGGTGCATGATAGTGGATGTGTCGAGATCTCAGATCTCGCAGATGAGGCACCGACATTCCTAGTGAATGGACAACTGTTGAAACACTTCGTCAAATCCAATGAGAAGTTAGTCCATGTTGAGGAGATTGTATTCATGCGCGAGATAGATTCAGCAGATACACCTCGAGCCGCGTATGAGACCTTGCAACAGTTAGCTCTAGCCATCAACATCATCTTGAAAGATTCAGACCGACTCACTTGTTTATATCATCATTCATGTACATTCTGTCCTTTCTCCCCCGTGACTCTAGTAACCCATCCCCGCCTCATTAAATCACTATCATGGACTATACTTAGGATGACCAGATCCTAAGTATAGGGGGGATGAGCCACCTGAGTCAGTTCACTGTAAATTCTCCAAATCACATTGGTCCTCATACTCACTTCCGTCCTATACTTAGGCTGACTTGAGCCTAAGTATAGGGGGGACCGATGCCCGCATTGTATACTCATCCACTTATCTTCTTGACCTCGTCCGCCTGATGAATCTCGTATTCATCACTCTAAATCTCATTTATTAAGCTCAAATCCCTTAAACTCAACAGCATTCTTGCATCTATTTTGCATAATTAGCATTCATGCATGTTTCCATAAGAATTGCATTTTAGCACAAAAATCTGCACAAAATAAGAAGCTAAAAATCCAAGCCAAAATGACCTGTAAATAAGCCTAACTTCCCGATTTTTTATCACATTCATGCTAATCCGAATGACTCAAAACCACTTCCACTGTGTACATATCACTAACAAGAATAAAGGAAAAATACAAAAAAATAACTAACCCAAATAAGTGGACCAAAAACCCAAACCCTAATTTCAGGATTTTCGGACTAAAAGCCACATATCTTCTCCATCCAGTGTCCGATTTAATCCTACTCACTTTTGAACTAATGTGCATTCAATTACCTTCAAAACAAGATCAAGTTCAAGTGAATCGGAGCTCATATGTGAAAGTTGGGTTTTGGGCCTTTTTTGTACATTGTATATTTTCGTGGTTTTCGACCTTGTATTTTATGTATATATTTTCTTAATCAATAAAAATCCAAAAAAATAGATTAATGTGTCTTTATTTATCTTTGATTTTACCGTAATTTTTTCCGGATTTTTATCTTATTTAAAAATGACAAAAAAATTATAAAACCCTAAAAATCAAGGTATTTTATGTACATATGATACCCCAAAAATTCACTTTTTACAAATGATCGAATTTGGTTTTGATGTCTTCATGAAAGTTGTAGATCTCATCGAGACGAGCAATTTTCATGAAGAAAGTTTTTTGATCCGAGGTCATTTACTATTTATTTTTGATTTTACAAAACAATTACTTTCTGAATTTTCTGGTGCTGACACGTGGCAGCATCTGGTGCCGCCACGTGTCAGCCTTTTTTGGCTTTATTTAAACTCGCTTTTATTAAAAAAAATTTTAATTTAAAAAAAAAAATAATAAAAATAAAAAGGACGCACGTGCGTCGCACGTGCCTCCGGGGCACGTGCTCTGCACGTGCGCCCGCGTCCCCTCCCTTTTGGCGCCACGTGTCGCATGCAGGGCCGCCCGATCTCGGCCGATCGGACGGCCCCTGCTCGTCTTCTTCCTTCGGCTTCCCCTTTCCCAAATCAGAGACCCGCCGCCCGCGAATCTCGCCAACTCCGCCCCGCGTATCTCGCCATCGCCGATCCTCGTATCACCGACCCCGATCTCCCTCGAATCTCGCCGCTTCCCTCAATCCCGCCGATCCCCTTCCATCTCCGTCCAAATTCCCCCTGCTATTTAAACCCATCGCCGCCCTCCTTCATTCGCCATCCGCCGAGCAAGCTTCAAGTTGGAGGAGCGGCGGTGACAGCGCCGCTTCCTCTCCATTCATCTCCGGCGAGGTCCGAGGTTCCACCCCCTCGTCGTAGTGCCGCACCTCTGTAGCGTGACTGCCCAAGCTCCGCGTTTCGACGCCGTTGAGCCAAGTTCTCCTACGACAACTCCACCATCCTCGTCGCAACCACCTTCGTCCCCGCCGCGACTCCAGAACCACCTTCGACGACGACGACGACAACCACCGTTATCACCTTCGCACCTCTACCCATCATCGGCTCCAGCTTCGACTGCTGCTCCAACTTCCACCAGAAGCTTCGTCAACGCCAACGCTTCCACGACGAGCATCACCGACAACGCCATCGCCAACACGACTACTCCGCCTCGACTTTCGATCGCTGTCCGCCTCGACCGAACACAGCCAACCACCGTGCACCTTCGCCGCCGCCGCAACCCCTCCTCGCCTCGTCGACGCCGCTCCACGCCACCACCTTCTTCAGCCCACGCCACAGCAGAGGCGTACCTCCGCCTGCCAGCCACGCCGCCACATCGGCCGGCACCTCTGCCTGGAGCGGCCATCGACAAACGCCTCTCCGCCTCACCGCCTTCAACCGCAGGCCGGGCCCAAAGCCCGAGACCCCCCACGTGCGAAGCACGTGCGTGTGGGGGGGACGTCAGCATTACGTCATCGAGCCCAGGGATCACGTGCGCAGCACGTGACCCGTTGGGTAAATTGCAGCTGCGCCCTCGGGAGATCACTATATTGCACTTCAATCCAGAGACTCAAGGAGCACGTGCACCGCACGTGCTCCCTTGAGAATTTTGCAGAAATCCCCCTCAGAATTATCGGTAATTACATTTAAGCCCTTTCAGTGTATTTCTAGTTTTATTTAATCATTTATATTTGCATCTGTACCCCTGTGTTCCTTCGTATATTTGGACCTTATCTCTACATTATTTTATTAATCCAAAAATAGCATGATGTTGGTTAATTAATTCTCTACGCTTTGATATATTGTGGGTAATTTTCTGATTGATGGTTAATTAATAAATAATTGTTTTGTGAAAATTGGCGTATTTTACCCATTTTCTGCTCTGAAATTGATAAGTGACTAACCGTTGCTCTAAAAATCCCAAAAAATCACACATTGTAGAGTTAATTATTCTTAACATTGTGCCCAAAAAGAATTGAATTTGCATGCATATTTTATCCTGTAAAAATCATTTAGCATATTTTAGTATTTAATTTTTAGTAGGTATTAAACCCCACATTTTTAAGGTTTAGGATTTTTCTGAGATCCATCACCTAGTGATAGATCTCAGATAATTTTGATCCTTGAAAATAAGTAGGTTTGATATTTATTAAAATTAAATATTAAAAATCATTTTGTTTGCATTTAAAATCCATAAAAAATTCATATTGCATCCAAAAATTCCAAAAAAATTACAGGACATCCATTTCATTATAGTTGACATCTCGGCCAAGTTTTGTATTTTTCGGACATCGTTTGAACTTAATT
The DNA here is from genome assembly GCA_037367405.1 of Ottelia alismoides. Taxonomy (NCBI): domain Eukaryota; kingdom Viridiplantae; phylum Streptophyta; class Magnoliopsida; order Alismatales; family Hydrocharitaceae; genus Ottelia; species Ottelia alismoides. The sequence continues at coordinate 595,486 of JAZKJV010003206.1, forward strand.
CACATTTTTGTCCCTAGAATAGGCCGAATTTGCATGTGCACCTCCTAATTCATTGAAAAATTCCAAAAAAAGACCGCTTCGAAAACCGAACACGAACTTTGATAGACTTAATTCTAGGTTGTTCCTTTGCCTCCTTGTGATCGACCTTGGGACTTGCCCAAGTAAAATAAACATAAAACCACGAGACGAAAAATTGAATAACTTATTTGTGGTATTTTTTGACCGTTTCCGATTGCCGCCTACAACACACAACACGATAAAAACACATTCTTAAAAGCAGCATTTCCGGATCCGTCAGATGGCGCCGTTGCCGGGGAGGCAAACGGCTTAGATTTTTGTCTAAAAATTTTTTATTCGGTTTTCCGCATTCGGGTAGTCTGACCCCCGAATTTTTCATTGTAAATTTCATTTTTATTTTCCTGCAATTTATTTTTCAGCCTTTATTTTTTTTTTGATATATTCTTGAGTCACTCTCTTACATTTTCTCTCTTATTTTGCGAGGTACCTTGTACGTGGAGCGGTTTTCAATAACCGACGCAACTTCACCAAAAACCGCAATTAATTTAAGATCGAGTTGAGTCGTGAGAGAGAGTAGAGTCTAGGATTTTAATTTCTGCACTTTCAATTTCTGCAATTTTACAGCGGTGTCCGTTTTGGACTCTCGCGTGTGTAAAAGACCTCTAAACTTTATTCTGTGGTGTGTCGTGGCCTGTTCCACTCTCCGGCGAGGGTGGGGCCCGACTTGAGTGGCGATTAGGATAGACCTGCACTTACGGCTCTCAGAGCATTTACATTTTTTGCTTGTGCTCATAGGATCTTAAGCCACACTGCACTTTAATTGAGACGCACGTAGATCGTTCCACTTAGCCAAATTTAAATCAATTCTTCCCGCTAATAGAACTTTCTGCTTAGGTGCGGTTTTTCCATCGGCTTGCATTTCATTTAGAATAATTTTTAAATTCTGTCTAGCATCCCACATGGAGATTGCGAGGATTCACTGTAAGTCTTCTAACTGAGCATTCATCATAGTTTTCCGCGTGCATCGGCTTCTCTCGAATTCCTCCCTCTTGGTTTATAACATAACTTTAAAGGAAATTGGGACTGGACGGTAGACGTGTATTTGTGCTCATCTAATTTTTCAATGATCACCTCATTAAAATCGGGACTGCTAAATATATCTGATCTCAAAGAACCCATAAAATCAAGAATTTTTGCGGGAGAGTAACCCCGACATTGTTTGATTTATCTTGCAGCGAGGAGAGAAACGCACACTAGGATAGAGCCCAGCTCCAAACCTAAACAGCTCGTCTAAACGGTTTGCAAGATTGAAATTATCACCAACTAAAATTGAAAAGATAATAGCCGAAATCTTACTGCTTCATTGTGTGAGTTGGTGAACCCGGGGTTTCATTTGTGTTTGTATTGGTGTGCGTGAACCGATATCGAAGATCAATAGCCGCACTTTTGATAAATTTTCTGTCCCATACAATCATCTCTCCCATCTTTTGATTTTAATCTCATCATGGAATTTTTTTTGAATTTCAGATCCAACCCATCATTTCTCTCAACTCCTTCAAAAATGACCGAACACCACTATGAAAACAAATCTATGTCGGTTTGGCCCAAATCCACTACTTCCTCTTCGTTTAAACCTCCAACATTTGCTGGAAGCTTTCAACCGCAGATGACTTCGACCTCATTAAACCCTTTCTCAAATCATCCAACCACACCATCTTGGACTAAACCGTCTTATTCTCACTCTCTCGCCAATGAAACATTTCAAGATCAAAATCTCTTTAAATCCCATGACTGGTAGAGAACCCAAACCCAGATGGAAAGACATGCGCTTAATGATCATCATCGTTGGATTGACCATGACAGACATGATACTCATACAGAGGACTGGACTGAACTCCTAGACACATATAAACCCTGTATGCCGACTCCACAATATCAAGAGCTGACCAAACATGATCAAAGGACCGAACTCTACTCAGATCAAACACACACGCCTGTACCATATGAGCAGTCTCCTTCCATAAATTTTGAGGAGAAATTTTCAAGAAATGATCATATAATGGATATTCCAAGAAATTCTCCTCTCCGCATATACAGAAAAATGGAAGACGAAATTATCGAACAAAATCCGAATGCTCCTGTGGTTGATCATGAACAAAATTGTAAGGATAATGTTTCGAGGATAAAAACGAGATTTGAATTGATGGAGGATAGATTTCAAAAATTTGCCGACCGAGTAATCTCATTCTATGGTGGATCGAGTATTAAACTAAATGAGGAAATGATTGGATCCCATGATGAAATTTTTGAGGATATTCAAAGACCTAGGAATGGCTCTAATATCAAAACTTCAGCTCATTATTCCCCTAGGAATGACTATGCCTCTGAACCAAACACTGAATATCAAGGCCCCTTCTCATTTAAGGAAGACACCACATCGCCACACCACACAGAAAATATAAAAAAATTGGAAAATCCAGAAAATCTCATAAAAATTGAATCTGAAGAAGATCTGAGGAATTTGGATCCTGCTTTACGGGAAGCACTGGAAAAATACTTGATTTTTGAACTTCCCATTATAAAGGCCATTGAACACTTCCCTGACCTTAAGAAATTTCTAATGGACAGATTAATCGTCAAAAAGTCAGGAAGGATTAGAACAAAAACTGAAAGACATATCTTGTCAATGGCCTCCTCCTTGGTGTTGAGGAGAAAAACCAAGAGCCGCATAGTGAAGCGGTTACCTAGATTTGACTGCGAAATCAAAGACACAATTTTCACACATGCTCGTATTGATGACGATTCACCGATCAATATCCTCCCGACCTCTGTATTTCAGGAACTCAAACTCGGACCGATTCGGAAGATACGAGAGATTGTACAATTAGCGAACCGATCGATAAAAAGGCCGAGAGGAACCATTTCTGTCATCATGAAATTCCAAGGTGCTTTGCTCAAGGTACAATTCACGATCATTGATATTGAGCATCAAGGAGAATTCACCCAGTCTCCAATCATTCTCGGAAAACCATTCTTGGCATTGGCCAAGGCGAGTATTGATTGTGAGACTCGGGAAATAAATTTTACGGCATTGGAATCACTACGATCTGATACAGTCTTTGAGGAAGCACGATTTTCTGAGGTAACCCATGAAGTCCCTAACAACCGCAACCATGAAACGGTAGAAGAGCCATACCCTGCTGCTACACCTGAGATTGCGTTGGTTAATGAGACTATTGGTTTAGAGACTCTCCACGATATCTCAATTCCTGCAGATTTCAAAATAGACAAATCTTTCTACTACGATCCTGAGACATTTGCATGGTCGCACCCTGGAGCAACCTACTCTGATTATCTTGACCAAATCCTCCCAAATCAAGAGTGCACCAACATTCAGGAAACAAAGAACGAACACGTAGCCCGAACACCGACCAAGGAGAAGAATTTTAATGGCTATTCATCTGGGTACTCAAGTGAACCGACATCTTCACGAAAAAAGAAAAAGAAAGTCACCTTTGATCTTTCGGAAGAGGAATCGGTTGATGATCCCTCATCAGGTCCGGAAAAGGTAGTCTACATGAGTAAAGTCTGTTCGGCATCTCTAAAGCCATATCTTCGCAAGGATCCAAAATTTGATTCTCGTTGGACAACTCCCGTTCCTAATTATTACTCATCCAAAGCTGATGCTCCTACCTTTCACAAGTACACTGGAATTATTTCTTATGAACTGACTGAGACTGGAGCATCTGAATATTCATCGGAGGACAAACTGATTGATCTTAAAAAGGAACGAATTTTGAGGAAACAATTGAAGAAACAAAAAGACATGAACATATGGAGTGTGTCCACTTTCAAATACTATTCCTCTGAGGATAACTCTAATGATGGTTACTTTTCATCTGACTCAAATATTTCATCTACTATCCATCATGATATTTCTGAGGATGACACTGATAATAGTTGGGAATCATATGCCTCACCTCCGACTCATCATTACGATCTCCCACCGTAGGCTCACAAGAAGATCAGCCGTAAACCGCCTTAATCATCGGCTACCCACCCTCCCTCCCGACCACATCGGTCTCCTTGTACAGCTTCTTCCTCTACTTAGGCCAAGGCCTAAGTATAGGGGGGGACCGATGCCATCTGTATATACCATTTCCCTCATCACATTCCGATCTTTCGCCCACTCCATATCCATCCTTCTTCTATACTTAGGCTGACCAAAGCCTAAGTATAGGGGGAACCGACACCCACCTGTATATACTCTCCTCATTCACATACCCTGACCGCTTCATTTCTTTCTTTTCCGCTCTTCTTCTATACTTAGACTATTCACGGTCTAAGTATAGGGGGGCGATTTTTTTTGTAAATCCTTTTCTTTTTCTTTTTCTTTTTCACTCTCTTACGCTTAGCCCGAGTTATGTCTTCTTTACGCTTCTTGTGCTCTGAGGACACAGCACTCGCTAAGTATAGGGGGGACTGTATATATACTTT